>CM066039.1:150970274-151570274 GCA_033557465.1 Ichthyophis bannanicus | reverse complement strand
CCGAGTCGAACGCAGCAGCAATGTCTAAGAAGAGCAGCACGAAACCTTGTCGGATGTTATCAATGCCTGTGATTATATTGTTGAATAGGAAAGTGAGGAGGGTCTCAACTTCATGATACTCTCTGAACCCGTGTTGGCAATGATCTAGGGGAGCTGTAGAGTCTATGTGATCTTGAATTTGCCTTTGTACCTCTTTCTCAATTATCTTAGCTAGGAGAGGAATACTAGCTATTGGCCTGTAAGAATCAACCCTTTGGGGGTCTAGTTTGGGGTTCTTCAATAGTGGCCTAATGGAGGTCTGTTTGAGTGCTGTGGGGAAGGAACCAGTTGTGAAGGAAAGGTTTATCAGTTTTGCGATGAACTGACTGAACTCACTGCGTAGCTCCTTAACCCAAAAAGCTGGGCAAGGGTCAGTTTGCGCTGTGGAGGTATTGAGAGATGCTATTGTATCTTCAATACATTTTGTGGATGGTGTGGAAAACTTAAGTAGAGGGGTTAGGCCGGTTGGTTCTTGACACGAGGCTGTTGAGATTTTGTCAGTTTGTACGATCTTGGATTGTAAGTAATCAGCGAATTTTTGTGGGTGAATCTCATCGTGTTGTTCTGTAGATGGTTCCTTCGAAAGAGATTGGACCAGGTTGAAAAGATCCCGTGGTTTGTTCAGGGATCTCTTCAGAGTGTCAGTGTGGTATTGTTTCATATTAATAGTGATTGCTTCTCGGTGCATTGATAGGTGGAGTTGGTAAGCGGTCTGATCTTCCGTGGAGAGCGATCGGCGCCATTTTCTCTCAAGCCTGCGTAGCTGTGTGAGAGAAGATCTAAGCTCCTGAGAGAACCATGGGGCAGTGTTTCTTTTTCTCTTTGATGTGTTATTGGATTGTGGGCGTTGTGAGATGGCATTGAGGTTGAGGTTCCAGGAGACGACTAGATCTTCAAGATCGGGTGTGGTTTTGTTGAGAAGAGAGTGGGTTTCAGAGAGGATGAGTTCCCTGTTAAATGGGCGAAAGCTTCTTGTTGACGTTCGGGGTGTGTTAAGCTTTCGGTTACTATGCCGCTGCTTACCGCTGGTGGGTATCTGGAGCTTGATAAGTTTATGGTCCGACCAGGGTACATCCATAACCGACATCATTAAGTTGTGGTTTTGCTCAAGGACCAACTGAGGAGCGAACACCATATCTAGAATATTACCCTTTATATGTGTGGGTTTGTTGATGATTTGTAATCCAGGAAACTACAAACCGGTAAGCCTGATGTCAGTACCGGGCAAAATGGTAGAAACCATTATAAAGAATAAAACCATTATAAAGAATGTAGATAATCATGGTTTAATGGGAGAAACCCAACATGAATTTAGCTAAGGAAAGCCCTGTCTCACTAATCTGTTATATTTTTTGAAGGTGTAAATAAATAGATTGATAAAGAGAGTTGATTGATAGGGTGAATCTGGATTTTCAGAAAGCCTTTGAGAGACAGAGGCGGTAGGAGCCTGTGCAGCCTTGCTAGTTTTGATAGAACATCGTGACCTGATTGTCCATCTGGACGAGCACTGACTGATGTTGCAGGCGGTGCTGGAAAGCCTTGAGAGCAAAGGAAGATGGCCCTGAGTTCCAGCAGATTGATCTGCTGATGGCTCTCCTCGAAGGACCAGACGCCCTGGGTGTGAAATTCCTTGCAATGGGCACCCCAACCCAGCAGGGAAGCATCTGTCGTGAGGACCCTCTGGGGGCTTGGGAGTTGGAAGGGCATGCCCTTCTGTAGGAACTCTTCCAGCTGATGGGACACCAAGACTCTGTCTCGGAGCCTGCCCGTGGCTTGGATTCAGGTGGTGTGTTACGGGCAGGCAGCTCTGTATGGCCTTGACAGACATTCTTTTACACAGGGGGCACTCCTCCGAGTTGTGGTCGGTGCCCAGACACCAGAGGCAACAGTTGTGAGTGTTGGTGAGAGACATGTTTTTGGAGCACCAATCACACTTCTTAAAACCAGTGGCTATTGGAGCAAAAAAGGACTCAGTGAGGTCGAAGACCCAGCGGTTGAAAAAAAGGCATGAAGGCGCTGAAGGAACCCAACAAAAACAAAACTAAGTTTTGAGACCCAATGCCAGGGCGGAGGGCCTTGAAGGCAGGAAAGGGAGCGGCGCGAGGTGTATAAGAGCATACGAGAAATCAACTTTTTTCCAGGGGGGAACAAGACAGACGTCTGTAGGACTCTGAGGAAAAAGGAGAACTGACTAAGATGGCACCCTTGGGTGGAAAGGGGACCATGCATGCGTGGTGGCATCTCCCAAAGGCTTTCTTTGAAAGCTGGGGAGATGCTTCCATGAGGGCTCCATCGGCGGCAACGTCACCCATATGTGAGGACCCCTTCCGCCCAAGGATGCCATCTTGCTCAGTCACATGACATAGCTAAAAGACGGCAAAAACAAGATGGTAAAGGAGCAACTCCAAGGGGAGGAGGGAGGGTTGTGAGGACTGGTTCCCGCTGTCCTCTGAGAACACCTGTTACAGGTGAATAACTATGCATTCTCCGGGAACAAGCAGGAAGACACCAGCTGAGAACCTGCCAAGTTCCTTCGCCAGGCTTCTCAAGTACATACCCATGTACAGCTGGTAGGCCTGGATATGGCCAATGAGCATTGAGCCCTGGTAGCACTTTCTGTCGAGGGTGTCCAGGGTGCAGGCCTCCCTGCCAGTGAAGCACCGAGGAATGTGTCTTCTGGCTTTTCAGCCGACGAATAGCCAACTCCACCACCATGGAATTATGCGGCAGCTGTGACTTTTGAAAGCCCAGGATCATTGAGTCGAGCCATTTGCTCACCACGGATGGGAGGAATGGGCACCGTGAGCGATTCCCTCGGAGGAGCCTCATACTGGAGCATATCCAACTTATCCGCCTGAGGGTCCTCCTCCGACTCAGTCAGGAACGCCAGGGCCTTTGACATATCCTTGACGAAATCAAGGAAGCCCATATCCTCCAGCGGGGACCGCCATCGAGGATCCAAGACGGGAGAGTCAGATGGGACGTTGCAGTGGTGACGGGTATTGGGGGACTCCTTGTCCCCCGTCTCTCACTCAAAGTAGTCCGTCGAGGACTCATAGGAGGGCTGCTCTGCAGGTCTCAGGGCCCCCGATGCCCTATGACCGGCACCCGGCATACTTGCCGGGGATGACCGTGGTCCCATCAAGCGGGACTCTGATCACAACCTCGGCAGAGGATCGACTCAAGGCAAAAGGACCTCGAGGATCAACTCAGCCTCCGGGGACATCTTGGATGTCGAGGGCTCTGTGGTCGGGGCGGATAAACCGGTCGTGCTGGACAACAGCACCAGCTGCTGGTCCATGAAGGCAGACAAACTGCGCTCCAGGGCCGCCATTCTGGACTCCAGACCAGAAGGCTCCACTGCTTTTGGCGTGGGAACAGAGGGACTCGAGCCAGACGCCGGCTCCCCCGAAGGGGAATCCTCGACGAGGATGGTGTCTTTTTTTTTTTTTTTAATCTTTATTTATGAAGTTTCCAAAATTTACAAAAATCGGAAAAACACAAGGAAAATCAAAGAAATAAGATATAAACATCTGTCACAAGAAAAAGAACATGATAAAGACCACATTACGGGAACTCACTGTGATCTCATAACCAAAAAGATTTGTAAAATAAATGCATGAAACATACATTACAGAAATCAGAGCAAACATCTTGCCCATCTACAAGGTGCACAACAAAATCACTCACCCTGAATAGCCCCAGGCACAACCTGACGATCCAATATAAAGCGTTCTAAATGAGAACTATCAGTGAACACATACGATGCCCCCTCAAAATTAATAACACATCGACAAGGAAAACGTAAATAGAACGTAGCTCCCAAACTCAAAACTTGAGGCTTTAAGGCTAAAAAAAGCCTCCGTCTGAGTTGGGTGCTATGTGCCACATCAGGAAAAATATTCACTGTGTAACCACAGAATTTAACAGCCTTACATTTAAAGAAGGCTTTAAGAATTCGTATTTTCAAATCCAGGGAATGAAAAGTCACCAATAGCGTAGAACGAGAATGTATAATATCCTGTGAGTCTTCAAGAAAAGCGGTCAAATTAGTTATAGAAGGCTCAGGCAAAACATTACCCCCTTCAGGAGAGGACACTTTTTTAGGACGTAGGGGAAGGTAATAAAGAGAAGAAACATCCACTAATTCAGTGATAGAGAGGACCTCCTTCAGGTATTTATCCAGTAAAATCCGAGGTGCTAACAAGGAAGTACATGGAAAATTCAAAAAACGTAAATTATAAGCACGCACGGAGTTCTCAAGGGCCTCTATCTTAGAGTGTACCATCATGGAATCTTTTATACCAGCGAGATTAGCAACAGTAAGAGGAACAACTTGGTCCTTTAATTTGGAGACTACTCTATCTACTGACAGAATTTTCTCATCCAACTGCCGCAATGAAGCAACAGTTTCATGAGAAAACGTACACAAAGACTTAGCATTAGCAGTTAACTTACTATCTATACATTGAAGCGCTCCCCATAGATCTTTTAAAGTGACCTCACCGTCGGGAGAAAGAATAGGAAGCTCTGAAACAGAGCTAGACTCTAATACAGGAGTAGGTAAAGTCAAAAAGGAAACATGACTCACCATATCTGAAGACTCCAACAAGGAAACATCAGGAGGAAGGGGCATTGGACAGGGAGGGGGAGTCCGACCCCCAGAACTTAGGGAGACTCCCTCCGGAGAGGATTGCGCCAACGGACGGGGAACAAGGTGTTTGTCTAAAGGGCCCACTACCTTACCTCCTTTTACCCCGGCAGCGCCCTCTGCTGGCACCTTGTTCTCCGTTTTAGCCTTCCTCTTCCCCATTTACAAAGCAGTGACTAACCGCAGCTAAGTGCCAACAGTTCAAAATACCGAAGAAACTAAATGATAAAACTAGAAGAAATAATAAAGAGGCCACGAAGCGCCGCGTGGCGCCAAAGGGGCGTGAAAGGGGCAGTACCTGCCCCTTTAAACACGCCCCTTCAGATCACGCCCGCGGTCACGCTCCGCAGTCGCACAGAACGCCAACTAATTTATGGAAAAAGTCTCAAGACACAACCAATCAATGGCAACGAACAGAACGTCCAAAGCAGGAGAGGGCGTCGTCAGCGGCGCGAGAACCGCAGCAGCAATCCCAGGAGCCTGTCTCCAGGCTCCGTACACCTCCTCTCACTCACAGCGATAGTTCCAATACAGCAGGGCCACAGCACAGCTTTTAAAGGGACGTCGCAGGACCTCAGCAGCAGGTAACCACGGCGATGCCTGCCCGATCATTCAGGGCAGGAGAGGGCGTCGTCAGCGGCGCGAGAACCGCAGCAGCAATCCCAGGAGCCTGTCTCCAGGCTCCGTACACCTCCTCTCACTCACAGCGATAGTTCCAATACAGCAGGGCCACAGCACAGCTTTTAAAGGGACGTCGCAGGACCTCAGCAGCAGGTAACCACGGCGATGCCTGCCCGATCATTCAGGGCAGGAGAGGGCGTCGTCAGCGGCGCGAGAACCGCAGCAGCAATCCCAGGAGCCTGTCTCCAGGCTCCGTACACCTCCTCTCACTCACAGCGATAGTTCCCGACGAGGATGGTGTCTGATGATCGAGGCCAGTCCGTGATCGGATCCTTTCGAGGAACCTTTGCAGGCCGCTCCCTCTCCGAAGCCTTGGACAAACGTCTCAGACTGCAGGACCGGCGCCAGAGAGCACCCGGACGGTCGGAACCATCCAAGGATGCTGCCTTCAAGGGTTTCTTCTTCCTTCCTGAGTTCCCTTTTCTGAGGACCCACAATGGGGCTTGGGTTCAGGAGGTTCCGCCCAAGACGTCGGGAACTCGGATGAAGCCCTGGCCTTCCGATGCACCAGGGACTCGGGAAAAAAAAAACTTAATGTGCTGCTGCTGGCAGCTCTTGAGGGCCTTACTGGACAACCTTTTGCAGAGACCGGAGGCTGCCAGGTTGTAGTCTGGCCCAAGGCAGCGGAGACAGCAGTCATGTGTGTCGGTCAAAGACATAATTTTAGAGCTTCGATCACACTTCTTAAAGCCACTAGTAGCCATGGAGGAAAAACGTTCCCCTGCGAGGTCGAAGACTCTCCGAGCTGCCAGTTGGGAGAAAAAAGGCGCTAAGATGACAGGAAAAGAAAGAACAAAAACTACAAAAATAGACCCAAACTCAACGCCGAGGCAACGAGGTCTGTGGCAGGAAGAGTACCGGTGCGATACCGGAGATGAGTATGAAACTCGGAGAGAAAAATCAACTTTTTCCAGGGACAAGCTAGACAAATGTCTGAAGGGCTCCGCGGAAAAAAGGAGACTGAGCAAGATGGCACCCTTGGGCAGGAAGGGGTCACACATGCGTGGTGGCATCTCCCAAAGGCTTTCTTTGAAAGCTGGGGGGATGCTTCCGTGAGAGCTCCGTCGGTGCTGACATCCCCCATATGTGAAGACTGATCTCCTGCTTGTTCCTGGAGAAAGAGGGGAATGGGGTCCCAGATGGGAGATGCTGGACATGATGGTCCGTGGAGGAATAGGGACATAAAAGGGTGGAGATGGTGAGGGGAAATAGGGAAAAAGAGGGGATGCTGAACATGGGGGAAGGGAATGTTAGATGGGGGGCTAGGGAGATACAGAAGGAATGCTGGAAGTAAGACTGAATGGAGGGGGGAGATGTTGAATATGGGGAGGTGGAGAGAGGTAAGATGCTGGGCATGGGTGAAGGAGAGAGAAGGTGGAGTTAGTTAATGACTGGAGAAGAAGAAAGAATGATGGGAATGGGAAGGCTGGGGGGAGGCAAAGAGATGCAAAGCTGTAGGAAGATGAAGTAATAAAAGGAAGATCGAGGACTGGTAGGTAAAGAAGAGGAGGAGTGAAATCTAGAGAAGCGGAAGAAGCAGAAAAATAAATGGAGGCATGCTGAAAGGAAGAGAAGTGTTAAATATGGATATAGGGTATGAAATGAAGAAAGGAGGAGAGAGAAATGGCCAGTGGACAAAGGGTGAGGAGTTGGAGGCAGAGACGGGGGTGGGGGGGGGAATGTGGAATGAATAAGTGGGAGGCAGAGAGTAGGACAGGGGGTTTAGGGATGGTGGTAAAAGGAAACAATGTCTGAAGTGATTAAGTGGAACGCGTAATGCAGGGAGAGATGTTTGGGGTAAAGAAGGAGGGTATATGGCTTCAAGAGATGGGAGGCAAAGAATAGAGGGCAGGGGTGAAGAAGTGAGAGGACATGACAAGTAGGGCAAAGTGAAGGAGTGGGACAGCGGGAACATGCCTTTCACCCTAGGTTTAGGCTCCAATTCCTTCATCTTACCCTACCTGGATGCCTCCAGATACCATCTTCCTCTGGCCTCCTGCACCCGGCAGCAAATTTTCCAATGGCATCACTATGCGCAGTAGTAAGCTCCACCTACAATCGCACATCTAACTGCGCCAGCTGCAGCCTTTAAAAGTGTGCATGCTGCAGGCGCGCCCACACCTAAAAGCCATACCAAAGGGCCCTTAAGCGAGGTTCTTGGCAAGGAACTTAGCGGCGATAAAACCTTAACCTAAAATCCCCCCAGTGATTACCACAGCATACCCTAATCCCAAAACACAAGACCAATTACTCGGAAACAAGCCTCAACAATGGAGCGATCAGTCCTTTTGTAGAAGCTGCCTCAACAACTAAGGTAAATCAGCCCACAGCCTCTCAAATAGATAACCCTAGCAATGGACCTTATACAACATACGATGATCCTAGGGATCCTCTCACTTGTAACCCTGACCTGCTCATTCACTCTATCCTCCCAACCTTTTCCAGTTATACACTCACTCAACCACCATAGGACAGAAATAGCAAATTACAGAACATGGAACTGAAACACACCTAATACAAACAGACTAATATCTGTCCCATTACTCAACCCAGGACAATGCCACACTGCAGCCTCATCAAGTCCAAATTACTTAAAATGTGCTCTCATCAGCCAACCCTCAGTTAAAAACAAAATATCCATCATAATGGATTACATTAGTGAGAACAAGCTTGACACTATGGGGTATGTTTACTAAACGGCATTAAGGGTGCCAGTGTGCCGTTAATGCCACCCTGGGGCCCCTAATGCAACACAAAAGTCAACTTAACAGGCGTTAAAGGCTCCAGAAGCATTAAGGGTGCAGTAGGTGGAGAGTGGGTGTTAACGGGGTGGAGAGTGAGTGGTAACAGCGTGTGCTCCCTTAATGCCTGTGCACAACATCCCTAAAAGTCCTTTAATGCTGGGAACCCTAATGCCAAATAAACCTCGCGGAAAGGGTGTATTTAGAGCCCCTTTCAACATCTGCAAGGTGATGCATGGACAGGGAAGCTCTAGACAGTGATAGTAGTGCTCCATTAGCAGCATCAGCATTGTGCCAAAAGTATGAAAGGTCACTATGTTAATGGTGCAAAGGAGGTGGCACATGGGTCATGCAGTGGGGGTTGCTGGTGCACAGGGGGGGACCAGGCAGCTGCCCAGATGGCACATAAGAACAGAAGATCATATGATATGCCAGAATGGGTCAGAACAAGACCCATCATGCCCAATATCCTGTGTCCAATAGTGGCCAATCTAGGTCACAAGTACCTAGCAGTTTCCCCAAAAGACACACAGGTTTCATAATGCCTTACTAGGGTAAGCAGTGGATTTCCCGGGTTCCCCTGAATAATGGGTTATGGACATTTCCTCCAGGAACTTGTCCAAACCTTTTTGAAGCCCAGCAACACGAACAGCTTTTACTACATCTTCCGGTAATGAATTCCAGAGTTTGATTACACGTTGACTGACAAAATATTTGTTCTTATTAGTCTTATATGGGTTACACTGTAGCATCATTGCATGTCCCCTGATCTTTCTACATTTTGATGACGTAAACAATCGATCCACGTGTACCTGTTCATTACTTTATAGACCTCTACCATATCTCCTTTTAGACGTCTCTTCTCCAGGTTGAAGAGCCCTAAACCTTTTAGCCACTCTTCATAGGGGTATCCTTCCATCCGCAGTACCATCTGTGATGTCTGTTTATGCCACAGTGACAGTGGCAATTCAAAAATTACCTCGGGTACTTGAAGACCAAAATAACCTCACCAGTAACCAAGGTCTCAAGTATAGACTCAGTGAATCTAATCTTGTTTATGATTATGAAATAAACATAATTTTTGTCGGGTGCACTGTCCCCGGAGCCAGAGATGGATTTCTCCCCCCCGTTGCAGTGAACCCCTTTAATTAAGGTATAACATTTAAAAATGGCTACTTAGCTCAATATCATGTTAATAGTCACTTCAAGGAAAGCCATAAAAGACAAACTTTGGACTTGAACACCCTAACTATTCCACAGAATTCACAAAATGCAAAACGTCTACATCCAAAAGAGCCTTCTCACGCCATGCACCTGGACTGTGGAATTCAATTCCAGAAAATATAAGAACTACTATGGACCCACAAACATTCCACAAGCTACTAAAGACATTCCTATTCAAAGAGTACTTTGAGGAATCGGTTATCTGATTAAGCTTCTAACCAGCCCTAGATAAACCTAGTTAGATATATACACAGTGAGAATTTGAATATGTCCATTAGAATTAGATATGTTATGTTCTAGTTAGTAACAGGGTTACTACCTAAATAAAAATACATTCATGAGATCCTGTAAAGAGTTATCTGTGATTAAGGTTATCTGTATATCTACCCTTCCCTGCACAAGTTCTCTGTTCATTGTTATATGTAATAGTTGGTTCTATGTAAACCACTCTGATTACTGAGGAAGCAATATATAAGATCACATAAATAAAATCTTGCACTCTCCTCTCCATTGCTGACTAGCTCCCATGCTGAGGACAAGCAAAGTAGGGGGTAAGGTGATGGGCAGAGAGAGGGGAGTGCAGAGTGAAGGGGATAGAGGCAGAGAAAGAGTAGTTACTCACCTGTAACAGGTGTTCTCCAGGAGCAGCAGGAATCAGTCCTCACATATGGGTGAGGTCGGCATCGACGGAGCCCCCATGCGGAGCATTTCCCCAGCTTTTGAAGAAAGCCTTTGGGAATATGCATGCGCGGTCCCCTTCCAGCCCAAAGGTGCCATCTTGCTCAGTCTGACATAGCTAAAAGACAGCACAAAAAGAAAATGAACTATATACAACTGCAACTCCAAGGAGAGGAGGGAAGGTCGTGAGGACTGATTCCTGCTGCTACTGGAGAACACCTGTTACAGGTGAGTAACTACTCTTTCTCCAGGACCAAGCAGGAAGTCAGTCCTCACATATGGGTGACTCCCTAGCTTTGGGCTACCAGGAACCCAGGCTGAAAAATAGAGCTTCCTCTAGAGCCACAGCAACAGTGAGAGAATCTTCTCTGAGACCACCCCTGAACGGTAGCCCAGCACCAGGGCCGGAGGGTAGGAATTACCTAAACCTCAAAGAGATTACGGAGTACCGTTTGCCCAAAAGCACTGTCCCTACGGGACTCCCTCTCAAGGCAGTAGTGGTGCGCAAAAGTCTGGCTTGAAGACCAAGTAGCGGCCCGGCAGATGTCTGTCAACGGAACAGAACGGAAGTGAGCTACTGATGCGGCCTTCGCCCTGACCCGGTGGGCCGTGACTCGACCCTCCAGGGAGAGGCCGGCTGCCCTGTACGCCCAGGCGATACAGTCTGCCACCCAGATGGACAGCGTACGCTTAGTGACAGGCACCCCAATTTATTAGGGTCAAAGGAAATGAAGAGCTGAGAAGCCCTTCTATGCCCCTGCGTACATTCTAGATAAAAGGACAGCGCCCTTCTACAATCCAAGGTATGCCCTACTGGCGTGCGGCCTGGGAAAGAACGTCGGAAGTACCACTTCCTGGTTGAGGTGGAAGGAGGATACTACCTTGGGAAGGAAATTAGGATGAGTCCTCAAGACTACCCTGTTCTTATAGAACCTGGTATACGGCCTATCCGAAACCAGGGCCTGAAGTTCACTCACACGCCTGGCTGAGGTGAGTGCCACAAGGAACAACACCTTCCAGGAGAAGAAACGTAAATGGCAGGTTGCCATCGGCTCAAAAGGTGGCCGAGTCAGTTGCTGCAAGACCACATTGAGATCCCACTCAGTGGCTGGTGGATGAATAGGAGGCTTAAGCAGAAGCAGGCCTCTGAGAAAACGAGACACCAGGGGGTGGCCCGAGAGGGACTGTCCATCCACTGGCGAGTGGTGAGCTAAGAGGGCACTGAGGTGAACCTGGACAGAGTTGGACTGAAGTCCCAGTTTGGAAAGGAGAAGCAGATATTGCAACACCACCTGGACCGAGCAGGAGAAGGGGTCCTCCTGCTGTTGAGAACACCAAGTAGAGAACCTACGCCACTTCAGAGCATAGGCCTTCCTAGTGGAATGCTTTCTGGAGGCCAACACCACCTCTTCAACCTCCCTTGATATTAGCAAGGGAGCAAGGACTAGCCTCTCAGCAGCCAGGCCATCAAATGGAGGGATTTGAGGTTGGGATGCAAGAGGGACCCCTGATCCTGAGTCAGAAGGTCGGGTTGCAACCCCAGAGGAAGTGGAGTATCCACTGCCAACTGCAGAAGAAGAGGGAACCATGGCTGCCTGGGTCACCTGGGGGCTATCAGGATCACCGTAGCTCAGTCCTGCTAGATTTTGAACAGAGTCCGGGCCACCAGAGGTGTGGGAGGAAAGGCATACATCAGGCTCTCTGACCAGGGAATCAGGAATGCATCTGGCGCTGTTCGCAAGGGATGCAGTTGTCTGGAACAGAACCTGGGTAGCTGCCTGTTCAGCGGACTGACAAAGAGATCCATGGTCGGAAGTCCCCACTTCAGAAAGATCTGTTGAAATACCAGAGGATCCAACTGCCACTCGTGAGGCTGCAGGAGTCTACTTAGCCTGTCCGCCAGGTAGTTTTCCTGGCCTGGGAGGTAGACCGCCCTGAGGGTCATGCCCTGATTGACAGCCCAGGAGCAGAGAGCTTGTGCTTCCAGGCACATAAGTCTGGATCCTGTGCCTCCCTGCTTGTTGACGTAGAACATAGCCACCTGGTTGTCCGTCTGAATTAGGACAGACTGGTGAGACAGGATCTGAGAGAAAGTCCGTAAGGCCAGTCGAATGGCCCGCAATTCCAACAGGTTGATCTGCTGGGCGGCCTCCCACGTAGACCACAGGCCCTGTGTGCAGGCCCCTTGGCAGTGTGCCCCCCAGCCCTGCAGGGAAGCATCGGTCATCAGTACCTGAGTGTGTGGGGAGGCCTGGAAAGGAAGACCCCTGACCAGATTTGGGAGATGCCTCCACCAGCGTAAGGAGTCCACCAAGAGTTTGGACACCCTTATTCTGTCTGACAACTTCCCTGCAACCACTGTGCCTTGAGGTGCCACTGAGCCGGCCTCATGTGCAGCCGGGCATGCGGTGTGACATGAACTGTGGAAGCCATGTGACCTAAGAGCCGGAGGAAGTGTCTGGCCGAAACCAGAGGGTTTGCCTAAAACTGGCCGGCCAACTTTATCAGCCTGTGAGCTCTGTCAACAGGCAAATAGGCCTTTGCATGGAAAGTATCCAATCTTGACCCTATGAACTCCACATCCTGTGAGGGGACTAAAGTGGACTTGGGGAAGTTGATGACATAGGAACATAAGATATGCCATACTGGGTCAGACCAAGGTCCATCAAGCCCAGTATTCTGTTTCCAACAGTGGCCAAACTAGGTCATATGTACCTAGCAGTTTCCCCAAGAGACACAAGTTCCACAATGCTTGTACTGGGTCAAGCATTGATATCTTCGGTCACTTCTTAATAATGGTTTATGGACCTTTCCTCCAGGAACTTGTCCAAACCTTTTTTAAACCCAGCTAAACTAACAGCCTTTACTACATCCTCCGGTAACAAATTCCAGAGTTTGATTACACGTTGAGTGAAAAAATATTTTCTTTTATTAGTCTTAAATAGTTTACCCTGTAGCTTCATTGCATGTCCCCTAGTCTTTCTATATTCTGATAACGTAAACAATCGATCTATGTTTACCCGTTCCATTCCGTTCATTAATTTATAGACTTCTATCATATCTCCCCTCAGCCGTCTCTTTTCCAGTTTAAAGAGCCCTAACCTTTTTAGCCTTTCTTCATAGGAGTATCCTTCCATCCCCTTTACCATTTTGGTGGCTCTTCTCTGAACCTTTTCTAAAATCGATATATCCTTTTTAAGATACGGCGACCAGAATTGCACACAATATTCAAGGTGCGGTCTCACCATGGAACGATATAGAGGCATTATAATATCTTTTGTTTTATTTTCCATTCCTTTCCTTATCATACCTAGCATTCCATTTGCTCTCTTGGCCGCCGCTGCACACTGGGCCGAGGGTTTTAACATGGTATCCACAATGACGCCTAAATCTTTTTCCTGGGTGGTGGTTCCTAATGTGGAACCTTGCATCGTGTAACCATAGTTTGGGTTGTTCTTCCCTAGGTGCATAACCTTGCACTTGTCCACATTAAATTTCATCTGCCATTTTGATGCCCAGTCTTCCAATTTATCAAGATCCTCTTGCAATTTTTCACAATCCTCTTGGGTTTTAACAACTTTAAATAGTTTTGTGTCATCTGCAAATTTGATAACCTCACTCGTTATTCCACTTTCCAGGTCATTTATGAATATGTCAAAAAGCAGCAGACCCAGCACAGATCCCTGGGGTACACCACTATTCACCTTTCTCCATTGGGAAAATTGGCCATTTAGCCCTACCCTCTGCTTTCTATCTTTTAACCAGTTCCTGATCCACAATAGTACACTGCATCCTATCCCATGACTCTTTAGTTTTGCCAAAAGTCTCTGATGAGGGACCTTGTCAAAGGCTTTCTGAAAGTCCAGATACACAATATCAATCGACTCACCTTTGTCCACCTGTTTATTCACGCCTTCAAAAAAACATAACAGATTAGTAAGACAAGATCTTCCTTGTCTAAAGCCATGTTGGCTGTCTCCCATTAGGTTGTGACTATCTACATGCTGAGTAATTTTATTCTTTATGATGGTTTCTACCATTTTTCCCGGTACTGACGTCAGGCTCACCGGTCTGTAGTTTCCCGGATCACCCCTGGAACCCTTTTTAAAAATTGGTGTTACATTGGCGATCCTCCAATCTTCAGGTATTAGAGATGATTTTAATGATAGTGCACAGATTACTGATAGCAGGTCTGCAATCTCATATTTCAGTTCTTTCAACACCCTTGGATGTATACCATCCGGCCCAGGTGATTTGCTACTCTTCAGTTTATCTAATAGTTGTAAGACATCTTCCCGATGTATCGATATTTCCTTCAATTCTTCCACACCTTTAAATACCACTTCCGTCATGGGTAACATCCCTACATCTTCCTCAGTAAAGACCGAAGCAAAGAATTCATTCAGTCTCTCCGCTATCGCCTTATCGCCTCTTAGTGCTCCTTTAACCCCTTTATCATCTAATGGACCAACTGACTCTCTCACAGGCTTTTTGCTACGAATGAACTTGAAAAGGTCTTTATTTCGTGCTTTTGCTTCCGCAGCAAGCTTCTTCTCAAATTCTCTCTTTGCCTGCTTTATCAATGCCTTGCATTTGACTTGCCAGTGCTTGTGCTGTTTCCAGGTTTCGTCGTTTGGCTCTTTTTTCCATTTCCTGAAAGTTGCTTTTTTGGCAACAGCAGCCTCTCTGACCTCACCTTTAAAACCATGCTGGCAGTTTTTTGGACTTCCTTCCACTTTTCTTAAAGCGTGGAATACAGCTGGTCTGGGCTTCCAAGATAGTATTTTTCAACAACACCCAAGCTTGATGTAAGTCTTTAACCTTTGCAACTGCTCCTTTTAGTTTTTTCTTAACTGTTTTCCTCATTTTATCATAGTCTCCCTTTCGAAAGTTAAAAGGTAGTACTGTGGATTTCCTTACTATCCCTCCTCCACTAATTAAATCAAAGGCGATCATGCTATGATCACTATTGCCAAGTGGCCCCAACACCCTTATCTCTTGCACTAGATCTGGTGTTCCACTAAGGACTAGGTCAAATATGGCTTCTCCTCTGGTCGGTTCATGAACCAGCTGCTCCAAGAAGCAGTCATTTATTTCATCCAGGAACTTTATCTCCCTAGCATGCCCTGACGTGACACTGACCCAGTCGATACCAGGGTAATTGAAATCACCCATTATTATTACTGCACTGTAACGTTTGTTAGCTTCCTTGATTTCTTTGAGCATTTCATCATCCATTTGGTCATTCTGGCCAGGCGCTCGATAGTACACCCCCACTGCCATTGCCTTCCCCCTTTTATATGGAATTACAATCCATACAGATTCTACAGCAGATTTTGTTTCCTGCAAAACTTTAATCCTTTCTGAGTCAATGCCCTCTCTAACATAGAGCGCAACCCCTCCACCAATTTGATCAGCTCTATCATTACGATATAGTTTGTACCCAGTTATCACAGTGTCCCACTGGTTGTCCTCCTTCCACCATGTCTCTGATATTCCAATCATATCTAACATTTCATTTAGTGCTATATATTCTAACTCTCCCATCTTATTGTTTAAACTTCTAGCATTTGCATACAAGCATTTTAGAGAATGTATTTTGTTCATGTTAATTTGGCTATTGTTAGACATGGGTAAATTGGGATCTTTAAGCTCTGTCTGCTCCATACTTGAGGGCATTTGGGCTACTTTACTCTTTTGTGGAACCTCTCTGCTTTTGGTAGTATCCTTCAAGGATACATTCTTCCGAACCATCTGCTCTTGGGCGACTGTCGGCTTTCCCCTAATATCTAGTTTAAAAGCTGCTCTATCTCCTTTTTAAAGGTTAATGCCAGCAGCCTGGTTCCATCCCGGTTAAGGTGAAGCCCATCCCTTCGGAAGAGCCCCTCCTTTCCCCAGAATGTTCCCTAGTTCCTAACAAATGCAAAACCCTCATCTCTGCACCATTGTCTCATCCACGCATTGAGACTCCGGAGCTCTGCCTGCCTTTTGGGTCCTGCGCGCGGAACAGGAAGCATTTCGGAGAATGCTACCCTGGAAGTTCTGGATTTCAACTTCCTACCTAAAAGCCTAAATTTTGCCTCCAGAACCTCCCTACCACATTTTCCTATGTCATTGGTACCGACATGTACCAAGACAGCAGACTCCTCCCCAGCACTATCTAGGTGGCGCGTGAGGTCCGCTACCTTCGCACCAGGCAGGCATGTTACCAGGCGATCCTCACGTCCACCAGCCACCCAGCTATCTACATGCCTAATGATCGAATCACCAACTATAACGGCTGTCCTAACCCTTCCCTCATGGGCACATGGCCCTGGAGAAACTTCCTCGGTGCGAGAGGGTTTAACATCACCTGGAGGACAGGTCCTAGTTACAGGATCACTTCCTGCCGCACCGGGGTGATGCTCTCCTGTCACATGACCTCTCTCCTCCATGGCAACAGGGGTGCTGCCAGACTGGAGGTGGGACTTCAGGACTATATCCCTGTAGGTCTCGTCTATGTACCTCTCTGTCTGTCTTATGTTTTCCAAGTCTGCTACTTTAGCCTCTAGAGAACGGACTTGTTCCCTGAGAGCAAAGAGCTCCTTGCACCTAGTGCACACGTAAGACCTCTCACCAACTGGGAGAAAATCATACATGTGACACTCAATGCAAAAGACTGGAAAGCCCCCATCCCGCTGCTGGACTGCTGTCTGCATCTTAGTTTTAAGTTTGTGTCTAGATCTTTAAGTTCTTACTTACTAGGGGTTGCTATGGGTATTTATACCAATAAAACTGTACCTAATACGTTTAATATACCTTGTTCACCTGAAGCTAAATTAATCTCAGGTCCTTAGTGTATGACTGATTTGGGTAATGAGCTTCACCTGAAAGCACCTCCTGTCCTTTAAGATGTGTAAGTACCTATAAAGCTATGATTATCCCAGGGGAGGGTGGGAGTGGGGAGGGAGGGAGGGAAATAACACCTATTAAAAGAGGGCTGCTACACAGTACCCTGTCTTGTGTTGCTGAGGTAAGCTAAATTCTGATTTGATTTAAATTATAGCTCTTAGCTGCTGCTGATAGGCTCTAACTTCTTATGAAATTTAAACTACAAGCTCTCTGCTGGATTCTAATTTTAACCAGAAAGCTCTCTTCTGTGTGTTAAATTTAAACTAACAGTACTTTGCTGTTACTTGGCCCTGAGTGTCTATTAAATTTAAACTACAAGCTCTCTGCTGGGTATGAAATATAACCAGAAAGTTCTCCTCTGGGTTTTTAAATTCAAACTTTAATTGCTGCTACTAGGCCCTAACTGATCCAACAAAAAAACAGTGGGTTCACAGATTAAGTAGCTTTAATACAAAGAATTCTTTTTAGAAAATTACCAGAAGTATATACTCACAGTTGCAGATTTCTCTCCAGAAGAAACAGCCCCCCTTTCTAGTCCTTCAAGACGAACCCCAGGTGCTGAAGCAGGGATATGGTTCTGAAGGTGGCCTGCCTGGCCTCTTGTGGAGACTGGCCCCTGATAAGCCAGTCGTCCAGGTAAGGGAACACAAAGATCCCCTGGTTCCTGAGGTAGGCCGCAACCACCGCCAGGCACTTTGTAAAAACCCTGGGGGCGGAGGTGAGGCCGAAAGGAAGCACTCTGTACTGGAAGTGCTTTCCTCCCACCACAAATCTGAGAAATTGTCTGTGACTTGGATGGATGAGGATGTGAGTATAAGCATCCTTAAGGTCTAAGGAGCATAGCCAATCTCCCTGCTGGAGGTAGGGCAGTAAGATTCCAAGGGTAAGCATCTTGAACTTTTCCCTCTCGAGAAACTTGTTCAGATTTCTCAGGTCGAGGATGGGTCTGAGGCCTCCTGTTCTTTTTGGTACCAGGAAGTACTTCGAGTAGAAGCCTTGTCCTTTCAGGTGGTGAGGCACCAGTTCCACCGCCTGGTCCCTTAGTAGACCTTCCAACTCCAGATGGAGTAAGTTTCTGTGCAGAGGGGGTCTTGGAGGCTCCCCTGGAAAGTAGGAGGGGGGTATCTGGGTGAAGTGGAGCAGATAGTCCCTTTCGATGATGCTTAGCACCCAAGTATCCCCTGTGATGGCTGGCCACCTGTCTGCGTACAGGGTCAGCCGACCTCCTGTGCCCTGGAGAGGAGGAGAGGCTATGCTGGCACAGTCAAAAAAAACCCTCCCTGCTAAGCAGGAGCTGGAGTAGGAGGCTTGGGGGAATTCTGCCTACGGGGCCCATGACCATGACCCTGCCCCTTGGCCTGCTGGCCCTGCTGGGGAGCTGCAGAGGACTGGTAGTGAGGGTAGGATTTGTAGGCAGCGGTCTTCCTCGGGTAAAAGGTCTTTTTCCCCGAGCCCTTCTTCTTCTGAGAAGGGGCAGAGGTTTTCCTGGACAGCCTCATCCGGGTAAGAGTCTCTGTCTCGAGTTCTGCAGCCTTTTCTGCCATGGGCTTGCCAAAGAGATTTTCACCTCGGCAAGGGACATCGACCAACTTGTCCTGTACCCATGGCTCGAGGTCCGAGGATTGTAGCCAGGCCTGGAGGCGTGCACTGATAACGGCCCCTGCTACCCGGGCCAAAGCCTGAAATCCATCGTAAGCTGCTCGAGATATAAACTTCGAGCACTCCCGAATACCAGAAGACAAGGCCTTGAACCTCTGCAAAGGTTCCACAGACAGACCAGCAGAGAACCCGGCAATTTCCTTTGCTAGGTCTCAAAGGTACATGCCCATGTGCAGCTGGTAGGTCTGGACACGACAAGCAAGCATAGAGCCCTAGAAACACTTTCTACCGAGGGCATCCAGGTTCCGGGCCTCCCTGCCAGGGGGCACCGAGGAGTGCATCTTCTGACTCTTCAGGCGATGCATGGCCGATTCCACAACCATGGAGTGGTGCGGTAACTGTGCCTTTTGAAACCTGGGGCTCTTGCGGACTCGATAGATGGAATCGACCCGCTTGCTTAGAACCGGCATCGAGGTCGGCGCCTCCCACATGCGGAAGAGCAATCGCTCCAGCATCGGAGGAACCGGGACAGTAAAGGCCTCCTTGGGAGGAGAGTCATACTGCAGAGCCTCGAGCTCCTCGACTCGAGGCTCCTCCTCAGGGTCCGCAGGGAATGCAAATGCTTTGGCCATCTCACTTATGAAATCCGAGAACCTGATATCCTCCAGGGGGGGAGGGGGGACCTTGTCCAAGGCTCGGATCCCGGTGAGTCCGAAGGGACACACCGAGTCCGGAAGGTGTCAGGGGATTCCTCCTCCTCCGTTTCCCACGCCGATTCCTCCGAGGGAACCGGCGTTGATGACCTCGGTCCCGAACGGGAGGCCGAGGGTGACCTTGGCCGAGGATCGACTCGAGATCGCATGGTCTCGAGGATCGGCTCGGCCTCCGGGGTCGACTTGGACGTCGATGTCCCGGTGGTCGGGGCAGATGCGCCGGTGAGACCGGTGGTCGGGGCAGTTGCGCCGGTGAGACCGGCGATCAGCACCCGCTGCTGCTCCATGAAGGCAGACAGTCTGCTCTCCAAGGCCGTCAACCTAAGTCCGAGCTCAGGAGACCTAGCAGCCTCTGACTTGGGCCCCCACGGCGTCGGGCCCGACGTCGGCTCCCCCGGAGGAGAGTCCACGAGGACTACAGTACTCACGTGACTCGGGGCCTCCGACTCCACAAGAGGATGCTTTGCAGGCCTCTCCAACTCCGAAGACCCGGGCGGCGATCGGGGCTATGCGACCTGGCCCTCGAGGAGCCAAGAGCGTCCACCGATGCCGCCCTCGCGGGTTTCTTCTTCCTTCGGTGCTCCCTCGAGGGGGACTCCCTTTCAGAGGAGCCATGACGATGCTCGAGGTCTGACTCCCGAGAGGTCAAGGCCTCTGATGAAGTCCGGACCCGTCCAGAGGCAGACTCGGAGAAGATCCTCTCACGCTGGTGCTGATGGCTCCGTAATGCCTTGGAAGATATTTTGCCACACGGGCTACAGACCGTAGAATCATGGTCTGGCCCCAGGCACCGGAGGCAACAGTCGTATGTGTCGGTGAGAGACATCAGTTTCTTGCACCGATCACACTTCTTAAAGCCACTGGCAGCCATCGGGGGAAAAAGGGCCCCTGCAAGATCAAAAAATTGGGCTGCCAGGGAAAAGAAAAAAGGCGCGAATGCAGTCTCTAAGGACAAAAAACGAAAAAGGAGATCCGGGCTCGGCACCGGTGTACCGAGTCCAGGCGAGAAAGGGACCAACGTCGAAACAAAGAAAAAACCTCGACCCAATGCAGAAAAATCAACTTTTTTCACGGGTGACAAGGACAGGCGTCCGTAGGGCTCCGCAGAAAAAAGACGACTGTGGAAGATGGCACCTTTGGGCGGAAAGGGGACCGCGCATGTATGCCTGCATTCCCAAAGGCTTTCTTTGAAAGCTGGGGAAATGCTCCGCATAGGGGCTCCATCGACGCCATCACCCATATGTGAGGACTGACTTCCTGCATGGTCCTGGAGAATGAGGAAACTATTGTGCAAGTCTTCAGAGAAGAAGGGGAGACAGTATTAGTAAGGGATACTTTGTGCTTTTGTAGCCATGTTTGTGTGTTAAGGAGAGGTCATCAAGCCCTTTTTATGACTTTGGCAAGTGACAGACTCAAAGTAGTATGGTGGAGTCACCAAATCCCTTTATTACTGCTCTGGGGAAGGAAGATGAAATTAGACTTTACCTGCTAATTGAAGTTCCTTGAGTGAGTCCAGTCCCGTCCCGCACCTGTGGGAAGTGTCACCTCAGCAGCAGCTTGGAGACTGAGCATGTCATGAATGATGATATCAGGGTATAATATCAGTGGCACCTCCCACCAAAGCCAGTATCCTATTCATAAAGCAGACTTACGAAAATAACAATTACAGAACCAATTTCAACGATGTACAATGAGCCCCCCTCAGACAGGAAAACACCCCCTGCCTGAGAGAGATCGCTTACCAGAGTGGAACCTCTTCACTCCTGAACTTTCGGAACCCACCTGACCATGCCAAGTCAAGCCTCCACGGGTACCTCGCTGTGCTCAACCATCGAGCATTGCTTCTTCACGACTTACACCCGGGCCCCCCACCTGAGTTGACTTTCTTCAGGACCGGAGACCTCTATTACCCCCTACGAAAAAAAATAAATTGAGAGTGTGGTATCGGGACTGGACTGGACTCACTCAAGAAATGTCAATTAGCAGATAAGGCCTAATTTCACCTTCTTTATCGTTACTCCAGTCCAGTCCCGCACCTGTTGGATGTACCATAGCAGTACTAACCTTGGGAGGGACCCGCTAGACCGGCCTGAAGAACCACGATCCAAAATGCGTGTCCCCTGCTGCCTAAACATCCAGTCTATATTGTTTGAGATTGCCACCCTACAAATATTTACATAGAAACATGATGACAGAAAAAGACCACATGGCCTATCTAGTCTGTCCTTCTATATCAACCACTACAACAGTCCCCTTTTTACCTTTAGAGATCTTCTGTGTTTGTCCCATGCTTCTTTGAATTCAGATACTGTCCTCATCTCTACTATCTCCACTGGGAGACTATTCCATGGATCCACCACTCTTTCCGTAAAGAAATATTTCCGCATATTACTCCTGAATCTATCCCCTTTCACCCTCATCCCATGTCCCCTCGTAGCAGAGCTCACTTTCAATCGAAAGGGGCTCTCCTCTTGTGCATTTATGCCACAGAGGTATTTAAATGTCTCAATCATATCACCTCTATCCTGCCTTTCCTCTAAGGTGTACATATTAAGATCCTTAAGTCTGTCCTCGTGCTTTATAATGAAAACCACTAACCATTTTAGTAGCCACCCTCTGTACCGACTCCAGTCTCTTTATATCCTTATGAAGGTACGGTCTCCAGAATTGCACACAATACTCCAAATGAAGTTGCACCAAAGACTTGTACAGAGGCATTATCACCTCCTTTCTTCTGCTGGCCATTCCTCTCCCTATGCACCCAAGCATCCTTCTAGCTTTTGCTGTCGCCTTTTCTACTCGTTTAGCTACTTTAAGATCATCAGACACAATCATGCCTAAGTCCCGCTTTTCTTTAGTGGACAAAAAAGTACTTCACCCCTATACTATATTGCTCCCTTGGATTGCTGAAGCCCAAATGCATGACCTTGCATTTTTTAACATTAAATCTCAGCTGCCAAATTCTAGACCATTCTTCAAGCTTAGCTAGATCCCTCCTCATGTTATCTACACCTTCCTTGGTGTCTACTCTATTGCAGATTTTGGTATCATCGACAAAAAGGCAAACCTTACCAGACAGCCCTTCGGCTATATCACTAACAAAGATGTTAAAAAGAAATCAGACCAAAAACAGATCCCTGGGGCACACCACTGGTAACCTCCTTCTCCTCAGAGTGAGCTCCATTTACCTGTACCCTTTATAGCCTCCCACTCAACCAATTTCCAATCCAAGCAGTAACTTTAGGGGCCCATCACTAGGGTGCTCATTTTGTTTAAGAACATAAGAACATAAAATATGCCATAGTGGGTCAGACCAAGGTCCATCAAGCCCAGTATCCCATTTCCAACAGAGGCCAATCTAGGTCATACGTACCTAGCAGTTACCCCAAAAGACACAGGTTCCACAATGCTTGTACTGGGTCAAGCATTGATATCCTGGGTCCCTTCTTAATAATGGTTTATGGACCTTTCCTCCAGGAACGTGTCCAAACCTTTTTTAAACCCAGCTACACTAACAGCCTTTACTACATCCTCCGGTAATAAATTCCAGAGCTTGATTACACATTGAGTGAAAAATATATTTTCTTTTGTTAGTCTTAAATAGTTTAACCTATAGCTTCATTGCATGTCCCCTAGTCTTTCTATATTCTGATAGCATAAACAATCGATCTACGTTTACCCGTTCCACTCCGTTCATTAATTTATAGACTTCTATCATATCTCCCCTCAGCCGTCTCTTTTCCAGGTTAAAGAGCCCTAACCTTTTTAGCCTTTCTTCATAGGAATATCCTTCCATCCCCTTTACCATTTTGGTGGCTCCTCTCTGAACCTTTTCTAACACTATATCCTTTTTAAGATACGGCGACCAGAATTGCACACAATATTCAAGGTGGGGTTTATAAGTCGCCTGTGAGGAACGGTGTCAAAGGCTTTACTGAAATCTAAATACACCACATCTAGGGCTCTTCCTCGGTCCAACTCCCTGGTAACCCAGTAAAAGAAATCAATCAGATTTGTCTGACATGATCTGCCTCTCGTGAATCCTTGCTGCCTCAGATCCTGTGATCTGCTGGACTACACTATTTTCTCTTTCAGCAGCGATTCCAATAATTTACTCATACACGAAGTTAAACTAACTCGCCTGTAGTGTTCAACCACATCTTTACTTCCGCTTTTGTGTGAAGGGACCACATGAGCCTCTCTCCAGTCCTTTGGCATCACTCCCAACTCCAACGGAATGTCAGTGGAGCTGCTAGAACGTCCCCAAGTTCCCTCAGTATTCTGGGGTGTATCCCATCCCATTCCATTGCTCTATCTACTTTAAGTTTAGCTAGTTTCTCACGAACACAGTCTTCTGAAAATTGTTCAAGATGCCCCTCGCTTCTGTTACTGTTTGTGGGTGTTTTCTGAGGTCCTGTTTCTTCATCTGTGAACACAGAACAGAAATATTTGTTAAGCAATTCCGCTTTATCCTCATCAGCTCCTACATATTCCTCCCCTTCACCCTTGAGTCAGACAATACTACTTTTGCCCTTTCTCTTCTCACTAACATATCTGAAAAATATCTTATCCCCCCCCATTTTATTGCATTGGATATTTCCTCTTTTTGAATCTTTGCTGTCCTGACTACTTTGCTAGCTTCTCTAAGTTTTTCCAAATATAGATGCCTGTCTTCCTCTCTCTGTCATCTCTTGTATTTCATGAAGATCTCCCTCTTTTTCTTCACCTTTTCAGCTACTTCTTTCGAAAACCACAGCGGTCTCCTTTTCCTTTTACCTTTATCTATCATTTTAACAAAAAGCTTGGTTGCCCTTAAAATATCACCTTTCCATTTTGTGCACTGTTTTTCTACATCTCCCAGCTGTTCCCATCCCGCTAATTACTCCCTGATGTATTGGCCCATCTTGGCAAAGTTATTTATTTATTTATTTATTTAACACTCATTTTTATACCGCATCTTCCAGAGATCAGTTGCGGTAGACTTTTCCTAAAGTCTACGACCCTTGCTTTTGAATGAATTCTAACAGCCCTAGTCCTAATACTGAACCACACCATCTGGTGATCACTGGATGCAAAATGATCTCCCTCTATAACATGAGAAAATCTTTTACCATTGGTAAGCACCAAGTCCAGTATGGCCCCTTCATGTATGGGTTCTGTTACCAATTGCCTGAACAGTTCTCCCTGTAGAGAATCCAGGATCTCCTTACTTCTAGATGATACTGCAGCTGGAATGTGCCAATCAACATCTGACATATTGAAATCCCCTATCAGTATCACTTCCCCTTGCCTAGCAATGCTGCCATGTCTTCAATTAACTCTCCGTCCACCTCTTCCTCCTGTGGCACTAACCTAGACTCCACTAAAGATGTCGCCTGCACTGGGTCGAGTGCGCTCCCAACCCCAAAAGGTAACTACTTGTACCGCACTAAGTACGCCAACGATATCACCTCCCACACCCACCGGGAAATGGAGGCCTTTGAAGCCGCTTCTCCTTTATGTTCTCCACCATATAAAACAATCCATCCAACCTTCAAAAAAAACCTCTGTTCTCTTCAAGTACCGCCATAATACTCTTCTGATATCCAAACAGTGTAGAAGGGGATCCTTCTCTTCCCCCCCCCCCTTTATCCAAAAACACTGGGAGCCTTACCCATTGATTCAAGTGAAATACTGACAGGACATTCGGCAAGGAGCTGGCCTAAGAACCAGCTTTTCCTTTGCCAAAATCAGAAAAGGTTCCCTACATGATAGCATCTGCAACTCGGATATGCGTCTCGCAGAGCAAATCTCCACCAACACCATTTTTATCATAAGATACATTAAGGTACACGATTCTAATGGTTCAAAAGGAGGCTCAGTTAGTACAGACAACACCAAATTGAGATCCCAAGGAGTCACCATTGCCCTCGGTAGTGGGCGCTCCTGCTTCACTGCTCTGAGAAATCTGACCACATCCAGGTGAGAAGCTAAAGAACCCCTTGGACTCTTCCCCAGTAGGAAGAGATGATCATGACCTGCACCCTGAGGGTGCTGCATGCCAGACCTTTTTTGACCCCCCTGCCTTCAAGAAGGCCAACACATCCAGCAGAGACGTGAACAGTGGCCCACAATGGCCATTCGCACACCAATCCTCAAACACTCTCCACACTCTCATGTAAGCTAGAGATGTCAAGCATCACCTGGCTTTGGCAATATAGAGATCACCAGAGCCGAATAGCCACGATGCCTTAACCTCGCATGCTCAATAGCCAAGAAATAAGTGAGAATCGATCCACCTGCAGCATCAGAATGGGACCCTGAGCCAGTAGGTCTGGCCGCGACAGCAACCTCCACAGACGTACCATCTTCAAGCACACCAAGTCAGCATACCACGATTGATGAGGCCAGTCGGAGGCTATCATCAGCACAGGACTCTAATGCACCTCTATCATTCGCCCCAAGAGAGCCCATGGCGGAAACACACAGAGCAGTCCACCTGACTGTCATGCCTGGACTAGGGCATCTAGCCCTTCCGACATACTTCTCTTCTTCTGCTGAAAAACAGTGTTGCCTTTGCCGATTCGTACGTTGCCATGAGGTCCATAATCAGTTGGCCCCGTCTGACCAGGTGAGCATATACTGCGTCATGAGTGTCCAATCCCCTGGGTAAATATTGTGACAAGGAGAGCTGTGCTGACTCAAGGGAAACACAGGAAAGTGGTGACTGTCTTTAAGACAAGAGACAGGCAAGCTTTTCAGAGGGCTAAAGCTACAGCCAAGCAAAAGAAACACGTACTTGCTGAGGCTAAGCCACGCCCAAGCCCCAACGTGAGCGCAGGCTTGGACTCTAATGACAACCACCTGTGCAGAGATAAGGGTGTGGTAGCTAGGAAGCAGCTTTTTAAACCTGTTTCAGTGCAGAGAGAAAGAGGAAGGACGAAGGAAGGAGAGAGGAGCAGCAACAGGAAGGAGCAAGGAGAGGGGGGAAGTTTAACTCCACATGGGAGAAGCAGTTCCAGCAGCAAAGGAAGCAACCCTTGTGTGAAAGGTACGCTTGAGCCAGAGACCAGCCGATGTATAGCTGGGGAGGTTGCTGAAGAGCTGGAACAAAGTGCAGTGCAGTGTGTGCAAGAGACAGTTCAGAAAACCCAAGCTGCCAGAAGGGGGGTGAAAGCTGTTATGAACGAATGTAACCAAGACCCAGCCAAAGGCGGAGACGTAGTGCTGAACACAGGTGAAGCAGTTAAGCTTTTGCTCCAGGGAAAGAAGCCCCACGCTCCTGATACAGCCAAATCTTACCAGTGAGAGCAGTTCTGGAAAGGACTTTTGAGGTTTCTACAGAATAGTAAGTTGGAAAACATTATTGAAAATCCTGAAAGAGATAAGCAATTTGCAGAACAGGAAGGCATGCAAATTGACACTCTTGAGTCAGATTCAGTGTATGACGAATCACCGATGGATTGTTCTTTATGCATGAGGGAAATTGAAAGCTGCTAGAAAGGGCTGTAAAAAGAACTTTTGAAGAACAATTTTTCCTTAGCCAGGAAAGTGCCAAGACCTTCTTTAAGCTAAAGAACTTTGCTAAGAACAGAATTTGAATTAAAGCAGCATTGTGGAAAAATGATCAGAATTTACTTATGCTGTTTGAATGAAAAGAAGCTGTAACACAGGTGCTGAGATGTGTACTGAAGACAGCTGCCGTGTTTAAAGAAGTATTTCAGTTCTTTAACTTCACGTGTACTTTTGTTCCTGTAAGATTTTCTGTTTTGGAGAATAATCCTTTTGTCTGTGTTGTCGTTGAATTTAATGCGTGGAAAGAACCCAAAAATAAATTTCTTGTTTTTGCCTTAAACAACCCCAGTGGTCACACACTACTTTGTCTTTAATGAAAAGAACTACAAGTCCCAGGATTCCTTGCTGGAGATAAAAACAGCTTTAATTAAGGACAAATATGGCAGCCCTTTGCCTGTGAGCCACTGGCCCAGGCAGGGGGTCACGACAATATGCACCCAGCTGAGGTAACTGGCTGTTACATTGTCCCTTCCTGCCACATGTGCCGCTGATAGAGTCTCTTCCACCCAGGCTAACAACGGAGCTACATCTTCCTCCAAGTTGATACTGCTTGTTCCCTCCTGACGATTAACATATTCTGCCGTCGTTGCATTGTCCGAGAATACGCACACTGATTTGCCAAGAAGATGAGAGCGGAACTGCTGCAATGCTAAGAACACCACTCTCAACTCAAGACGGATGACTGACCAAGTCGCCTACTGTTCCGACCAACGCCCCTGCGCTATGTGACCTTCACAATGAGCTCCCCAACCACAAAGACTGGCATTGGTTGCCACTGGAATCCAACTGGGAGTCTCCAGAGGCATGTCCACCCAAAGGCTGTCGCTGGTGAGCCACCACCTGAGTGAGCTTCTGGTCTTTGCCGGACAGGGTATGGGGAGTGACAGTGGATGACACTGAACCGACCATCTTCGCAATAAACTGCGTTGCAATGGGCACATGTGAGCCTGAGCCCACAGCACAAGCTCGATGGTCGCCACCATCGATCCGAACACCTGCAAGTAGTGCCACACTGTCGATGTGGTCAAACTACAAAACTTTAGGATATGTCCTTGCAAAGTCCGTACACGGCTCTCCAGCAAGGATACCCTTCCTGCTGCTGTCTGAAACCTGGCTATAGATACACCAAGTCCTGAGAAGGCCGGAGTTGACTCTGTGAAGTTTATCACCCAAGACTCTATAAGTATGCTATCACTCTCATCGTGACCTGCGAGCTTTCAGCCTTTGATTTTTCCCAGATGAGAAATTGTCCAGTTACGGATGCACAAGAATCCCTTTCTTTTACAAGGTAGCTGCTGCCACCACCAAATGGCCCATGGGCACCACAAATCATACGAACTGCTGGTGCTCTGCCTCTATGGGAATGTGTAAATAAGCATTGCTAGGAATGGGGAAGTGCTACTGATAGGGGATTTCAATATGCCAGATGTTGAGTGGCACATTCCTGCTGCAGTATCACCTAGAAGTAAGGAAATCCTGGATTCTCTACAGGGAGAACTATTCAGGCAATTGGTAAAAGAACCCATACGTGAAGGGGCCACACTAGACTTGGTGTTTACCAATGGTGAAAGTGTTTCTGATGTTATAGTGAGAGATCATTTTGCATCCAGTGATCAACAGATGGTGTGGTTCAGTATTAGGACTAGGGCTGTTAGAATCCATTCAAAAGTAAGGGTCTTAGACTTTAGGAAAACTAACTTTGCCAAGATGGCCAAATACCTCAGGGAGTCGTTAGCAGGATGGGAACAGCTGGGGGATGTAGAAAAACAGTGGGCAAAACTGAAAGGGGATATTTTAAGGGCAACCAACCTTTTTGTTAAAATGGTAAATAAAGGTAAAAGGAAAAGGAGACTGCTATGGCTTTCAAAAGAAGTAGCTGAAAAGGTGAAGAAAAAGAGGGAGGCATTCATGAAATACAAGAGATCACAGAGAGAGGAAGACAGGCATCTATATTTGGAAAAACTTAGAGAAGCTAGCAAAGTAGTCAGGTAAGCAAAGATTCAAAAAGAGGAGGAAATAGCCAATGCAATAAGTTGGGGGGATAAGACATTTTTCAGGTATGTTAGTGAGAAGACGAAGGGCAAAAGTGGTATTGTCAGACTCAAGGGTGAAGGGGAGGAATATGTAGAAGCTGGATGAGGATAAAGTGGAATTGCTTAACAAATATTTCTGTTCTGTATTCACAGATGAAGAACCAGGAACAGGACCTCAGAAAACACCCACAAACAGAAACAGAAGCAAGGGGCATCTTGAACAATTTTCAGAAGACTGTGTTCATGAGAAACTAGCTAAACTTAAAGTAGATAGAGCAATGGAACGGGATGGGATACACCCCAGAATACTGAGGGAACTTGGGGACGTTCTAGCAGCTCCACTGACTGACCTTTTCAATGCCTCGTTGGAGTCGGAAGTGATGCCAAATGACTGGAGAGAGGTTCATGTGGTCCCTTTATACAAAAGCAGAAGGATGTGGTTGAAAAACTACAGGCTGGTTTAGTTTAACTTCGGTGGTGAGTAAATTATTGGAAACGCTGCTGAAAGAAAATAGTGAGGTTTCTGGAGTCCAGCAGATTACAGAATCCAGGGCAGCATGGATTCACAAGAGGCAGGTCTTGTCAGACAAATATGATTGATTTCTTTGACTGGATGACCAGGAAGTTTGACCGAGGGAGAGTCCTAGATGTGGTATATTTAGATTTCAGTAAAGCCTTTGACACTGTTCCTCACAGGCGACTTTTAAACAAACTGAGCACCCTAGGGATGGACCCTAAAGTTACTGCTTGGGTTAGAAATTGGTTGAGTGGGATCTCACCCGAGGAGAAGGAAGTTACCAGTGGTGTGCCCCAGGGATCTGCCCTTGGTCCGATTATTTTTAACATCTTTGTTAGTGATATAGCAGAAGGGCTTTCGGATATGGTTTGCCTCTTTGCGGATGATAACAAAATCTGCAATAGAGTAGACACCCAGGAAGGTATAGATAACATGAGGAGGGATCTAGCTAAGCTTGAAGAATGATCTAAAATTTGGCAGCTGGGATTTAATGTTAAAAAATGCAAGGTCATGCATTTGGGCTGCAGCAATCTAAAGGAGCAATATAGTATTGGGGGTGAAGTACTTTTGTCCACTAAAGAAGAGTGGGACCTAGGCGTGGTTGCATCTGATGATCTTAAATTAGCTAAACAGGTAGAAAAGGCGACAGCAAAAGCTAGAAGGATGCTTGGATGCACAAGGAGAGGAATGGCTAGCAGAAAAAAGGAGGCAATAGTGCCTCTGTATAAGTCTTTGGTGCGACCTCATTTTTAGTGCAATTGTGTGCAATTCTGGAGACCACACCTTCAAAAGGATATAAACAGGATGGAGTCAGTACAGAGGGTGGCTAATAAAATGGTTAGTGGTCTTTATTATAAAGCTTATGAGGACAGACTTAAGGATCTTAATATGTACACCTTAGAGGAAAGGTGGGATAGAGGTCGTATGATTGAGACGTTTAAATACCTCCGTGGCATAAATGTACAGGGGAAGAGCCTCTTTCGATTGAAAGCAAGTTCTGCTACGAGGGGACATTTTATATTTCTTTTATACTGCGCTATTTAACATCAGTGCGGTTTACAGGTAACACATTTGTGCAGTGCAGGCAGGTCTGCACTGGACTTACAACAAAACGGGGTTCTTTATACAGGGCTAACAGGGAAGCTATGTACAATCTGGCTGTCACAGGCTATGGGATGACATGGGATGAGGGTGAAATGGGACAGTTTCAGGAGTGATATACGGAAGTATTTCTTTATGGAAAGAGTGGTGGATCCGTGGAATAGTGGAGTGGAGGAGTAGCCTAGTGGTTGGGGCACGGTACTTCAGGCCGGAAGGTCGGGGGTTCAAATCCCACTAGACGACAGCAACCTTGGGCTGGAAGGACTGGGGTTTCTAGTCCCACAGGTGCTCCTTGTGGTCTTGGGCAAGCCACTTAACCCTCCATAGCCCATGTTCCCTGTAAAATAGTTATCTCCAAGTTATAATGCCCTGTTCAATGTAATTTCAGTTTGTTCAATGTAAACCGCACTGATGCAGAATAGCGCGGTATATAAGAGAATGTAAAATAAATAAATTAATTAATTAATTGAGCACAGTAGGTTGCTGACTCCAGTGACCTCCTCAGCTTTAGAAGCTGCTAACACCTAATCAGGTGTTAGATCCCGCCCTACCCACCCCGACTCCCACCCACCCCTAGTGCGCAGCCTTGCTTTATAGGGCGCCTCCCCTTTCACAAATCACAGTGAATTGGACCAGCACATTTGTATGTAATTAAAGTGTTTTAACTGCTTTTTCTCTATAAAGACAGCTGCGAAACCGGCTGGTACTTGGTAGATCTCTCTCTTTTGCTCTAACAGATACCTAAGCTCCACGAAAAGAACAATGGCTGGGAAAAATCGTATTGCTAAAGCTGTTGCTCCCGTTACAGCTTCTGCCTCGGTCCAGACAGAGGTCCTAATGCCGGTTGAAGGACCGGTTCCATGTGCAGGGTGCCTGCATGCTGAAGCTCTGAGGAAAGAGGTGGAGGAACTCAGAGAGGAGGTGGCGAGGCTGAGGAGCATTCAAGACAGTGAGAAGTACATTGATGAGATGCTACTTGCAGCAACCAAGCTCTCCAGCTCCGGAGAAGATGGGTGCCAACAGAATGTCGATGGTTGGACACAAGTCACCAGGGCCTGCAAAATCACCAATCCAACTTCTCCATCCCTTGAATTGAAGAACCGTTATGCAGCCCTGGAAGTGGAGGAGGTGAAAGCATCCCTGGAAAGGGAAGAACCAGAGTTCAAGTACCCCAAAGTTGCGGAATCAGTCACCAGAAGGAAACGAAGGGTGGTGGTGGTTGGAGACTCTCTTCTGAGGGGTACTGAGGCGTCCATCTGCCGACCAGACTTGATGTCCAGAGAGGTATGCTGTCTGCCTGGTGCCAAAATCCAAGATGTTACAGAGAGTTTGCCGAGACTCATCAAGCCCACAGACTATTACCCAATGTTGCTAATCCATGTTGGAACAAATGATACTGCCAGGTATACCTCGGAACGTATCAAAAGTGACTTCATGGCTCTGGGACAGAGGGTGAAGCAGTTAGGTGCACAGGTGGTGTTCTCTTCAATCCTCCCTGTTGAGGGTAAAGGCCAAGGCAGAGAGGCTCGCATCCTGGAGACAAATGCATGGCTGCGTGGATGGTGTCATCGAGAGCGTTTTGGTTTCCTAGACCATGGGATGCTTTTCCAAGGGTTGCAAAGCAGAGATGGCATCCATCTGTCCAAGAGAGGTCAACGCATCTTTGGTAGTAGACTGGCTAATCTACTGAAAAGGGCTTTAAACTAGATTCCTTGGGGATGGGTGAAGAAAGCCCCCAGGTAAGTGAAAGCCCCCAGGTAGGTGATACATTAAATACCTTTATGGAAATGGGTAACAGGGGTAACATATGGAAAGCAGTGTGTATTAATGCCCGTAGCATGGGAAATAAGATCCCTGAGGTTGAAGCTTTGGTGGGAGTGGCTGACTTGGATTTAGTGGCAGTTACAGAAACATGGTTCACAGAAAACAATGACTGGGATGTAACTATACCTGGCTATACTTTATTCAGGAAGGACAGGGTAGGAAGAAGAGGAGGAGGAGTGGCACTATATGTAAAAACTACTATTAAAGCTTTGGAATTACAGAGCTTAAAAGGGAGAGAGGAGGCATTGTGGGTTAAACTAGAAAGAGGGAAAGAGAAATCTATTCGCATTGGAGTGATATACAGACCTCCCTCACAAGAGGAAGAGGTGGACAGAGAGTTAATTGAAGACATACGCAGCATTGCTAGGAAAGGGGAAGTGCTACTGATAGGAGATTTCAATATGCCAGATGTTGATTGGCACATTCCTGCTGCAGTATCATCTAGAAGTAAGGAGATCCTGGATTCTCTACAGGGAGAACTATTCAGGCAATTGGTAACAGACCCCACACGTGAAGGGGCCATACTGGACTTGGTGCTTACCAATGGTGAAAGTGTTTCTGATGTTGTAGTAGGAGATCATTTTGCATCCAGTGATCACCAGATGGTGTGGTTCAGTATTAGGACTAGGGCTGTTAGAATCCATTCCAAGGTGAGGATCTTAGACTTTAGGAAGACTAACTTTGCGAAGATGGGCCAATACCTCAGGGAGTCGTTAGTGGGATGGGAACAGCTGGGGGATGTAGAAAAACAGTGGGCAAAACTGAAAGGGGGTATTTTAAGGGCAACCAACCTTTTTGTTAAAATGGTAAATAAAGGCAAAAGGAACAGGAGACCGCTATGGTTTTCGAAGGAAGTAGCTGAAAAAGTGAAGAAAAAGAGGGAGGCCTTCATGAAATACAAGAGATCACAGAGAGCAGAAGACAGGCATCTGTATTTGGAAAAACTTAGAGAAGCTAGCAAAGTAGTCAAGAAGGCAAAGATTCAAAAGGAGGAGGAAATAGCCAATGCAATAAAATGGGGGGATAAGACATTTTTCAGATATATTAGTGAGAAGAGGAAGAGCAAAAGTGGTATTGTCAGACTCAAGGGTGCAGGGGGGGAATATGTAGAAGCTGATAAGGATAAAGCGGAATTGCTTAACAAATATTTTTGTTCTGTGTTCACAGATGAAGAACCAGGAGCAGGACCTCAGAAAACACCCACAAATAAGAACAGAAGCGAGGGACATCTTGAACTATTTTCAGAAGACTGTGTTCGTGAGAAACTAGCTCAACTTAAAGTAGACAAAGCGATGGGACCGGATGGGATACACCCTAGAATACTGAGGGAACTTGGGGACGTTCTAGCAGCTCCACTGACTGACCTTTTCAATGCCTCGTTGGAGTCGGGAGTGGTGCCAAAGGACTGGAGAGAGGCTCATGTGGTGCCTTTACACAAAAGCGAAAGTAAGGATGTGGTTGAAAACTACAGGCCGGTTAGTTTAACTTCGGTGGTGAGTAAATTATTGGAAACGCTGCTGAAAGAGAAAATAGTGAGGTTTCTGGAGTCCAGCGGATTACAGGATCCGAGGCAGCATGGATTCGCCAGAGGCAGGTCTTGTCAGACAAATCTGATTGATTTTTTTGACTGGGTGACCAGGGAGTTGGACCAAGGGAGAGCTCTAGATGTGGTGTATTTAGATTTCCGTAAAGCCTTTGACACTGTTCCTCACAGGCGACTTATAAACAAACTGAGCACCCTAGGGATGGACCCTAAAGTTACTGCTTGGGTTAGAAGTTGGTTGGGTGGGAGGCGACAAAGAGTACAGGTAAATGGAGCTCACTCTGAGGAGAAGGATGTTGCCAGTGGTGTGCCCCAGGGATCTGTCCTTGGTCCGATTCTTTTTAACATCTTTGTTAGTGATATAGCGGAAGGGCTGTCGGGTAAGGTTTGCCTCTTTGCGGATGATACCAAAATCTGCAATAGAGTAGACACCCAGGAAGGGGTAGATAACATGAGGAGGGATCTAGCTAAGCTTGAAGAATGGTCTAGAATTTGGCAGCTGGGATTTAATGTTAAAAAATGTAAGGTCATGCATTTGGGCTGCAGCAATCCAAGGGAGCAATACAGTATAGGAGGTGAAGTACTTTTGTCCACTAAAGAAGAGCGGGACCTAGGCGTGGTTGTGTCTGATGATCTTAAAGTAGCTAAACAGGTGGAAAAGGCGACAGCAAAAGCTAGAAGGATGCTTGGGTGCATACGGAGAGGAATGGCTAGCAGAAAAAAGGAGGTGATAATGCCTCTGTATAAGTCTTTGGTGCGACCTCATTTGGAGTATGGTGTGCAATTCTGGAGACCGCACCTTCAAAAGGATGTGAACAGGATGGAGTCGGTGCAGAGGGTTGCTACCAAAATGATTAATGGGCTTCATTATAAAGCATATGAGGACAGACTTAAGGATCTTAATATGTACACCTTAGAGGAAAGGCGGGATAGAGGTGATATGATTGAGATGTTTAAATACCTCCGTGGCATAAATGTTCAGGGAGAGAGCCTCTTTCAATTGAAAGCAAGTTCTGCTACGAGGGGACATGGGATGAGGGTGAAGGGAGATAGATTCAGGAGTGATATGCGGAAATATTTCTTTACGGAAAGAGTAGTGGATCCGTGGAATAGTCTCCCAGTGGAGGTGGTAGAGATGAGGACAGTAACTGAATTCAAGAAAGCATGGGACCAACACAGAGGATCTCTAAAGGCAAAAAGTGGACTGTTGTAGTTGTTATGGAAGGACAGACTAGATAGGCCATGTGGTCTTTTTCTGTCGTCATATTTCTATGTTTCTATGTTTCTATGTAAATAGTCTCCTAGTGGAGGTAGTAGAGATGAAGACATTATCTGAATTAAAAAAAACATGGGACAAACACAGAGGATCTCTAAAGGAAAAAAGGGGACTGTTGTAGTTGTCGATACGGAAGGACAGACTAGATAGGCCATGTGGTCTTTTTCTATCGTCATTTTTCTATGTTTCTATGTCTCTGTCAGTTTGAGGGAAGTCAAGAATTCTCCCTCACCAACCACAGCGTTGCCATGTGGAATCGAGGCACCTTAAGACGTGCTTGATATCCAGAATGAGCCAGGAGCCCTCTTTTTTGGGAAGGACAAAATAAATAGAGTATCGACCATAACCGTATTGGTTGTCCAGCATCTGTCTGATGGCTGGAAGGCCCAGGAGTCTTCTCAATGTTGTCTGCACTGCCTCTCGCTTCCAAGAGGCCTTGCACAATGACAGGGTGAAGGCATCCGTGACGGGACTTTAACTCCAACGCATAGCCCTCCCTGATTACCTCCAATACCCACTGATCGGATGTAATCTGTGCACACACAGGGTAAAAGTCCCACAGCAGACCCCTTACGGGTACTACCACTGCGTAGGTCCTCATTTCATTGTAACTTTTTAGGGACCATGGAAGTGGAAGAGAAGAAAGCTCTGCCTGATCCCCAGAACCCCCGAAAGGACTGACCCCTGGAGGGGAACTCTAAACCGCTGAAAATTCGACGGCTGGTGTACCTAACGGGCTTCTGTTTGTCTTCCGGCAGAAGCCCCCCCCCCCCCCCCTTTAGATTCTTCACCAATTTATCAAGGTCCTCTCTGAATAAAGAATCTGCCTCGGAATAGTAACTTACTCAAACGTGATTTGGATGAGATATCAACCAACCAATTTCTAAGCCATGTATCAACGGACTGCTACCACTGACGCCATACCTTTTAACACCCCTCTTATTAAATCATGAAACGAGTCTGCCAGGTAAGCTTTGTCTGATTCTAATTTGGCCGCCTCTGCAGGAAGCGGTTGAGAAGTACCCATGGACTCAAAAATTCCTTGCGTCAATCTTAAGCACACACGGGCTACGAAGGCGCCACAGATCAATGCTTACAAAGATAAAACAGGTTTTTGATAACAATGCCTTAACAGCATTTCCACCTTCCTATCCTGAATGTCCTTATGCGCTGTACTACCTTCCACTGAACTGGTAGTCTTTTTAGTCACTGCCGACACTGCTGCATCCACCTTAGGGGACTGCAGGAGATCTCTGTCCCTCTCTGGTACAACCATGCCACAGTCAGTGTTCCTTTCAATGCGGCCTCCGGCACATCCTATTCATCCCGAATCATCTGTCTGATGACCTGGTGCATAGGGAACACCTTCTGCATCTTCCTGACAGTCTAAAAGAGAGGATCATCCAGTGGCTACTCCTACAACAGAGCCTCTGTGTCCATATTACGGGCCTTTAGGGAATGCGTAATCAAAGCCGCAGCTCTTCCTTCCAAAAAATCTGCATTATGCGTGACTCCTCTGCCTAGCAGATCTCCCCTTCCTCCAACTCTATCTCCTCTCCTGCCTCTTGTGCCAATGTGAAATCTTCTTCCTCCTCAGACTTAAGGGAGCCCATCTCCCCCCAAGGGTCCTCCTCCATCAGTCTCCTACTAGGGCTCAGTTCACCTTGTATTCGTCTATCCGAGAGCGAGCCTGGTAAAATCCGCTTTTGTTTCTTTCCTTGCGCTTCTTTTGACACTCCTCCTCGCTGCTTTAGGCAAAATACCTTGTGCAGGAGAACAAACACTGGTGAAAAAGCGCTTAGCAAATCTCCCTGCTGTTCCATACCCGGAGAGCGCTTTGAGGGCTTTGTGAACTTCCCCGACTTCTTCTATGTGCCCTGTGCCCCTGGAGGGAACGCTTCGGAGTCCTTCCCTGCTGTCCTGGCTTGAGCTGCAGGGACAGGCACCCCATGGGCATCTGTAGTCGGCGAAGAGTCTTCATTCTCCCCTGAGGGACTCTGCACACTGTCCCCCATCCCTCGAGAAGCCTTCCTCTCCTGAACTAGCAGAGCCCAGTGCTAAGCTCCTACGAAAGCCACACGTCAGACACATGCTCTTAAGGGACATCACGTGCTTATTACCGGCAACTACAGGCACTTAAACATTTTTGTCTTATTATTTTGTTGGGTATTATTCTTTTTTTCAAGAGAAAGAAGCCAAAACCAAAAAAATAGTAGGAAACTTCCAGGAAATAGTGCTCTATCCTGCCCTTTTTTTTTTCCTTATAGCCCAAAATGCAGGAAAATAAGAAAACGCAACTGCAGCTCCTGGAGTCCGCCTAAAACCTCAGCCTGCGCTGCTCCGTTCTGCCCACTGAAACCAACCACCTTTAAAGGGAAACAAAACTCCAGCTTCAAAGTAGAATAAAAGCAAAATGAAAGTAAACTCTATTTGCTCAAAATAGCGTCCGTTCCTACATTGTGTGGGAAACTGCTGCCCAGCACATTTGCCGCCGAGATTCAGGCCCCAAATCTACCCCCCTCCCCCCCCCCCCCCCAGACAGCGCAGCCACCCCAGTGTAGCTGGTTGCTGTCTGCACTCCCAAAATGACGTTTGGCTACCAGCAAAGCTTCGGAGGAGTCAGGAGTGCTGAGGCCTGCTGCTGGCTGTCCCCCATTCACCGCGGAATGACAGCTGAGTAGGAGGAAGTGCAGAAGTGATCCCCTCTCTCCGCCCTGGGATGCTTTCTGCTTGCTTGCACCTCTCGGTCTCCGGGAATCCCCCCATTCTAGGCCCATTGTAAAAGTTCCCTTTTTTGTTTTTGTTTTTTGAGAAAGCTTTACTATGTCCCCTGGGCTCTTGCCACAGAAAGAGCTCAGCAATCAAATGGAACCTGCAAAAACTGAATAAAATCACTTTCTTTTTTTAGTTTTTCTTTCTTTTTCCCCCTGATCCTATCCTTATTATTTCTTCTAGTGAGTCCAACCTATGGAATCACCTCATCCCGGCTGCTTGGAGACGGAGATACTGGCTCTAGTGGGAGGTGCCACCAGTATGTATACCCTGTTGTCATCAATCATGACATGCTCAGTCTCCAAGCTGCTGGTGAGGTGACACTATTATTATTATTATTATTAAAGACTTATAAAGCACCACAACATAGGAAGCGCTGTACAAACATAGAAGAGAGACAGTCCCTGCTCATCAGAGCTCACAATCTAATAAGACAGAAAACAAATTAAGTTACATAATACAAATAACAAAAATTTACAGGACAAAGTAAGCAAATGTTGATAGAGAGATCAAGACAGGGTAAGACAGGAACGGAAAGCAATAGTGAAGAGATGAGATTTTAGTCTGGACTTGAAAATGGCCAGGGAGGACGCCTGGCGCACAAAGATAGGAAGACTATTCCAAACAAAGGGTGCTGCCAGTTGGAAGGAGCGAAGTCTGGAATTGGCAGTACGAGTTAAGGGCACAGATAAACGAAGACTATTAGAAGAGCGAAGCAACCAAGAGGGGGTGTAAGGAGAGATGAGAGATGAAAGGTACTGGGGGGGGCAGAAGAGTGAATACATTTATAGGTCAGGAGGAGAAGTGCAGAACTGAAACAGAGGAACGATAAGGCTGTTTTGTTTTGTTTTTTTAAAGATGACCATAATGAATATGTGTATGTATAGATGCAAATATGTCATCCCTACCCTTTCCCCCCCCCCCCAACAAATGATTCCCCCCCCCAACAAATGAAACAGTCAAACTACACCCATGGCTGCAAGGCGTACGCTGTACATATACACATAGGAGACAATCCCTTCTCAATAGATCTTACAATTTATGCAAGACAAACAAAACAAAGAGGGAACTAGAGATGATCTTGGCACAACACATGGGTGATAAAAAGAATAAAGGAGCCTCGAAGATGTGTGGTTTTAGCCTGGATCTGAATACAACCAGAGATGGTGGAAAGCAAGCAATCTGAAGTTGGCAGTGGACGAGAAGGGCACAGATCAGAAGGGATTTACCTGATGAACGGAGAGATGATTCAGGGGGAAACCAGTGAGGAGCAGGTAGCAATAATATAAAAGAGAGGTGATTAGACAGTGGATGAGGGTCTTGGTAGTATGTTCAGAAAGGAAGGGATGAATTTCGCTAATGTTATAAAGAAACAACGGGCCCAATATTCAAAGCAATTAACGCGGTTAGTAGACATACTAACCACGATAATTGTGCTGACCAGGATATTCAATGGCACCAATGCAGGTACATGCTGCTGAATACCTGTGGGTGCTACCACTAGGCACCCTGATTCTAGCAAGCTAGCAGTGGGGCATTCCAGAGGTGGAGCAGGGGCAGCACCCAGGGATAATTGGACGGCGGCAATATTCAGCCACTGACTGGTTATCCCTTCAGAGAAAAGTTAGGCACAGTAAAGGCTATCCTAACTTTCACCATCGAAGCTAACCGGGCAGCAGCCAAATATCACTGCTGCCTGGTTAGCTTCAACGCTATCCAGCTGGCCTGGATATTCAATGCCGGTGGCTGGATATGGCCCAGACAACAAATATAGAGAAATTAGACTTACCTGGCTAAATGTTGTTCCTTGAGGAACTCTAGTCCAGTCCCGCACCTCTGGGTAGTGTACCTCTTCCAGCAGCTTGGAGACTGAGCATGTCATCTTTTTGATGACACTAGTGTACTTAAGCAGCTGGCACCACCTACCAGCCCCAGTATCTATTGACAAAGCAGACTCAAAGGAGTAACAAATAAGTAGCTAAACATCAACAAACTCTTCTATGCCTAAATAAACTAGTACCCCCTCCATCCCCTGGGAAGGATACCCCACCTCCCCTCTAGGATGAAGAGGCCTACCAAGCAACTCCAACCAGCAGGGAGGAAGCGACTGACAGCTCTTCCAATCCGCCCCCGCTAACACCGATTTACACCCCACTTCCCGGCTCCTCCTGGCCACTTCCTCCACCAAGGGAACCAGCTTCAGGATCAGGGTGCGCACAGCTCATCACAGAAAGCACTTAGGGAGGGTTCCAGGACTGGACTGGAGTTCCTCAAGGAACAACAATTAGCAGGTAAGTCTAATTTCTCTTTCCTTATCATCCCTTCAGTCCAGTCCTGCACCTCTGTGATGTATCAGAGCAGTTAAAATAATGGGAGGGACCCGCACAACCGACCTGAAGCACTGCCGATCTGAAACGAGCATCCCCTGCCGCCTGGACATCCCGGCGATAATGCTTAGAGAAAGTATGCAGCAACAACCACGCTGTCGCCCTACAGATCTCCACCGGCGGAACTAAACTATACTCTACCCATAAGGCTACCTGAGCCCTCGTGGAATGCACCCGCAACCCTGCTGGCACTGCTTTACCCTTCAAGATGTACGCCGACGCGATTGCCCCCCTGATCCATCTGGAAATGGAGGCCTTAGCTGCCGCCTCACCTTTGCACGGCCCGCCAAACAGAACCAACAGATGGTCCAATCTCCGAAAGGATGATGCTCTTTTCACATACCTTCACAGGGCTCTTAACATCCATGCAGCACAGCTGTGCAGTGGCAGGATCCACATCCGTGCTCGCCAGAGCCGGTAAGGAAAAGGCCTGATTTACATGAAATGCTGACACCACCTTGAGCAAAAATGAAGGTACTGGGTGGAAGACCACTTTCTTCTTGGAAAAGGAAAGAAATGGCTCCTGGCACGACAGGGCCTGAAGCTCTGAAATCCTGTGTAGCACGGAAATTGCCACCAGGAATACCGTTTTCAGCATCAAATCCTTCAGGGAAGCTCGACCCAGCAGCTCATTCCCCAGACAGCGCAATCAGCACCAGATTGAGATCCCAAGGCGGTACCACCTCCCTCCTCAGCAGACGGAGGTGGGTCACCGCCCTTAGAAATCTCAGCAGGTCTGGGTGTGTACACAATAGCACCCTGTAGACTTTCCCGCGATAACAGGAAATCACCGCCCATTGCACCCTCAAGGAACTGGCAGCTACTCTTATCAAAACCGGATTGCAAGAACACCAAGATGTCCGGGACAGAGGCAGTGGAAGGGCATGCCTGCCTCTCTCCACACCACAATTCAAAGATGCATCCTACGCAGATGCATGCCAGGTTCGTAGATCTCCTCCGGGCTTGAGCAAGGTCGCTATTCTCTTCAACCTCGCCCTTTCAAGAGCCATGCTGTAAGCAAGAATCAATCCACCTGGGGCATGTGAAGCGGCCCCTGTGTCAAGAAGTCCTTTTGACCCAGAAGCCACCACGGTCAATCTGCCAATATCTGAATCAGGTTTGCCTAGCACAGGTGCTTCGGCCAGTCCGGTGCCAACAGACTTACTAATCCCTGGTGTGCCTCTATCCGTTGCACTACCTGGCCTATGAACACCCATGGGGGAAAAACATTGGAGACACCCTCTTTGAGCCACCGCTGAATTAGAGCATCCATAACCTCGGACATCCTTCCTCTTCTTCCGCTGAAAAAACAGCAGGCCTTGGATGACTCGAACGTTGCCATTAGGTCCATGACCGGTGTGCCCCATCAGCAGACCACCTGCTTGAACACCCCCTGATTGAGCTGCCACTCTCTGGGGTCCATGCGCACTCAGCTGAGGTAGTCTACCATCACACTGTCAACTCCCGCTACGTGTGCTGCCGCTAATACCTGGAGATGAATCTCTGCCCCTCCGAACATCCTTTTTGGCCTCCTCCTCCAGGTCTACACTGCCCGTGCCTCTTTGCCGGTTGATGTAAACCACTGTGGTCGCATTGTCCGAGAGGACTCGGACTACCTTCCCCTGCAATCATGGCTCGAAACCTTTTAGCGCCAAAGTCACAGCTCGCAACTCGCCTCCTGTGGACTCCACTGTCCCTGAACAAAGTGTCCTCCAGAATGGGCTGCCCAACCTGACAAACTGGCATCAGTTATCAGCTGAACCCACACCAGGGATTCAAGTGGCATGCCACCTTTCAGGCTCCCTGAATGCAGCCACCATCTGAAGGCTCTCCTGGTGCTCTGCGGGCAGGGAAATATTTGGGACAGCTGTTGATTTTGATGGGACCACCGACGGAGCAGAGCCCTCTGCAGCGGTCGCATGTGCGCCCTTGCCCATAGGACCAGCTCGAGAGTGGCCGTCATGGTCCCCAGAACCTGCAAATAATGCCACGCCAACGGTCTCGCCATCTTAGGACTGCCGTATCAACTGTCGTAACACCTGCACCTGGCGATTTGGCAGGAAAACTAGGCCGGCCTCTCGGCCAGGTTGACCCCCCAACCGAGACTTTGAAGGAATTCCACCACCCGCACTATTGCTCTTTCGCTGTCGTCCCTGGACTTTGCACGGATAAGCCAATCGTCTAGGTATGGATGGACAAAAACTTCTTCCTTGCAGAGAGCTGCTGCCACTACCACCATGACCTTGGTGAAGGTATGGAGGGTGGTCACCAGGCCGAAGGGCAACACTCAAAACTGGGAATGGCCCCTTGGCACCACAAAGCGGAGAATCTGCTGATGTTCTGGATGGATGGGAATATGCAGATATGCCTCTGTGAGATCGAGAGATGTCAAGAACGCTCTGCTTCCTACCGCCACTATTACTGATCCCAGCATTTCCATGTGGAAATGCAGTACCTGGAGACAGCGATTCATGCCCTTGAGGTCGAGAATCGGGCAAAAGTAACCTTCCTTTTTTGGCACCATGAAATATATGGAGTATCGACTGAAGCCATACTGGTCTCACAGAACCAGTTCCACGGCTCTTACCTGAAGGAGACAAGGTCTCTTCTACTGCCGCCGACACCACTGCGTCCACTTTTGGCGATCAAAGGAGCTCTTGTTCTTGTTCGGCAGCAGGTACAGGCACGTCATGAATCACACCCCTTTAAGACTAGCCCCCAGCAGATCCCACTCATCCTGGATCATCTCTCATGCTACTCCCTGTACCAGGAAGACTTTCTGCGATTTCTGCACCTCCTGGAGCGGCAGATCCTCCAGTGCCTCTTCCTCTGTCAAGAGATTAGCAGGCATATTCAGGGCCTTGAGGGACTCCAAGATTAACACAGACAGCTCCTCCTGGAGGAACATCCGAACAAATCCGGGCCTGATCCTCCTGTTCTGGGATCTCCCTCCAACTCCTCCTGCAGATCTAGCTCCGTGTCGAGGTCTTCCCCATCCAACCCCTCCGACAATGGCGATTGCTGCTACTCTTCTGCGCGTCTAGCCCGCTTAGACGTCACAGCCCGACTCATGCTCTTTTGTGTCCAACGCCCTCTTAGCCCCACGTTCCGGGGCTGAGGAGCCACTTGCCAAGCCCTGTTGATGTAGGCAAAATGCCTTATACAAAAGTAAGACAAACTCCGGTGAGAACTCCCCTGGGAGCCCTATTGCTCCCTGGTCTTGAGGGGTGGATAGCCCAGGCATCCTGCAGGGACCGGTAGCCAGATCCATTGAAGGTAACATGGCACCCTCTGCCCCCGGGTCTCTTGAAACTGGGAGGGACTCTAGTCCTGCAGGCCCTGCTCCAATGACTTAGCCTCTTGCCTGCAGTCTAGGCAGATGCCTGCCTCCGAGACCGCTATCTGTTGTGTCCTGCATATCGAGGATTTTTAGATTGGGCTGTCGTGTTGTACCTCACAGATATGACATGGACCATGCACTGATCCAATCAGACTGACACTTTCTCCACATAAAAGTTTATATTTTCGTAAGGAGTACAACTTCCCTTACACGCAAATCACTCTTTGAAAATGGAATAGCTAGTATATTCCAAAATACTCTGTAAATAATTTACTTTAATATGTTATTTAGCTCTTTTGCTAAACAGCTCTTAAGACATTAAAAGTGAGTTATATGTTATAATGTAATTGTGTTATATTCATTGTAAACCGCCGTTGATCTCTGGAAGGAACGATATATAAAAGCAAATAAAGTAAAATAAAATCTGGGCTGAGACAAGGGATGATCATGTCAGGTTACTCACTGACCATAGACAGATGGAAGGATTTAATTTGTCTCCTATCACTGGCTGTGTCTATCTTTTTAGATATATACACATTTCTTATATGCAGGTGCTTCCTGTTTTTCACAGAATAAAAAAACAGTAGCTACTACAAACCTCTATGCAGCACTTTTTCCTGCTTATCTTTCCCTTATTTGCCTCTAACATTTTGTCTGACCTTTCCCAGGAGAAAGTCACAATGTCTCAACAAACTGTCACTTATATCACCTGACCAGGCACAGCAGCTCTCTGAAATCTGCCCAGCAACAAAATAAGTCAGGCTTTTTCCACAGGTCTGCATCAAGTCATTATGCACTGAATAAGCATTCCATGTGTTATACAGCTCAAAACTTAATGACGTGGTATGAAGTGTGGTTCACCACCTTGATACCATCCCATACCAGGCCCTGCGGTCTGGCCGGAATAGTGGGAAGGGCTGCAGGCACTCCCCAGAATGCCCTCAATCTGTACCCAGGTAGGTAAAAGGATCCCTAGCACAATGCACCTCCACGGACTCAGGCACGGAGCACTAGAGTACCTGAACTAAAAAAAATAAAACCACTTTACCAAAGTCTAATTAACTGAAACTGAAAGGAAACTGCAAATGGCCTCCTAGAAAGAAGCCTCTCTGTCCTGCTTTATTCTCCGGTGGCGGCCTCTCCTAGGCACCCACAACACAGCAGCGGGTTAAAATGCACATGGGCCTGAAGAAGAAATTGCGCTTAAACACAGCAGGGGGAGCTTCCCGTGCTCCCATACATGTGGCCGCAGGCCACTCTGTCTCCTTGTGTTCCAGCGGTTGCTAGGGGTTCCTGCTGTCCTCCCCCCTCTCTGCTCTTACCTTGGAGCCTCTTTGCTATGTGGCTTTTCTACCCCTCTTGCTCAACCTTCCTTCCCAGCTTCGGCGCTGAAGGGGGCGACTCGGGACTGCAGGCTGTCAGTCCCATCAATAAACTAATGCCCTCACATAACTCCCCCCTCCCCAAAATCCTGGTGGTGGAAGCGAGAAGGAATATCCTCCCCTCAGCCCTGTTGTCCCCCAGGTTCTTTCTGATCCTTCTGAATTTTTTTCCTGCCTTTAAAAACAAAGAAATCTGCACCTTATCAGGGGAAATAAAAAGGAAACTAACTAAACCTCTCTAATTGTCCTTTCAATGAGTCCAGCACCCTGGCTCACTACCTCCTACAGCTGCTTGGAGACTGAGTATACTGGGGCTGGTAGGCGGTGCCAGCTGCTTAAGTACACTAGTGTTATCAAAAAGATGACATGCTCAGTCTCCAAGCTTCTGGAAGAGGTACACTACCCAGAGGTGCGGGACTGGACTAGAGGGACGATAAGGAACTGGGTCTTAGGTTCAATGAGGATGGCTAGCTGCCACTGCTGAATATTGGGCCCGAGAAGTTTTAGCTATCCTTTGGACTTCAAGCATGTGCGGTAGCTGCTGCCCGCCGTTCCCGCCTAATCCAGTTCCATTCAGAGCTGCGGAGCATGTGCCACAAAAAGAAAAACACAACAATCAAAATGAACATATATACAAGAGGATTGACCCGGCATCTATCCTGAAACAAAAAACAAGTCTTGTTTTCAGTTAAAAACGTTGGCGCGCTTCCTCATATTTTTCCGTTTCTTTCTTCTTTTTTGTGGGGCAGAGGACAGGTGAGTGTGGCTGCATCCCCCTTGGAGAACCCCAATTACGGTAAGCAACTCCGCTTTCTCCACAGTGTAACACGGAAGATCTGCCCTCTGCCTCAGAAGCACAGAAATCTGCTGTTTGCAGGTTAGATTCTGACAGGCAGGCAAGTCACAAGGTTCCCAGTTACCATAGGCAACGTAAACAACTCAGACACAAGGACTGCAGTCACGCCTAGCTAGTAAGCATTCCCCAGCTGCTGATGAAAACGGCTTTCACCTGTGCAAGGGAACGCCCAAGAAGCTGTATAAAAAATGCTCAGTGCAGTCAGAGTTAGACTGGCAAGGCACGAGAGACTTGCAGGATTGACAAGACACGAGAGACTTACAGGGCTCAGAAGAAAGCTCAGAATATTCAGGAAATACAGACACAGATTCAGAACTGCCTGAAACTTCTAGCAGGAAGCCACAAAGAAATTCACAGAAAGAAACACGGAGAATTTCACACAGAGGTCAGCTGTAAGAAGCATTTACCTCTGACGCAGCTTGAATTTCCTAAGCACCGGGCTGTGCTGAATGAATGGGAGGCAGCAAAAGGCAAACCGTATGTATCTGAAAAGCATGGCAGCTTAAAACAGTTACAAGCCCTAGAGAGGGAAAGAAATGCTATTGAAGATGTGTATGTCTGACCCTGAAGAGTGTGTGCCAGTGAAACCCTGCAAAAGATTTCCAAGGGAGAAATCTTCATATAATAGAAGAGAACAGTGTTATGGGTTACAGCCAAATGTAAAAGGCAGGAAGTTTAAAAGTTTTAAGGAAAAAGCTTACCCAGAGAAAGGTGTTTCTCCTTCCTGCTATTACCAGTTTTATGACAGCTATTTGCCCTGCTGTGAAGAAGGCTATTCAGAGAGCACTGATAGAGATACGGGACTAAGAAAAGTGCAAACTTTCTGTTCTAATGAAAATACTGTAAATGATAAAGCAAAGTGTGAGCCTATGATTACAGAGGCTGGTACTGAAAGCCCATGTGATGAAGCCATGGATTGTACGCTGTTGTTATCCGATATGGTTTCCTCCTTATGCTGAAGCCAGGATAAGAGTGCCTCGTGAGTGCTGAGAAAGCTAAGAAGAGACAGCTAGCATATCGGATAAGCTTTATACTGTGATTTATGAGTTCTGTTGAAGCAAGATGCTATGTTTAAGTTTTCTTCAGTTTACCAGAAGTATGGTAGTATCCTGAGTTTTTTGTATTATAACCTTTTTGAAAATCCAGCCCCGGGAGGGGAATAAAAATCCTTTTGAAAAACCTGACCACTTGACTCACAACTACAACTTTCTATAAGAAAGGTCAGGCCCAGCAGTCTGGCTGTTAGCTTAGGCCACAATCCAGCTCCTGCTGGTGACAACAGACAAGCAGAGGATATGAAGGCACATCCAAGGTGATTCCAGAGCTAAGGGCCACATAGTATGGTTGCAGATGAGTGGCCCGGTTTACAATTCGTGATGGGCAGAAGGTGAAGTATGCACTCAAGAGGAAAACAGATTTCATAGGACAGCCTGACCAAAGGCAGAGTCTCCTGCTGTAGAACAATCCAAGCTGTAGTGTTGGGCGAACATATAAATGGACATCCAAGTAGCTGCTTCGCAGATGTCCTGGATGGAGACTGTTGCCAAACTGGCCACCATGGTCACAGTTGTATGTAACTGATGGAGCCCTACTCAACCTGGGCCTGGTAAATGAGCTTGGGCATAGCAGAAAGAGATACAATCTGAGACCTAGGACAAAATAGTCTTTTTTTGAAGCTGGGTGTCTGGGATTGTTCAGATTGAAAGTGACAAAAAGTTCTGACGATGATCTCAAATCTTTGGTTGCTTGCAGGTAATAGAGTAGTGCTTGTTTGCAATCCAAGGTATGGAGTGGACTGTTCTGGCGAGTATGCTCTGAGATCAGGAAAAAAGGCGGGAAAGTACTATGGAATGGTTCAAGTGAAACTCCGAAACCACTTTTGGAAGAAATTTAGGTAGTGATCTCAAGTGCACCTTGTTATGAAGAAAATGTGTGTACTGACAGTAGTGCACAAGTGCTTGAAGTTCACTGATTCTTCATGCAGAGCTTATTGGCACAAGACTGTTTTCCAGGTAAGATGCTTTAAAGAAACTGATACGAGTGGCTCAAAGGCAGCTTTTATGAGCTCTGCCAAGTCCACATTCAGGTCCCAAGCCAGAAGAGGCAGTTTGATGGGAGGTTTGGTGTTCATGAGGCGTTTCATAAACCTCAAGGTAAGCGGGTGAACAGAGATGGACTTGCCCTACACCAAGGCAAGAGAAGCCGCTAAGGTATAAAGGTGATAATGGATAGACCTGGTTTGAAGACCAGAATTGGCGAGATGCAGTAGATAGGTCAGAACCTTTTCCAGGAGACAGTGAACAGAGTTCTCATGGTGTTCCTTCACCCAGTGTACAAAGTGGGACCATTTATTTCGGTAAGATAGCCGAGTGGTCACTTTTCTTGAAGCGGTAATTATGGCTAGCACTTCTGTGAGAAAGGAGGTAGCTATTGCTGAGGTATTTGGATCTTTCACGCCACTAATGATAGACTTTGGAGATTGGGGTGGAACAAGGTTTCTTGATGCTGAGTGAGCAGAAAAGGATCCGTGCCCAGAGGTTGTGGCCGCTGCACCACCAAGGAGGTACAGGAATCAAACCTGCCGTGGTCACCGAGGTGCTATGAGAATGACTGACTCTTTGTCCTGGCGTATCTTGAGAAGATCGTGACTGATGAGTGGAAAAGGAGGGATGGCGTAACAGAGCCGATGAGTCCAAGAGATGGAAAAGGAATTGTATGCCCATCAGAGAGGACTTCATCGGATGGAGCAGAGGAGCCTGCATTTGGTGTTGTCTGCAGTATGAAGAGATTTACATCTGGAGCGCCCCATAGTGCAGAGAGTGTGCGTACTATCATGATGTCAAGGGACCATTTGTAAGGGTCCAGATGTCGACTTATCAAGTCCGCCAGTTGGTTCTGAGCTCCCAGCAGGTAGATTGCTCCAAGTGAAGTGTTTATTGAAAGAGCAACAGCCAGAAGCTAGTGGCTTCATGACACAGTCGAAGGGAACCCACTCCACCTTGTTTGTTGATGTAGAACATGGAGACCTGATTGTCTGAATTAAGAGGATCTTGTTGGTGACCCAGCATTGGAAGACCTGCAACGCATAGAGGACCACCTTAAGTTCCAACACACTGATGTGAAGGCAGCGTTCTCTTGGTGACCAGAGTACTTGCATGGACAGCTGTACTAGGTGTGCCCCCCATCGTTATGTGGAGGCGTCCGTAGTTAGGGTAAGTTAGTCTGAAGGGGATAGAACAGGCATTCCTCTGTTAAGTGTGATGCCAGCACAAACTGTTCTGAAAGTCTAGATTTGCATTCGTGTCCAATGAAATTTTTGACCATGGGGGCTGTGTATGTCGATTCCAGTGCGCCCTTAGAAAGGGACGCACTGACGAGGTTGCATGTACAGTCTTGCAAATGGAACAACATGTACAACAGCTACCATATGACCCAGTAATTTAAGCAGGGTGTGCGCAATCATAGTCCGGATGTGAAGCAGTCTGCTACTGAGGTCGCGGAGAAACCTGAGCCTGTCGTTGGGAAGGAAGACTTTCCCTTTTATTGCATCTATACATGCCCCGATGAAACAGATTCTGTTAAGGATTGAGCTGAGATTTTTGTTGGTTTATAACAAAACCTGTGGCCTAAAGGGGAGTTATGGTGTCTTGAACCATGTGGCTTGTTGCTACTACAAAGCATCCCAATATGAGCCAATTGTCCAGATATGGGTAAGGGCAGTGTCCCTGTCGCGGAAGATGGCCAGCAACAACTGCAAGACATTTTGTAAATACACAGGGAGCAGCAGAAAGGCCAAAGGGAAGTATCTTGTACTGACAATGCTGACTTTTGAACTTGAAATAAAGGTACTTCCAGTGCAAAGGGTGAATGGGAATGTGAGTGTAGGCATCTTTTAGGTCCTGAGAGGCCAGGCAGTCGTGTTGACTGAGCAAGGGGAGAACTGTACTGAGAGAAATCATTTTAAATTTTTCTTTTGATGTAGCGATTGAGGTCCCGAAGATCGAAGATGGGACATAACCCTCCTGTCTTTTTTGTAATCAGGAAGAAACGAGCTAGTGAGGAACTACATTGATGGCTTGATTATATAGAAGCTGGGAAACTTCCTGTTCCAGGATATGTAAGTGTTGAGCCGAAGGCGTGGGCACATTGGAACAAGGATGAGGGGCTGGAAGTTGTAGAAAATTGATCTTGTACCCCTTGTCCAGTATGTTGAGTACCCACTGATCGGTAGTTATGGAATTCCATGCCTCTCTGACGTGCTGAATTCTGCCTGCTACCACCAGGTAGTCAAAAACTAGGAGTAGGTTTGGGAGCAGGAGTTTGGTTGGAAGGTTGCTTCTTGTCCTGTTGCCTAGAGTGTTGAGGGTAAGTTGATGTAGTAAGGCGTTGTGATGGCTGTCTGGAAAGCATAGTGGAATTGCAATGGGCTAAACTAAAGAAAGCAATAAGGTGCAACTGATACATACGTAAGGAAAGTAAATAAAGAGAAAAAGGAAACCTATTTGGTTCTCCAAGGAAGTGGCTGCACTAATAAAGCACAGTTACTTACCTGTAACAGGTGATCTCTGGGAACAGCAGGAATAAGTCTTCACAAATGGATACGTCGGTACCGACAGAGTCTGCGCGGGAACGCTTCCCAGCTTCCAATCAGAAAGCTTTTGGAAGCATCCCACCACGCCTGCGTGCTGCCTTCCCGCCCTTCCCAACTGTCTCTCCTCAGTTAAGTTTTAAAGCTGAGACAATGAGAGAGAGAGGAAAGGAAAGATAGATAGAGAGATACAACTCCTAGGAGAGGTGGGTGGGTTGTGAAGACTTATTCCTGCTGTTCCCAGAGATCACCTGTTACAGGTAAGTAACTGTGCTATCTCCAGGAACAAGCAGGAATGAGTCTTCACATATGGGGACTCCCAAGCTAAGATGCCTGGAGCCCTAGCATGTTGGGAATTGAAAACATGCTACACCTCATATGGCCAGGCATCCTGAGGATGGAGGGTAGGAGTTGAAAAAGAAAGGAGCTGTAGAGAACAGCTAACCTAAGATAGGACTACAGGCAAGGAGTCCTTGTATGTATGATAATTATCATGAATATATATTGAAATGAACAATTGCAATATGGACCTCACCTACTGGATTGCAGGAAGTAGAGAGGCTCATGGAATCTACTGGGGATCCAGTAGAGGAATCTCCAAGGTGACCTCACTGAAGTGAAGGTGAAAGTCAAAATCTGGAAGAGAAAGGTGACCCCAGGATTCAACTGGGGTAGTACAAAAACGGTAGGCCTTCAGTGGGAAGCTTTATGGAAAAAGCTGCAAACTCTTTTGGCCGCAGAGTTATTCACACTTAGGGGCAAAAGAGGAAGACTGACCGATTTGGACAAACTGGCCTAGTCCTTGAGGGAAGAAGGAGTATGGAAAAAACCCCGTATTCCCAAAGGAAGGATAGGTGTCTGAGGATTTGGAACCTCAGATCTACTGAAGATCCACCATGTCTTTCCGAACTGGTGAGAGGTAGGAAAGATATTGGAGCATGGAGCTTCAGGGATACCTAACCCTTAGGGCTATGATAGGAGCTGTCAGTACCACAGGAGTGGTTGTGTGTGTACCACCCCAAACATGCTGTGGAACAGCATGAACATGGGTAAAGCCCACTGTTTGGAACAGATAGGAAGGAAAAACCTATATGAGCATAGACAGTTAGATAAGTATGTAAATACATATCTACCTATAATAAGTATCTCGGCAAATACACATCTATATGTCTATATGTCGATAGATAGATAGATAGATATACAGGATAGATATACAGATAGATATACAGGATATATATATCTATAGTGAGATCTAGAAGGGCATAACATATGCACACACAGCTGACAGACATATATATCTATAGAGACATATATAGATATATAGATAGATAGATATATAAATATATATATATGAATATATAGGTCGAAAGATAAATGTCTGCAAATAAGCAGACAGAGATATGTCCATAAGTACATTCACATGAGAGATGTGAAGAGGAAAGATTCCTCTGATAACAAGAAGGTATATAGAGAATCTACTCCTCCTGGCTATGATGGAAATTTTATTTATTTATTTATTTAACATCTCTTATATACCGCACTATTGTCATCAGCGCGGTTCACATGGAACAAAAACATATACATACAAGGTAACTGTAGTACATTTTACATTTAACAGGGTTTTGAAAACTTGGAAGAAACAGGAGAGTCGGTATAAATCATATACATATACAGTAAACTATATACATTAAGCGCGGTCAAAATTCACTGGATCTGAACATGAAGTGACTATTTCTGTTGGAGCATTTATACTGGAAAATAACTTAGGAATAGGTAGTGCTTAAGACTTTTCCTGAATTGTGTTAGACTAGTTATGGCTCTCAATTCTGGTGGGAGGGTATTCCATGCTACTGGGGCATGAATGCTAAAGGCTCTTTTAGATGTTTCCTTGGTGTATTTGACTGTTATTTTCGGGATGATTAGGGTATTTATTGCTGATGTTCTTCTGGCTCTGTTGAGGGCTTGGGTGTGTAGTAGGTTAGTGATGGTTGAGGGTGCTTGGTTGTTTAAGGCTTTAAAGGTGGTGATTATGATTTTGTATTGGATTCTTGCATTGATTGGTAGCCAGTGAAGTTTTATCAGGATTGGAGTTATGTGGTCTGACTTAGATATTCCTTCAAGCACTCTGGCGGCAGTATTCATCGCTAATTGGAGAGGATTTAAAGTAGATTGAGGGAGCCCATAAAGGATTGCATTTGCAAAATCTAGATGTGGCATAACTAAGGCTTGGAAGATGGTTCTGAAATCCGTAGGTTCTAGTAGAGGTCGTATGTGTCGTAGTGTGCGTATCTTGTGGTATATTAGTTTCGTTATATTTTTTATGTGAGTTTTCATATTGAGACGCTGGTCAAGGGTGATGCCTAGGTAACGTATGGTAGGTTTTACTGCCAATTCCTTGTTCTTTATCTTTAATGTAGAAGGAGGTGTGAAGTTTTGGTTCTTCGTGATAAACATGACATCGGTCTTACTGTGGTTGATTCTTAGGTTCTGTGTGAGGAGCCAGTCTTCTACTGCTTGGAAACATTGAATCAGTGGAGTGAAATCAGGATGGTTGATGGAGAATGGCATGAACAGGAGAATATCATCTGCATAGGCTAAGCAGTTAACTTTAAAAGAACGGATGAGGTCACAGATAGGTTGCATATAAATGTTAAACATTAATGCTGAAAGTGAGGAGCCTTGTGGTACTCCTTGATCTTGCAGGAATGGGTCTGATGTTTTCTCGTTAATCTTTACCTGTTGCCATCGGTTAGATAAATAGGAGTTGCACCATTTCAGTGCAGAGCCATGTATTCCTTTTTCATTAAGACGGTCAAGAAGTATTTGGTGATTGACTGAGTCGAACGCAGCCCAGATGTCCATGAATATAAAGGATGAATCCTTGCCGGATATTGTCTATTCCAGTGATTAATGTATTGAAGAGAGTGATGAGGAGGGTTTCCACTCCATGGGCTTCCCTAAAGCCATGTTGAGCCGGATCAAGTGGAGCTTCAGTGTCTATATGTTGTTGTATTTGACGTTGGACTACTTTTTCGATTATTTTGGCTAATAGTGGGATGCTGGATATTGGCCTGTATGATTCTACTCGTAGAGGGTCTAGTTTATTGTTCTTTAATAATGGTCTAATGGAGGTTTGTTTTAGGCTCTGAGGGAAGGTTCCAGATGAGAAGGATTGATCTAGGATTTTATGTATGAAGAAGCTTACTTCACATCTCAGCTCTCTTATCCAGGCTGCTGGACATGGATCATTTGACGCAGTGGTAGCGTTGATTGAGGCAATAGTGCTTTCAATATCTTTAGTTGATATCGTGTTGAACTTGGTCAATGTGGAAGACACTGGGGGTTTGGATATGGTATGTGGATCAGTGATGCAAGGGTTCTTGATTAATTTCGTCATTTTTGATTTTAAGTAGTTGGCGTAGTCTTGAGGGGATATTATTTGTGTGTGTTGAGGGCTTGGTTCTTTTGCCAATGTTTTTAAAATATTGAAGAGATCATGGTATTTATTTACTGTACCCCTATCCAGTGAAATGCTATCCAGTGAAAGAAGCAGGATGGTTACGTGAAAAAGCAGTCAGTAAGCAGCAAGTCCTGAGTTTTGTAGAACTCTAGCATGGTAAAGGGACAGAGAACGCATAAGGATGAGATACCAGGTTGACCCACTTGAGGGACAAAAAAGGTATCATGCGTTCTTAAGTTAAATATGTGCTGTCCCTGAAGGATTAGGATACCATGAGGACAAGCTGCAAGGAAAAAAGAGCATATTCCCTGTAGGAAATGACCACTCTTTAGGCTTTCACATAGAGAAGGCTTATGTCCTTTGTTTTAAAAGGAAAATAGTAGGGTATGAAGAACCCTCACAGTCATGGGGGGCATGACTGAGAAAGCCTTTTTTCAACCATGTAGGATAGTCATTAGAGAAAAAAACCCATGCTCTCTAGCAAGGGCCCATAGTGAAAAGCTTCTCTGTAAAATTGCAGAGAGCATATGCAGGAGAATTGAGAGATAGAACTGTCTGTTGGAAAAGCCAGCAGCCACGTCAACTATGCTGCCAAACCCAAAGGAATTGGAGATGGCAAGAATAGAAGATAGTGTGATAAGCCTGTAGTGATAGGGATTGCCCAAGAAAGATGTATGCACTGTCTTGGAATCACTACTAAGGCAAGATAGAAAGTGGTGGAGGACAACTGTGTATACTTGTGGAAAAGTACCAGTGGTCCAATCACTAGAGTTCCTGCATGGGCAGCTGCTGATAAGACAGCAGAGAGAATCTTTCTGTGTAAAACAGAAAGAACAGACAGAACAAGAGTAAGAAATCTTTGTCCCTGTCTGATGAAGAAGAAGCCCTCCAGTGCAAAGGTACCACTCTTACAGGGGAAAAACTGGATAAGAGGGTAGAGAAATAAGAGCTGAAAAATGACTTACCATGTGGTAAGTCTGTAGAAGGAAGGAATTCATGTTGGTACAGAAAACTATCATGTGATAGTTGTTAAACCCCTCTTCTTAGTAGGAAGAAGAGGAGAAAGCTGTGACCCATAGACATGAATATCCTGACAGCTCAGTATATCTAGAAGAACTGGATGCCATGTGTAAAGTTTTAGAATGAAAACAGTGAAAAACCTCTGCTGAGAATAAGTCAACTGTAGGTTCTAAACTCCAAGAGGCAGAAAAAAGATTAATCAGAACCCTATGGTTGCTGGGTTTGGTTAGCCTGGCGAGAGTTTGGATTCTTCAGACCAGGGCGATGCTTCCCCTGCTTGGGAACATCTGTATGATGGGCAGAAGAGTAAAACCTTCTCCTCCTAGGGAAAGAAGGTTTGGCAGGGCATTTCCTACCTACTGGGGAAGGAGAAGGCTTAGGATAGCCTTCAGAAACAGGGAAGTCAGTGGACCACTGAGCAACCTGATGTAAAGACTCCTTATTGAAGAGATTTTCTCCAGTGCAAGGAGTATTACCCAGTCTTTGTTGTGCCAATTTGTCTAAGTCTAAAGCTTGGAGCCAGGCTCTACGTCGTGCCCCTATGGCTATAGCAGAAGTTCTGCTAACAGACTCAAAAGAGTCTAGGGAAGCACGAGTAAGAAACCAAGAGATATTTTGAATATGACTAAGTAGTAAGGAATAGTCTGCAGTCTTGGGCTCTGAAAGAAAAGGAGTCAAAAGATATAATTTCTTTGTGACCTCCTGAAGAGATAGACTCATATACAAAATATATGAGAGAATCTTTGCTGACAGCATGGATGTCTGGAAGGTTTGACGTCCAAAGGCATCTAGTGTCCTAGACTCACGACCTGGTGGGTAAGAAGAGTGCTTTTTCTTACTTTTCACCTTCCTCATTGCTGATTCCACCACAATGGAATGATGAGGAAGTTGAGTCTTTTGAAACCCTGGAGAGGGGGACACCTGATACAGAAGATCAGTTGCTCTAGAAGGTGAGGGTACCCTTAAAGGTGCTTCCCACATTCTTAGAAGAAGATCCCGCAAGGAATGATGCAAAGGAAGCATTATGTTTTCCTTTGCTTCAGTAGAAACAGAGCCTTGTGTAGGATCATGGCCAGGGATAGGAATGGCAAGAGATCTTGCCATATCCAGGAGGAAATTCTGAAAAGAAGGATCTCCAAAGAGAACCTTCCCTGGACAGGCTAGACTTGAAGAACTAGCCTGGGCACCAGAGGATCTACCTGAGTATATAGGAATATAAGATTCTGCACGGTGCAAAAAAGGGTCCTTAAGGGATGGATGCTGGTAGACGTCAGGACCTGTGACAGTCAGTACTGCATCGTCCATGTCAGGTATCGACTCCAGACTTGGCATAGAAAGGAGCGACCATGGTGAAAGAAGCATGGAAGGAGCTGGCCCCGATGCTACTGCGGATACCGGCACCAATACCGATACCAGTAGCGCTGTCGGAATCGAAGGCGACACCGACATCGGAGCAGTCATCGGTGGCAGCTCAATCGGTACCGAGGTAACTGAACGCCTTCGGTAATCACCCTCGGTACCGAACGTCCGGTACCGGTTGAAGAAAACTCCATGATCTGACCACAATACCACGGCTCTTTAGGTCTCTGGTCCTCAAGCAGCAAAAGACAGATAGAGAGTAATACAGAACACAATCACACACACACAAGTGTTACTTTCTTTGAGCTCTGAGGGAAGACAGACAATAAACGGGTCTATGAACATGCATAATTCCACGCTTATTGAATTCAAATTCCTCCTCCTAAAAAGCTCCTTTTATTAGAGAAAAAGAGGAAGTAACAGTCATTTATTATAACCATGAAATAACACAAGGTGTCGCCAAAGTTCTTTTTACAGAGTAAGATCTGATTACATTGTATTAGATGAAATTTATAATTGCAAAAGTTGCAAAAATTATGTTTTGTCAGCAGTGACTGTACAATGAACTATGGTTGCACAGTTCACAGCCTATGTTCTTTATGCTTGCGTTAACACTGTTCCATCTATTTTAAAGACGGTTACACAGAACTCATGATCATGACATCCTATTCTATTTAAGAGGAAGTAGGTGAAAAGTCAAACTTCTAAACACATTCTGTATCAAAAATTCATCCATCTTCAAATACATATTGGGGATTCTAGTATCCCTTTATCTGTCCATTCCTACACCGGTAAGTGTCGGTACCAAGACATGTCGGTACGCAGTCTTCCAGACTAGAGATCGATTCGAGACTCGGCATCGAAGGAAGCGAGTCTATCGATGCATGTCTAGAGGGTACCAACGTTGGTGGTAGTATCGGCGTCGATGCCGATACTGGAAAGTCAATCTGGAGCGTATGCACCGGTCCCGAAGGTACCGAGAAAGCCAGATGACGATCCCTGGTGCAACGTCCAACACCAGTGCCGATGCCGGGGTATCGGTACCGCTCGAAGCGGATGCCACCACCGAGCATGGCTCAGGTATGTTCTGTGAGGGGTGAGCCCCAGGAACAACCTGAAACCCCTCATAGGCTTTAGAGGCCGAAGACTCTCGCCGGGGTTTTGAAGCCAATGGACCCTCGAGGGCAAGGCCGGAGCCGTCTTCATGCTGTGCATGAGACCTACCACTCGAGGATTGGCTAGTCTTAACAGACTGTTTGTGGGTTACCTGATCCTGTGTAGAAGAAGAAACGGTCGGTGCCCTGACACTGGAAGGGAACCTGGTATAGAGGGAAACTCGATGTTGAAAATCTCTTCTCACAATACTGTAGCCCGAAGGCTCCGGAGGAAAATGGTCCGGACCCAAACAGGTTAGACACCAGTTTTTGGAGTCTAAAAATAAAGCTGTACCGCCACAGCTTAAACATTTCTTAGAGAAAATGGCTGGCGGTTCCATGAGGGACATGGACAGGCTTAGAAGGCCTAAAAATTTAAGACAAAAAACTGAGGGAAAAAATATTCCCTGAAGAAAAATTACTGAAAAAAGGAACACCAGCGGTACCGGTGAAGTCGGGGAGACAGCCGCGACCACAAGAAAACAAAAGAATTAAAGAAGAATTTTCTGCGGTGACAGGAGGACGTCCTGCCGGCTCCGCAGAAAAACGAAAACTGAGGAGAGACAGTTGGGAAGGGCGGGAAGGCAGCACGCAGGCGTGGTGGGATGCTTCCAAAAGCTTTCTGATTGGAAGCTGGGAAGCGTTCCCACGCAGACTCCGTCGGTACCGACGTACCCATATGTGAAGACTCATTCCTGCTTGTTCCTGGAGATAGGCAAAAACACAGCTTTCACAAAATTCAGACGCTTGCAAACAGGAACACAGAAAAGAATACAAGAACAAACTAAAAGAGACAAAAAGAGAAATAAGGACAGCAAAATCACATGCAGAAGAAAAGATGGCTAAAGATGAGGAGTGGGGCGACAAGACTTCTTTCAGGTATATTCGGGAGAGGAGGAAAATCAGAGGTGAAATTGCAGGTCTCAAAAGTACTGGGAACGGATTCGTGAAAAGCGACAATGCTAAACAAATACTTCTGCTCTGTTTTCACTAGAGAAAATCCTGGAGAAGGACCACCTGCGTTTGACAAATATACAAATAGGAATGGAGTAGATACCACACCATTCACAAAAGATGAGGTGTTAGAACAGCTTGCAAAACTGAAAGTGGACAAGTCTATGGGACCAGATGGGATATACCCCAGGATACTGAAAGAGCTCAGAGGTTCTCACAGGGCCTTTAAAGGATGTTTTTAATAGAATCTTGGAGACAGACGTTCCACAGGACTGGAGAAGGACTGATGTGGTACCTCTTCACAAAAGTGGTAATAGGGAAGAAGTGACAAACTACAGGCCAGTAAGCCTTACCTCGGTGGCAGGAAAAGTAATGGAGGCGCTCCTGAAAGAGCGAATAGTGGACTTCCTCGAAACAAACAGATTGCATGATCCGAGGCAACATGGTTTTACCAAAGGACGATCTTGACAAACAAATCTGACTGAGTTCTTTGACTGGATGACCAGAGAACTAGATCAAGGGCATGCGATGGATGTGATCTACCTAGATTTCAGTAAAGCCTTTGATACTGTTCCTCATAGGAGGCTTATCAATAAACTCAAGAGCTTGGGGATGGGTCCCAAGATGTGAACTGGATCAGAAATTGGTTGACTGACAGACGACAGAAGGCGATGGTAAACAGAACCCATTTGGATGAAAGGAAGGTGATTAGCGGTGTGCCCCAGGGCTTGGTCTTGGGAATGGTACTGTTCAATATATTCGTGAGTGATATTGCTGAAGGGCTGAATTAAAGTCTGTCTTTTTGCAGACGACACCAGAATTTGCAAGAATGCACTCCTCTGAGGGAGTGGGGAACATGAGGAAAGATCTACAAAAGCTGGAAGAATGGTCTAATGCTTGTCAGTTAAGATTTAATGTGAAGTGATGCAGTGTCATGCACTTGGGAAGCAGAAATCCAAGGGAACTTTATACGATAGGTGGCGAGAGATTGGAGTGCACGGACCAGGAGAAGGACCTCGGTGTGACTGTTTGTGAGGATCTCAAGGTGGCAAAACAGCGTGACAAGGCGGTGGCAAAAGCCAGAAGGATGCTGGGTTGCAAACAGAGAGGAATTACCAGCAAAAAGGAAGAGGTACTAATGCCACTGTACAAGTTACTGATGAGGCCTCACTTGGAATATTGTGTTCACTTTTGGAGACCATATCTCGCAAAGGATATAAAAAGGCTGGAAGTGGTTCAGAGGAAGGTGACCAAAATGATTTGGAGCCTACGTCAGAAGATTTATGAGAAGAGACATGACGATCTAAATATGAACACCCTGGAGGAGAGGAGGGACAGGGGAGATATGATTCAGACCTTTAAATACTTGATGAGTATTAATGGGCAAACAAACCTCTTCCAAAGATGAGGAAGCTGTAAAACTAGAAGGCATAACATGAAGCTGCAAGGGGGTAAACTGAAAGGCAATGTCAGGAAATACTTTTTCACTGACAGGGTGGTGGATGCTTGGCATGCCCTCCCTATGGAGGACCGATTCCTGCTGTCCCCAGAGAACACCTGTTACAGGTGAATAACTATGCTTTCTCCAGGAACAAGCAGGAAATCAGTCCTCACATATAAGACTCCATAGCTACAGGCTTCTGAGAACCTGTAAAAAGCCACGGGTGACCAGGAAAGGTGAGCCATGAGCAGCAGCAACAGAGTCCTAGCTAACAGATTCTCGAGACACCCAAGTGTCCAGTGAGGAACCAGCACTCCAGTAGCCTGAACACAGAAGGGTTGGAGGGCAAGAGTTGCCTACACTCCGAACAGATGATAGAGTACAGCCTGGCCAAAGGTGCTGTCCTGTCAGGACTCCCTCTCCAAGCAGTAATGGGCTGCAAAGGTATGGATCGAGGACCAGGTGGCAGCATGGCAGATTTCCGTCACAGGGATGGATTTCAGGTTTACCACAGAGGAGCCATGGGCCCTGACACTGTGCACTGTGACCCAGCACGCCAGCGAAAGCCCAGCCTGCTCGTAGGCAAGGGCAATGAAGTCCGCCACCCAAGTGGACAAAGTACATTTGGTCACAACCTCCCCCTGATCGGTTCTTTACGCCATCAAAAAGTAGAAAGACTAGGACATGCAATGAAGCTACAATGTAACCCATTTTATAAGAAAAAATATTTTTTCACTCAACGTGTAATCAAACTCTGGAATTCGTTACTAGAGGATGTACTAAAAGCTGTTAGTGTAGCTGTGTTTAAAAAACGTTTGGACAAGTTCCTGGAAGAAAAGTCCATAAACCATTATTAAAAAAGACCTGGGAAATCCACTGCTTATCCCAGGACGAGCATTGTGGAAGCTGTGGACTTTGGGTACCTGTGACCTGGATTGGAAACAGGATACTGGGCTTAATGGACCCTGGTCTGACCCAGTATGGCATTTCTTATGTTCTTATGTACTCTGGGGGTGGAGGCTAGGCCTAAGGGTAGTATTCTGTTCTGGAAGTGGCTGCCCCACCACCATGAACCTGAGGTACTGCCTATGGCTGGCATGAATGAGGACTTGAGTGTACACATCCTTTAAGTCCAAGGAGCATAGCCAGTCTCCCTGCTGGAGGTATGGAAGCAGCGTTCCACAGGAGAGCATCTTTAACTTCTCCCTCACAAGGAACCTGTTTAGGTCCCACAGGTCTAGGATGGGCCTTAAGCCCCCCCCCCCCCCGCCTCCCGTTGTTTTGGGTATGAGGAAGTACCTGGATTAGAACCCTTTACCCCAAAGGTGTGGAGGCACTGGTTCCACTGCCCTGTCCTCTAGGAGACCTGTTAGCTCCTGCAGTAGCAAAGTCTGGTGGAGGGGAGTCCTAAGGTGCTATCCTAGGAAGAATTGAGGGGGTGCTTGCAGCTGGTGGAGGAGTTAGCCTCCTTGACCACCTTCAGTGCCCAGACAGTGGTGGGCATAGCGAACCAGATGCAACCCTTCTGGGCTGGGCCTCCTGGGGGAAGAGAGGCTATGCCCAAGTTTAAAACCCCTGCCAGGCTGGGCCTAGGCCTGTGCCTGTGGTTAGGGATCTTGGATTTACAAGGGCCAGGTCTCTGTCCCTTGGCCTGCTGACCTTGTTGAGGAGCTTGGAAGACATGATACTGAGGGTAGTTACCATAAGTTTTGCCCTTCCTCGAGTAAGGGGGGCTTTTTACCCGAGGGCTTCCGTCGGGGAAGGGTAGTGGTCTTCTTGGAGAGGCTGATCCTCGTCAGGAACTCTGTCTCTAACACTGCAGCCTTTTCAGTCATGGGTTTGCCTAAGAGATTCTCTCCTTGGCAAGGGACATCGACCAATTTGTCCTAAACCCACTGCTCCAGGTCGGAGGACAGTAGCCAGACTCTCGCCACCAATTCAAAGCAGTCATAGGCTGCCCGAGTCATGAACCTGGAGCATTCTCTGACAGCTGAGGCCAGGGACCGGAACCACTGGAGGGGTTCCTCAGAGAGACCAGCCAAGAACCTGGCGAGCTCTTTCACCAGGTCTCTCAGGTACATGCCCATGTACAGCTGGTATGCCTGCATCCGGCCAATAAGCATCGAGTCCTGATAGCACTTTCTGTCGATGTCATCCATAGCATGGGCCTCCCTCCCCGGGGGGCAACGAGGAGCGAGTTTTCTGGCTCTTGAGCCAACACATGGCCGACTCCACCTCTGTGGGGTTAATGTGGCAGTTGTGCCTTCTGGAAACCGGGGCTCCAGCGGACTCAGTACATAGGAGTCCAGTTGTCGGTTAACAATGGGAACCGATGCGGGCGTCTCCCACATGCGGAGGAGTAGTCGTTCCAGGATTTGAGGGACTGGGTGCCTCATTCGGAAGGGCCTCGTACTGAAGGATCTCGAGTTCTTCTGTGCAGGGGTCCTCCTTTGACTCAGTGTCGAACGCCAGTGCCTTCGCCATGTCCCACAGTCGAGGAAGGCCATATCCTTGGGCAGGGAGCGGCACAGAGTCTCAGTGGGAGACAGATCCAAAGACACATCGCAGTGGTGTCAGGTGTCTGGGGACTACTAGTCTTCAGTCTCCCAGTTCAAGTCATAATCGGTGGAGGTGTCGAGAGCCATCCGGGCTCCAAGGTCACGTCCCAGGCCCATGTCCCTCAGAGGCCCTGCAGTCAGAGCCACGGGCACTCACTGGGGAAGATATCAGCCCCGAGGATCGGGACCAAGGCTGAGGTGCATCTCGAGGCGGCTAGCACTCGAGGACCAGCTCGACCACCGGGGAGTTCGAGGTCAAGGGTCCAGTGGTTGGGGCCGATGAACTGGAGGAATATGACATCAAGGCCCGCTGCTGAGCCATGATGGCAGAGAAGCCGAGCCCCAAGGCCACCATTCGGGTCTCCAGTCCAGATGGCCCTGCAGCCTTTGGCAAGGGCACAAAGGATTTCGGGCCCAGCACCAGATCCAACGAGGGAAAGTCCTTGACTAAGATGGACTCAGGGGTCAGAGGCCGATCGCCAGAGGCCAACGATTCCTTTCCGGCCACCTTGGCCAGCTGCTCCTGCTCCGCTCCCTCAGACTCGCAGTGTGGATTGCAGGAACAGGAGTGGGACTTACCCACTTTCCCCGATCCATCTGCTGAGGCGGTCCTCGAAGGTTTCTTCTTCTTGAGTTCCAACCTCCATTGAGCTCCATTCAGAGGACCTGCAGCCTCAGGATCCCGAGGCGTCAAGGACACCCCGGGGTTCCAGAGGAGACCTTGTCTCGGGGTAGTTTCTCCTAATGGGTTAGTTTTGTGCATACTATGGCAGTCGTGAACCTCAATTCTAAGCCAGGGTATGGGAATATGATCCTAATCTCTCCAATTTACTGCTAATGCTCGGCGTAATACTTGCATCGTGCCAAAGAGAGCCTCCTGCTGGAGTTCATAAGATGTAACATGTGTGGGTAGTTTGTCAAGATGTGCTTGGAAATTCTTCTTTATCAGGCCAGTGGCTCCCAGTACAATGGGAAATATTTCTGTACCTTTCTGCCACATTTTCTTGGTCTCTGATTGCATTTCTTGATACTTCAAGATCTTCTCCCTCTCCACGTGATTCACAGAATAATCACTTGGTACCGACACTTGCAGTGTGGTGTCACTGGTGACTCCGGGGCAGAGTATAATCTGTGGAAAATCTTTTCCTGCTGCTACTGCTGACAACTCTTGATAGCACTGGAAGACATCTTTTTAAAGAGGCCACAATCCAAGGGGTTGTTGCCCAGCCCGAGGCAAAGGAGACAGCAGCCATTAGGATCGGTGAGGAATATAGTATGAATATAGGATGATCACACCACATAAAACCACTGGCAGAGGCTAGGGGGAAAGAGCCCCATTAAGGTCAAAGACCTTAGGCCTAGCCAGAGGGAAAAACACACCGTTAAAGAAGACTCGAAAAGTGGAAAAAAAAATAAGAGAACCCGAGACGCGATGCCGAGGCAGGCAGCTCAGGGGCAGGAAAGTGAACCGGTATACGACTGGAGGAAGAAATTTAAGAGAAATTGAGAAAAAAATTAACACTTGTTCCGGAGAAAGCAGACAGACGTCCGATGGGCTCCATGGAAAAAAGGAGACTGGGGCAAGATGGCACCCTTGGGCCGGAAGAGGACCATGCATGTGTGGTGCATCTCCCAAAGGCTTTCTTTGAAAGCTGGGGAGAAGCTTCTGCAGGTGCTCTGTTGGCGCAGACATCACCCATATGTGAGGACTCAGTCTTTCTTTGGTACCACAAAATAAATGGAGTACCAACCACAGCGGTACTGGTCTCGAGGAACCAGCACCACGACCCTGAGTTGCACCAGTCGCTCCAAGGTGTCCCAAACTGTCACTGCCTTGCCCCGCGCTTTGCACGGAGACTGCACAAAGGAGCTGCCCACCAGATGAGCGAACTTGAGGGCATACCCCCTCTTGGATGACCTGTAGAACCCACTGACTGGAGTGCTGGACCCAGGTGGGGTAGAAGTCCTGCAGATGACCTCCCACTGGCTGCACCTCCACCTGGGTCCCCTCGCTTCATTGGGATTTCTTAGGCCCTGAGGAAGAGGCTGCCACGAAACCGCATCCCGCTCCCCAAAAACCTTGAAATCCCTGTATCCTAGCGGGAAACTGACCCCTCTGGAAAGGGGTCTGCCGAGAGAATCGAAAATGCCAAAATTCCTGCTGCTGCCCCCAGAGGGCTGAGGCACCCCGGCTCAGTTTTTGTTTGTCTTCCGGCAGATGGCCACCCTTTGACTCCCCCCAGGTCCTTAACCAACTTTTCCAGGTCTTCTCCAAACAGAAGCTTTCCCCTGAAGGGCAGCTTACTGAGAAGGCCTTGGATGAGGAGTCTGCCACCCAAATGCAAAGCCACAAATACCGGCGGGCCACCACCACCGAGGCCATACTCTTGGACAGCCCCCCCAGTGAGATCATAATGAATATCTGACAGGTAAGCCGCCCCAGATTCCAACCGGGGAGGCCTCCCCCGACTGGTCCGGACCTATCTGCTGCTGCACTCGCTGAGACCAGCGGAGGCAGGGATGCGCTACCCATGCTCCGCAAATGGAGGCATGGAGGGGAAAGGGCATTGACATTGGACACCTGCTTCAGCAGTGCATCCAATTTCGTATCCTGCGCATCCTTCAGCACCGCCGCCCCTTCCACAGGAATTGTCATCTTCGTAGTGCCAGCAGACACCTCCGCGTCCACCTTCAGAGACTTAAACAGCTCCCTATCCTGACCTGCCAAGGGATAGAGGCGGGTCATGAGCTTAGCCCCTCAAAGGCCTTTCTCTGGCAGATCCCATTCATCCTGGATCATCTGTGGCACCACCCTATGAATGGGAAAGACTGACTGCATTCTCCGTACCGCTCGCAGAAGAGGATCCTCCAAAGTCTCCTCCTCCGTCGGAGGCCCAATTGGCATGTTAAGCGCCTTCAACGACTCCATGATAAGCGCCGACAATTCCTCTCTATGAAAGACCCTGACTATCCGGGCTTGGTCTTCCTGTTCGGGCATTTTGCTTTCTTCTAGCTCCTCCTCCACATCCATCTCTGTGTCGAGGTCTTCCTCCTCGAGCCCTTCCAACACCGGAGACTGGACCTGCCCTTCCTCTGTGGGCTTAGGGCGCATCGCCAGGAGCGTCCTTCCCTCCTCACCGGGACACCCATAAGAACATAAGATATGTCATACTGGGTCAGACCAAGGTCCATCAAGCCCAGTATTCTGTTTCTAACAGTGGCCAATCTAGGTCATATGTACCTAGCAGTTTCCCCAAGGGACACAGGTTCCACAATGCTTGCATTGGTTCAAGCATTGATATCCTGGGTCCCTTCTTAATAATGGTTTATGGACCTTTCCTCCAGGAACTTGTCCAAACCTTTTTTAAACCCAGCTACACTAACAGTCTTTACTACATCCTCCGGTAACAAATTCCAGAGTTTGATTACACGTTGAGTGAAAAAATATTTTCTTTTATTAGCCTTAAATAGTTTACCCTGTAGCTTCATTGCATGTCCCCTAGTCTTTCTATATTCTGATAAGGTAAACAATCGATCTACGCTTACCCGTTCCACTACATTCATTAATTTATAGACTTCTATCATATCTCCCCTCAGCCGTCTCTTTTCCAGGTTAAAGAGCCCTAACCTTTTTAGCCTTTCTTCATAGGAGTACCTTCCATCCCTTTTACCATTTTGGTGGCTCTTCTCTGAACCTTTTCTAAAATCGCTATATCCTTTTTAAGATACGGCGACCAGAATTGCACACAATATTCAAGGTGCGGTCTCACCATGGAACGATATAGAGGCATTATAATATCTTTTGTTTTATTTTCCATTCCTTTCCTTATCATACCTAGCATTCTATTTGCTCTCTTGGCCGCCGCTGCACACTGGGCCGAGGGTTTTAACATGGTATCCACAATGACGCCTAAATCTTTTTCCTGGGTGGTGGTTCCTAATGTGGAACCTTGCATCGTGTAACCATAGTTTGGGTTGTTCTTCCCTAGGTGCATAACCTTGCACTTGTCCACATTAAATTTCATCTGCCATTTTGATGCCCAGTCTTCCAATTTATCAAGATCCTCTTGCAATTTTCCACAATCCTCTTGGGTTTTAACAACTTTAAATAGTTTTGTGTCATCTGCAAATTTGATAACCTCACTCGTTATTCCACTTTCCAGGTCATTTATGAATATGTCAAAAAGCAGCGGACCCAACACAGATCCCTGGGGTACACCACTATTCACCATTCTCCATTGGGAAAATTGGCCATTTAGCCCTACCCTCTGCTTTCTATCTTTTAACCAGTTCCTGATCCACAACAGTACACTGCCTCCTATCCCATGACTCTTTAGTTTTGCCAAAAGTCTCTCATGAGGGACCTTGTCAAAGGCTTTCGGAAAGTCCAGATACACTATATCAACCGACTCACCTTTTTCCATCTGTTTATTCACACCTTCAAAAAACATAACAGATTAGTAAGACAAGATCTTCCTTGTCTAAAGCCATGTTGGCTGTCTCCCATTAGGTCATGACTATCTACATGCTGAGTTATTTTATTCTTTATGATGGTTTCTACCACTTTTCCCGGTACTGATGTCAGGCTCACCGGTCTGTAGTTTCCCGGATCACCCCTGGAACCCTTTTTAAAAATTGGTGTTACATTGGCGATCCTCCAATCTTCAGGTATTAGAGATGATTTTAATGATAGTTCACAGATTACTAATAGCAGGTCTGCTATCTCATATTTCAGTTCTTTCAACACCCTTGGATGTATACCATCCGGCCCAGGTGATTGGCTACTCTTCAGTTTATCTAATAGTTGTAATACATCTTCCCGATGTATCGATATTTCCTTCAATTCTTCCGCACCTTTAAATACCACTTCAGTCATGGGTAACATCCCTACATCTTCCTCAGTAAAGACTGAAGCAAAGAATTCATTCAATCTCTCCGCTATCACCTTGTCGCCTCTTAGTGCTCCTTTAACCTCTTTATCATCTAATGGACCAACTGACTCTCTCACAGGTTTTTTGCTACGAATGTACTTGAAAAGGTCTTTACTTCGCGTTTTTGCCTCCGCAGCAAGCTTCTTCTCAAATTCTCCCTTTGCCTGCCTTATCAATGCCTTGCATTTGACTTGCCAGTGCTTGTGCTGTTTCCAGGTTTCGTCGTTTGGCTCTTTTTTCCATTTCCTGAAAGATGCTTTTTTGGCAACAGCCTCTCTGACCTCACCTTTAAACCATGCTGGCAGTTTTTTGGACTTCCTTCCACTTTTCTTAAAGCGTGGAATACAGCTGGTCTGGGCTTCCAAGATAGTATTTTTCAACAACAGCCAAGCCTGATGTACGTCTTTAACCTTTGCAACTGCTCCTTTTAGTTTTTTCTTAACTGTTTTCCTCATTTTATCATAGTCTCCCTTTCGAAAGTTAAAAGGTAGTACTGTGGATTTCCTTACTATCCCTCCTCCACTAATTAAATCAAAGGTGATCATGCTATGATCAGTATTACCAAGTGGCCCCAACACCCTTATCTCTTGCACTAGATTTGGTGTTCCACTAAGGACTAGGTCTAATATGGCTTCCCCTCTGGTCGGTTCATGAACCAGCTGCTCCAAGAAGCAGTCATTTATTTCATCTAGGAACTTTATCTCCCTAGCATGTCCTGACGTGACACTGACCCAGTCGATACCGGGGTAGTTGAAATCACCCATTATTATTACTGCGCTGTAACTTTGTTAGCTTCCTTGATTTCTTTGAGCATTTCATCATCCATTTGGTCATTCTGGCCAGGCGCTCGATAGTACACCCCCACTGCCATTGCCTTCCCCCTTTTACATGGAATTTCAATCCATATAGATTCTACAGCAGATTTTGTTTCCTGCAAAACTTTAATCCTTTCTGACTCAATGCCCTCTCTAACATAGAGAGCAACCCCTCCACCAATTTGATCAGCTCTATCATTACGAAATAGTTTGTACCCAGGTATCACAGTGTCCCACTGGTTGTCCTCCTTCCACCATGTCTCTGATATTCCAATCATATCTAACCTTTCATTTAGTGCTATATATTCTAACTCTCCCATCTTATTTTTTAGACTTCTAGCATTTCCATACAAGCATTTTAGAGAATGTATTTTATTCGTATTAATTTGGCTATTATTAGACATGGGTAATTTGGGAACTTTAAGCTCTGTCTGCTCCATACTTGAGGGCATTTGGGCTACTTTACTCTTTTGTGGAACCTCTCTGCTTTTGGTAGTATCCTTCAAAGATACATTCTTCTGAACCATCCGCTCTTGGGCGACTGTCGGCTTTCCCCTAATATCTAGTTTAAAAGCTGCTCTATCCCCTTTTTAAAGGTTAATGCCAGCAGCCTGGTTCCATCCCGGTTAAGGTGAAGCCCATCCCTTCGGAAAAGCCCCTCCTTTCCCCAGAATGTTCCCCAGTTCCTAACAAATCCAAAACCCTCATCTCTGCACCATTGTCTCATCCACGCATTGAGACTCCGGAGCTCTGCCTGCCTTTTGGGTCCTGCGCGTGGAACGGGAAGCATTTCGGAGAACGCTACCCTGGAAGTTCTGGATTTCAACTTCCTACCTAAAAGCCTAAATTTAGCCTCCAGAACCTCCCTACCACATTTTCCTAAGTCATTGGTACCGACATGTACCAAGACAGCAGACTCCTCCCCAGCACTATCTAAGACCTTATCTAGGTGGCGCGTGAGGTCCGCTACCTTCGCACCAGGCAGGCATGTTACCAGGCGATCCTCACGTCCACCAGCCACCCAGCTATCTACATGCCTAATGATCGAATCACCAACTATAACGGCTGTCCTAACCCTTCCCTCATGGGCACATGGCCCTGGAGAAACATCCTCGGTGCGAGAGGGTTTTACATCACCTGGAGGACAGGTCCTAGTTACAGGATCACTTCCTGCCACACCAGGGTGATGCTCTCCTGTCATGTGACCTCTCTCCTCCATGGCAACAGGGATGCTGCCAGACTGGAGGTGGGACTTCAGGACTATATCTCTGTAGGTCTCGTCTATGTACCTCTCTGTCTGTCTTATGCTTTCCAAGTCTGCTACTTTAGCCTCTAGAGAACAGACTCGTTCCCTGAGAGCAAAGAGCTCCTTGCACCTAGTGCACACGTAAGACCTCTCACCAACTGGGAGAAAATTATACATGTGACACTCAATGCAAAAGACTGGAAAGCCCCCATCCCGCTGCTGGACTGCCGTCTTCATCTTAGTTTTAAGTTTGTGTTTAGATCTAAGTTCTTTACTTACTAAGGGTTGCTATGGATATTTATACTAATAACACTGTACCTAATACGTGTAATATACCTTGTTCACCTGAAGCTTAACTAATCTCAGGTCCTTAGTGTATGACTGATTTGGGTAATGAGCTTCACCTGAGAGCACCTCCTGCCTTTTAAGATGTGTAAGTACCTAGAAAGCTACGATTACCCCAGCCTCTTTCTGCTCTGCTCAAACGCCACAGGCGTTCCCCCCACACCCTGCTGGTGCAAACAGAACACCTGGTGGAGCAGCAGGACAAACCCGGGCAAAAAACAACTCTGAGACCTCCCTTCCACTAACCCCTGGGAGGAAAATGGTCTGGGAACTGCCTGGGAAACGAAGGATGGCTCCAGAGAGACAAGCGCAGTCCTTGCCGCCACCTGCTCGACTGAAGGCGAGATAGTAGAGCCCCCTGCTCCGACCCTTCCTGCAGGGACTGCTCCATTGCGATGGCCTCCTGAGCGCATCCCCTACAAATGCCTGTCTCTGAGACCATGCCTCACTTGATCCCACACACCTGACACTGCAGCCTCACCAGCTTGCCAGCTTCACGGTTCCGAAGGCCAAGCGCTGTTTCTCCTCGCAGCCGGCACATGTCCAGGAGACAAGTATAATGCGGGAAAAAGCTGTGCCCTCCCAGCTGGGACAGGCAAGAAGCTGCAGCCGCTATCACTTGCCCCTACCTTCTCTTAGCTGTTTCTTTTCTTTCTTTCTTTTTTCTTCTTTTGGAAGGCTAAAACTGGCTAGCCCCAAAACTAAGTGAGAGGAAGAGAGAAACTATTTGGGGCTCACCAGATCAGAAATAAAAGGAAAAATAAATGGAACAACACAAAAACCCGTAGGCCCTGCCCATCTGCAAGGCTTCCCACGCAGCTGCACGTTTGAGCGGGAAAACACGCTCTAGCAGACCTCCGGCGGGAATGCAGGTTGCAACACGTTGTTGCATGCACTCCCTTGCAAAGAACTTCTCACTCTCCCCACAGCACGGCAAACTCACCGGAATCAGGTCCTGAGCCAACTGCGCTGCTGCACCAGAGGACAATCTGCTGTGCTGTGCCTGTGCTGTGCTGTGCTCAGCCTGAAACAAAGGCTTCGGCGCTGCAGGGGACTCCGGGGAGGAAGAAGTGCTCGCTTGTCAGCAGCTCCTCTCCCCTCCACTGACTAGATTAAGGGGGGGAGAGAGGGGAGGAGAGGGGGGCCTCCTCTGTTCAAAAATGCTCCTCCGTTCTCTTCTCGCTGTCTTTTTTTTCCCCCACTAACTTGCACTAAAGAAATCAAAATGTTCTAACCAGAGACTGAAAGAAACAAGAAAATTCCAAAATCTAGCTAACTAAAAGCTCCATAGATGTCCTCAATGAGTCCAGACCTCTGGTTCACCACCTCCAGCTGCTTGGAGACTGAGTGTACTGGAAGGGGTGCTTGCTCTATTAGTACTTCTGTCAAAGGATGACATGCTCAGTCTCCAAGCTGCTGGAAGAAGTGCATTACCCAGAGGTTCGGGACTGGACTGGAGGGACAATAAGGAAAGAGGAGTTAGAGTGGCTGCATTCCAACTCATACTCCTGCTGTAATTCTGCACACAAAATTCAGAGTTCTGTGTCAAAAGCTCTGAATTATGCAAAGTTCTGCAGGTTTTGTTTGTCAGAATAACAAAGCTTTGAAGTAATACTTAATTTAAAATACAATACAGAAAGAAATCACCAAAAGAACAACATTTTGAATTATTGTGTGCAGAATTCCAGCAGGAGTAAACTCAGAGCACAAGGTAGATAGATGAGACACCGTGGGCATAGATTGGGGGGATGAGTGGGGCATTGCACCCTCAAAGAAGTTGCCTCAATGGCTGCCATCCATGTCCTGCATACAAAAAAGAAGGTAATGGATGTGATCGCACCTCCCCTCCTCCTCTGCCCACAGGGAGAAGAGAAAGGGATGGCCACGATCGTGACAAAGACCCCTTCTATACCCATGGGAGATCAGATCCCCACAGGCAGAGAAGAGGGAGGCTGCAATTGCGGCCCAAAGGCAAGTTGTCTGCCACAGAGATACAATCCTCCATAGGCAGAAGAGAAGAGGACTGGCAAAGATCCCCTTCTATCTGCTTGCAGAAGATCGGATCCCCACAGGCAGAAGGAGAAAGCCGAGAACATGGCTTCTGTGAAGTCCGCCTGCTTGCGGGGATCCCATTCCCCATGGGCAGAAGAGAAGAGGGAGATAATGGTCGTGGCCTGCAGCAGAAAAGATGTGGGGGGAGGGAGGAAGAAAGTGAGGTAGAGAAGACTCTACCTATCCTTCTAATTACAGACCCATCTCCCTCCTCCACTTAATTTTTAAACTTCTTAAACGTGCAGTTCACTGTCACAGCCTTGACTTTCTCTCCTCTCAAGACTTTCTGGATCCACTGCAATCTGGCTTTCGTCCTTTACATTCTACTTAGACGGTTCTTACCGAAGTCTCTAGCAACCTGTTCTTGGCAAAATCCAAGGGCCTTTACTCAGTCCTCATACTTCTTGACCATCACCTTCTTTGTGATACTTACTAACTTGTTTTTAAGAGCTCTGTGCTATCCTGGTCCTCTTCTTATCTCTCCCACGGCTCTTTCAGCATTTGCTCTGGTGGATCCTCCTCTACTGCTATCCTACTCTCAGTTGATGTACCACAAGGGTCTGTCTTGGGCTCACTCCCTTTCTTTCTCTATACCCAGCCCCATGGCTTTCAGTACCACTTTTAGATATCACAGCCTGGATGTCTCACTGCCATTTGAAATCAAACATGGCCCAAACCGAGCTTTTTGTTTTTCCCCCCTAAACTCACTCCTCCCTTCTTCCTTCTTTCTCAATCTCTATGGATAACACTCTTCTACTCTGTTTCCTCAGCCCACAACCTTGGGGCCATCTTTGACTCCTCCCTCTTCTTTTCCACACGCATCCAAGTGATGGAAAACGACAGGTTTTAGCTTCTTCTATAACATCAGCAAAATTATAAGAACATAAGAGTTACCATACTGGGTCAGACCAAGGTCCATCAAGCCCAGTATCCTGCTTCAATCATATGGCCAATCTAGGTCACAAGTACCTAGCAGACACAGAAGACACAGGTTCCACAATGCATGTATTGGGATTTCCCGGTCCCCTGGTTTATGGACCTTTCCTCCAGGAACTTGTCCAAACCGTTTTTAAATCCAGCTACACTAACAGCTTGTACTACATCCTCCAGTAATGAATTCCAGTTTGATTAACCGTTGAGTGAATTTTTTTTTCTCTTATTAGTCTTATATGGGACACACTGTAGTTTCACTGCATGTCCCCTGAATCATCCCTCTCTCCTTCAAGCTGTTCAAAATTCGGCTATGCGGCTAATCTTCCACCAGACCCAATATGCTCATATAACCCCTCTTCTCAAGTCACTTCATTGACTCCCCTTCCGTTTCCGTATCCAGTTCAAACTTCTCCGTCTGACCTATAAATGCATTCATTCTGCTGCTCCTCACTATCTTTCCTCTTTCATCTCTCCCTACACAACTCCTCATGATCTCCACTCTTCTGGTGGATCGCTTCTCTGTCCCCTTTTCTTCCACTGCCAACCCCAGACTCCGATCCTTTCGCCTTGCTGCTCCTTATGCCTGGAACAGACTACCCGAGTCTGTACATAAGGCTTCATCTACTTGGAGATTCCATCATCAGAGGCACCAACTTGGGAATACAGTTCAAAGGAGAGAAGACAGTCATGTGCCTACCAGGCTCTTCAGCCAGCAGGAATACAAACCAAGTTGTTGAAATACTTAGCGCAAAAAGTGAACACTCCAAACTTGATGTTATTATCCCCTGGGCACAAATGACCTGGCTAGAAACAGTGCCTCTACTGCCCAAAAGGACTTCCAATCTCTGGGAGAGAAACTCAAGCCCATTGTTAACACTGTTGCATTCTCAGAAGTTCTACCTGTTCTTGGTAAGGGGACAAAAAGGCTGCATCGCATTAACAGCTTTAATACATGGCTCCAGACCTGGTGCAAACAAGAAGGATTCAGATTTATTGGCAACTGGGGCAACAGATGGACCAACAAGAGACTATACTGTGCTGATGGACTACATCTCTCTGTCGCAGGGAAAAGAAACCTAAGTGAAAAATTCAGGCAGTATGTGGATATGCATTTAAACTAGGAAAAGGGGGTGACGGATGTGGAAGGTCAACATCTGCATGCCACCCCCTGCAAAAGCAGAACATCAGAAACAGCCACACTTTTAAACCACACATCAAAAACAAGTGGGAAGAAGTGGGCAGAACAAAATCAATGCAAAATACACACAAGCCAGGTAAATGCTGGAAAGCAATGAGCACAAATGCTGGAAGCTTAGCCAATAAAATTCCGGATCTGGAAGCCCTAATGGTGGAAACAGATTTGGACATCGTGGCCATTACAGAAACATGGCTTAATGATCGCATGATTGGGATATAGCCATAGCTGGCTATAATCTATTCAGAAGAGACAGAGAAAATGGAAAAGGAGGAGTAGCCTTGTATGTCAAAAGCAATATTAAAGCTACTGAAATGCAGGGGACATGGGGAAAAGAAGAAGCGCTCTGGATTGCGTTGGAAAGAGGAGATGGCACTGTCATCCATATTGCTGTAGTCTACAGACCTCCGACTCAAATTGAAGAGAGAGATAACAAATTGATTATAGATATTGCCAAGATAGCAACAAAGGAGGAAGCAATCATATTGGGTGACTTTAATCTACCTGATGTGGACTGGATTACTCCTTCTGCACATCTGGAAAGAAGCAAAAAAAATTGTGGATGCTCTACAAGATGCATTACTTAGACAAATGGTGATGGAACCAACCAGGGAAAGCTCAACGCTGGATGTAGTGCTCACCAACGGTGATAGCGTGTTGAATGTCTGCGTGAGTGCCCCTGTGAGCAACAGCGACCATCACACGGTGTGGTTTGAGATAAAAGCCATGGTACAGGCCAATCATAGCAAGCTCAAAGTCCTAAACTTCAAAAACACTGACTTCAATAAAATGGCCGAGTACTTAAAGGAGGAGATGACGGGGTGGAAGGAGATAAGGGAAGTGAAATTGTAATGGGCTAAACTAAAGGTGGCAATAAAAGGGGCAACAGATAAATATGTAAGAAAAGTAAATAAAAACAAGAGGAGAAGGAAACCTATTTGGTTTTCCAAAGAGGTGGCTGCTCAAATAAAGGCAAAAAACACAGTTTTCGCAAAATTCAAAAGCTTGCAAACAGAAGAACACAGAAATGAATACAGGATCAAGCTCAAAGAGACTAAAAGAGAAATAAGGATAGCAAAATCAAAGGCAGAGGAAAAGATGGCTAAAGATGTTAAGTGTGGCGACAAAACTTTCTTCAGGTATATTCGGGAAAGGAAGAAGATCAGAGTTGGAATTGCAGGACTCAGAAGTGCTGGGAAAGGACTCGTGAAAAGTGACACTGAAAAAGCAAAATTGCTAAACAAATACTTCTGCTCTGTTTTTACTAAAGAAGATCCTGAAGATGGACCAGCTGTGACTCCCAAATATAAAAATGGGAATGAAGTAGATACCACACCATTCACAGAAGATGAGGTGTTAGAACCACTTGCTAAACTGAAAGTGGACAAAGCCATGGGACAGGACGGGATACATCCCAGGATACTGAAAGAGCTCAGAGAGGTTCTTGCAGGACCCTTAAAGGATGTCTTCTACAGATCCTTGGAAACAGGAGAGGTTCCTCAGGACTGGAGAATGGCTGATGTTGTACCTCTACACAAAAGTGGTGACAGGGAAGAAGTGTCAAATTACAGGCCCGTGAGTCTTACCTCGGTGGCGGGAAAAGTAATGGAGGTGCTCCTGAAAGAGCGAATAGTGAACTTTCTCAAAACCAACAGGTTACAAGATCCGAGGCAACATGGTTTTACCGAAGGACGGTCTTGCCAAACAAATCTGATTGAGTTCTTTGACTGGGTGACCAAGGAACTAGATCAGGGGCATGCAATGGATGTCATCTACCTGGATTTCAGCAAAGCCTTTGATACTGTTCCTCATAGGAGGCTTGTCAATAAATTCAGTAACTTGGGGATGGGTCCCAAGATGGTAAACTGGATTAGAAATTGGTTGACTGACAGACAACAGAAGGTGATGGTACAAGGGGCTCACTCGGATGAGAGGAAGGTGATTAGCGTGGTGCCCCAGGGTTCGGTCCTGTGCCCGGCACTGTTCAATATATTTGTGAGTGATATTGCTGAAGCACTGAATGAAAAGGTCTGTCTTTTTGCAGATGACACAAAAATTTGCAACAGATTGGACTCCCCCCGAGGGAGTGGTTAACATGAGGAAAGATCTACAAAAGCTGGAAGACTGGTTTAATGCTTGGCAACTATGATTTCATGCGAAGTGCAGTGTCATGCACTTGGGTAGCAGAAATCCAAGGGAAATGTACACGATAGGGGGCGAGAGGTTGCTATGCATGGTTCAGGAGAAAGACCTTGGTGTGATTATCTCTGATGATCTCAAGGTGGCAAAACAGTGCGACAAGGCAGTGGCAAAAGCCAGGAGGATGTTGGGCTGCATACAAAGAGGGATTACCAGCAGAAAGGAAGAGGTACTTATGCCACTGTACAAGTCACTGGTGACGCCTCACTTGGAATACTGTGTTCAGTTTTGGAGACCATATCTTTCAAAAGATGTAAAAAGATTGGAAACTGCTCAGAGAAAGGTGACCAAAATGATTTGGAGCCTGCGTCAGAAGCCTTATGAGAAGAGACTTGAAGACCTAAATATGTACACTTTGAAGGAGAGGAGGAACAGAGGAGATATGATTCAGACCTTTAAATACTTAAAGAGAAATGATGAACAAACAAACCTCTTCCAAAGACGGGGAACCTGTAAAACTAGAGGGCATAACATGAAGCTGCAAGGTGGTAAATTGAAAGGCAATGTCAGGAAATATTTCTTCACTGAAAGGGTGGTGGATGCTTGGAATGCCCTCCCGATGGAAATGGTGGGGGCAAACACGGTGACAGAATTCAAAACGGCATGGGACAAACACAGTGGATCCCTTTACAGCAACAGGATAAAAACAAAATAAACGGTACCATCTAACTTCTGAACCATCTAATGTCTCAACAAATAGGGGTGTCCTACATGGCGTGGTGGGTTCACCCCTAAACAAAGACATGGGGAGGGGTGGCCTGCACAGAGCGACATTTGCACCTACTCTTGCCATCTTGCTGGGCAGACTAGATGGACCATGCTGGTCTTTAGCTGCCGTCACTTACTATGTTACTATATCTCTGCCCCTTTTCAAATCCTTGCTAAAAGCTCACCTTTTTGAGGCTGCTTTTGGATACTGATCCGCTTAGTCTCCTATGTGTCTCCTTACCTTTCCCTAGTTGTATCCTTGTCCTCAGCTGTTGTATTGTCTGTCTTTACTAGATTGTAAGCTTTGATGTGCAGGGACCATCTGTAAAGCACTGTGTTTTGTAGCGCTATATAAATATTCAGTAGCAGCAGCAGCAGTAGTAGTAGTAGTAAAAGAAAGCAGGGACAATTTAAGGGGCAGTGGGCTTATTAAAAAAGGAGGATGGGGTATCAAGATGGCTGCCTGAGCAAAGTGGTGCTCCACCTGTTCCTATGGGTAAGTGGAAAGCAAAGGCAAAGTCGGGGAAGATAGCCTCTGGAACCCCATCCTTTCCAATTCCTGGTCCTATGGACCTGTACTTACATCAGCACTCTGCAGCGGTTGGCTCCAGTGTGACTCCGACATTGTCAACGCTAAGGTCAGTGGACCCAGTGTCTTCTTCAAAGGCTGACATCACACTTTCCCCGGAGGAGCATCTTCCCCCCTACCTCCTGTTAAACAGCGCAGTTGCAGATGAGCGCGGATGGCCCTCTGTCGGATAGTGGTAGATACCAGCGTCAGAGGGAGAGCCACTGCACTAGCGCCTCCCACTGGGAGGTTCTCCGGTGGTTGCAGGAGTGTCTTCGAGGGGGATTGAACCAGGTGGTCTAATTTGAAGAAAATGGAATGCCCTCTTCTGCTTTAACTTCAGCCTTTTCTGGACTCTGCATCTGCGATGGTCATGGAAGGCCCTCTGAAATTACCTTAGACACTCTTTCGGAAGCGATCTTTAATTTGACTAATGCTGTCTCTCTATAAACTCAGTAGTTGCAGCTAAAATTGCAGGATCAAGCTGCCACGGCTGTGCTACAGCAATTGCAATTGAAGAGCTTAAAGTAACTGTCACGGACCATGCAACCAAGATTGATTTGGTCTGTGGCACTAATTATACCATTATAAAGGATTTAACTGGTATCCGTTTTAAGTTGGAAGCTCTCGAAAATGTATCTAGGGCTTCCAACTTGCGATTTATAAACTTTCCAAAATCTGCAGCTGACTCAGCACAGGAAATGTTTCGTAAATATTTACTGGAGATTCTGCAAGTTCCTAAGGAAACTATTCCACTTGTTTTTCATCTTTACTATCTGCCAGTTGGGAAGAAATAGTCTGTGGGTGAATCTGAAGTTATGGACACCTTAAATGTATCAGCTTTATTGGAAGATTCACAGACAGAATCATTAGTTTCTGCTACTTTGTTAATTACCTGTGCACTCTCAGGTGATAAGAGACTGGATTCTTAAGTTGTTCTTTAAAAAACGATCCATCCCTTTCCTTGGGTTTAATGTTAGGGTTTTTCTGGACCTCACTAAAGAAAGCACAGTTACTTACCTGTTACAGGTGATCTCTGGGAACAGCAGAAATAAGTCTTCACATATGGGTACGTCGGTACCGACGGAGCCTGCGCGGGAACGCTCCACAGCGTCCAATCAGAAAGCTTTTGGGAGCATCCCACAGCGCCTGCGTGCTGCCTTCCTGCCTTTCCAACTGTCTCTCCTCAGTTGAGCTTTATAGCTGAGACAAAGAGGGAGAGAGAGGGAAAGGAAAGAGAGATAGAGAGAGAGAGACAACTCCTAGGGGAGGTGGGTGGGTTGTGAAGACTTATTCCTGCTGTTCCCAGAGATCACCTGTTACAGGTAAGTAACTGTGCTATCTCCAGGAACAAGCAGGAATGAGTCTTCACATATGGGGACTCCCTAGCTTTAGATGCCAGGGAGAGAGCCCATAAGTTGTGTGTCCCTGGGACAGGGCTGCACTTCCCCACCTGGATCTCTGGCATCCCATGAGGGATGGTGGGTAGGAGTTGATTAAGTATGGAACAGGTGTTTGAGAACAGCCTGACCAAACAAGGCATCCCAGCGGAAGTCCTTGTCCAAGCAGTAATGGGCTGTGAAGGTATGAACCGAGGCCCAAGTGGCTGCTCGACAGATGTGGTCGATAGACACAGAGTTCAGATGAGCCATTGAGGCTGCCATGGCTCTCACATTGTGAGCTGTGACATGGCCCTCCAGAGAAAGGTTCTTGCTCTGATAGGCGAAAGAAATACATTGGGCAATCCAGTTAGAAAGTGTTCTCTTGGAGACTGGTTGTCCCAAATGAGAAGGATCAAAGGCAACAAAGAGTTGGGAAGACTTTCTATGTTGCTGCGTACTCTGTAAGTAAAAAGCCAGAGCTCTTTTACAGTCCAGGGTATGAAGATTCCTTCTCTGCACTTGATGAATGAAGTCCTGGAAAAAAGACAGGTAGGTAGGCCTCTTGGTTGAGGTGAAAAGGCGAGACCACCTTAGCCATAAATGTGGATTAGTCCTAAGGACCACCTTGTCATGATGGAACCTTGTATAAGGTGGATTAGCTACTAGTGCTTGCAATTCACTGATGCGGCGTGCTGATGTGATTGCAATGAGAAAGATAACTTTCCAAGAAAGATATTTCAAGGAGGTGGTAGCTAAAGGTTCAAAAGGCGGCTTCATAAGCTGACCAAGAACCAAATTTAAGTCCCATGCCACCAGGGGTGGTCTAATGGGAGGCTTTGTTAAAAGGAGGCCTCTCATGAACCTTGCTACAAGAGGATGAGAGGAAACAGGTTGTCCATTTAGAGGCTTGAGGGAAGCTGCAATAGCACTCAAATGGACTGTTACTGAATTTGTCTTAAGGCCTGCATTAGACAGATGAAGGAGATACTCCAGCAACGATTCCAGAGGTATAGCACGGGGGTAAAGACCCTTCTCAGAACACCAGATGGTAAACCTCTTCCACTTGAAAGCGTAAGAATGTCTAGTGGAAGGTTTTCTGGAAGCATAAAGAACATCTTTCACTTGTTGAGAAAGATGAAGATCCTGGAGATCTAGGCCTTCAGCAACCAAGCCCTGAAATGCAGAGACTGGGGATTGGGATGACACAACTTTCCGTCCTCCTGAGAGAGGAGGTCTGGAGCAGACCCTAACTCTAGAGAGGGAGCTTGAGAGAGATGTAGAAGAAGAGGGTACCACACTTGCCGTGGTCAATGTGGAGTTATGAGAATCATGTGGCCTCTGTCTCTCTGAAGCTTGAACAGGGTTTTGGGAATTAGGGGAATGGGTGGAAAGGCATACAGGAAGTCTTGACCCCAAAGAAGGAGGAAAGCATCCCTTGCCTGAGCCCCCTGAGCCGGAGTTCTGGAACAGAACCGGGGAAGTTTGGCATTCCACGGACTTGCAAAGAGGTCTATGTCCGGGGTTCCCCAAATTTGAAAAATGTTTGACACCTGGTCCATATGTAGGGACCACGCGTGTGTAAGCAGAACTCGACTGAGTCTGTCTGCCCAAGAGTTTTGAACACCTGGAAGATAAACTGCCAGAAGGTGAATGTGATGCTCTCTGACGAGGGCCCACAGTCGCAGAGCTTCGTTGCAAAGTGACAGAGAGCCAGTTCCTCCCTGCTTGTTTATATAGAACATGGCTACCTGATTGTCCGTGTGGATAAGGACTGTCTTGTGGCTGAGCAGGGTGTGGAAAACTCGCAGAGCAAGGAAGATTGCTCTGAGTTCCAAGTCCTGTGGGGACCAGATGCCCTGGATGGAGAGGTCTTGAAAATGAGCTCCCCAGCCCATTGGAGAAGTATCTGTTGTTAGAGTAGCTTGGGGTAGAGGCTGTTGAAAGGGGGATCCCAGCAACAGGTTTTGAGGGGACTTCCACCATTGTAGGGACAAAATGAGGCGACTTGTGTTTGCTATTTTGTCTGATAGGCAGCCTAATGCCTGGGTCCATTGAGTGGATAAAGTCCACTGAGCTGCTCTCATGTGAAGGCGAGCATATGGTACCACATGAACGGTGGATGCCATGTGGCCTAGCAACTGTAACATCTCTCGAGCAGTTAGTAGGGGTTTCAACTCTGCTTGAGAAGCTAACTGCATCAAGCGAAGGCAACAGGCCTGGGGAAGATAGGCCCTTGCCCTTCTGGTATCCAGCAACGCCCCTATAAACTCCAGGGACTGAGTAGGGATCAAATTGGATTTTGGGATGTTTATTATCAGCCCCTAAATATTGAAGGATATGCATTGAGCAGGTTAGAGAAGTCTTGTCCTCTGATTGAGTGGGAGCTCGAATGAGCCAGTCGTCCAGGTAAGGGAAGACAAATATTCCCAGGGTGCGCAGAAAAGCAACCACTGCCATGCATTTCGTGAACACCCTTGGTGCAGAGGCCAGACCAAAAGGGAGCACTCTGTATTGATAGTGCTTCTCCTGAAAAAGGAACCAAAGGAACCTTCTGTGAGTTGGATGGATGAGAACATGAGTGTACGCATCCTTGAGATCTAGAGAACAAAGCCAATCCTGACTTTGAAGGTATGGCAGCAGAGTTCCTAGAGAAACCATCTTGAATTTTTCTTTGACTAGGAATCTGTTCAACTCTCTGAGATCTAAGATGGGTCTGAAGCCCCCTGTTTTTTTTGGAATAAGAAAATAGGGGGAGTAGAACCATGTGCCCTGTTGTTGAGAACGCACTTTCTCTATTGCCCCCTGGGCTAGAAGAGTGGCAACCTCCTGCTCCAACAGGCTGAGGAGGGAGGCTGGAGAATTGAACTGGTGCACTCTTGTGAGAGGGGGCAAGCTGGAAAAATGAAGTTTGTACCCCTCTCTTATGATGGAGTGTCCAAAGCTCTGCTGTAATTTGCCCCCACTCGGGAGCAAAGTGACATAACCTTCCTGGAATGGTGGAGGGCTCTGGTCCTTCTAGAGCCAGGAAGGCTAAGTTCTCTAGCAGAAAGTCAAAGGCCCTGAGGGGGCTGAGATTGCTGGGCTGGAGCAGGCCTCGCAGCCTTTGCCTTGCTCTGTTTGGAGGATTGCTGACGTTTGGAAGGGAACTGAGCTGCAGAAGATGCCCGCTGAATAAGCAGGATAGAATCTTCCCTTTTTAGAAAAAGGTGTTTTCTTGAACAACCTTTTCTTAGCAGGAGCAGCTGTGGATTTGGATAGTCTATCCAAAGCAGAATTTTCAGCATCCATCTGATTGGCTTTTGCTTGCCAATCCTTACCAAACAGATTCTCACCTGTACAAGGGTTATTTCCCAATTCATCTTGGACCCAGATCTCCAAATCAGATGCTTGAAGCCAAGCAATCCTACATGCACCTATAGCTATAGCTGAGGCTCTGTTTACGCATTCAAAGGAGTCGAAAGCTGCACGGTTGGAGAATTTGGAGATATCCTGGGCATGTTTGAGCCCAGTGAGAAATTCTTGCCTTTTATCATCAGATATAAAAGGACTCAAAAGTCTGCAAATGGTCAGTGACTTCTTTTAAGAACATTCCCATGTAGAGACTATAAGAATTAAGTCTCGCAGCAAGCATGGAAGCTTGGAAGACTCTTCTTCCAAAAGCATCCAGGGTTCTACATTCACGTCCTGGAGGATTAGAGGCATGTCTTTTGGCACTCCTAATCTTTCTCATTGCAGACGCAACCACAATAGAGTGGTGAGGAAGTTGAGTTTTATGGAAACCAGGACAAGGAGGGACACGATACATGGTGTCCAACCTGCGAGAATGAGGAGAGGTGGTTAGAGGTGCTTCCCACATCCTTAACATGAGATCATACAGAATCTCATGAATAGATAAGGTAGCTGCCTCTTTAGGAGTTTTAGGATATTGCAAAATATCTAACTCCTTGGCTCTGGGCTCTGACTCTGGGGCCACTGTAATAGAGAGGTCCCGAGCCACCTCTCTGATAAAGTCTTGAAAAGACAAGTCCTCTGGAGGAGACATCCTTCATTTAGGAGAGGACTCCTCCTGTGGAAGAAGCATCACTGCATCGACAGACTCTTCAGAATCCTCAGAGTCGTCAGAGGAATTGAAGTATTGTCTGTCTGGATGCTCTTGCAACGCCCGATACCTGTACCGACCGGGATCGGTATCGGGAATAACCGGTACCAGGGTATCGGTACCGGAGGGCTTCAGAGGACAGAGTACCGGCATAGCGGACACTGATGCCGATGTCGATGCCACCGGTACCGGGATCGGTACCGATGGCGATGCTAGTGCCGGTACCGGCAGAGTTGTCTGTTGCCACAAGGAAAGCTGCCAGACTGCATTCAATGCCACAAGGAAAGCCGCCAGACTGCGTCGATACCACAAGGAAAGCCGCCAGACTGCATTCCATGGACAGAATCCTCTGATCCATCGACGCCACCAATGCCTGGAAGTCGGTACCGGTGGAAGCCACCGGTACCTCAGAGCATGGCACCAAGAGATCTGTCGAGGCCACGCCATCAAGATCATCCTGGAACCCCGATGATGATGCTTTAGAGGCCGAAGCCTCCCGCCGGGGTAATTTTGCCGATGCAGAATCCTCGAGGGCAAGGCCAGAGGCATCTCGATGCTTAGAAGGAGATCTACCCTTCGAGGACCGGCTGGATTTATGTTTAGTTACCCGAGATCCATGTGAGGAAGAAGTAGTCCTGGAAGATGTCGATGCCACCGAAGCCGCATCAGAGGGAAACAGGGTACTGAGCTTGGCAGCTCGGTTCTGTCGACCCCTTTTAGACATCATGGAACAGGACACACAATCTGTTATGGAATGGTCAGGACCTAAACATTTTAGACACCAGTCATGGGTGTCGGTGACGGAGATAGGACCGCCACATTTTGTGCACTTTTTAAATCCTGAGGCAGGCTTTTCCATAGTTAAGGGAAAAAAGTCCTGGGCCTAAGGCCCAAAACTCAAGTGCACCTGAAGAAAAATAAATGGAAAAAAGGTTTGTTTGTTTTTTTACAAGAAGAAAACAACCACCACCGGCGGTACCGGTACAGCGTCGAAGAAGGCAGACGCAACAGAAAAGAAATAAAGAAAAAATAAGGTAATTCTTCTGCGATGACAGGAACACGACCTGCTGGCTCCGCGGAAAAAGAACAACTGAGGAGAGACAGTTGGAAAGGCGGGAAGGCAGCACGCAGGCGCTGTGGGATGCTCCCAAAAGCTTTCTAATTGGACGCTGGGGAGCGTTCCCACACAGGCTCCGTCGGTACCGACGTACCCATATGTGAAGACTCATTCCTGCTTGTTCCTGGAGATACCCAGAAACAACATAGGGAATTTCTTCTGTTAAAAAATAGCGTATTGCAGATGGAGGCCTTGTTCTTCCTAAAATACCCTTGTAAATGCTTAGTAAAATGTAATTCTATTAATTGTATTTTCTGTCAACCTTCTGAACTTACTGCTTTTATCAATGCTAAGCAAATTACCTCTTCTTCTCCTAGACCGCCTTGAGAAATTGAGGCTTGGATGTTCATATACTGTTGTGTTCAGGTTTAGCTTTATTTTCCTTTTATTTGGTTCCTAACTTGGTGGGTGGTTTCCTTTTCAGGGTGTAAGCGGGTCCCCTCTATATCGTGGGCTTGTGGGACTTAGTTGTCAGTATTTTTGCCATAATGTATTCCTGATATTCTTTATTTTTTTCTTGAACTTTCTCTCATTTCTTAAGAGTGGATGCTTGTAATTAATGTTAAAATTCAATAAATAAAAAATTTTAAAAAAAAGGAGGAGGATGCATGGGGGATGGGATATTAGGACAGGGGATGGGAGTGTTAAGGGGGTTCATGAAGGGAGAGAGTCTAGAAAGGTAAGAGGAGGGAGTCAGCAGAAGAGGGGTTGGAGGGGCAGGGAAGCATGCAGGTTTTGCCAAAAGATGCATTGCATCCCCCCCAGAACACACACAAGCATCCCATCCCCACCCTCTCACACACACACAGGTACCCTACCCCCCGCACGAAAGACATGTACACACACGCGCACCTCACACCCACACCACATACACCCACACATACAAGCACCTCGCCCTTCATACCACACACACACGGGCACCCCACTTCCACACCACAGAAAGAGAGCCTCCCCAGCTCTGCAGCACATACATACACATGCACTGCAGCCCAGCACTCCACTCAGACAAAGGCACCCACCGCAACATCCCATATACAAACAGGCACACCACCCTTGAATCACACACATACACACACTTAGTAGCATGGGGCACAGTTCTCTCTGATCCCACGTGCAGGCGACACTACCTCTCCCCATGGTCTGCCTCCTCCCTTGATCCAGATGATTCTTGTACAGAGATGGGTTGAGGAAGAGCCAGCACTACATCTAAACAGTGACACAGCCGCCTCTAAGCAAGTGGCACAGAGATCAACTGAGGGAGAAGATTGTGAGGAGAGGATACACTACCTGCATGTGAGATCAGAGAAGCTTGTGTGTCTGATGATACTGCTCAGCAAAGATGAGGTGAGGTAAAGTGTCGCTTGCCTCCTCTATTTCTTGTGTTGCACTGAATGCAGAGCCTGGCTTTTTGGGGTTTCAATTTAATTGTGTCTACATATTTCTCCTTCGAGTTTGTTATAATATATTTTGTACTTGGTAAGGGTCTAACTGTGTCTGCGTGACTGAGACCAAGTGTTCTCTTAACATGGAGTTGCTATATAGGATCTGTAGTAATCTGGCTTGTTCAATTTTCTGAATAGGTGTAAGGCCCATTACAATATTTATGGTACTGCCCTTTCTGCGTAGGGCCCTTATTGTATTAATTTTAGAAGCTAGTGTCATTGTGGTATGGTAGATTTGCATTATAGGTCTTCAGTGACTTGTAGGGTTTTGTGTTAGTTCACAGTCTGCCTTGTAGTCAAGAGGCTGTTAATAAGAGAACATTGGAATCAGGTTTTTTTTCTTATATGTTGGGTTCTATAGTGAAATGTCCTAATTCTGCTCTGCATCTACTATTGGAGGAGGGGTTTTGTTGGACATAAAATAGATGTTCAAAAAGGAAAAAAAATAGAGAACAGTACCGTTTTTAACACCAAAATAAAATTAGTCATGATTATTTTGATGTTAGAAACTGTGTTGTGGTTCTCTTTCATTTTGTCCCTTGGCATGCAAAAATCTTACATCTCCTTTGTTTTGTTTTTTTGCAAAAAGAGTAGTTACTCACCTGTAACAGGTGTTCTCCAGGAGCAGCAGGAATCAGTCCTCACATATGGGTGACATCGATGTCGATGGAGCCCTTGCGGAGCATTTCCCCAGCTTTCTATGAAAGCCTTTGGGAATACTGCACGCATGCGCGGTCCCCTTCCCGCCTAAAGGTGCCATCTTGCTCAGTCAAATGACATAGCTAAAAAACAGCACACAAAAATGTAAAATAAACCATGTACAACTGCAACTCCCAGGGGAGGAGGGAGGGTTGTGAGGTCTGATTCCTGCTGCTTCTGGAGAACACCTGTTACAGGTGAGTAACTACTCTTTCTCCAGGACCAAGCAGGAAGTCAGTCCTCACATATGGGTGACTCCCTAGCTCTGGGCTACCAGGAACCCAGGCTGAACAAGAGAACTTCCTCTAGTCCTAGCATCAAAGAAAGGCTTTGCACTGAAAGAACCTCCACCGGTAGCCCAACGGAGGGCTGGAGGGCAGGAGTTGCCTAAACCTCAAAGAGATTCTGGAGTACTGCCTGGCCAAAAGCACTGTCCCTACGGGACTCCCTCTCCAGGCAGTAATGGGCCGCAAAAGTCTGGCTTGAGGACCAAGTTGCAGCCCTGCAGATGTCTGCCAACGGTACAGAGCGGAGATGAGCTACTGAGGCAGCCATAGCCCTTACATGGTGGGCCGTGACCCGACCCTGCAAGGGAAGGTCAGCTGCCTTGTAAGCCCAGGTGATACAGTCAGCCACCCATATGGACAAGGTACGCTTGGACACAGCTAACCCCAAATTATTAGGGTCAAAAGATATGAAGAGCTGAGTAGCCCTTCTATGTCCCTGCGTACGGTCAAGGTAGAAGGATAAGGCCCTCCTACAGTCCAGGGTATGCAGGACCGCTTCAGCCTGGCTTGCATGAGGCCTAGGGAAGAATGTTGGAAGAACCACCTCCTGGTTGAGGTGGAAAGAGGAACTTTGGATGAGTCCTAAGGACTACCCTGTTCCTATAGAATCGGGTGTAAGGCCTGTCACAGACCAGGGCCTGAAGCTCACTCACTCGTCTGGCCGAGGTTAAGGCTACAAGGAAGAGTGTCTTCCAGGAAAGGAAGCGGAGAGGACAAGTAGCCATCAGCTCAAAAGGTGGGCGAGTCAGTTGTTGCAAGACCACATTCAACTCCCACTCAGGGGCTGGAGGACGGACAGGAGGCTTGAGCAAGAGCAAACCCCTGAGGAACCGGGACACCAAGGGGTGAACCGACAGAAAGTGTCCTTCCACCAGAGAGTGGTTAGCTGCCAGAGCTGAGAGGTGTACCCGAACAGAATTGGACTTAAGACCCTGACTGGACAAGTGCAGCAGGTACTGAAGCACTACTGGTACAGCACAGGAGAAAGGATCTTCTGTACGCAGCTGACACTACACAGAAAATCTTTTCCATTTCAGGGCATAGGTTTTTCTAGTGGACTGCTTCCTAGAGGCCAGGACGACCTCTTCAACTTCTGGAGGTAGGCCCCAGGTAGCCAAAACTACCCTTGCAGCCTCCAGGCCATCAAATTGAGAGATTCGAGATTTGAGTGCAGAAGAGAACCTTGATCCTGAGAGAGAAGGTCGGGCTGCAACCCTAGAGGCAGTGGAGGGTCCACTGCCAGTTGAAGCAGAAGTGGAAACCAAGGCTGCCTCAGCCACTTGGGAGCTACTAGGAGTACCGAGGCCTTGTCCTTTAGAACCTTGAACAGGGTTCGGGCCACCAGAGGTGTGGGAGGAAACGCATATAGGAGGCCCTGAGACCAGGAAATCAGAAAAGCATCCGCTGCCCACCTCATAGGATGTGGGTGCCTGGAGCAGAACCTGGGCAGCTGCTTGTTCAGGGGACTGGCAAAGAGATCTATGGATGGAAGTCCCCATTTCAGGAAAATCTTCTGAACCACTAATGGGTGTAGTTGCCATTCGTGGGGCTGCAGAACTCTGCTCAACCGGTCTGCCAGGCAGTTCTCCTGGCCAGGGAGGTAAACAGCTTTGAGAAACATGTTCTGCTTGAGCACAAAACAAGCAAAGGTCCTGTGCCCCCTGACAAAGGAGCCTGGACCGAGTGCCGCCCTGCTTGTTCACATAAAACATGGCTACTTGGTTGTCCGTCTGTACCAAGACAGACTGGCGAGCCAGGTTTTGAGAGAAAGTCCTGAGGGCTAAGCGAATAGCCCGGAGTTCCAGTAGGTTGATCTGTTGAGTGGCCTCCCAGGGAGACCACAGGCCCTGGGTGCACTTGCCTAGACAATGTGCTCCCCAGCCCTGCAGAGAGGCATCGGTGCTAAACACTACTGTGAACCCAGGAATCTGAAAAGGCACCCCTTGCAGTAGATTGGGGGGGTGCAGCTACCAGCGTAGGGAGTTCTGTCTCTGAGGCTTCCTGTAACCTGGGTCCACTGAGTTCTGAGGCACCACTGTGCAGGCCTCATATGGAGCCAGGCATTGGGAGTCACATGTACTGTCGAAGCCATGTGGCCCAGAAGCTTCAGGCAGAGTTTGGCGGAAACCAGTGGCCTGTGGAGAAACTGGTTTGCCAAGTCTATCAGTCTTTGGGCTCTGTCTTCTGGCAAGAAAGCCTTGGCCTGCAGAGAGTCTAGCCTTGCTCCTATGAACTCCAAGTTCTGGGAGGGGAGCAAAGTGGACTTTGCAAAGTTTATGACAAACCCCAGGTGTTGAAGAAGAAAAATAATTTGGAGGGTGGCTTGCCTGGCCTCCTGGCACGTCTGACCCCTGGTGAGCCAGTCGTCCAGATAGGGGAAGACAATGATACCCTGATTTCTCAGGTAGGCAGCCACCACCGCCAGACATTTGGTAAAGACCCTGGGGGCGGAGGTGAGGCCGAAAGGCAGCACTCTGTACTGATAATGGTTTCCTCCCACAATGAACCTGAGGTACTTTCTGTGGTCTGGATGAATGAGGATGTGAGTGTACGCATCCTTTAGATCTAAGGAGCATAGCCAATCTCCCTGCTGGAGGTAGGGCAGAAGTGTTCCAAGAGTAAGCATCTTGAACTTCTCTTTCTCTAGGAACTTGTTGAGATTTCTGAGGTCGAGAATAGGCCCGAGGCCTCCGGTTCTCTTTGGTACGAGGAAGTACCTGGAGTAGAAACCGTGACCTTGGAGGTGGGGAGGCACAGGTTCCACCGCCTTGTCTCGCAACAGACCCTGAAGCTCCTGAAGGAGGAGGTCTGTGTGGAGAGGAGGCCTTGGAGGCTCTCCAGGGAAGTAAGAAGGAGGCAGCTGATGGAAATGAAGCATATAGCCCATGTGGACTATGCTTAAGAACCAACTGTCTCCTGTAATGGGTGGCCTCCTGTGGGCAAACAGGGTTAGTTGACCTCCTGTGCAGGGATGGGACAGCAGAGATGGAGAGGCTATGCCTTGGGAGTCAAAAACCCCCACCCTGCTGACCCTGTGGGGGAGCGGGGGAGGCCCGATAAGGTGGGAACTGTTTGTAGGCAGTCGCCTTCCTCGGGTAAAAGGACTTCTTATCCGAGCCCTTCTTCTTATCTGAAGAGGCAGAAGGCTTTCTAGACAGCCTTTTCCTCGTGAGGTGCTCGGTTTCGAGCTCAGCAGCCTTCTCGGCCATGGGCTTGCCAAAAAGGTTCTCACCTCGGCAAGAAAAATCGACCAACTTGTCTTGAACCCATGGCTCAAGGTCCAATGACTGCAGTCATGCCTGGCGTCGAGCTGCGATGCCGGCTGCCGCAACACGGGCTAAGGCCTCGAAGCCATCGTAGGCTGCTCGGGACATGAACTTAGAGCATTCCCGGATCCCCGAAGACAAGGACTTGAACCTCTGCAAAGGTTCCCCGGAGAGACCAGCAGAGAACCCGGCAAGCTCCTTTGCCAGATCCTGCAAGTACATGTCCATGTACAGCTGGTAAGACTAGACACGGCAAGCAAGCATCGAGCCCTGGAAGCACTTTCTACCAAACGCATCCAGGTTCCGGGCCTCCCGGCCGGGGGGCACCGCAGAGTGCATCTTTTGGCTTTTCAGACGATACATGGCTGATTCCACCACCATGGAATGGTGCGGTAGCTGCGCCTTCTGAAAACCAGGGCTCTTACGGAGTCGATAAATGGAATCGACCCACTTGCTTAGAACCGGCGCCAAGGCCGGTGCCTCCCACATCCGGAAGAGGAGCCGTTCCAGCATCGGAGGAACTGGTACAGTAAAGGCCTCCTTCGGAGGAGAGTCATACTGGAGGGCCTCGAGCTCTTCGGCTCGAGGCTCCTCCTTGGGTCTGCCGGAATTGCCAAAGCAGTGGCCATATCCCTAACGAACTCCGAGAACCGGGTATCCTCTGGAGGGGATCTACTCCGGGGCTCAGACTGCAGCGAGTCCGACGGGACGCACCGAGTCTTGAAGGTATCAGGGGACTCCTCGTCCTCCGTCTCCCAGGCGGACCCATCCGAAGAGGAGTCGGGCTCCGACCGCGCAGGGCCTGGCAGCACCCGCCCCGATGCCGAAGGCACCGGCGTCGATGCCCTCGGTCACGACCGGGAGGTCGAGGGTGACCGTGACCGAGGACGACCTCGGGCCTTCATGGTCTCGAGTATCGGCTCGGGCTCCGGGTCGACTTCGACGTCGATGTCCCGGTGGTCGGGGCAGATGCGCCAGCGAGGCTGGCCATAAGCACCCGCTGCTGATCCATGAAGGCAGACAGTCTGCACTCTAAGGCTGTCAGCCTGAGACCCAGCTCAGGAGACTCAGCAGCCACTGACTCGGGCCCCGGCGGCGCTGGGCCAGACGTCGGCTCCCTGGGAGGAGAGTCCTCGAGGACAACAGGACTTACGTGTCCAACAGACTCCGGCTCCACTTGAGGTACTTTTGACGGCTTCTCCTGTTCCACGGGCCCGGGATGGCGGTCGGGGGTCCAAGACCTAGCCCTCGAGGAGCCGGGGACCTCCTCCGACACCACCCTCGCAAGCCGCTTCTTCGGCTTTCGCTCCCACTCGGGGGACCCCCTCTCTGAGGAACTCCGACGATGTTCGGGGTCAGACTCTCGAATCGTCGAGGCCTCAGACGAGGTCCGGGCCTGGCCGGAGGCTGAATCAGAGAAAAGCCTTTCCTTTTGGTGCTGACGACTTCGCAGTGCCTTAGTGGACATTTTCCCACACGGTCCACAGATCTTAGGATCATGATCAAGACCGAGGCACCAAAGGCAGCAGTCGTGTGTGTCGGTGAGAGACATTAGTTCACACTTCTTAAAACCACTGGAAGCCATCGGGGAAAAAAGAGCCTCCGCGAGGTCAAAGTACCGGCCTTCCAGGGAAAAAGAACAAAAGGGCGCAAACGCCAGCCACGAAGGGCAAAAACCAAAAAATAAGATCGGGCTCGATACCGGTGTACCGAACCCGGCGAGAAGGGGAACCAGCGTCGAAACGGAGAAAAAAACTGCGAAGAAATCGCAGCGAATCGAAGAAAAAATCTAACTGTTTTCCGGGTGAACTAGGACAAACGTCCGACGGGCTCCACGGAAAAAGAGAGACTGAGCAAGATGGCACCTTTAGGCGGGCCGCGCATGCGTGCAGTATTCCCAAAGGCTTTCATAGAAAGCTGGGGAAATGCTCCGCAAGGGCTCCATCAACGTCGATGTCGCCCATATGTGAGGACTGACTTCCTGCTTGGTCCTGGAGAATATATATTTACAGGTGTCAGTATAATTAAACAGCTACAATTTTTGCTATATTTTAATTATAGAGCCCAGGAATATGTTTATTTTCTTTTTTTTGGCAAAGCCACTGAATGACAGCCTCTCATCTCTCTTTCAGTTATCTTGGGGGCACCAGTTCATCCCTTGCCTGTTTGATATACTGGCTTCCTATCCATCTAGTATTTTTTTTTTAAAGATAACCATAATGATTATGCAAATGTGTCACCCCCACCCTTTGTCCCCACCCCCCCAAATGAAGCAGTCAAACTACACCCATGTGAGAACAAATGATACTGCCAGGTATCCCTCTGAGCGTTACTGCTTGGGTTAGAAATTGGTTGGGTGGGAGGCGACAGAGTACAGGTATGTACTGAGAAGGATATTACCAGTGGTGTGCCCCAGGGATCTGTCCTTGGTCCAATCACAGGTACACTAAAAAAAATTTTTTTTTAACTGCCTCTAATGTTTCGATTGATTTTTACGTTTTTTGGTGCGCTGAATCCAAATCTGGTAACCAATTTGCTCCATCACGTACAGATTTTTTGCTACATTGGGTTAGCAGTTTGAGGTGAACGTTTCAGATTGAGTGCGATCGAGATAAAAGTTTCTTGGATGAATTCTTTATACTAATTGTTTAGTAGTTATTCAAATAAGAATAAAGAAAATTGTAACAAGGCAGCACATAAGAATAGAGTAATTTATTTATTTATTTAACATCTCTTATATACCGCACTATTATCATCAGCGCGGTTTACATGGAACAAACATATACATACAGAAAACTGTAGTGCATTTTTTACAAGTAACAGGAATTTGAACTTGGTAATAAAGGGAAAACTATGTACACTATATAACTATATACAATAGTCTATACACATTAGTCAGTTGAAGTTGTCTTGACCTGGTTATGGATGTAGTGTTTCTCTTGTGTAAAACTAAATTGGGAAATAGCTTAAGAAGAGGTGGTGTTTGAGACTTTTTCTGAATTGTGTTAGGCTGCTTATGGCTCTCAGTTCTGGTGGGAGTGCATTCCAAGCTATTGTGGCAAGAATACTGAAGCTCTTTTAGATGTTTCCTTATTGTATCTGACTGTTTGTCTTGGGATTGTTAATGAGTTTATAGTAGTTGATCTTCTGGATCTATTGGGAGTCTGTGTGTGTAAAAGGTTGTCGATCGTTGATGGTGCTTGATTGTTTAAGGCTTTGAAAGTAATGATTAGTATCTTGTAGTGGATTCTTGCTTTGGTTGGTAGCCAGTGGAGTCTTTTTAGAATTGGAGTTATGTGGTCTGTTTTTGATATTCCTTCGAGTACTCTGGCAGCGGTGTTCATCGCCAATTGTAGAGGATTTAAAGATGATTGCGGGAGACCATGTAGAATTGCATTTGCGAAGTCGAGATGAGGCATCACCAAGGCTTGGTAGACAGTTCTGAAGTATGTGGGTTCAAGTAGAGGTCTTAAGTGGCGTAGTGTGCGTATCTTGTGATATATTAGTTTTGTTATGTTTTTTATGTGGGTCTTCATATTGAGGCGCTGGTCAAGGGTAATACCTAGGTATCGTATCGTAGGTTTTACTGTCAATTCCTTGTCCTTTATTTTTAAGGTAATGGGAGGTGTGAAGTTTTGGTCTCTTGTAATAAACATCACATCGGTCTTGCTATGGTTGATTCTTAGGTTCTGTGAGAGGAGCCAGTCTTCTACTGATTCAAAGCATTTTATCAAAGGTGTAAAATCAGGATGGTTGATGGAGAATGGCATGTATAGGAGAATGTCATCTGCATATGCTAGGCAGGTAACATTAAAGGAGCGGATGAGGTCACAGATCGGTTGCATGTATATGTTAAACATTAGTGCTGACAGAGAGGATCCTTGTGGTACCCCTTGTGGTACCCCTTGTGTCAACAAAACACACTGTGATGGTAGCAAAATTGTCTGCACTTAAAACAGCCACATACATGTGCACAAACATTGAGCATATAAGAGCGAGGTTAGACACAAAGCAAAGCAAAGAAATGTGCAAAAAATGTTGTACAGGTATGTATGTAAGAATAGAAAACGCAAACCGCACCATTGCAATACATGAAGACAAACACCCGATGGTGTGAAAATAAAATTCTAATAAATGAGATCCGACACTGTGGTAATAACTAGCAAATTTTTATTTCAAAGTTTAGTAAAAACACGATATTTTGTCAACACAGTTTAGATTTTAAAGTCATTCTTGGGTAATCAATCTCCTGGTGGGCCCGTTTCTTCTTCCCCCGAATGCTTCTCTTGGTGCGCTGCTTGGCGTATTTTTCATCTGGGGTTTCCCGCAGCAGCAACCAGCAGAAATCAGCCATCATAGTGGTGTTCCATCTTCCTTGGTACCTTCTCTCTGCGTCCTTGATGTCCTGGTGAAACCTTTCACCTTGTTCTTCACTGTACGCCCCCAGGTTTTCGGGAAAGTAGTTCACATGGAGTGCAAGAAATGGACTTTCAGGCTCATGTTGCAGCCTTGTTCTTTGAAGGCATTGAGCATCCTGGCAACAATATCCTTATAGTTCTCATCCCGCCTGTTCCCCAAGAATTTGAGAACAACATCCTTGAAGGAATCCCAGGCTTCTTTTTCCTTCTCAGACATCGTTTCAGCGAATGCTCCATCTGAAATGAGTTTCCTTATATCAGGGCCAACAAACACTCCTTCCTTTAGCTTTGCTTCAGAAAGTCGGGGGAACTTTGAGCAAAGGTACCGAAGCACTCACCATCTTTTGTAAGGGACTTGATGAATTGCTTAATGAGACCCAACTTAATGTGGAGGGGTGGTAATAGAATTTTATCACGAGGTACCAAGCTCTCATGAAGAACATTTTTCTCACCGGGTCTCAAATACTCCCGAATTGGCCAGTCTTTTTTCCCCCAGTGTAGGTCGCGGGCCCGGCTATCCCACAAGCAAAGGAAGCAGGGATATTTGGTGAAACCGGATTGCTGCCCTAATAGCATGGATAGAATTTTAAAGTCTCCACAATCATCCACTTATGCTTCATCATAACGAATCTTCTGAAGAATCAGGGCCAAATTCTCGTATTTTTCTTGGAGAATAACAGAGTGAGCAATAGGAACTGAAGCGAATGTGTTGCCATTATGAAGAAGAACACCTTTTATGCTGTCTTTTGACGAATCAATGAACAGCCGGCCATTCAGCAGGATCATACTTGAGTTTAAACTTTTCCATCACTCCGTATATATCGTTGCAAAATACCAAATCTTCCTCTTTGCTGAAATACTTCAAAAATTGTCTCTCGCGGTTGCGGTACCAATAAAAAGTTGTTCCTGGTGCCTAGCAGTTGGGCAGCATCTTTTGGGAGTCCTAAATCCCGGACTAAATCATTCAATTCAGCTTGAGAGAAAAGTTCAGGTTTCGGATCTGGTTCAGTTTCAAACTCGGAAGTACTGGACTCATCGGGAAAAGCCATCTGATGAGTCTCATCATGATCAGAACCGTCCCACACAAATATGATCCAAAGATTTTGGTGGTTCAGGCACAGGTACTTCGTTGCTATGAGGCATAGGCCTAATTGCTGAGGGAAGGTTGGGGTAACTTATTACGTTCTTATTTTTTAAGTTGTATCCCTTCACAATGCAAGAGCAAAAATAGCAGTCACTGCTGTGGTCTCTTTGTTCACGCCACATCATAGGTATTCCGAAACGAAATGCTTGTTTTTTTACCTTTCATCCATAAGCGTAGATCTTCCTCACATGTCTTGCACACTTTGTGAGGAGCCCACGGGTTTGTCTTGATCGCCTAACTTCAAACCGAAATAGGCGAAATATACTTTTTTAATAAATGCAGAAATGTTCCTCTGCCGCTTTTTTCATGGTATATTCCCCACAAATAAAACAAAAACTGTCCGGAGAGTTGACGCAACATCTGGCTCTGTGAGCCATCACAAATACACAGCACTGCAAACTACAACTGTAGTGAACCACTTCGGAATAAAGCTGGATTACGACTGAGCAAACAAAAGGTAATAATGAACTTGCAAGAAACTGAAATTTGACAGGAACGTTCATGTCGCAACCACCGTGTTTGAGCGAAGCGAACGAGGCGAGGCGAACAGGAAAGAACATGCGCCAGCGCGAGTACTGATTTAGCCCCCCGCCTCCCAATTGTCCTGTTAATGTATAAAATGAATACAAAACACTCTAAAATATCATGAGGGAGTGTTTCTAGTTAGTTAACCATTACAACCTCTATTTTGGGCCAAGAAAATAAACTGCAGTCGGCTAAAAAGAAATCATGTGAACACTCCTTATATGGGTAAGAAATCTAATTTTGCAAGAAAACGTGACGTGATGGAACATTTTGGCTATTTTTCCTGGATTCAGCACCCCAAAATCTATAGGAATCAGTTGCAAAACTGGAGGCAGTTTTTTGGTAGTGTACCTGTGTTATTTTTTAACATTTTTGTTAGTGATACAGCAGAAGGGCTGTTGGGTAAGGTTTGCCTTTTTGCGGATGATACCAAAATCTGCAATAGAGTAGACCAGCAAGGTGCAGATAACATGAGGAGGGATGTAGCTAAGCTTGAAGAATGGTCTAGAATCTGGCAGCTGGGATTTAATGTTAAAAAATGTAAGGTCATGCATTTGGGCTGCAGCAATTCAAGGGAGCAATATAGTATAGGGCAGCGATGGCGAACCTATGGCACGCGTGCCAGCTGTGGCACGCGAAGGCCTTGCAGCTGGCACGCGTGAAGGTCCGCAGAAAAAAGAAAAAGCGGGCTCTGGATGCTTCCGCGGTCGCGGACGCGGCAGGCTTCTGTGTCCCGCGGGGCCCCCTCCGCCCGCTAAGCCCCTCTGCACGGGCTTTCAGATTCGCGAGGGAGACAGCGTCTCCCTCGCGTCTCTGTTAAGCCCGCAGGGGCTAATGGGAAATTTCCCATCAGCCCCTTTAGACGCGAGGGACTGATGGGAAATTTCCCATTAGCCCCTGCGGGCTTAACAGAGACGCGAGGGAGACGCTCTCCCTCGCGAATCTGAAAGCCCTTGCAGAGGGGCTTAGCGGGCGGAGGGGGCCCCGCGGGACATTGCATTCTGCCGCTGCCGCGGCAGAAGCCAGAGCCAGCTGCTTTTGTTTTTTTTTTAAATTTGCCATGGGGGGTGGGTTAGGACTGCTCATGGGCTTGGGGGGGGGTTAGCACTGCAAATGGGCTGGGGGGGGTTAGGACTGCTAATGGGCTAGGGGGGGTTAGGACTGCTAATGGGCTGGGGGGGTAGGACTGCTAATGGGCTGTGGGCTGATGGGGGCTGTCTGGAAATGGGGTGATGGGGGGTTAGGACTGGTAATGGGCTATGGGGGGGGGGTTAGGACTGCTAATGGGCTAGAGAGGGGGGGGTTAGGACTGCTAATGTGCTAGGGGGGGTTAGGACTGCTGATGGGGAGGGGTTAGGACTTGAGGTGGGCTGTTGGGTGGTGGTAGGACTGGAAATGGGCTGATGGGGGGTTAACACTGGAGGTGGTCTGATGGGGTTAGGACTGGTAATGGGCTATGGGGGGGTTTAGGACTGATAATGGGCTATGGGGGGCTGGGACAAGAAATGGGCTGATGGGGAGGGGGTAGGACTTGAGGTGGGCTGATGGGGTTAGGACTGGTAATGGACTGTGGGCTGATGGGGGGGGTTAGGACTGGCAATGGCTATGGGGGGCTGACTGGAAGTGGGCTGATGGGGGGTTAGGACTGGAAGTGGGCTGATGGGGGGTTAGGACTGGTAATGGGTTATAGGGAGGGGCTTAAACTGAAAATGGGGTGATGGGGGATTAGGACTGGAAGTGGGTTGATGAGGGGGGGATAGGACTGGTATTGGGTTGGGGGGTTGCTAGGACTGGAAATGGGTTGGGGGGCTGGGACATGAAATGGGCTGATGCAGGGACTAGAAGGGAATGGATGCTGGGTGAGGCTGGAACTAGAAGGGAGCTGGTGTTGGGGGAGGATTAGAATGGGATGGGGCTGGGAGAGTAAAATGGAGAGGGGAAAAATATTTTGTGTGGGAGGGATAAAAAATCTACAATTGGCCGGGTATTGGGAGAGTAAGTGGGGATTGAGGATGGAGGGTAAATTTTGAGTAGATGAAATAGGAATGAGGAAAGAGCAAAAGGAGAAAGATTAGTATGTTAAAGCAGATGTAGAGAGAGAATGGAAAAAAAAACCAAGAAGACAGAAGAAAGGACAAATGGACAGCAGATGGAGAGTTAGCAGAAGACACGAAGAAACCAGAAGAAAGTGGCTGGAACAATTGCAACTGAAAAAAAATGCACAAAAGGTAGAAAAATATCTCTTTGTGTGACTTTATTAATTGGAATATGTCAGCTCTGGGAAATGTGCATCATTAATTTTTGCGCTTTGTTTAGTACAAGAGGAAATTAATATATAGTTTTATTTCTACAGTGTTGTTGTATATTCCAAGTTTGGCTTTTGGGGTTCCCAGTTTAATTATTGTCTTCTTGTTTCTAAATTGTGATTCCTTGTTTGGTAATGGTCTGTTCTGCATGTGTAACTGAGCTGAGGTATTCTGTTTATATAATTCCTATTTGACATTGCCACTTGTTCTTTCCCCAGTAGGTCATGTATTGTTGTTCTCTGAGATGTATTGGTTTAATATTTGCAGTGTTGCCTTTTGATAGGTAGAGTATGGTGCTTTGTGAGTCCTGGTAGTGCTGTTAGGATACGGCGGGTTTGCTATGGGTTACAAATGGGCAGCGTTTGTAGTAGTTCCTAATGTGCCTGGCGGTTGGTACTGGATTATAGTAATGTAGAAACCTTTTAGTCTTTCTTTATCCATATACTCATTAAGAGGCATGTTTACTAAAAGTTAGTGTATGGTAACATTATGCAAATATTTATGCAAATGAAGCACCTTATGCAAATGGAGCTTTAATTGACGTGCTGGCACTTTGAGGAAATTCTTTTGTTTTGTGCGGCAGTTTGGGCACTCGGGCTCAAAAAGGTTAGCCATCACTGGTATAGGGGGTGAAGTACTTTTGTCCACTAAAGAAGAGCGGGACCTGGGCGTGGTTGTGTCTGATGATCTTAAAGTGGCTAAACAAGTAGAAGGGGCGACGGCAAAAGCTAGAGGGATGCTTGGGTGCATACACAGAGGAATGGCTAGCAGAAAAAAAGGAGGAGATAGTGCCTCTGTATAAGTCTTTGGTGCGATCTCATTCGGAGTATAGTGTGCAATTCTGGAGACTGCACCTTCAAAAGGATGTGAACAGGATGGAGTCAGTGCAGAGGGTGGCTACTAAAATGGTTAGTGGTCTTCATTATAAAGCATATGAGGACAGACTTAATGATCTTAATATGCACACCTTAGAGGAAAGGCGGGATAGAGGTGATATGATTGAGATGATTAAATACCCCCGTGGCGTAAATGTTCAGGGGGAGAGCCTCTTTCATTTGAAAGCAAGTTCTGCTACAAGGGGACAAAAGGGGGATAGATTCAGGAGTGATTTGCGGAAATATTTCTTTACGGAAAGTGTGATGGATCCGTGGAATAGTCTCCCTGTGGAGGTGGTGGAGATGAGGACAGTAACTGAATTCAAAAAAGCGTGGGACAAACTCAGAGGATCTCTAAAGGAAAAAAGGGGACTGTTGTAGTTGTTGATATGGAAGGACAGACTAGATAGGCCATGTGGTCTTTTTCTGTCGTCATATTTCTATGTTTCTATGTTTCTACTATTGAATCCTGAGAAAACTATCACTTTCTGCATGAGTTACTTCTGTAGATTGAGCAGCTTATGGTGTAATAGGATCCCAATATTCTAACTTGGAACATCCTTGCAGTAACCCCTGATAAAGTCATTGAACATTTTCTGTAAGAATGAATGAGTATTTTCTGTAATGCCTAAGAAAATGTCAAAAACCTCTGCCACTCATCAGAAATGGTATTGACGTGAGCTACTTTGTACTCTCAACCTGAATTTTTGAAGTGTCTTGTTCAGGATTATAATACCAAGCAGAAACTGATAGTACCAAATCTTGTACTTGAACCACCAAATAAAAGGATGTCTGCACTAGATCCGTATTGGAAGTATCTCTGCACAAAGGGGTCTGTGGCATTTCCTTGAGTTAAAGGTGGTTTGTGCCAGATGGTTCCAGAGTTACATCTGCGCCAGAATCCTAACAAGGTTTCTTATTTAGTGGTGAAAATGCAAAATCATTATCTACATTTTTTATCTGGCTACGGTCCTCTAGACGGAGATGACTATACTTTTTTTTTTTTTTAAAGTTTTGAAGCCATGCAGTCTGGGAGTTGCCTTATGTTCGGCTATGTGCAACTGCGCCAAATAAATCTGTACTTTAGGTCAAGAAGACTTAACTGAATTTACAGCATTTCTTTTTCAAGACAGGATCGTTGTGCAAGGGAACAGAGGCAAAATCGCCAGAGGACGACATCCTACACAGAGTCAGCTGATATCTGCACCAAAAGAAAGAACTTTCATGGACTTTTATCTACACTATTAACCACCTTTTCTCTGCCTCATCATGACCTCAGAGGTGACAGTTGCTCTTCTTGAGCTTGCAGGGACATGCATCCAAAGTGCTTGTAGTACACTCCTGGCCATGGTCTAAGCCCAGATAAGACCATGGGAATGGATGTGAAAGTTCATGCAAGTTGGCCAGAGCCAAAGCCAGAAATCTGATTTAGTCCACACCATTGTTCCACAGCTTTCAGATTGTGGACAAAAATGAAAATGAAATGAAGGAAAAACTAAACATGTAAAGGGTAAAGATTACAAAAACTCATAATATGTGGAGACACTTAAAAATTTTTTTAAAAAAAATCAGGTCAGAGAATAAAAACAAATCTAATTGGCCGAAAAGACCACCATATATGAAAAAGGCCACGTATGCTCGTAAATTATACTATTTCTGAGCTCTGGGAAGGCTGTTCCTACCAGTGATATTATCCACTTGCATGCCCAATTCAATCATGCTTGACAGAGAAGGTGAAATTAGACCATGCCTGCTCATTTTCTTTCCTAGAGTGTCCTCCAGTCCAGTCCAGTCCAGACGCATGGGTTATGCTTATCCACCAGCAGATGTAGACTGAGAAACTCCGATTTTAAACATTCCCTCTTAAGTAGACTATGCCCCTATGCAGAGCCATTATGAACTCAAAGAAGAAGAACAGAGTCCCAAACCCCATTTCTCCACCAGCACATCAGTGAAGCACCACAGTTTCAACATTTATTTTATTTATTTTATTTAACTTTCTTATATACCGCGCTATTTTGCATCAGTGCGGTTTACATCAAACACAACTGGCCAGGGCAGGAGGTCTGCACTAGATTTACAATATAACGTGGGGATTTGTAACAGGGTACAATAACAGGGTAACTATATACATATATATACAGGTATATTACAGCATATGTTCAATAATAACTCAGTTGCGTCCTATTGGCTCATCTGTGTAATGGCTGATATTAGGGTGAAAGTGTTGCTACTTGTCGGGGGGATCCAGGTCCGGCAGTTTAGATTTCAATTTTAAGTGAAATCTAACACCAACTTGACAGAAAAGAAGGAACTGGACAGAGAACCACCTTCTCCCTCAATACAACCAAGAACAGCTCCCTACATGAAATAGCCTGTAACTCAAAAATACAGCACGCCGAGCAGATCCCCACCAAGAACATCACCTTCAGCAAGACCCTGTTAAGAGGCTGAAACGGAGGTGCCTTGAGAGCAGAGAACCAAATTAAGATCTCAGGATCGGACAATGGGACGTCAAGGTGTTCTCAAAATGTTTGACCCCCCCCTCAAAAAAAAACAGACAATGTCCCCATGACAAGCAAGAGTCTGACCTTGCTCATCACTCTTTGAAGGTTCAGGTTGCATGTTTCCAGCGTTTAAGGCCAAACCCTTCTCAAGCCCTGCCTGCAGAAAAAGCCAGTATCTCAGGAAGAGAAGCCCCTAGAGGCCTCACTCCTCTCTCTCTGCACAAAGTCTCAAAGATGCAGCAAACACGCACATAGGCTAACAACGTGGAGTGCCCGGGCCTGCAGCAAGATTTCAACCACTTGCAGAAGATAGCTGCTACGCCTCAAACATGCCCTTTCAAGAGCCAGGCTGTAAGTGAGAACCAAATCTACATCCGACATCCGAACAGGTCCCTGCATCAGAAGATCGTCCTCCCAAGGGAGAGGGAATGGCTCCACTACCAGCAGATGCACCAGATCAACAAAACAAGGCTTCCTGGGCCAATGTTGAGCTATCAAACACCACATGCCCCACATGAGATTAGACCTGCTGAAGAACGCAACCGATAAGCGGCCACAGGGGAGTACAGGAGATCATCACTGGGCCAAATCTGAACCAGAGCATCGAGTCCATCTGCCATGTGTTCTCTGCACCGGCTAAAGAACCAGCTGGTCTTGGTATTTGTCACTGCCACCATCAAGTCCATCATCAGAATGCCCCAGCGCCCCACAATCAGTTGAAATGCAGACTATGATAGCAACCATTCTCCTGGGTCCAACAGATGACGACTCAGGTAATCTGCCTGAACATTCTCCTTCCCGGTGACATGGGCAGCTGACAGCGAAAGCAGATGGACTCTGCCCACTAAAGAAGCGGAATCGCCTTCGCTGCCACAAGCAAACTTAGTGTACTGCCCTGGCATTGACATAAGCCACTGTAGCCGCACTGTCAGACAATACACTCACTCCCCGCTAGCAAAATGAGAAGAAAGGTTTCCAGGGCCTGTTGTATTGCTCGCGTCTCCAGAGAAATGATGGACTACCAATTCTCCTCTGGAGACCACCTGCCCTGAGCTACCTGAGAATGGCAATGAGCCCTGACTGTTCTGCAAAGACTTTGCTTGACTCAACCAATCATCCAAATATGGGTGACCAGGATGCCCTGCTTTCACAACACCGCTGCTACCACCACCATAACATGGGAGAACAACTGAGGGGCTGTTGCTAGACCTAAAGGAAACTGAAAATGTCTCTGCAGAACTGCAAACCACAGAAATCACTGGTGCTCTGGATGAATGGAAATATGTAGATATGATGTGGTCAGATCTATGGAGGTTGAGAATTCTTCCTGCCGAACAGCCAGAGTTTTCATGAGAAACAGAAAAATCCTGAGAGCCTAGTTTACCCCTTTCAAATTCAAAATGGGATCCCAAGAGCCCTTCTTCTTTGGCACCACCAAGTAGATTGAATACTGCCCCATGCCCCATTTGTCCCAGGGCATGGAACAACTGCCTCGAATTGCAGGAGATGGTCAAGCTTCAGCCGTATGGCCTGTGTCTTGGCAGAAGCCCAGCAAGGAGAAACCACAAGGGCATCCAAGAGAGGTCCTGCCAATTTGAGAGTGTAATCTTCTCAGATCACCTCCAAGACCCAGGCATCGATAGTGATCTGGGCCCAAGTGGGGTAATACCACCTCTACCAGTTGCACCGCCACCAGGACCCCCAAACTTTTAATGGGAGGATTTGACTGCTCTGGGACCAATGACCCTGTCTCTGCCACCTCAATGGTGACCATGAAAGGAGGAATCCCTTGGGAGGAACCTGGACCTTTGTGGATTTGCTGCCCTGGCCAGACAAAAATTTCCATGATTCTCAGCCCCGACCATTAGATGAGTCCCCCAGCAAATCCCTTTGGGCTTCTCCTCTGGAAACCAAAAGCACTTTGGTATCCACAGGTCGTTCATCAACTTCTCCAGATCCTCCCCAAACAACAACCACCTCTTACAAAAGGAAGTTTACTTAACCTCTTCTTGGAGGCCACATTCCCGTAATCACAAGAAATGATGAGCAGCCATCACTGTAGCCACTGACTTAGCAGATGCCCAAAGCAGATTATAAAGCAGGTCAGCCAAAACCACAGTCTGGACTCCTCAAATAGGTCCGAGCTACATAGGATCCACAGACTGCCCCCAGCAGGGCCAAAGCAGACACCACAAAAGCCTTCTTGAGCAGTATTTCCATCTGCCATGTGGAAAAGGAAGAAATGACCAAGGCCCTAGAACAAGGTTAGAGACTATAGCAGAGACTGATGAGCTTTTGGGTGATAAGGTAACTTACACGAATATAGATCATCCTGTCTATGGCAATCTGGACCTGGAGGTGGACAGTGATGAATCTATTTATGGTACACTGGATATAGGTACAGACAGTGATTCAAGCACAGATAGAGTAGTTACTCACCCCTAACAGGTGCTCTCCAGGAGCAGCAAGAATCAGTCCTCACATATGAGTGACGTTGACGCCGACGGAGCCCTCGTGCGGAGCATTTCTCCAGCTTTCAAAGAAAGCCTTTGGGAATTGCAGCGCGCATGCGCGGTCCCCTTCCCGCCCAAGGGTGCCATCTTGCTCAGTCTGATGACATAGCTAAAAGACGGCTAAAAGTTAGCAAAAATAAATCATATGACTGCAACTCCAAGGGGAGGAGGGAGGAGGGAGGGTTGTGAAGACTGATTCCTGCTGCTCCTGGAGAACACCTGTTACAGGTGAGTAACTACTCTTTCTCCAGGACCAAGCAGGAAGTCAGTCCTCACATATGGGACTCCCCAGCTTAAGGCTACCGGAGACCTAAAGCCGAAAAAATGAGCTTCCTCTAGCTAGGCAGTACGTAAGGAAGGAATCTTCTCTGAGAACGCCCCCGACCGGTAGCTCAACACCAGGGCCGGAGGGTAGGAGTTGCCTAAACCCCAAAGAGATTATAGAGTACTGCCTGTCCGAAAGCACTGTCCCCACGGGACTCCCTCTCAAGGCAGTAATGGGCCGCAAAAGTCTAGCTTGAAGACCAAGTAGCGGCCCGGCAGATGTCTGCCAACGGAACAGAGAAGAGATGTGCCACTGACACAGCCTTCGCCCTGACACGATGAGCCGTGACTCGACCCTCCAACGAGAGGCCGGCTGCCCCATAAGCCCAGGCGATACAGTCAGCGACCCATATGGACAAAGTATGCTTGGAGACAGGTAACCCCAACTTATTGGCGTCAAAAGAAACGAAGAGCTGAACAGCCCTCCGGTGCTCCCGCGTACGGTCGAGGTAGAAGGATAACGCCCTCCTACAGTCCAGGGTATGCAGAACCATCTCAGCCCGGTTGGCATGCAGCCTGGGAAAGAAGGTCGGAAGAACTACCTCCTGATTAAGGTGAAAAGGGGAGACAACCTTAGGAAGAAACTTCGGGTGAGTCTGTAAGACTACCCTATTCCTGTATAACCTAGTGTAAGGGGGATCAGACACTAGTGCCTGAAGTTCACTTACTCGCCTAGCAGAGGTAAGAGCTACCAGAAACAAGGTTTTCCAGGAGAGAAAACGGAGAGGGCAGGTAGCCATAGGTTCAAATGGCGGACAAGTAAACCGCTGTAAGACCACATTCAGATCCCACTCAGGGGCTGGTGGACGTAAAGGAGGCTTAAGCAGGAGGAGGCCTCTGAGAAAACGAGCCACCAAAGGGTGGTTGGAAAGAGGCCTCACGTCCACCGGCGAGTGGTGCGCTGAGAGAGCACTGAGGTGAACCCTGACAGAGTTGGACTTAAGGCCTAGATTGAAGAGGTAAAGCAAATATTGCAATACTACTGCTACCAAGCACGAGAAGGGATTCTCGCAGTGCTGAGCACACCATGTGGAGAATCTACGCCACTTAAGAGCGTAGGATTTCCTGGTGGATTGCCGCCTAGAGGCTAAGACTACGTCTTCCACCTCTCTAGGCAGGAGTAGGGGAGCCAGGACTACCCTTTCAGCAGCCAGGCCATCAGATGAAGGGACTGGAGGTTGGGGTGCAAGAGAGACCCCTGGTCCTGAGTCAGGAGATCATGTTGAATTCCCAGAGGCAGGGGAGTGTCCACCGCCAGTTGCAACAGAAGTGGGAACCACAGCTGCCTCGGCCACCTGGGGGCTATCGGAATCATTGAGGCCCTGTCCTTGAGGACCTTGAACAGTGTTCGAGACACTAGTGGCGTGGGAGGAAACGCATATAGTAGGCCTTGGGACCACGGAATCAGAAAGACATCCGCTGCTACTCTGAGAGGATGTGGTTGTCTGGAACAGAATCTCGGGAGTTGCCGGTTCAGAGGGCTGGCGAAGAGATCCATGGTGGGGAGGCCCCACCTGAGAAAGATCTGCTGAACCACCAAGGGATTCAATCTCCATTCGTGTGGTTGCAGGATCCTGCTCAGTCTGTCCGCCAGGTAATTTTCTGGACCGGGGAGGTAGACAGCCTTGAGGAGGATTCCGTGATTTTTATTTATTTATTTATTTAACAGTTCTTCTATACCGCGCTTTTCAGATCAGTGCGGTTTACATTCAACGTCAACTATACAACACAGGCATTCTGAGTTGTAAACTTTACAATAAACAGGGAAATCAACATGGAAACAACTGGGGAAACTATCTACATTGTATTTACACTATTACCTTTTTCAAGCAGGGTCTATCTACATCTTATTACTTTTGAAGGATCGGTGGGTTAGCCTTTTTCATACTGAGTCTGATTGTTTAGGTGTGGTGCGTGATTGTCTGAGGTGCAGCATGTATGAATACTGAGGCTGGATTCAGGGTAGTATGTGGTGAACAGGTGGTGCTTTAATGCTTTCCTGAATTGGGTTAGGTGGGTGATGTTTCGTATATAGGTGGGGAGGGCATTCCATGCTCTAGGTGCATAAATTGTAAAGGCTCTGTTTGTTGTTATTTTTGTGCATTTCGTTGTTGCCTTTGGGACCTCGAGGGTGTTTTGCGTCGTAGGTCTTCTGTTTCTGTTATGTGGTACTTTGTGTATCATCTCGCTGATAGCTGTGGGAGTCAAAGTGTTTAACGCTTTGAAGGTCAAGGTTAGGACTTTGTGGAGGATTCTTGCTTGAACCGGTAACCAATGGAGGTTCATCAGTACTGGCGTTATGTGCTCTCTCCTTGAGGCCCCTGTTAGTACTCTCGCAGCAGTGTTCATTGCGAGCTGGAGTGGTGCTAGTGTTGATTGGGGGAGACCGTGTAAGATTACGTTGGCGTAGTCAAAATGTGGTAATATTAATGCTTGATAGATTGATTGACGGCCCAAGAGCACAGCCGTTGTGCCTCCTGACAGAGAAGGAAGGAGCCTGTGCCTCCTTGTTTGTTCACGTAGAACATGGCAACTTGATTGTCCGTCTGGACCAGTACAGACTGGTGAGACGTGAGGTGGGAGAAGGCTCTCAGAGCTAGGCGTATTGCCCATAGCTCCAGGAAGTTGATCTGCTGAGCAGCCTCCCAAGGAGTCCAGAGACCCTGAGTACATGCCCCTTGGCAATGTGCTCCCCAACCCAGAAGAGAAGCATCTGTCATCAGCACTCGAGAATGCAGAGGGGATTGAAAATCCACTCCGAGTACCAGATTCGGAAGATGAAGCCACCATTGTAGAGAGGAAACGAGCAGGGTGGATACTCTCACCGAGTCTGCAAGGCTCCCTGTGGCCTGATGCCACTGAGTTCGAAGGCTCCACTGAGCAGGCCGCATGTGCAGGCGGGCATTGGGGGTTACATGACCCGTGGAAGCCATATGGCCGAGAAGTCTCAGGAATTGCCTGGCGGAGACCAGGGAATTGCTGTGAAACTGCCTGGCTACATCCATCAACCGGAAGGCCCTGTCCACAGGCAGAAAAGCCCTCGCCTGAAGAGTGTCTAGCCTTGCTCCTATGAATTCCAAGTTCTGGGACAGGAGCAAAGTGGACTTTGCGAAGTTTATGACAAAACCCAAGTGCTGAAGCAGAGCCACAGTGCGAAGGGTGGCTTGACTGGCCTCCGGGGAAGACTGGCCCCTTATGAGCCAGTCGTCCAGGTATGGAAACACAAAAAGACCTTGAAGCCTCAGGTAGGCCGCCACCACCGCCAGGCACTTGGTGAACACCCTGGGAGCGGAGGTTAGGCCAAAGGGAAGTACTCTTTACTGGTAGTGGTTTCCCCCCACAACAAATCTGAGATATAGTCTGTGGTCTGGATGAATAAGGATGTGAGTATAAGCATCCTTTAGATCTAAGGAGCATAGCCTATCTCCCTGCTGGAGGTAGGGCAGCAGGATTCCAAGGGTAAGCATCTTGAACTTTTCCCTCTCCAGGAACTTGTTGAGGTTGCGCAAGTCTAGGATGGATCTGAGGCCTCCTGTTCTTTTTGGTACCAGAAAGTACCTGGAATAAAAGCCGTGACCTCTCAGGTGGTGCGGCACTGGTTCCACAGCCTGTTCCTTTAGCAGACTTGCTAACTCCTGAAGGAGTAGGTCCCTGTGCAGAGGGAGTTTTGGAGGCTCTCCTGGAAAATAGGAGGGAGGTACCTGGTGAAAATGGAGAAGATAGCCCTTTTGGACTATATGGAGTACCCAGGTATCTGATGTGATGGCTGAGCACCTGTGGGCAAAGTGGGCCAGCCGGCCTCCTGTGCTGATGTGAGCCAGCTGAGGAGAAGAGGCTATGCTTGCTGAGTCAAAAACCCCCACCCTGCTGAGCAGGGGCCGGTGTTGGTGGCTTGGGGGCCTTCTGCCTACGGGGCCCATGACCCTGCCCTTTGGCCTGCTGACCCTGTTGGGGAGCTGCAGAGGCCTGATAATGAGGGTATTGTTTATAGGCAGATGACTTCCTTGGGTAAAAGGTCTTTTTTCCCGAGCCCTTCTTCTTCTGAGAAGGGGCTAAGGTTTTTCTGGACAGTCTAGTCCTGGTCAGAGTCTCGGTCTCGAGTTCTGCAGCCTTTTCAGCCATGGGCTTGCCAAAGAGGTTTTCACCTCAGCAGGGGACATCGACCAACTTGTCCTGCACCCATGGCTCGAGGTCGAATGACTGTAGCCAAGCCTGTCGGCGGGCACCGATGCCGGCTCGGCTACTCGGGCCGAAGCCTCGAAGCCATCGTAGGCTTCTCGAGAGATAAACTTCGAGCACTCTCGAATACCAGTGGACAAGGCTTGGAACCACTGCAAAGGTTCCTCGGAGAGACCAGCAGAGAACCCGGCAATCTCCTTTGCCAGGTCTCGGAGATACATGCCCATGTAGAGCTGGTAAGTCTGGACACGGCAAGCAAGCATATTTATTATTTATTTATTTATTTCAAATTCTTATATACCGCACTCTTTGGCATCAGCGCGGTTTACAGATAACACAAGAAAACCTGAACAAGCTGTTCGGTATTACATATAACAGGAGGATCAACTTGGAGAACATGGGAGAACTATTTACATGGAGTATATAGTCTTTTAACTAGATGACATGCTCAAACTATTTACATAAATTAGCAAGAATGTTTGGAACAAGGAGAAAGACTGTGGTTGGACTGGGGTGGGACTATTTTGTTTCGCTTCATGTGGGGTAGTATGTGATGAAAAGGTTGAATTTAAGGGCCTTTCTGAATTGGGTTAAATCGGTTATGACACGGAGTTCAGGTGGGAGAGAGTTCCAGCATTTTGGTGCGCTAAACATGAAAGCTCTGTTTGCCGCTGATAGGCTGCATGTTGTTATGGACTTTGGGGTTCTTAGCGAGTTTAATGCTGCCTGTCTCCTGTTTCTGTTTGGTGGAACGGTTTGGATGAGTTTAGAAAGTGAGGTGGATGATAGACCATTGATGGCCTTAAATGTGAGGATAAGGATTTTGAAAATGAGCCTTCCGTGTATAGGGAGCCAATGGAGCTGTTTGAGGATAGGTGTGATGTGTTCATTTTTGGACGCTCCTAGAAGAACCCTTGCAGCAGTGTTCATGGCAAGCTGTAATGAGCTTATGGTGGACTGTGGGAGTCCTTGTAGAATGGAGTTGGCGAAGTCGAAATGCGGTAGTATCAGAGCTTGGTAGATGGTTCTGAAGTCATCAAGTTCTAGTAGGGGGCGTAGGTGTTTGAGCGTGCGTATCTTGAAGTACACAGATTTTACAATATGATTTGTGTGTGCTTTCATATCGAGCCGGTGGTCTAGTGTGACCCCGAGGTATTTTATTGTTTCTTTAGTGCATAGATCAGCTCCCTTGACGCTTATATGTGGTGGTGGAGTGAAATTGGGGTCTCTTGTGATAAAGAGAACCTCAGTTTTCTTATGCTGAATGCGGAGGTTCTGTGACAGGAGCCATTGTGAGACTGCATCGAAGCAGTTTGTTATAGGCAATAAATCCATTTGCATAGTGGAGAATGGCATGTAGAGTAGGATGTCGTCGGCGTATATCATACATTTCACATTGAATGACCTGATGATATCGCAGATGGGCTGCATATAGATGTTGAACATGAGGGATGAAAGAGAGGACCCTTGCGGAACGCCTTGTTTTTGATGGAAGAGTTTTGATTCTCCTGTTGCAGATTTTACATATTGCATAGAGCCCTGGAAGCACTTCTTACCGAGGGCATCCAAGTTCCAGGCCTCCCGGCCGGGAGGCACCAAGGAGTGCATCTTCTGACTTTTCAGGCGATGCATGGCCGATTCCACAACCATGGAGTGGTGCGGTAATTGTGCCTTTTGGAACCCGGGGCTCTTGCGGACTCGAAAGATGGAATCGACCCGCTTGCTTAACACCAGCGTCGAGGCCGGGGTCTCCCACATGTGGAAGAGCAGCCGCTCCAGCATCGGAGGAACCGGTACAGTAAAGGCCTCCTTTGGGGGAGAGTCATACTGGAGTGCCTCGAGCTCCTCGGCTCGAGGCTCCTCCTCGGGATCCGCGGGGAAGGCCAAGGCCTTGGTCACATCCCGCACGAAGTCCGAGAACCGGGTATCCTCCGGTGGGGATCGTCTCCGAGGTTAGGACTCCGGTGAGTCCGATGGGACACACCGAGTCCGATAAGTGTCGGGTGACTCTTCGTCCTCCGTCTCCCAGCCCGACTCCTTGCAGGAGGAATCGAGCGGCTCCGGTCGGGCGGGCGGGCACCGATGCCATCCGCCCCGATGCCGAGGGTACTGGTGTCAACGACCTCGTCCCGAACGGGAGGCCAAGGGAGACCATGGCCGAGGATCGACTTGAGCCCGCATGGACTCGAGGATCGGCTCGGCCTCCGGGGTCGACTTGGACATCGAGGTCCCGGTGGTCGGGGCAGATGCACCGGTGAGACCGGCGATCAATGCCCGCTGCTGTTCCATGAAGGCAGCGAGGCTGCTCTCCAAGGCCGTCAATCTGAGTCCGAGCTCAGGAGACCCAGCAGCCCCCGACTCGGGCCCAGACGGCGTCGGGCCCGACGTCGGCTCCCCTGGAGGAGAGTCCATGAGGACTACAGCACTCACGTGTCCAGGAGACTCCATCTCGATACGAGGATGCTTGGCAGGCCTCTCCGACTCCGAAGATCCGGGACGGCTATCGGGGTTATGTGACCTGGCCCTCGAGGAACCAGGAGCATCCACCAACGACGCCCTCGTAGGTTTCTTCTTCCTGCGATGTTCCCACGAAGGAGACCCCCGCTCAGAGGAACCCCGACGCTGCTCGGGGCCGGAGTCCCGAGACGTCGAGGCCTCTGACGAGGTCCGGGCCCGTCCGGACACGGAGTCAGAGAAGATCCTATCCTTCTGGTGCTGCCGACTCAACGCCTTCGAGGACATTTTGCCACACAGACCACAGATCATCGGGTCATGATCGGGTCCGAGGCAGCGGAGGCAGCAGTCATGTGTGTCGGTAAGAGACATAAGTTTCTTACACCGATCACACTTTTTAAACCCGCTGGTAGCCATCGGGGGAAAAAGGGCCCCTGCGAGGTCAAAAGACCGGGCTGCCAGTGAAAAAAGAAAAATGGCGCGAACGCTAGTCACAAAGGACAAAAACCGAAAAAGAGAGAGAGGACTCGATACCAGCGAGAAAAAGAAAAAATAGGGAAATCAACTTTTTCCTCGGGGAAAAACAAACTACGTCCGTCGGGCTCCGCGGAAAAAAGAAGACTGAGCAAGATGGCACTCTTGGGCGGGAAGTGGACCGCGCATGCGCGCTGCAATTCCCGAAGGCTTTCTTTGAAAGCTGGGGAAATGCTCCGCACGAGGGCTCCGTCGGCGCCGACGTCACCCATATGTGAGGACTGACTTCCTGCTTGGTCCTGGAGAAAATGAAGAAACAGGACTATAGAGGTAGCTATAGGTGAAAACATAGATATATGCTTATTATAATCAAACAGGCTTAAGTGAAAAATATATTTTTACATAGAAGCTTCTGTCTTTCTCTCTGTGAAAATTGCTGACAGTTAGTTGTAACAGAGATTAGCTAACAAAGTTGTGTACATAGTTACTGGCGCAAAGGGTAGCTTCTGCATTCTAGACAGTTCTGCCTTTTTTTTGTGGCAGATGATAGGTCGAAAATTGGACAACTAACATCAGCATTATTGAACTTTCCAAGAATCAGAGACCTTAGGTCAACATATAACTGGAAATCAAATAAAGCTTGGGAAATTACACACTATAAATTCTCTCTAAATTTTAGTAACTAATCAGCTTTTGTATAATGAAGGAATCACAACGACACCTACTGTCACTTGGTAATTTAAAAAAAGGGAAGATACAAGGCCACGATTGTATGTATTTTTGTAAAGCATCAGCAGAAAAATAACTTTGTTAGCAGATTTTCTTCCAGACTTGTAATTTTGTAACCTGAATAATATTATCCGATGTTAATCAAAATTAACTATGTCAGCTGATACTTCTTAATAAAAGGCAGATCTCTGGCAGAAGATTTTTGAAGATGGTTAGGGAGGAGCCATGATTTGGACCTCCGACGATCTTCCTTCTAGAGCTCTGGAATTAATAATATAATTAATTTTCGGTGTATGTGTCTTGTTTTTTTTCCTTCCTGTTAGAAGGGTTAGGTAAAGCCTAAGAATCCAGGTTGGAATCCAGGTAGGAGGGCCTGCCCCAAAAGGGCTACAACATGTCAGTCCTACAGGTCCTTCAAGGCCGAACCCCCTTCCACCGGAATGGTAGTCTGTCTTTCTGGTGACCGCTGCTAAAGCAAAATTAGTCTTACTTACTAATTGTTGTTCCTTGAGGAACTCCAGTCCAGTCCCGAACCTCTGGGTAGTGCACCTCCTGCAGCAGCTTGGAGACTGAGCATGTCACATTCTTGAAGGCACCAGTACTAATACCACTGGCCCCTCCTACAAGCTCCCAGTAATCCAGGGGTTTTCAACCCAGTCCTCGGGAACCCTAGGCCAGTCAGATTTTCAGGATTCCCAGAATGAATATGAATGAGAAAGATTTGCATGTTCTGCCTTCATTGTATGCAAATCTATCTTATACATATTCATTGTAGGAATCCTGAAAACTTGACTGGCCTAGGGTTCCCCGAGGACTGGGTTGAAAACCTATGCAGTAATCTATTGACAAAGCAAACTCACAGGGGCAACAAATAAGCAGAAACAGTAACAAACAACAACCAATAAGAACATAAGATATGCCATACTGGATCAGACCAAGGTCCATCAAGCCCAGTATCCTGTTTCCAACAGTGGCCAAAGAACTAACTACCAATCCCTGCCTCCCCCTTCCTAGGAGGCACTTCACCACCGTAGAGCAAGAAAGATCAAGAGAAAGAGAGAGAGAGAGAGAAACTCTAAAGAGAAAACCGGTCCTCTGCACACAGCGCCTGAACGGCGGCAGACGCCTAGTTCGCCTTCATACTACAGACTTCTTGATACTCTCCCTAGATCGGATCTCCCCCCCCTCCACACCCCGCCAGCATCAATGGAGCCGAAATCTAGCCAAAGCGGAACTAGCTTAAGAGATCCTGGGTGGGACACAGGACTGGACTGGAGTTTCTCAAGGAACAACAATTAGCAGCTAAGGTTAATTTTGATTTCCTTAACATCCCTCCAGTCCAGTCCCGAACCTCTGGGATGTAACAGAGTAGTTACTTAATGAGAGGGACCTGCCAAACCAGCTTGCAAAACCACCAATCCGAAACAGGCCTCCCCCACTGCCTGGACATCCAGGCAATAATGCCTACTGAAAGTATGCAGAGATGACCAAGTAGCCGCCCGACATATTTCTATCGGGGGGACCAAACTAAACTTGGCCCATGAAGCCAAATGAGCTCTAGTGGAATGAGCTTGCAGCCCTAAAGGCACCTGACGCCCCTGCAAAATGTAAGCTGAAGCAATCGCCTCTCAAATCCATCTGGAAATGGTAGCCTTAGCCGCCGCCTCCCCCTTGCGCGGACCCCCAAAGAGGACAAACAATCTGACTTGCAAAAACTCTGAAAACCTCAAATACCACCTGAGGGCTCTCTTGACATTCAACTGACGAAGGCTGCGGCCGAGCGCACTGCCATCTGGAGCCCTCCAATACTGGCAGAGATACTGGCTGATTCATATGAAATGCCAAAACCACCTTTGGCAGGAAAGAGGGAACTAGAAGGAGAATCACTTTTTCCCAAGAAAAGGAAAGAAACAGCTCTTGGCAAGACAAAGCCTGTAACTTGCAGATCCTTTGTGCGGAACAGATTGCTACCAAGAAGACTGTCTTTAATGTTAAGTCTTTCAATGTGGCTCGACTCAAGAACTCAAAAGGTTCCTTAGTCAACGCTCTTAGAACCAAATTGAGATCCCATGGCGGAACCATGATCCTACGAGGCAGCCGCAAACGGTTTACCACCCATAGAAAGCGTACCACATCTAGGTGAGATCCCAAAGGCTTCTTTTGAACTTTTCCACGAAAACAAGCAATTGCCGCCAGCTGCACCTGCAACGAGCTGGCCGCCAGCTGCACCTGCAACGAGCTGGCCGCCAAACCCTCATCAAAACCGTCCTGCAAAAAAGCCAAAATTTCCGGGACTGCAGCCAAAGATGACCTCACCTGCCTATCCGCACACAAAGCCTCAAAAATATGCCAGATGCGGATGTAGGCTAGCGAAGTAGACCTCTTCCGCGCGTTCAGCAAGGTTGAGATAACAGGTCCCGAATACCCCTTCCGTCTCAACCATGCCCTTTCAAGAGCCAAGCCGTAAGCGAGAATTGACTCACCTGAGGCATGCGCAGTGGACCCTGCAACAGAAGGTTGTTCCGCACCAGAAGACGCAACGACCGAGCCACCAGGAGACGCACCAAGTCTGCATACCAAGGGCACCTCGGCCAGTCCGGAGCTATCAGAATGACACACCACGATGCACTTCAATGCGTTGAACCACACAGCCTATAAAAGCCCAAGGGGGAAAGACATACAGGATCCCCTCCGTAGGCCAGTGTTGCAATAGAGTGTCTATCCCCTCGGACATCCTTTCCCGTCTTCTGCTGAAGGAACAGCTCACCTTGGCGGACTCGAACATTGCTATCAAATCCATCAGGGGAGTTCCCCATCCGCGCACCACCTGCGCAAAGACTTCCGAGTGGAGAACCCACTCTCCTTGATCCACACGGACCCGGCTGAGATAGTCCACTGTCACGCTGTCAACTCCCGCAATATGCGCTGCCAACAACGTTTGAAGCCGAGGCTCTGCCCAAACAGACTCTCCGCCTCCTCCTCGAGGGCTGCACTGCCTGTGCTCCCCTGATGGTTGAGATAAGCTACCGTGGCCGCGTTGTCCGACAGGACTCTGACCGACTGTCCTAGCAGATCCGTCTTCAAGGCACTGAGCTCTCGAGACACCGCTCACAACTAGCCTGTTGATCGACCATCCGGCCTCCTGCTCGTTCCAAGTCCCTTGAGCATAGAACTCCCCGCAATGTGCTCCCCAACCCGCCAGACTGGCGTCAATGAGGACCGCTACCACTGTGGAGGCTTGAGGAGCATGCCTGCGGCCAGATTTTCCCAACCAAGCCACCACTGGAGAGCCTCCCTGACTCCCTGCGGACAGGGAAGCCGCTGGGCCAGAGAGTCCGTCTGGTGCGACCACTGACGAAGCAAGGCTCTCTGCAGCAGCCGCATGTGCGGCCTCGCCCATGGCACTACCTCCAGAGAGGCTGCCATCGTGCCTAATATTTATTTATTTAGCCAGTTTTGTATACCACCTTATCCTTCAATCAAAGTGGTTAGGGATATAACAAGGGGTCTACATTCAAAATAGGTGACAAGACATATTTCCGGGGGTTGAGTCCCAGGTCTGAGCTGTTGGTGTTTGGTGGCTGTATCGACATGGCTGTGTTGACTGGGAGTTAAGGTACTTGTTCATATGTGGCCATGAACAGGTGGATTTTGAGGGATTTGCAGAAGTCCTTGAGGTCCTTTTGTGCTCTTAGTTCCTCGGGGAGCGAGTTCCATAGGTCCGGCGCCGAGAGTGAGAAAGCTCTTCTGGAAGTTGATTGCTTCGTTTTGTGGTATCCAGCTGGGGTGAGGAGTCTGTTGCTGCCTTGGGCTCGCCTGGGTCTGCTGCTTGTGTCTTTGGTTATTGCAGTCTGTAGAAGTTCTGCTGAGCAGTGGTATATGGTCTTGAAGATGATTAGTATTGCCTTGAATTTTGCTCGTGCAATTATGGGTAGGCAGTGCAGTTGTCGGAGTACTGGTGTTATGTGTTCGTATTTGGACGTGCCTGTGAATATGCGCGCTGCAGTGTTTTGAACCAATTGAAGTGGGTGTACAGAGTGTTTGGGTAACCCTTGATATAGTGAATTTCCGTAATCCAGTATGGGGGTGATGACTGCCTGGCATACTGTGCGGAAATGTTCTTGGCTGAGGAGTGGCTTGAGTCGTCTGATGATCTTTAAACGGTGGTACGCTTTTGCTGCAGTTTTGTTAATGTGGGAATGGAGATTCAGGTTCTTGACTATGACACCGAGATACTTTACTTCGTCCTCTGTTATGATTGTCCTGTGTAGTATGTTGATTTCTTGGGGTGGGTTGAATGTTGTGCTCTTGGAAATAAACATTGCTTCAGTCTTATCAAAGTTTACCTTGAGGTTACTGTCGGCGAGCCAGGTGTTCATATGTTCAAGGCAATTTATATCAGGGGAGCTCAGGTAACTAGATATTGCCAGGCCGTCAGTTCCATGCGCCTCAGACAGGTCCGCATCAAGAGATGCAACCCCCGAGCTCGCTGCTCCGACAGGAAGACTGCCCCCACTCGAGTCTTGAATCGGACCCCTAAGTATTCCAGGTCCAGAGATGGAATCAACCGGCTCTTGGCCAGATTGACCACCCAGCCTAGGATTTCCAGAAGCTGAACCACCCGGGCAATAGCCCATACTCTCTCATCCCTGGACTTTGCCCTGATCAGCCAGTCATCGAGATAAGGGTGCACCAACACCCCTTCTTTGTGGAGCACTGCTGCTACGACCACCATGACCTTGGTGAATGTCTGCGGCGCCGTAGCAAAGCCAAACGGCAACACCTGAAACTGGAAGTGCCCCATCGGCATCGCAAATCACAGGTATCGCTGATGGTCTGGCCTGATGGGGATGTGTAGATACGCTTCCGTGAGATCTAGGGACGTTAAAAACTCTCCCTTTCTCACCACTATGATCACAGACCTCAACGTCTCCATGCGAAAATGCGGCACATGAAGACAACGGTTTACCCTTTTGAGGTCCAGAATCGGGCGCCAGGACCCGTCCTTTTTGGGGACTACAAAATAAAATGGAGTATCGACCGCATCCGTACTGCTCTCTGGGGACCGGGACCACTGCCCTCAGCTGAAGGAGCCAAGCCAGAGTCTCCTTTACTGCCAATGCCTTGCCCGGCGCCTTGCATGGGGACCAGACAAAGGACTCGGTGATCCGCCAGGCGAATTCAATGGCATAGCCCTCGCAGATGATTTCCAGGACCCTTTGGTCGGACGTTATCTGGGTCTAAGCAGAATAAAAATCCCGTAGCCGACCTCCCATGGGCTGCTCCCCTGCTTGAGCCTTCCTCCCTTCATTGTGACTTTTTAAAACCAGAGGTTGAGGGGGCCGAGAATCCTCTGCCTGCCCCTCGGAATCCTCTAAATCCCTGCCCCCAGGTAGGGAATCTCCCCCTCTGAAAACCAGTAAGGCGGGAGGTACAAAAAATCTCGCATCTAGCCTCAAGGCACTGTCGTATTGCACCCCTGATTCGGCTTATCCTCCGGCAGGGGTCCTCCTTTGGATTCTCCCAAGTCCTTGACCAACTTCTCAAAGTCCTCCCTGAACAGGAGCTTCCCCTTAAAGGGGAGTTTGCTGAGCCGGGACTTGGAGGAATTGTCTGCTGCCCAATTCCACAGTCATAGGTAACGATGAGCCGCTACTACCGATGCCATACCCGCGAATGTGATCATAGTGAACATCTGCAAGGTAAGCTGCCCCCGACTCTAGCTTAGCTACCTCAGCTACTTGCTCCAGTATCAAACTCTCCGGCTGCTGCAGTCGTTGCGACCAGGGAAGACAGGCTCTTGCCACCCAGACCCCACAAATAGAAGCCTGCAGAGATAGAGCATTAACGTCAAAGGCCTACTTCAACAAGTATCTAACTTTCTGTCCTGCCCATCTTTCAGGGCTGCACTCCCCTTCACCAGGATGGTTGTCTTCTTTGTCACCGCTGAAACTGCTGCGTCCACGCATGGGGAACAAAACAATTCACGCTCCTGATCAGACAGCGGGTAAAGACGAGAAATTGTTCTCGCCCCCCTAAGACCTGCCTCCGGCAGATCCCACTCATCCTGGATCACCTGCTTAACCACCCAGTGTACTGGGAAGACCGCCTGCACATTCCTTACAGCCTGCATGAGAGGATCCTCCAGCGTCGTCTCCTCCACCAGGCGACTAGCCGGAAAATTGAGGGCTTGAAGGGACTCCATAATTAAAGCGGGCAACTCCTCCCATCGAAAGACCCGGACAATCCAAGCCTGGTCTTCTGGCTCCTGAATTTCACCTTCCTCGGGCTCCTCGCTATCCAACTCTGGGTCCAGCCCTAACTCATCTGCCTGCGGCCACTCGGAAAGGGATGTCTGGTCCTCCAAAAGCTGGGCCCTCTTGGCTGGTCCGGTACCAGAAAACTCCCCCCTTTCCAAGGAGATCCGACCCACACCAGCTCCCGCTGTAGAGGGGTCAGCCCCGGCCCCCTGCTGGCATAAGAAAAGGCCTGGAGCAGCAGAAGCACAAACTCCGAAGAGAAACCCCCCAGAGCCAATACCACCAGACTGTGGGAAGTCGAAGGACCTGGAATAGCCGGAGCCGGCTACCGCGGAGAGGAAGGAGCCTCCAAAAGGGGGCGAGCCTCTGCAGAACCCAGAGCTCCTTGCACTGCTGAAGGCGTGGGATCCCTGGCCTTTTCCTGAAGCGCCTGTTCCATGTTGGCAGCCTCAGAAGCACAGCAGTGGCACACCCCAGCGTCTGACACGGCTCCTCGCTGGGTACCGCAAACAAGACACTGCGGGCGCACAGGCATGGGTGAATTTCTGTATCTGGATCCCAACACTGGTCCCTGAGACCAATCTGTACCTAGCACAGAAGAAGTAAGAACAACAGATCCTTTAACTTTCTCAATACTAATAGCAAATTCTGCTGAAACAAAGCTTTTTTTTTTTTTTTTTTGAACTAGGACAGCACCGCATCATCGTAGAAATGAATAAAACAGAAATAACAAGTCTCCCCGAGGCCCGGGATTGCTGACAGCAGTCAATACAGTCCAAAATCAACTGCCTAAGAAAAACACGGGAACAAGGCCTGCAACCCGCCTTCCTGCTCCGGGCCGCCGCGGTCTCCATGAAGCGCCATTAGCTTAAATACCGGCAGGCTGACCTCTGCGCTGTTGCTGACTGCTTTTCCCCCTGCCATACCTTTAACACCGCTGTCAGGGACAAGCTCCAAATCCGGCGTCACAGGAACAGGCCTCGAAACACCCCACGCTCAGCCATCTTTTGGCTTCGGCGCGATGGGAGGGGCAGGAGCGCTTCACTTCAGTCCACTGCAGCAGAGACGGTGGCTCTTCACCCGCTGACGGGATCAGGAGCTGCTAAAGCCCGGGACTCCGGCAAAACTCTTACCCCCTTCAAAATCTCGAGGAGGGAGAGGGAAGGAGTGGAGACAAAAGGTTCCTCAACAGAAGGTGTCTTGTCTCTTTTTTTTTCCAAAACGTGAAGTAGAACTTAATTAAGTAAAATAAACACCTAACTAAGACAACTCCTTATTTGTTCCTTTAGTGAACCCTAAACCCAGGCTCACCACGTCCTCCAGCTCCTTGGAGACTGAGCATACTGGGAGCTCGTAGGAGGGGCCAATGGTATTAGTACTGGTGCCTTCAAGAATGTGACATTCTCAGTCTCCAAGCTGCTGGAGGAGGTGCACTACCCAGAGGTTCGGGACTGGACTGGAGGGACGATAATTAACAGCACGTCCACTCAAGGGAGGTGCAACCTCTCGCTTCCCTCTTGCAGGAATAGGGTAAAGTTTGACCATGCCTCTTCTAACACAAAACCCAGAATCAGGAACCTTCCATTCAGCATCAATCATCTCCTTCACCACCCTATAAATGAGGAAGGTCCAAGATGGATTATGAAAGCCTTCAAGCAGCAGATCATCTGTCTGATCTGAAGACTCAAGCCTCAGTTGCTCCACAATCCACAGAGCAACAAAATATGGGCAAGGAGCTCATCCTTATAGAAAATACGCATTGTGGTCGGATCTCCCCCTCCAACTCTTCCTGGGCTTGTTCCTCCAGAAGGTCCGAGGGACTCTCCAATGGCCCCAAAGATCACAAGAATCCCAAAGGCCTCATCATCATAGTCCAGGAGACTTGTCTCTGTGCAGGCGCTTAGTCGTGGCCGAGAGAGCCTGCCCCCCCCCCCCCCAGGGCATGGGGGGAAAAGCCAAAAATGAAGACCCATCACCCTGCTTTAAGCAAAATGCTTCATGTAACAAGAGCATGAACTTGAGTGGAGGGAGGAAAGGAGAGCAACCCCACTTCGACAGCCCTACCATGCCCCCGAAGGACCCACGTTCATGGGTTGCAGGATCGAAGGCTCTGAATGCTCCTTAACAGGCAAACTGGCAGCCCCCATCATGGCAGCTGTTCCTGCAAAAACACTGAGCCACTGACCTCACTACCCACACGATCACGGTCAGCTGACCCACTAGCGTCTGCCTCCAAGGATCCCGAACCGCAATAGCCACATTCTCTCTGACACAACCGTGGCACAAGCTGACATCAGAGAGTTGAGCCTTGCAGCTGCCACAGACCACACATCAGCCGCGTTCTGCAGCCACCATGTGCACTGTGGCCGGATCACACACTGCAGGGAAAAAAAACCCCCAAAAAAGACACCCCTCACCGGCACTCAAACACCAGCCGTTCCCGGGGCTCAACTGTGCTGCTGTTTCTTCCCACCTTTAACTCCCCTGCCTGTCTGCCTGCCTCTCCCCCCCCCTAAAACCTTTACCAGCAGGAGCAACAAGGGCTCAACCTCTGGCCCCCTCCCAAAGGTTGAGGAGGGGGGGAAAAAAAGGGATCTGCCACTACCTTCCTGCCCCAAAAAGCCAAACTGAGGGGCAGCATCCAACTAAAGATCCAGCCAGGACAGGCTATGCTCATTCACCTGCTGGAGACGGAGAAATACTTGCTCTACATAGGGGCACAGTCTACTTAAGAGGGAATGTTTCAACTCAGTGTTTCTCCGTCTCCATTTCCATCAGCTGGTGGATGAGCATAACCCATAAGACTGGACTGGAGGGATGATTAAGAAATGGAAATTACACTTACCTGGTAATTGTTGTTCCTTGAGGAACTCCAGTTCAGTCCTCCACCTCTGGGTAGTGCACGTCCTCCTGCAGCTTGGAGACTGGGCATGTCAAAATCATGACATCACAGGACATAGCCTGCTGGTGTCTCCCATCAGCCCCAGTGACCTATTGACAAAGCAAACTCAAAAGGAGCAACAAATAAGTAGCCATAGCATTAAATTCAACTGATACATTCAACTTTTAACTAACTTTCAAAAACTAAATTCCCCGTAATTACAAATGGAATCCATTCTCTTTCTTTCTCTGTTTCCCATGGACCAAATAAACCAGAAAGGAAGAAAGAAAATCAAGGATAAAAGAATCACAGCGAGCCCTCGACTATTAACAGTATTAGCAGACCTAGAGATCGGAACTCCTCCCAGAACGAATTGACCTCTAAACCACTCCTTCCCGAGCGGGATTGAGGCCTGAACTGGAGTTCCTCAAGGAACAACAATTACCAGGTAAGTGTAATTTCCATTTCCTTATCGTTCCTCCAGTTCAGTCCTCCACCTCTGGGATGTAACAGAGCAGTAATCATTGGGAGGGACCTATCCACTCGGATCGCAACAGCGCTGACCCAAACCAGGCATCGTTCGCTGCTGGCTCCTCCAGGTGGTAGAGTTTACCAAAGTTATGGAGAAACGACCAAGAGGCTGCTCTGCAACTCACCACTGGCAGAACCATCTGTGATCCACCCATGAAGTCGCTTGTGCTCAGTAGAAAAAACTCTTAAACCCTAAGAGCACCTGTCGGCTTAGCCAACGGTATGCGGACACAACTGTAGATAACCGCTTCTGCCACCACTACCCCTTGCGGGGCCTCCAAACCGAACGAATAGGTGTCCAGACTTACAGAAGGTTACTGAAATTACTGACACCGCATTCCCATTACGCCGAAGCATCACCGACTACGGTCCGAGGCATCCTCTCCGAAGCCCCCAATACAGGTAACGAAATCGAAATCGCAAGATTCATGGAAAGGGAGAAACATAGAAACATGATGACAGAAAAAGACCACATGGCCTATCTAGTCTGTCCTTCCATATCAACAACTACAACAGTCCACTTTTTACCTTTAGAGATCCTCTGTGTTGGTCCCATGCTTTTTTGAATTCAGTTACTGTCCTCATCTCTACCACCTCCACTGGGAGACTATTCCACGGATCCACTACTCTTTCCATAAAGAAATATTTCTGCATATCACTCCTGAATCTATCTCCCTTCACCCTCATCCCATGTCCCCTCGTAGCAAAACTTGCTTTCAATTGAAAGAGGCTCTCTCCCTGAATATTTATGCCACGGAGGTATTTAAACATCTCAATCATATCACCTCTATCCCGCCTTTCCTCTAAGGTGTACATATTAAGATCCTTAAGTCTGTCCTCATATGCTTTATAATAAAGCCCACTAATCATTTTAGTAGCCACCCTCTGCACCGACTCCATCCTATTCACATCCTTTTGAAGGTGCGGTCTCCAGAATTGCACACTATACTCCAAATGAGGTCGCACCAAAGACTTATACAGAGGCATTATCACCTCCTTTTTTCTGCTAGCCATTCCTCTCCGTATGCACCCAAGCTTCCTTCTAGCTTTTGCCGTCGCCTTTTCTACCTGTTTAGCTACTTTAAGATCATCAGACACAACCATGCCTAGGTCCCGCTCTTCTTTACTGGACAAAAGTACTTCACCCCCTATACTGTATTGCTCCCTTGGATTGCTGCAGCCCAAATGCATGACCTTACATTTTTTTAACATTAAATCCCAGCTGCCAAATTCTAGACCATTCTTCAAGCTTAGCTAGATCCCTCCTCATGTTATCTACACCTTCCTGGGTGTCTACTCTATTGCAGATTTTGGTATCATCTGCAAAGAGGCAAACCTTACCCGACAGCCCTTCTGCTATATCACTAACAAAGATGTTAAAAAGAATCGGACCAAGGACAGATCCCTGGGGCACACCACTGGTAACATCCTTCTCCTCAGAGTGAGCTCCATTTACTTGTACTCTTTGTCGCCTCCCACCCAACCAAATTCTAACCCAAGCAGTAACTTTAGGGTCCATCCCTAGGGTGCTCAGTTTGTTTATAAGTCGCCTGTGAGGAACAGTGTCAAAGGCTTTATTGAAATCTAAATACACCACATCTAGAGCTCTCCCTCGGTCCAACTCCCTGGTCACCCAGTCAAAGAAATCAATCAGATTTGTCTGACAAGACCTGCCTCTGGTGAATCCATGCTGCCTCGGATCCTGTAATCCGCTGGACTCCAGAAACCTCACTATTTTCTCTTTCAGCAGCGTTTACAATAATTTACTCACCACCAAAGTTAAACTAACTAGCCTGTAGTTTTCAACCACATCCTTACTTCTGCTTTTGTGTAAAGGCACCACATGAGCCTCTCTCCAGTCCTTTGGCACCACTCCCGACTCCAACGAGGCATTGAAAAGGTCAGTCAGTGGAGTTGCTAGAACGTCCCCAAGTTCCCTCAGTATTCTAGGGTGTATCCCATCCGGTCCCATCGCTTTGTCTACTTTAAGTTGAGCTAGTTTCTCACGAACACAGTCTTCTGAAAATTGTTCAAGATGTCCCTCACTTCTGTTCCTATTTGTGGGTGTTTTCTGAGGTCCTGCTCCTGGTTCTTCATCTGTGAACACAGAACAAAAATATTTGTTAAGCAATTCCGCTTTATCCTTATCAGCTTCTACATATTCCCCCCCTACACCCTTGAGTCTGACAATACCACTTTTGCCTTTCCTCTTCTCACTAATATATCTGAAAAATGTCTTATCCCCCCATTTTATTGTATTGGCTATTTCCTCCTCCTTTTGAATCTTTGCCTTCTTGACTACTTTGCTAACTTCTCTAAGTTTTTCCAAATACAGATGCCTGTCTTCCTCTCTCTGTGATCTCTTGTATTTCATGAAGGCCTCCCTCTTTTTCTTCACTTTTTCAGCTACTTCCTTAGAAAACCATAGCGGTCTCCTTTTCCTTTTGCCTTTATTTACCATTTTAACAAAAAGGTTGGTTGCCCTTAAAATATCCCCTTTCAGTTTTGCCCACTGTTTTTCTACATCCCCCAGCTGTTCCCATCCCACTAATGACTCCCTGAGGTATTGGCCCATCTTCGCAAAGTTAGTCTTCCTAAAGTCTAAGATCCTCACCTTGGAATGGATTCTAACAGCCCAAGTCCTAATACTGAACCACACCATCTGGTGATCACTGGATGCAAAATGATCTCCCACTACAACATCAGAAACACTTTCACCATTGGTAAGCACCAAGTCCAGTATGGTCCCTTCACGTGTGGGGTCTGTTACCAATTGCCTGAATAGTTCTCCCTGTAGAGAATCCAGGATCTCCTTACTTCTAGATGATACTTCAGCAGGAATGTGCCAATCAACATCTGGCATATTGAAATCTCCTATCAGTAGCACTTCCCCTTTCCTAGCAATGCTGCGTATGTCTTCAAATAACTCTGTTCACCTCTTCCTCTTGTGAGGGAGGTCTGTATAACACACCAATGCAAATAGATTTTTCTTTCCCTCTTTCTAGTTTAACCCACAATGCCTCCTCTCTCCCTTTTAAGCTCTGTAATTCCAAAGCTTTAATAGTAGTTTTTACATATAGTGCCACTCCTCCTCCCCTCCTACTTTATATAAATATGGCCGTTACTGGGAGCAACACCACCCTTTCCATAGATAGAACAAGAAACGGCCTCCGACAGGACAAGTCTGCAGCTCCTAACTCGCCATGCCGAACCGACGGCACCCGCACACTGCCTTTAAGGTCCAGCCCCTGAGCGACGCAAGTGCAAGAGCTCAAAGGAACCCGTGCTAACGCCCCCAAAAACAAGCTAAGATCCAGGGAAAACCACCATTCTGTGAGCAGGTCGTAGACAAGACACAGCTTTTAGGAAAGTGAACCCCGTCAAAGGGAGAGCCCAAGGCTACCCCCTAAACTTCACCTCTATAGCCAGAAGGGCTGCCAGCTGGAATCTTAATGAGCTGGCTGATCATCGAGACCAGTAGCGAATCAAACCAACAGCATCGAAATCGTGAACAAACCAACCGCTGAAGCACCAGTCCTCAACAAAACGCCAATCCACCCCTAAGCTAAGGACGCTGACCTCTTGCTGGTCCCAGAGGAAAATTGCCTGGAGCGGTGTTGGCAGTCTCGTTTCCTTAACCTTGCTCATTCAATGACCAAGCCGTAGGTGAAACCCAATCCACTTGAGAGAAGAGAAGCAGCCTCTGAAACAGAAGGTTCGTCGATGCTGGCGATCCCCAGGGATCCCCGTCGCGTAGACGACCCAGGAAGGCATACCCTGGACGCCTCTGCCAATCCGTTGCCCTCAACACTATTCTCCCCCAGAAGAGCTCAAAGCGCCGAGTCCCTCGCCCTACAAGCAGCCACGGGGGAAAGACCTAGAAAGATCGGTCAAAAACCCTTGTCGCACTAGTGTATCGAAATCTGCCGAAATCCTTTCCTGTCTTTCCTATCGACTTGGTCAGTGTCACGGCAGGACATGCTAGGGAGATAAAGTTCCTAGATGACATAAATGACTGCTTCTTGGGAGCTTTCCAGTCTTTTGCATTGAGTGTCACATGTATGATTTTCTCCCAGTTGGTGAGAGGTCTTACGTGTGCACTAGGTGCAAGGAGCTCTTTGCTCTCAGGGAACGAGTCCGTTCTCTAGAGGCTAGAGTAGCCGACTTGGAAAACATAAGAAAGACCGAGAGGTACATAGACGAGACCTCCAGGGATATAGTCCTGAAGTCCCACCTCCAGTCTGGCAGCATCCCTGTTGCCATGGAGGAGAGAGGTCACGTGACAGGAGAGCATCACCCTGGTGTGGCAGGAAGTGATCCTGTAACTAGCACCTGTCCTCCAGGTGATGTAAAGCCCTCTTGCACCGAGGAAGTTTCTCCAGGGCCATATGCCCATGAGGGAAGGGTTAGGATAGCCGTTATAGTTGGTGATTCGATCATTAGGCATGTAGATAACTGGGTGGCTGGTGGACATGAGGATCGCCTGGTAACATGCCTGCCTATTGCGAAGGTAGCAGACCTCATGCGCCACCTAGATAAGGTCTTAGATAGTGCTGGGGAGGAGTCTGCTGTCTTGGTACATGTCGGTACCAATGACATAGGAAAATGTGGTAGGGAGGTTCTGAAGGCTAAATTTAGGCTTTTAGGTAGGAAGTTGAAATCCAGAACTTCCAGGATAGTGTTCTCCGAAATGCTTCCCGTTCCACGTGCAGGACCCAAAAGGCAGGCAGAGCTCCGGAGTCTCAATGCGCGGATGAGACAATGGTGCAGAGATGAGGGTTTTGCATTTGTTAGGAACTGGGGAACATTCTGGGGAAAGCAGGGGCTCTTCCTAAGGGATGGGCTTCACCTTAACCGGGATGGAACAGGCTGCTGGCATTAACCTTTAAAAAGGAGATAGAGCAGCTTTTAAACTAGATAATAGGGGAAAGCCAACATTCGCCAAAGAGCGGATGGTTCGGAAGAATGTATCCTTGAAGGATACTACCAAAAGCAGAGAGGTTCCAAAAAAGAGTAAAGTAGCCCAAATGCCCTCGAGTATGGAGCAGACAGAGCTTAAAGATCCCAAATTACCCATGTCTACAAATAGCCAAATTAATATGAATAAAATAGTCTCTAAAATGCTTGTATGCAAATGCTAGAAGATAGGAGAGTTAGAATATATAGCACTAAATGAGAGATTAGATATGATTTGAATATCAGAGACATGCGGGAATGAGGACAACCAGTGGGACACTGTGATACCTGGGTACAAACTGTATTGTAATGATAGAGCTGATCAAATTGGTGGAGGGGTTGCGCTCTATGTTAGAGAGGGCATTGAGTCAGAAAGGATTAAAGTTTTGCAGAAATCAAAATTTGCTGTAGAATCTCTATGGATTGAAATTCCATGTAAAAAGGGGAAGGTGATGGCAGTGGGGGTGTACTATCGACCGCCTGGCCAGAATGAACAAATGGATGATGAAATGCTTAAAAAAATCAAGGAAGCTAACAAAAGTTACAGCGCAGTAATAATAATGGGTGATTTCAATTACCCCAGTATCAACTGGGTCAGTGTCACGGCAGGACATGCTAGGGAGATAAAGTTCCTAGATGACATAAATGACTGCTTCTTGGAGCAGATGATTCATGAACCGACCAGAGGGGAAGCCATATTAGACCTAGTCCTTAGTGGAACACCAGATCTAGTGCAAGAGATAAGGGTGTTGGGGCCACTTGGCAATAGTGATCATAGCATGATCGCTTTTGATTTAATTAGTGGAGGAGGAATAGTAAGGAAATCCACTTTATTTATTTATTTGAGCACATTTCTATACCGCTCCTTCCAGTGATCAGCAGCGGTTTACATTTAACAATTAACTCTGCATAGATTAGCAGTTACATAAAACAGTAAGAAAATAACATTAGAACACTGAAAGGTAGCATTGTTTTAAGATAACTCAATAAATAGTTCAAAACTGTTTACATGAAAGAAGAGAACATGTTAACATACATGCTATATAATTAACTATATACAGTATTTGTGAACGAAAATACAAGTAGATTTACTATTTAATACTACCTTTTATCTTTCGAAAGGGAGACTATTATAACATAAGGAAAATAGTTAAGAAAAAACTAAAAGGAGCAGTTGCAAAGGTTAAAGACTTACATCAAGCTTGGGTGTTGTTGAAAAATACTATCTTGGAAGCCCAGACCAGCTGTATTCCATGCTTTAAGAAAAGTGGAAGGAAGTCCAAAAAACTGACAGCATGCTTTAAAGGTGAGGTCAGAGAGGCTGTTGCCAAAAAAGCATCTTTCAGGAAATGGGAAAAAAGAGCCAAACGATGAAACCTGAAAACAGCACAAGCACTGGCAAGTCAAATGCAAGGCATTGATAAAGCAGGCAAAGGGAGAATTTGAGAAGAAGCTTGCTGCGGAAGCAAAAACGCGAAATAAAGATTTTTTCAAGTACATTCGTAGAAAAAAAGCCTGTGAGAGAGAGTCAGTTGGTCCATTAGATGATAGAGGAGTTAAAGGGGCACTAAGAGGCGACAAGGCGATAGCAGAGAGACTGAATGAATTCTCTGCTTCGGTCTTTACTGAGGAAGGTGTAGGGATGTTACCCATGACTGAAGTGGTATATAAAGGTGCGGAAGAATTGAAGGAAATATCGATATATCGGGAAGATGTATTACAACTATTAGATAAACTGAAGAGCAGCAAATCACCTGGGCCGGATGGTATACATCCAAGGGTGTTGAAAGAACTGAAATATGAGATTGCAGACCTGTTTTTAGTAATCTGTGAACTATCATTAAAATCATCTCTAATACCTGAAGATTGGAGGATCGCCAATGTAACACCAATTTTTAAGAAGGGTTCCAGGGGTGATCCGGGAAACTACAGACCGGTGAGCCCCACGTTAGTACCGGGAAAAATGGTAGAAACCATCATAAAGAATAAAATTACTCAGCATGTAGATAGTCATGACCTAATGGGAGACAGCCAACATGGCTTTAGACAAGGAAGATCTTGTCTTACTAATCTGTTATGGTTTTTTTCTGAAAGTGTGAATAAACAGGTGGACAAAGGTGAGTCGGTTGATATAGTGTATCTGGACTTTCAGAAAGCCTTTGACAAGGTCCCTCATCAGAGACTTTTGGCAAAACTAAAGAGTCATGGGATAGGAGGCAGTGTACTACTGTGGATCAAGAACTGGTTGAAAGATAGAAAACAGAGGGTTGGACTAAATGGCCAATTTTCCCAGTGGAGAAAGGTGAGTAGTGGTGTACCCCAGGGATCTGTGCTGGGTCCGCTGCTTTTTGACATATTCATAAATGACCTGAAAAGTGGAATAACGAGTGAGGTTATCAAATTTGCAGATGACACAAAACTATTTAAAGCTGTTAAATCCCAAGAGGATTGTGGAAAATTGCAAGAGGATCTTGATAAATTGGAAGACTGGGCATCAAAATGGCAGATGAAATTTAATGTGGACAAGTGCAAAGTTATGCACCTAGGGAAGAACAACCCAAACTTTGGTTACACAATGCAAGGTTCCACATTAGGAAACACCACCCAGGAAAAAGATTTAGGCGCCATTGTTGATAAGTTGTTAAAACCCTCGGCCCAGTGTGCAGCGGCAGCCAAGAGAGCAAATAGAATGCTAGGTATCATAAGGAAAGGAATGGAAAATAAAACAAAAGATATTATAATGCCTCTATATCGTTCCATGGTGAGACCGCACCTTGAATATTGTGTGCAATTCTGGTCGCCGTATCTTAAAAGGATATAGCGTTATTAGAAAAGGTTCAGAGAAGAGCCACCAAAATGGTAAAGGGAATGGAAGGATACTCCTATGAAGAAAGGCTAAAAAGGTTAGGGCTCTTTAACCTGGAAAAGAGACGGCTGAGGGGAGATATGATAGAAGTCTATAAATTAATGAACGGAGTGGAACGGGTAAACGTAGATCGATTGTTTACGTTATCAGAATATAGAAAGACTAGGGGACATGCAATGAAGCTACAGGGTAAACTATTTAAGACTTATAAAAGAAAATATTTTTTCACTCAACGTGTAATGAAACTCTGGAATTTGTTACCGGAGGATGTAGTAAAGGCTGTTAGAGTAGCTGGGTTTAAAAAAATGTTTGGACACGTTCCTGGAGGAAAGGTCCATAAAGCATTATTAAGAAGGAACCCAGGATATCAATGTGTCTTTTGGGGAAACTGCTAGGTACATATGACCTAGACTGGCCACTGTTGGAAACAGGATACTGGGCTTGATGGACCTTGGTCTGACCCAGTATGGCATATCTTATGTTCTTATCTTATGTTCTTTTGTTCTTAACCAACTCGCTATGGAGAACCGAACAATTGCCATGAGATCCATTATCGAAGGACCCCACCTGAGGGCCACCTAAGCAAACACTTCCAGATGCAGCTCTCATTCCCTGGCATCCACCTGGATTCTGCTGGGAAAAAGCTATCCACACATTGACCTATAGCGCAACGTGCGCCGCCAAAATCACCTGTAGTCGCAGCTTCAACCAGGTGAACCGAACGGCCGCTTCTTCTTCCGTGACTGCACTTCCCGCGCTGATTTGCCGGAGCAAGTACGACACTGCCGCGGCATCATACGACATCCCTCTGATCACTTGACCCCTTGCACGAGTTCGAACGCTTGAAGTGACACAAAACACCTCTCTCAATTCCAAACGGTCAATCGACCACTGAGCCTCCTGGTCGTTTCAGGTTCCTAGCGCAAAGCGATCCCCGCAAAGCGCTCCCCAACCTACAAGACTCGCATCCGTCCAGAACGGTAGCCGTTGAGGTTTATTTATTTATTTAAACATTTTTCTATACCACCCCTTCCAAAGATCAGGGGCGGTTTACAGATAATTTCATTATTATTATCGTTTTGTTATTTACATTAGGTTGCTCTAGCGGCCTACCTGCCGCCCGACTTCCTGGGCCCCGGCACCACTGAAAAAGGGGCACCTGACCATTGGACAGGAAGCCGAACGTTTAGAAAATCATCCTGCAGCGACCAGTGCCGAGCAACGACCTTTGGGACGGACGCAAAAAGGACTCTGGTCTAGGATACAACCTCTATGGTCGCCACCATCACCCCCAGGATGCGAAGATAGTCCTAAGCAGACGGAGATGGAGTCGAGAAAAATTTGCGCGCCCGCTGTCAAAGAGCCTAGGCTCGGGGAACCAGCAGCCACAGTGGCCCAACAGAGTGTCGAACCATACCCTCTTAACTACTCTAGAACCTGTGGCAGAATTAACCAACTTTCAGACGCATTGACTAACGGTTCTGAAGGAATTTCACTACCCTGGATAAGTTGCGTGCTCTCATTCTGGGATTTTACTCGAAACTATCAAAAGTTGAGATAAGGGTGAACAAGCATACCTTCCGTTCGCAACGCCGGCGCCACCACCCAAACTTTGGTGCAAGTGCGCTGAGTCGCCGACAACCGAAGGGCAAGGTTTGAAACTAAAATTGCCCTCACGGGGGAGGAACCTCAAAACTTTAGATGAACCGAACTGATAGACACGTGCCAATACCCCTCTGTAATATCGCGGGATGGCCATAACTCCCCCTGTCAACCCGGCACTAATACCGATTGAAGGTTTCCATTCGGAAGCAAGACACTCGAAGACAGCTATCCATTCCTTGCAGTCAAGGCTAAAACGGAGAGGCCGTCCGTTCTCGGTACTATGAATAAATGGAGCAACGATCGCTGCCACAGTGCTTCTGTGGTACCGGCACAACCGCTCCTAACTGTAACAGATAGATTAATGTCCACCGAAAAACATCCGTTTCCTAATGCCCTTTAGAAGGGGTTGGAAAGACACAGGATATCCATGTTCCATGATACTGTGAAAATGTTCTCTGTCATTCTTGTTGCTGAGGGTTTTCTGTAGAAAAAAATATATATATAGCAGAAGTTCATATTCTGCTGGGTTGTAAAATTTTTTTTTTTATACCGGACACCCTATCCTTTGAAGATGTAGTGTAGAGGAACCACTTGAGGGAATCTAGGCAGAAACTTGAGCTGTCCACTTTCTGATTCTTGTCACTCAATAGACAGGCTGTCCTAAAACAAAAAGGAGGTCAAGGGAAGGGCCAGATCCCATATTCAGATGGCTACCTGACACTGCTTGAAGAATCAGATCTGCCTTTTTTATTTAAGTGTAAAACATGGTGACCTGGTTAACAGCCTGAAATACATCTTTCCTATCCTTGAAGGCCAAGAGAGTCTATAGATGGATCGCAGCTGTACATGATAGGAACAATTTCTGTTTATGGACCCATGATTTCTATATGCAAGGAGGAGAAGAAGAAGAAGATGATCTCTGTCTGACTTAGACCGAACCAAAGAATAAACTACAGACCTAAGGTCCTGCATAGGTAAATAACTGCAATGAAGCAGATGAAGACCATGCCACGAAGGCCTCACCATCGCTGAGAAATGTGAGTCAAAGACAATTCACTATCCGATATAAAGCCCAGATTATGTTCAGGGCTCTTCAACCTATTTTTCTCCAAATAGGGAAGACCACACTCTCGTCTTCCTTGAGACCAGAGTGCTTCCCAATTGGACTGCTGACAGAATGAAAGAGATGCAAATTATTGGCTCATATGAGAAACCCTGAAGCGCAACAAATATCTCGAGCCCGTAACTGGCGAACAAGATCCAGAAAGACCGAGGAAGGGAGTAGAGGGAAAATCAACCAACCATACCTTTATTTCTTTTAACCAGTTTTCTATACCGCCTTATCCTTCAATCAAAGCGGTGGTCAATGGAGGGTTAAGTGGCTTGCCTAAGACCACAAGGAATGCCTAGAGGACTATAAATCCCCTGGTACTCCAACCCAGGTGGGACTTGAACGCCTGGACCTCTGTCCCGAGGTACCATGTCCTACCAAGAGGACCACAATACCCCCACACATATCCAGTGGCACTTCATTGCCCAGAGAGAGCACCCTGCTCCCCAGTCACAGCCCTCATACACTAGGGCACAGAGAGACCCGCTCTAGCACTAGAGAAATTACTCTCTCATCGTCAATACAGACTATGAATGGAGTTCAAGAAAACAAGGGTGGAAACAAAGCTTGGTACTTGGAAAATGCTCAGCTAACAGGAAGTTTCCAACATACGAGATGTTCTCTCCATACTCTAAACAGACTTGTGCTCTTACAGCTCTACTGTTCTTTTAGTAAAAAGGAAAGCAGAGAAAACAACTTCAGAAACAGTCACTGTTCATGATTAATCTATTTGCTAGGTTCTATAAAGTCCCTCCAAACTCCTCATATTACCAGGTGGCTGCACAGTCATGGCCGATTCCCGAGCCCCTGCATGAAATGCCCCCCAACCACTGAGGGCGCGACGGCATCAGCCCCACATAAACCTAATATTCCCTCAGCAATAACGTTTTTTTGTTCTTTTTTTTTCCCTCAAACAAAATCAGAAAGGGCAGCTCCCAAGCATAGCAGGGCTGAAAAAGAGGCAAATTAAATTAAACTTAAACTAAAGTTACATTAAATTAAAATTAAATTAAAATCCCTAAAGCAAGGACTAGAAAAAGGGACTATTACTTCTGGAGAGAGATCTGCAATTATGAGTATATATTTCTGGGAATTTTCTGAAAGGAATTCTTTCTATTAAAGCTATTTAATCTGTGAACCCACTATTTTTTGTTAAATCAGTCAGGGCCTAGTAGCAGCAGTTTAAGTTTAAATTTAAAAACACAGAAGAGAACTTTCTGGTTACATTTGGAAACCAGCAGAGAGCTGTATTTTAAATTTAATAGTCACTCAGGGCTTAGCATCAGCAAAGTACTTTTAGTTTAAATTTAAAACAGAGAAGAGAGCTTTCTGGTTAACTTTAGAACCCAGCAGAGAGCTTGTAGTTTAAATTTCATAATAAGTTAGAGGCTAGCAGCAGCAAAGAGCTATAATTTAAATCAAATAAGACTATAGCTTACCTCAGCAGCACAGGACAGGGTACTGTGTAGCAGCCCTCTTTTAATAAGTGTTATTTCCCTCCCTCCCTCCCCACACCCACCCACCCCTGGGATAATCGTAGCTTTATAGGTACTTACACATCTTAATAGACAGGAGGTGCTCTCAGGTGAAGCTTGTTACCCAAATCAGACATACACTAAGGACCTGAGATTAATTTTCAGGTGAACAAGGTATATTAAACGTATTAGGTACAGTTTTATTGGTATAAATATCCATAGCAACCCTTAGTAAGTAAAGAACTTAAAGATCTAAACAAAAACTTAAAACTAAGATGCAGACAGCAGTCCAGCAGCGGGATGGGGGCTTTCCAGTCTTTTGCATTGAGTGTCACATGTATGATTTTCTCCCAGTTGGTGAGAGGTCTTACGTGTGCACTAGGTGCAAGGAGCTCTTTGCTCTCAGGGAACGAGTCCGTTCTCTAGAGGCTAGAGTAGCAGACTTGGAAAACATAAGAAAGACAGAGAGGTACACAGACGAGACCTACAGGGACATAGTCCTAAAATCCCACCTCCAGTCTGGCAGCATCCCTGTTGAGAGAGGTCATGTGACAGGAGAGCACCACCCTGGTGTGGCAGGAAGTGATCCTGTAACTAGCAACTGTCCTCCAGGTAATGTAAAACCCTCTCGCACCGAGGATGTTTCTCCAGGGCCATGTGCCCATGAGGGAAGGGTTAGGACAACCGTTATAGTTGGTGATTCGATCATTAGGCATGTAGATAGCTGGGTGGCTGGTGGACGTGAGGATCGCCTGGTAACATGCCTGCCTGGTGCGAAGGTAGCGGACCTCACGCACCTAGATATGGTCTTAGATAGTGCTGGGGAGGAGTCTGCAGTCTTGGTACATGTAGGTACCAATGACATAGGTACCAATGACATAGGAAAATGTGGTAGGGAGGTTCTGGAGGCTAAATTTAGGCTTTTAGGTAGGAAGTTGAAATCCAGAACTTCCAGGGTAGCGTTCTCTGAAATGCTTCCCGTTCCACGTGCAGGACCCAAAAGGCAGGCAGAGCTCCGGAGTCTCAATCGGTGGATGAGACAATGTATGGAGCAGACAGAGCTTAAAGATCCCAAACTACCCATGTCTACCAACCGCCAAAGTAATATGAATAAAATACAGTCTATAAAATGCTTGTATGCAAATGCTAGAAGTCTAAAAAATAAGATGGGAGAGTTAGAATATATAGCACTAAATGAGAGGTTAGATATGATTGGAATATCAGAGACATGGTGTTAGGAGGACAACCAGTGGGACACTGTGATACCTGGGTACAAACTATACCGTAATGATATAACTGATCAAATTGGTGGAGGAGTTGCGCTCTATGTTAGAGAGGGCATTCAGTCAAAAAGGATTAAAGTTTTGCAGGAAACAATTTTTGCTGTAGAATCTCTATGGATTGAAATTCCATGTAAAAAGGGGAAGGCGATAGCAGTGGGGGTGTACTATCGACCGCCTGGCCAGAATAAACAAATGGATGTTGAAATGCTCAAAGAAATCAAGGAAGCTAACAAACGTTACAGCACGGTAATAATAATGGGCGATTTCAATTACCCCGGTATTGACTGGGTCAGTGTCATGGCAGGACGTGCTAAGGAGATAAAGTTCCTAGATGACATAAATGACTGCTTCTTGGAGCAGCTGGTTCATGAACCGACCAGAGGGGAAGCCATATTAGACCTAGTCCTTAGTGGAACACCAGATCTAGTGCAAGAGATAAGAGTGTTGGGGCCACTTGGCAATAGTGATCATAGCATGATCGCCTTTGATTTAATTAGTGGAGAAGGGATAGTAAGGAAATCCACAGTACTACCTTTTAACTTTCGAAAAGGAGACTATGATAAAATGAGGAAAATAGTTAAGAAAAAACTAAAAGGAGCAGTTGCAAAGGTTAAAGACTTACATCAAGCTTGGGTGTTGTTGAAAAATAAATACTATCTTGGAAGCCCAGACCAGCTGTATTCCACGCTTTAGGAAAAGTGGAAGGAAGTCCAAAAAACGCCAGCATCTTTCAGGAAATGGAAAAAAGAGCCAAACGATGAAACCTGGAAACAGCACAAGCACTGGCAAGTCAAATGCAAGGCATTGATAAAGAAGGCAAAGAGAGAATTTGAGAAGAAGCTTGCTGCGGAAGCAAAAACGCGAAATAAAGATTTTTTTCAAGTACATTCGTAGCAAAAAACCTGAGAGAGTGTCAGTTGGACCATTAGATGATAGAGGAGTTAAAGGGGCACTAAGAGGCGACAAGGCGATAGCGGAGAGACTGAATGAATTCTTTGCTTCGGTCTTTACTGAGGAAGATGTAGGGATGTTACCCATGACTGAAGTGGTATTTAAAGGTGCGGAAGAATTTAAGGAAATATCGATACATCGGGAAGATGTATTACAACTATTAGATAAACTGAAGAGTTGCAAATCACCTGGGCCGGATGGTATACATCCAAGGGTGTTGAAAGAACTGAAATATGAGATTGCAGACCTGCTATTAGTAATCTGTGAACTATCATTAAAATCATCCCTAATACCTGATCGCCAATGTAACACCAATTTTTAAAAAGGGTTCCAGGGGTGATCCGGGAAACTACAGACCGGTGAGCCTCACGTCAGTCCCGGGAAAAATGATAGAAACCATCCTAAAGAATAAAATTACTCAGCATGTAGATAGTCATGGCCTAATGGGAGACAGCCAACATGGCTTTAGACAAGGAAGATCTTGTCTTACTAATCTGTTATGTTTTTTTGAAAGTGTGAATAAACAGGTGGACAAAGGTGAGTCAGTTGATATATGGGCATCAAAATGGCAGGTGAAATTTAATGTGGACAAGTGCAAAGTTATGCACCTAGGGAAGAACAACCCAAACTATGGTTACACGATGCAAGATTCCACATTAGGAACCACCACCCAGGAAAAAGATTTAGGCGTCATTGTGGATAACATGTTAAAACCCTCGGCCCAGTGTGCAGCGGCAGCCAAGAGAGCAAATAGAATGCTAGGTATCAGAAGGAAAGGAATGGAAAATAAAACAAAAAATATTATAATGCCTCTATACCGTTCCATGGTGAGACCGCACCTTGAATATTGTGTGCAATTCTGGTCGCCGTATCTTAAAAAGGATATAGCGTTATTAAAAAAGGTTCAGAGAAGAGCCACCAAAATGGTAAAGGGGATGGAAGGATACTCCTATGAAGAAAGGCTAAAAAGTTTAGGGCTCTTTAACCTGGAAAGGAGACGGCTGAGGGGAGATGATAGAAGTCTATAAATTAATGAATGGAGTGGAATGGGTAAACGTAGATCGACTGTTTACGTTATCAGAATATAGAAAGACTAGGGGACATGCAATGAAGCTACAGGGTAAACTATTTAAGACTAATAAAAGAAAATATTTTTTCACTCAACATGTAATCAGTTTATTTATTTATTTAACTGTATTTATATCCCGCTTTTCACCGGGTCAAAGCGGCGCTACATTTAAGGGTGGGGTAATTAAGTATAAGGGTGGGGCCATCACCGGGTAGGCAACATTGATAATTTCGAGATAGGACAGACTTTAGACTTGGACAGTATAGTTCAATTTTCAATCAGGGGTCCCTGATGGGTGATATCAGGGGTTGGTGCACTTTCTGGTGGGGATTGCTTCGAAGCATTCTTGGAATAGGATGGTTTTTAGCTGTTTTCTGAAGGACATTAGATCGTTGTTGTTTCTGAGGTGGCTTGGTAGAGAATTCCATAGGGATGGAGCATAAAGTTCAAATTCTCGATTGCATGTCCGTTGAGAGCATTTGGTTCTTTTGTGAGGGACGGTGAGGGAGTTGCTGGAGGCCAGTCTGGTGGTTTTTCCATGGGCTGGACGAGACAGCAGGGTGCAGAGCTGTGTGTTCTGTGTTTGGTGGATGGCTTTGTGGGTGAGTAGGATGGATTTGTATCAAACTCTGGAATTTGTTACCAGAGAATGTAGTAAAGGCTGTTAGTGTAGCTGGGTTTAAAAAAGGTTTGGACAAGTTCCTGGAGGAAAGGTCCATAAACCATTATTAAGAAGGGACCCAGGATATCAGTGCTTGACCTAGTACAAGCATTGCAGAATCTGTGTCTTTTGGGGAAACTGCTAGGTACGTATGACCTAGATTGGCCACTGTTGGAAACAGGATACTGGGCTTGATGGACCTTGGTCTGACCCAGTATGGCATATCTTATGTTCTTATGTTATGTTCTTAAACCAAAACAGTGGTCAAGGAGGAAAACACAAGAGCAGCAACGCTAATATGTGTCAGTGCCAAGCGATTGATCGGTACAGCATACAGTGCTATTTTTTTTTAATTTATAGAAGTTTTTTTATAACAGTAACAGGAAAAGTAAAGAGCAATATATTATACATGTGTAATGTCTATATGTTATATGCTATAGTTCAAGTCCACATCAAGGAGATGCTCCATAAATAAAAAAGAAAACCCCGATAGTTAAAGAAGCTTTACCAGTAGCCTAAGGGGCTTGTTTACAAAGCCGTGGTAGTGGTTCGCGATCGCGATCGCAGCCGCGGCCCCATTGAAATCAATGGGGCCGCGGCTGCGATTACGATCGCAAACCGCTACCGCGGCTTTGTAAACAAGCCCCTAAGTCAAGAAACAAGAAAAATTTTTAGAATCAATACTTATCTAGTCTTACCTTTAAGAAATTCTAACAATTGCTCCACCTCAAAAAAACCATAACGCTTACACTGAAAAACTATAAGACGCTTACAAGGAAACTTCAAATAAAATAAAGTACCAAGAGCCAAAACACATGGGTGAACCTTTATAAAGGCTTTACGACGCCCTTGTGTAACCCTAGAGACATCTGGGAAAATCTAAATAGCTTATCCAGAAAATTTCTCAACTTTTTTTTGGAAATAAGCACATAGGATTCTATCTTTATCCATCTCTGATACAAAAGTAACTAATAATGTGGCTCTTAATGGTATATCACCACAAGTAGACTCAAAAAAATCTGAAATATCCAGGCTAGAGGAAGCTAAATGATCATATTGTGCTCCTCCCTCCCCCTCGGGCTCTCTACTAATCTCCCCAAGGGAACATAATAAATTATAGATACACCAATAGATTCCACATCAGTAAATAATACTTCAAGATATTTTTTTTTTTTTAAAAAGTATTACGGTGAGAGATAGTGAATCCAGGGAAAAATCAAACAAACACTAATTTTTAGAACGCAAAAGGTTCTCCAATAACTCATCTTGACGATGAAGCAGATGAGTCTTGAGTAAAGGTAGCCAACACTCTGTTGAGAAAAGACTATGTCCCCTGAGTTTCAATCAATCTCTTCAAAGTTAACCGTTTAGATTCATGATCAGATAGTTTTACAAACGTTTCCTTAGAGAAGTCAGAAACTTTCTGAAGAGAAATCCCAAGTGCCAGCTCCATACGCGAAATGATAGCCCAAATATCTCTCAAGGAAACATCTGTAGGTGGAGCCTGGGCTTCTACAGCAAGAGCAAACATAATCACTGAAGGAAGAGGGGGTGGTAGTTTTCCCAAAGAGGAATCAATTTTTAAAAATGAAGAAGTTAGTAAAACTGATCCAGTTTCAACCTGCCCCACTACACCTGGTGGGGAGTACAAACCAGAAACCTGATTAGTCTCTTGGCTGGGCGGAACTAAACCCAATTCAATAGGAGAGGAAACAGATGAAACAGTACTCACAGTTGATACATCCTACAGTCCAGCAACAGATGATTGAGCAGGGGCCGGCAGGTCACCCACACGAATATGGGCATCCATCGGACCCACAACTTTGACTGTCTTTGTCTGGATGGCTTACGGATACCATTTCTTACTTTTCCCCATTACAGGGACTCTCTCCTTGTGCCAATGTGCGCCCTAGGGGCGGGAACCGCCCCTTTGGTCGCGCCCATGGGCACATCCCACAGTGGGGCCAGATGGTTTATAGCCCTTCCAAATATCCTGCCCAATCAGCACAGTACTCGCAGGCACCAGGAACCAATCGGGTAGTCTCACAAACGCACACAGGAAAAGACAGAGCACCTCCGCATACGGTACCGATGGGCATCATAGGACAGGGTACCGTTGCAGTCGACACCGAAGCAGATGTCGATGCAATTGGTACCGGCACCGGGAACAATGCCGGTGCCAGAGTCGGTACCGGCAACGGAGATTGTTGCAGTACCGAAGGCGTCGAAGCCTGCATAAAACGCCGTTAGGGTGCACTGCATGGACAGAATCTTCTGATCCATCGACGCCACCAGAGTCTGGATGTCGGTACCAGTGGAAGCCACCGGTACCCCAGAACACGGCAACAGGTGATCGGTCGAGGCCGAGCCATCGATGTCAATCTGTGACCCCATAGACAATGCTTTGGAAGCCGGAACTTCCCGCCGGGGTAATTTTGCCGGTGCGGAATCCTCGAGGACAAGCCCGGAGGCATCTCGATGCTTAGAGGGAGATTTGCCCTTCGAGGACCGGCTACATTTATGTTTGGTTACCTGAGATCCATGGGAGGAAGAAGCAACCCTGGAAGACGTCGATGCCACCGAGGCTGCATCAGAGGGAAACGGGGTACTGAGCTTGGCTGCTCTGTTCTGCCGACCTCTTTTAGACATCATGGTACAGGACACACAATCCGTGATGGAATGGTCAGGACCCAAACATTTTAGACACCAGTCATGGGTGTCGGTGACAGAAATAGTACCGCCACACTTCGTGCACTTTTTAAACCCGGAAGCGGGCTTCTCCATGAGGAGAAAGAATGTTCAGGCCTAAGGCCCAAACCGCAATGCACAGTGAAGAAAGGAAAGGTTTTGTTTTTGTTTTGTTTTTTTAAGAAAGAAAAGAAAAGACCGGCGGTACCGGTCTGACATCGAAGAAGGCAGACGCGACACAGAAAAATAAAGAAAAAAATAAAGAATTCTTCTGTGGTGACAGGAACACGACCTGCTGGCTCCACGGAAAAGAAGAACTGGAGAGAGGCGGTTGGGAAAGGCGAGAAGGCAGCGCGCAGGCGCTGGGGGATGCTCCCAAAAGCTTTCTTACTGGATGCTGGGGAGCGTTCCCGCGCAGCCTCCATCGGTACCGACGATACCCATATGTGAAGACTCATTCCTGCTTGTTCCTGGAGATACGTCGTTGCCAGAAAGCCTTGGTGGCGGAACAGCCGCCGCCCACACCACCGCCTCCGGCAAGCACCCTTGCCGCTGCCTGCAAAACGCTTGGTGCATCAGCAACACAAAGTCAGGACAAAAACCCCCAAACTGGGAAGAGGACTCCAAGACCGGCGAGGCCTTTGGCAACCCCCCAACCGGTTCCTGAGAGCCCCCTGCAGTAGAGGCCAGAGCAACTTCCTCCTCCGGAAGCACGACAGGCAACTGAAGCTCCTGGCTTGCCTTTTCCTCCATCTGTCGCTCAATGCTGGCAGACCCTGAAGCGCAACCTCTGCAGACCCCTGACTCCGCGACCGTACCTCTACGGGTACCGCAGAGAACGCACTGGGGCCTAGAAGTCATTCTTAGACACCCTCGCCTTACAGGGGGGTCTACTGTGCCATCTTCACTGCACTTCAAATGATTTAACGAATCTTATGTTGTTTTCTTTTTATTTATTTATTTTTTTTTTTTTTTAAGAAAATAAACCCAGAAGCCCAACTACAGGCAACATAGAACTCTGGTTTGTTTTTGGGTTTTTTTTTCTTTACTCCTCCACCAGGCGAATCACAGAGAGAATGGAGATCTGCGGTTTTAAAAACGCAATGGGTACCGTTCCGCAGGAAACACAAAATGGAAGACCCTTCCCGCCAAAAAAGTCTTCGCTGCAAAGCCGAGACTGGAGCTCTGCTCTGCAACGCTCCTGCAGACAAAATGGCCGCCGCCTCTGTCGGCGCGAGCAAACTAATTGGCGCCAAAACCAACATGTGAGCTCAAAGGCAATGCAGGCTCTGGTCTGCAGCCGTCGGGGACAGATTGCACCCCCCCAACCCAACTCCCCAAGGCCAAACACGGCGAGATCACTTACGCTTCTTCGGCGTGACTCCAGCCCGCGGCGCTGCTAAAAGGCAGAGCAGCAACCGCTAGCGAGTCTCCCGCCCTTGTGTCACTGCCGCCGAATGGGACGAGACTCCTGAACCCAGCAGGAGACGCCGCTTCTGTCCTGCCCCAGGGCTCTCCCCCGTACTGTCCAGGGGGAGAGAGACCTGAAACGTGAGCCCACAGCCCCACAGAGAAAGGGTAGGCAGGAACCGGCACAGACACAGTTTGATCGTCGTTCCGCTGCTTTTTTTTTTTTTTAAAGGGATAGCAACCAAGAAAATAAAGGGCACCCCAAATAAAGCTTAACCCAAATTGAAAGCAAATTGAAAAGGCCAATTTCAGCTACCACCTATACTAACTGCACTAAGGTGAAATTAGACTTACCTGCTAATTGTTGTTCCTTTAGGAACTCTAGTCCAGTCCCTGTACCATAGAGTTGTCAACCTCCACCAGCAGCTTTGGAGACTGAAAAAAGACATCGCTTTGATGTCACTGGTATAAATGAGCAAAGACCGCCCCCTTCCACCAGTATCTATTGACAAAGCAGACTGAGCAGAGCAACAAATAAGTGGTGAAACAATTAACCAAACCAGTGAATTAAGAAAACAACGCGTATCTTCTCCATCCGTTTCTGTTTTTTTTCTTTCTTTGTTTGTTTTTTTTTTTCATCTATATGGAAAGGAGAAGACACTGTCCCCTGGGGATTCCTACCCCCCGAGCAACCGAAGTTCTGCTGCAAAAGGACTCCCACTATGCCACCACTGAAAGACCACACAGGAGCCCTGCATCCAAAACCATCCTCCCTAACCTTCAGGCTGAACACCCTCCTACTAACCTGGGAGGGATCCGGGACTGGACTAGAGTTCCTAAAGGAACAAGAATTAGTAGGTAAGTTTAATTTCACCTTCCTTTACGTCCCTCTAGTCCAGTCCCGGTACCATAGAGGATGTAACAGAGCAGTGAATCTCAATGGGAGGGACCAGCCAGCCCAGCCTGAAGTCCCGCTGAGCCAAAGCGCCCATCTCCCGCTTCCTGTACATCCAGCCTATAGTGCCTCGCAAAGGAATGTAACGACGACCAAGTCGCCGCCCTGCAAATGTCCGCTACCGGAACCAAACTAAACTCCGCCCAAGACACCGCTTGCGCCCTAGTCGAATGAGCTCGGAGACCCTCCGGAATTGGTTTACCCTTGAGCATGTACGCCAACGCTATGGCCTCCTTTAACCACCGCGAAATGGACGCCTTAGCCGCTGCCTCCCCCTTCCGAGGCCCCCCAAAGGACACAAACAGCCTATCCGACTTCCAGAAGGGAGCCGTCCCGCGGAGGTATCTTTTCAGCGTGCAACAAACATCCAGGAGGTGCAGCCTGCCCCCCGATCCATCTTTCTGGAAAAACACCGGTAACGAAACCACCTGGTTAAGATGAAACATGGAGACCACCTTTGGCAAGAACGCAGGCACCGTCCACAAAACCACCTTGTGATTAAAGAAGGACAAATAAGGTTCCTTACAGGATAACGCCTGCAAATCGGAAATCCGCCTCGCGGAGCAAATGGCCACCAGAAAAACCATCTTCAACGTCAGATTCTTGAGTGACACCCTGCCTAGCGGCTCAAAGGGTGCTCTGGTTAAGGCCTCCAACACCACGTTCAGATCCCACGCAGGAACCGAGGCCCGTCTCGGCGGTCGCATAAGGAACACCGTGCACAGAAACCTCTGAACATCGCCATGCGCCCCTAATGACTGACCCTGTACCTTTCCGCGATAACAAGAGACTGCTGCCAACTGCACCCGTAAGGAACTAGCCGAGAGACCCTTATCCACTCCGGCCTGCAAGAAGGAAAGAACCTGCGACACCGACGCTCCCAATGGTCGCAGGTTCCGCTCAATGCACCAGGCTTCAAAAATGCGCCAAACTCGAATGTACGCCAAGGAAGTAGAGCTTCTACGCGCCTTCAGCAAGGTAGAAATAACCGCTGCGGAGTACCCTTTGGCTGTACCTGGGGCATGCGTAATGGACCCTGCCGCAAAACGTCCTCTCAACACGGGAGCCGCCACAGACTGTCCACCAGCAGCCATATTAAATCCACGTACCACGGTCTCCTGGACCAGTCGGGCGCTATCTGAACCACTAGGCCCCGATGCCTCTCTATACGCTGAATCACCCGACCTACGAGAGACCAAGGCGGGAACACATAAAGGAGACCCTCTTCCGGCCATCTCTGAGCCAATGCATCGAGACCCTCCGACATGCGCTCTCTTCGTCTGCTGAAAAACCGTTCCACTTGGGCCGACTCGAAGGTTGCAATCAGATCCATGAGAGGGACTCCCCAACGCCTCACTAAAAGCGCGAAGACGTCTGGATGAAGCACCCACTCTCCCGGATCCACTCTGCGTCGACTGAGGAAATCCGCCTCGACACTGTCCACTCCGGCCACATGCTGTGCCGACAGACCCGATAGGTTCCGGTCGGCCCAACCTAAAAGAAGACTGGCCTCCGCTTCCAGCGCCACACTGCCCGTGCCACCTTGCCGATTGATGTATACCACGGTCGTCGCATTGTCGGATAACACCCGCACCGCCGCCTGCCGCAGGTTTATCCGAAACTTCCACAGGGCCAGCAACACCGCTCTCATTTCCAACCTGTTGATTGCCCATCCTTTCTCCTCTAGCGACCATTGCCCCTGAGCAAAGCCCCCGTCACAATGAAGACTGGCATCCGTCGTCACCAGCCGCCAGGAAGGAGGCTCCAGAGCAACCCCCGCTTCCAAATTCTCCGCTCGCAACCACCAGAGCAGTTCCTGATGCACTTCCGGGGGGGCAAACAAGGCACTGAGACAACGCATCCCTCTGATGAGACCAGCACCGGAGCAGGGAGCTCTGCAGCGGCCTCATATGAAACCGGGCCCACGGCACCACCTCGATCGTGGCCGCCATTGTTCCGAGCACCTGCAGGTACTGCCACGCTGTCGGCGCCGGCCATGACAGAAATTTTCTCACCAACGTCCGCAACTTTTGCGCCCAGAAGACCGGAAGAAATACCGCTGCTCGATCTGTCTCGAAACGCGCCCCTAAGTACTCCAGTGACTGCGAGGGCACTAACCGGCTCTTTGCAAAGTTGATTACCCAACCCAGACTCTCCAACACTTGCACTACTCGAGCCGTGGCCGCAGCACTCTCTGAAGAGTAGCAAATCACCTGGGCCGGATGGTATACATCCAAGGGTATTGAAAGAACTGAAATATGAGATTGCAGACCTGCTATTAGTAATCTGTGAACTATCATTAAAATCATCTCTAATACCTGAAGATTGGAGGATCGCCAATGTAACACCAATTTTTAAAAAGGGTTCCAGGGGTGATCCGGGAAACTACAGACCAGTGAGCCTGACGTCAATACCGGGAAAAATGATAGAAACCATCATAAAGAATAAAATTACTCAGCATGTAGATAGTCATGAACTAATGAGAGACAGCCAACATGGCTTTAGACAAGGAAGATCTTGTCTTACTAATCTGTTATGTTTTTTGAAGGAGTGAATAATCAGGTGGACAAAGGTGAGTCGGTTGATATTGTGTATCTGGATTTCAGAAAGCCTTTGACAAGGTCCCTCATGAGAGACTTTTGGCAAAACTAAAGAGTCATGGGATAGGAGGCAGTGTACTATTGTGGATCAGGAACTGGTTAAAAAATAGAAAGCAGAGGGTAGGGCTAAATGGCCAATTTTCCCAATGGAGAAAGGTGAATAGTGGTGTACCCCAGGGATCTGTGCTGGGTCCGCTGCTTTTTGACATATTCATAAATGACCTGGAAAGTGGAATAACGAGTGAGGTTATCAAATTTGCAGATGACACAAAACTATTTAAAGTTGTTAAAACCCAAAAGGATTGTGGAAAATTGCAAGAGGATCTTGATAAATTGGAAGACTGGGCATCAAAATGGCAGATGAAATTTAATGGGGACAAGTGCAAGGTTATGCACCTAGGGAAGAACAACCCAAACTATGGTTACACGATGCAAGGTTCCACATTAGGAACCACCACCCAGGAAAAAGATTTAGGCGTCATTGTGGATACCATGTTAAAACCCTCGGCCCAGTGTGCAGCGGCGGCCAAGAGAGCAAATAGAATGCTAGGTATGATAAGGAAAGGAATGGAAAATAAAACAAAGTATATTATAATGCCTCTATATCGTTCCATGGTGAGACCGCACCTTGAATAGTGTGCAATTCTGGTCGCCGCATCTTAAAAAGGATAGAGAGTTATTAGAAAAGGTTCAGAGAAGAGCCACCAAAATGGTAAAGGGGATGGAAGGATACTCCTATGAAGAAAGGCTAAAAAGGTTAGGGCTCTTTAACCTGGAAAAGAGACGGCTGAGGGGAGATATGATAGAAGTCTATAAATTAATGAGCGGAGTGGAACGGGTAAACGTAGATCGATTGTTTACCTTATCAGAATATAGAAAGACTAGGGGACATGCAATGAAGCTACAGGGTAAACTATTTAAGACTAGTAAGAGAAAATATTTTTTCACTCAACGTGTAATCAAACTCTGGAATTTGTTACCGGAGGATATAGTAAAGGCTGTTAGTGTAGCTGGGTTTAAAAAAGGTTTGGACAAGTTCCTGGAGGAAAGGTTGTCAGACGGCTGCCTAGGGTGAGAACTTACACAATCTTGACGATGCATATATTCATATGATTCTTGCAAGGTATTGTGGGTAATGTAGTTCATTCACTCCCAAACACAGCTGAAGACAATAATTGAGTTGTGAAACCAGTGGTTAGGCCAATAAAATACTTCTTTTATTGATGGGGTTTAATTCACCCAGCACAAGTATGCTTGTTAGCAATATAAATGAGGTTACTTGCTTGCAGTGTTTAAATGGATAACATAAAGTCACAAAGCAAATCAGAAACAACCTTCAGCTTGTCAGGCAATTAGCTAATGTTTTCTTAGCAAATAATTACCAAATAAAAAGGCACAAAGAAATGAATAAACTTTGCTGGTTAGGTTAACTTCTGCTTATTTTCCACTCAGATCCAGCAGTGATTCTCCCTTGCTCACACACACAATCAGGTGCAGCTTTAATTACTATCAATTGACCAGCTGAAACCCTTTAGCTGGCTGGCTGCTACTGTGTGAACCCAAATCCTGCTTTAAGAGCTGTTTGCAGTGGAAATAAAGAACAAAGTTAGGTTTCTTTGTGATGGCTGATGTGTTTGCTCACAGAAAGCTAGCAATAGCATTTAGATAGAGAACAGTCCATGTAATTAATAGTCTCATCTGCTGTAATTTCCCCTTCATCAATCAGCATAGGGTCACTATCATACATTGGCACAGACGAATCTTTCCATAAGGCACTATCATGAGAATGCTTATTCCCTTGCTGCCATTCACTATTATAGATAGGGTCTGGATCAGTGTTCATACCTGAGCCTCTCCTGCTATCATAATTCCTCTCTGTATAGCCTGGCCAGTATGTAATCCAATTCTGATGTCCAGCCTTCCAATCTTGATCCCTGGACACTGGATCTTTCCTCACATACCTTCTGGCATAGGTCTGAAAGTCCTTTCCACGTGCAGTCTTCTCTCTTCCAGGTAGCCACTGGTGATTCCTATCTCTGCCAATCCATTCCTCTGGCTGACTCCAGTCCAATGGACTCTGCTGGCATTTGGAATACCTTCCAGTATAGGTACTGCCTTGGACTCTCCCAGATCATCCAATGGGCTTTCTTCTCTTCCTTCCAGAGAGTTTCCTTCTTTCTCTATCCGCTTGGCTTGGCTTCTGTTTCTCCAGGTGATACTGGTGCTTGAGCTTGAAGCTGTTGCTGTCTCCTTTCCTGAAGCTCTTTCTGTAGCTATTATCTGTAGAATAAGCTCTATTCTTATTCTGTCCTAATGTGTGCTCCTCCCTAACACAGCGCAGCTGTGTTGAATCATGCCCTGCCCTTTGAGATGAGTGCTTAGGGATTACCTCATAGCTCTCTTGATTGCACACACGTTTTCTCACTTCAGCCCCCCTCATGGCTGCTGGAAACCTGGTGCATTCTGGGACTGGTAGTCTTTTATGTGAAAACTCTGTTTTCTTACTTCTACCAGAACTGACAGGTTGCTTGTTCAGAGTCACATCATCTTTTCTATAGCTCCTACCTGAGCTATGATAAGCTTCCTTATCACAAGGTCCATAAGCCATTATTAAGAAGGGACCCAGGATATCAATGCTTGAACCAATACAAGCATTGTGGAACCTGTGTCCCTTGGGGAAACTGCTAGGTACATATGACCTAGATTGGCCACTGTTGGAAACAGAATACTGGGCTTGATGGACCTTGGTCTGACCCAGTATGGCATATCTTATGTTCTTATGTTCCCTCGACTTTGCTCGAATCAACCAATCGTCCAAGTATGGATGCACCAGCACTCCCTCCTTGTGGAGAGTTGCCGCCACGACCACCATGATCTTGGTGAACGTTCGGGGCGCTGTTGCCAAACCGAAAGGCATAGCCTGAAACTGAAAATGCCCCATGGGCACCGCAAAGCGCAGAAAACGCTGATGCTCCCGTCGAACGGGGATATGGAGGCAAGCTTCCGTGAGGTCCAACAACGTCAGGAACTCCCCTGCCTTGACCGCCACAATCACTGAACGCAACGTCTCCATCCAGAAGTGGGTTATGGAAAGACACCGATTTACCCTCTTTAAATCCAGAATGGGGCGAAAGGATCCTTCCTTTTTTGGCACTACAAAATAAATCGAGTATCGACCGCACCCGCACTCTTCCGACGGGACGGGCACCACTGCCACAAGATGCAGTAGACGCTGCAAGGTTTCCGAGACCGCCCGCCGCTTTAGCGGAGACCGGCACAGCGACTGGACAAAGGAGTCTAACACGGGCCAATGGAGCTCTAAAGCGTAACCCTCTCGCACGACCTCCAACACCCACTGGTATGAGGTAATTTGGACCCAGGCAGGGTAAAAGTCCCGCAATCGTCCTCCCACGGGCACCATAGCCAAAACGAGAGGACCGAAACCGACGAAACTCCCTAGGAGCCCCCCTGGAAGATGGGGCTCCTCGGCCCTGCTTCGGTTTATCTTCCGGCAGACGACCCCCCTTGGACTCCCCAAGGTCCTTGACTAACTTCTCCAAATCTTCCCCAAACAACAGCTTCCCCCGAAAGGGAAGCTTGCTGAGGCGAACCTTAGAGGACCCGTCCGCTGAACAGTTACGCAACCAAAGGTACCGTCGCGCAGCCACCACCGAAGCCATGCTCTTAGCCAAGCCCCAGATGAGATCGTAATGAATGTCCGCTAGATAAGCGGTGCCAGACCCACCCAAGCCCCCGCTATGGAGGCCTGTAATGAGAGGGCCGAAACATCGAACACCTGCTTCAGCAAAGAATCCAACTTTCCTGTCTTGCATATCCTTCAATGCCACGGCGCCCTCAACCGGGATCGTCGTCTTCTTAGTGACAGCCGATACCGCCGCATCCACCTTCGGAGAACGAAAGAGCTCCCTGTCCTGGTCCGAAAGCGGATAAAGCCAAGCCAAAGACCTCGCCCCTCGAAGGGCCGCTTCTGGCAAGTCCCATTCCTCCTGAATCATGTTCCTAAATACCCTATGCACAGGAAACACCTTTTGGGACGTCCGCACCGCCTGCAACAGCGGATCCTCCAACGCTTCGTCTGCTCGAGGCTCCACGGAGGGCATATTTAGTGTCTTTAGCGTCTCAGAAATCAGCGCTGGGAGCTCCTCTCGCCTGAACACCCGGACCACTCTACTTTCTTGCTCAGTGTCCGGCAACTCTCCTTCCTCTAATTCCTCCTCCGAGCTCCGCTTCCAACTCCCTGGCATCCTCGTCCCCACCAGAAGGTGGACTGTCTTCTACCATCACCTTGCCCCTTTTCACCGGAGCTGACTCCTCCTCCCGCCGCGTCCGTTTTCGCCCCCGCGACCCTTGGGGAGGAGCCGCCAACGGCTGCAGCAAGGCCAAAGCCTGCTGCATAAGGGCAAAGAAATCCTGCGGAATTCCTGGAGCGCTGGGTCCCTGGCACCCCTCTAGCTGCCGGCCAGGGTCCGCAGCGGAGGACGGCCCAGCTACCGGTTCTGCGGGAGCCAAGACCGAGGACAGGACTGGAGGCAGGACCTCCCCCACCTCTGGAGGAGTTCCCCCTTGATCCCGAGAGGACCCTTCCAGCGGATTATCCTGGAGCGCTGCCACTATGGTACAGGCGCTACACACTCCCTCAGGTAACATCTCACTGTGCCTGGTGCCACACACCAAGCAGCGCGGCCTGGTAGGCATCTCCGCAGCTGGAAGTAGCACCGGGAGCCTCCCCCTCAGCCCCTCTCACAGTTAGCCTTTGCGGTATTTCCCTTCCCCTTCTCCGTCCTGTTTTCGTTTGTTGTTGCTTTTTGGGGGGTTTTTGTTTTTGTTTTGTTTTTTTAATCTAAGGCCCCCGAGGCTACCCGGCCTCTAACTGCCCAGGAAACGAAAAAGGAGCAGAAACCGCCGCAAAAGAAAAAAGGAAACCGAAAACCAAAACTGAAAATAAAAAAAACGCAGCTCACAAAATGGCCGCCGTCCCCGAGCTTCCCGCCCTGAGACACGTGGCGCCTCTAAACCTCATTGAAACGGGACGGCAAACCGAGGGGAAGCCTAACCCAGCCCCCCCCCGGCCTACCTCGCACTCCACAATCCAAGGGGAAATTAACCCCGAACCCGGGAAGGGAAACCCCGGCGCCAGAGCTCAGCCTTGCCACGGCTTCGGCTCCGGCGACTGACGTGAGCTGCTCTTAACGCCTCAGCGGGACTGGTGCTGCCGCTGCCTACAACCTGTTCCTCACCCTTGCTCTGCGGTTTTGGGAACAGGGAGGCCCCAAAATTTTGCAGGCTGCCCTGCTGCTCGTTTGCACAAACGGGGAATAATGGCCCGAGAGGGGAGGGGGAGGAAGGGGAGGAGGGAGGGGGAGACAGGAACCGAGAGTCCAACAGCAAACAAGTAGGACTCCTTCCTGCAGCAGCACTCCAGCTAGAAAGGTAAGAAGAAATCAAACTAAATTAAATCAAATCAAATTAAATCAAATCAATTAAATCAAGTAAATGAAATTAAACTAAAGTAACCAACTAGCTCTGTTTATTTGCCTAAACTGAGCCCAGTCCCAGGCTCAGCCCCCTCTCCAGCTACTTGGAGACTGAAATACTGGTGGAAGGGGGCGGTCTTTGCCCATTTATACCAGTGACATCAAAGCAATGTCTTTTTTCAGTCTCCAAAGCTGCTGGTGGAGGTTGACAACTCTATGGTACCGGGACTGAACTAGAGGGACGTAAAGGAATGCTCCTTATGTGTTCCTCAAGTGAGCCCAGCACCTAGGCTCACTACGTCTTCCTGCTGCATGGAAATTGGACACACTGGGGAGGATGAGAGAGTACAGCAGCCTATATCCAGTGATGTCAGGAGTTTGACATGTCCAGTCTCCAAGCTGCAGGAAGAGGTGCACAACCCAGAGATGGAGGACTGAACTGTAGGAACAATAAGGCACGGCAGGTCTTAGCAATCAGATGAATGTGTGTGGAGAAAGAGATAGAGGAGTCAAAGACAACCCCAAGATTGCGGGCCGAGGAAACAGGAAGGAGTATAGAGTTATCCACAGAGACTGAGAAAGGAGGAAGAGGGGGGAGGTTTTGGGGAGAAAGTTAAGAAGTTCAGTCTTCCACTACCTAATTAAAATTAATTTTCATACACACCTTGTTATATTGCCCTTTTATATTACAAAATACGAATGCCAGGAAGTAGTCTTTATTCAGCATAATACAGCTAAGGCAAGCATTAACAGAATGTGTCATGATATGTGCAAAACTATCCTTTCTGAAGACAATGCCCCCACTGTGAGAAATGAAATGTTCCTGCCATTATCATTCATGGTTCTCCTGTATGCTCAGATTCACTTGCCCCCATATTCTGGAACAATGCTTCTCAATCCAGTCCTCTTAACACACACCAAGCCACTCTGCTTTTCAGGATATCCACAACAAATATCCATGAGATAAATTTTCATGCACTGCATATTAGTTATGGATATCCTAAAAACCTGACTGGCAAAGTGTATCCCAAGAAATGGTTTGAGAACCACTGCTCTGATGCACTTTCATTCCATAATCAATCAAAAGGCCATGCATACTCACTCAACTATCTTCAAAAATCATTTCCCCATGTCTTCAAGACATTCTCAGTTCCAACCTTTCATTCCTTATAAGCAGCGCCACTGCCATGTTCAAGTAGTAGTTGACTTTTGTTTCTACTTATTACAGTGCCCTGGAAGCCATTTAAGGTCAACCTATATGGCTAAGTACAATCTTGTGTTTAAACAGAAAGCACCAGATGAGCAACCATCAAAAACAGAGCTGCTGTAAGACAGGTAGACTTCCCCACCTTTCCATGATTTCAACCACTGCTTAATCAGATTTTCCCCAGGCTAATGACTGAGTTTTGAAATTGAGATCATCCAGAAGACCCAGTGTTACAGAAATTTGAATCCCCTTACCTCTGTTTGCCACCATCACTTTCTTAATAGGCTTGTATTCCATCTGTTGCATGCTCTTGAAGGCAGCATTGAGGAGGAAGACTCGCTTGGCTCCCAAGAAGCTCAAGCTTCCATATACCAAACGGAGCTGCATCATCTGGAAGAGATAACACCACACAGCACATGAGGATGTGGTATATCATACACAGGCCTACCTTCCATCCAAATGTACGGCACACCTTCATGGTTCCTAGAATGCCCCCTTGTTTACAACATCTGAGAACACAGATGCAGACAGGCAAAAGATAAAGTACATTCTAGGAATGCAACACAAATTAGACAGACTGATATAGTAAAATATGTTACTCAACGTCCCAGATATTTGTTCAAATAGATGAACATTACTCCCCATTTTATTTATTTATTTATTGATAGTCTCTTATATACCGCGCTATTCAGCATCAGCGCGGTTCACAATAAACAAAGAGTTACACAATTCAACGGTACTTTGTGTTTACAGTAAAACAGGAAATACAACTCGGATAACAGGGTAATTAATTAATTATAACATAGTCATGATCTCATCCTGGCTTCAGTTTTGTGTATGGGTGGTCTATGGGGTGTCTGTATTGTATGTGTATGTTTGGAAGGTCTGTGGGTTGGTTGAGATATCTGCATTGTTTACTGGATAAGACAAGAGGAAGAGGTAGTGTTTCAAAGCTTTTCGAGATTGCAAAAGGTCTGGTATTGCTCGAATGTTTTGAGGAAGGCTGTTCCAACACCTTGGTGCACAGAATAAGAAGGCCCTGTCTGTAGTAGTTTTGGTGCACTGTGTTATTGATTTAGGGACTAACAGAGAATTGAGTGTTACTGACCTTCTGTCCCTATTGAGGGGTGTTGTTTGGATCATATCCAATAATGATGCAGATGAGAGCTCTTTGATGGCTTTGAATGTAATTAGTAAAGTTTTGAAAGTGAGTCTACTTCGTATCGGAAGCCAATGAAGATGTTTTAGAATAGGTGAAATATGGTCTTTCCGGGATGCTCCATGAAGGACTCTTGCTGCAGCATTCATTGCCATTTGAAGTGGGTGTAAGGTGGCTTGAGGGAGACCTTGTAAAATTGAGTTCGCATAATCAAAATGAGGTATGATTAGCGCCTGATAGATGGTTCTAAAATCGTCTGGCTCTAGCAAGGATCGTAGATGTCTAAGGGAACGTATTTTGTGATATACCGCTCTTACAATATTTCCTATGTGTGCCTTCATATCCAAGTTTTGGTCTAAAGTGGCACCGAGGTATCTGATGGTGGTCTTGGTCTGGAGGTTAGCATCCTTCACTTTCAAAAAGGACGGAGCAGTGAAATTTCGGTTCCGTGTAATGAATAACACCTCAGTTTTCTTGTGTTGGATCCTTAGATTTTGGGATTGTAGCCAGTTGGATACTTCATTTATGCAGTTTGTTAATGGAGTGAGGTCGGGGTTCTCTGTTGTAAAAGGAAAATATAATAGTACATCATCCGCGTATATCATGCAGTTAACTCTAAAGGATCGTATCAGGTTGCATATAGGCTGCATGTATATATTGAACATAAGGGCGGAGAGGGAGGAGCCTTGAGGGACCCCTTGTTTTTGATGAAACTGATCTGATGAAGTATCGTTGGATCGTACCTGCTGCCATCTGTCAGAAAGGTAGGACTTACACCACTCAAGCGCTTTATCGGTAATTCCCTTCCCTTTGAGACGTTCTAGGAGGCGTTCATGGCTCACAGAATCGAAAGCGGCTGCGATATCTAGGAAGACAAGGACAAACCCTTGGCGGATGTTATCAATACCTGATAATAAGCTGCTGAACAGTGTAGTTAGAAGCGTTTCCACACCGTGTGCTTCTCTGAAGCCGTGCTGGCATGGGTCTAGTGGCGCGTTAATTTAACTGTTCACAGGCATTTGAGGCAGTTATGCTTGAAAGTGTTAAAATAGTCTGATTCCTTTGAATGACATTTATAACACAAAAGAGGAATGCTAAGCCTCAGCAGTAGAGAAATATTTAGAAAATACCTACGTTCTAACCAAAAGGTTTTAGGACAGATATTTTTCTTTTTTGCTTTTCTGCTTTACCTGCTCAATTACAGTTGAATACATCAATGCAGGTCCCTCATGGATTCAGACTTAAAAGTTAAACAATCCCTGCTATCTCAGAGTTTAATTTATTAGGAACATAAAATAGATTAATTCAGGGAGCTAATGGTTCAGCTGAGTGTCTCACAGGTTTTTTGCTACAGATGTACTTGAAAAAGTTCTTACTGTCCATTTTTGCTTCCATGGCAATTATTTTTCAAATTCTCTCTTTCACTGCCATATAACTTGCCAGTGTTTATCTTCTTTGCCATTTTCGTCATCCATCTCCTTTTTTCATTTCCTGAAAGATGCTTTTTTGGCTACAACAGCCTCTCTGACCTCACCTTTAAACCATGCTGAGCTTTTTTGGCCTTCTTTCCACCTTTCCTAAATCATGGCATACATATGGTCTGGGCTTCCAAGACAGTATTTTTAAACCACGCCCATGCTAGATGTAAATCTTTCATCTTTGCAGCTGCTCCTTTTAATTTTTTCTTAACCATTTTCCTCAGTTTATCATAGTCTCCCTTACGAAAGTTAAAAGGTAGTACTGTGGATTTTCTTGCTGTCCTTCCTCCATTTATTACATCAAATGCGATCATGCTATGATCACTATTGCCAAGTGGCCCCAAACACCATTATCGCTTGCACCAGGTCCTGTGCTCCATTAAGGACTAGAACCAAAACAGCTTCCCCTCTTGTCGGTTTATGAACCTGCTGCTCCAAAAATCAGTCATTTATTTCATCTAGAAACTTTATCTCCCTAGCATGTCCTGCTGCGACATTGACCTAGTTGATACCGGGTTAATTGAAATCACCCATTATTACTATGTTATAACTTTTGTTAGCTTCCCTGATTTTTGTTTTTTGGCATTTCATCATCCATCTGTTCATTCTGGCCAGATGGACGGTAGTACACCCCCACTGCCATTCCCTTCCAATTTTTACATAGAATTTCTATCCATAGAGATTGTATAGTGTATTTTGTTTCTTGCAAAAAACCTTTCATCCTATGTGACTCAATGCCCTCTCTAACATACAGCACAACACCTCTATCAATTTGATCTACCCTATCATTGCGATATAGTTTGCACCCAGGTATCATGATATCCCACTGGTAGTCCTCCATCTACCAGGTCTCTGAGATGCCAATTATATCTAACCTTTCATTTACTGCTATATATTCTAACTCTCCTATTTTATTTTTTAGACTTCTAGAATTTGCATACATAGAGGTTGTATTTTGTTCATATTAACAATATTGGTTATCAATTGACAGTGGTAATTTGGAATCTTTCTGCTCTGTCTGCTCTGTACTTAAAAGCATCTGGATTACTTCAATTTTTTGGAGCCTCTCTATCGGGATGCCCTAAATTCCTCTTGCTAGTATCCTTCAAGGATACCTCCTTCCACACCATGCGTTCTTGGGCAACTATCTGCTTTCCCCTAAAAAGAGAGTGAGCAGTTTAAAAGCTGATCGCTCTCCTTTTTAAAGGTTAATGCCAACAGCCTGATTCCACCCTGGTTAAGGTGGAACCCATCCTTTCAGGAAAGTCCATCCCCTTCCCCAGAATATTGCCCAGTTCCTAACAAATCCAAAACCCTCTTCCTTGCACCACTGTCTCATCCACGCATTGGGACTCCAGAGCTCTGACTGTCTTTTGGGTCCTGTGCATGGAACAGGAAGTATTTCTGAGAATTCTAAGCCTCCAGAACCTCCCTCCCACACATTCCTATGTCACTGGTACCAACATGCAGCAAGACAGTAGGCTCCTCCCCAGCACTATCCAAAATCTTGTCTAGGTGGCACGAGGTCCGCTACCTCTGCACCAGGCAGGCTTGTTACCAGGCAATCCTCCTGGCCACCAGCCACTCAGCTATCTACATGCTGAATGATCAATTCCCAACTCTAACGGCCATCCTAATTTTCCCTCATGGGCACATAGCCCTGGAGAAACTTCCTCACTGAAAGAGGGTTTTACATCACCTGGAGGACAGGTCCTAGCTACAGGATCACTTCCTGTCACACCAAGGTGATTCTCTCCTTTCACATGACCTCTCGCCTCCATGGCAACAGAGAGGTTGCCAGACTGCAGATGGGACTTCAGTACTACATCCCTGTAGGTCTCGTCTATATACCTCTCTGTCTTCCTTAGCTCCTCCAAGTCTGCTACTCTAGCCTCCAGAGATTGGACTCATTCTATGAGAGCAAAGAGCTCATAAGAACATAAGATATGCCATACTGGGTCAGACCAAGGTCCATCAAGCCCAATATCCTGTTTCCAACAGTGGCCAATCTAGGTCGTACGTACCTAGCTGTTTCCCCAAAAGACACAGGTTCCGCAATGCTTGTACTGGGTCAAGCATTGATATCCTGGGTCCCTTCTTAATAATGATTTATGGACCTTTCCTCCAGGAACTTGTCCAAACCTTTTTTAAACCCAGCTACACTAACAGCCTTTACTACATCCTCGGGTAACAAATTCCAGAGTTTGATTACACTACTAAAGCAGCATACCGTAGGTCTGTTACCTTATAGTCAGAATAAGGAGATTATAGCTGAAGCAATGTCTGCTGTTGCCAAGGGAATTGGGCATTGGACCAAGGCTCCATTGATTTCTAATTGGCAGTGTCTGCAGCGTTTAACTTTGGAATTGGGTGAATCATTAACTCTAGATAAACAGGGAAGGGAACAGAGCAAGGAAATCGATCTACTTGCTCCGTTCAGAGCCTTCCCTAGGGGGGATGGTGGTTTAGTTACTTTGGCATCCCACTGGTCGCCAGCTGAGGTTTTTAATTTGGCTAGATCATGCCCTGATTCCAGAGAAAAACCTGGTCAGTTTGTAGATTATTTGCGTCAGCTAATAACTACTTATGATCCTTCTTGGGTAGATTTGCAAAATTTATTGAAAGCAGTTTTTCTGAATCCCATAGAATTAAGGGCAGTCACCCATCCTCAACTGACTGATAATGTAGCATGGGTGTGGCCCTGTGCAGATCCTGTTATTAATGCTTCTGATGATGCTCAAATGACTGCTTTCAGGGAACACCGGAATAATTTGTTAAAGGTAATTGTAAAAAAATGTATTCCGGTTAGGGATTTGTCCAAGCTTTTAGATCTGAAGCAGTGTGGAGGGTGAAACTGTTAATCAGTTCCACACCAGGTGTTGCCTAGCATTCCGAGATTTTTCTCCTCAGAATGGTGACATGGAGGGTTTTGCTTCAGTTTTTGTGAATGGACTGCAATCAGAAATAAAAGCTATTCTTGAAAATGCTTTGCTTGGATGGTCTACTAAGTCTGCACAAGAGATCCTGGAAGCTGCCTTGCATGCAGAGAAGCGAATCCAGAAGCAGAAAGAAGCTGACAAAGGTAAACTTGATCGTCAACGTCAAAAACTTTTAAATCTACAAGTAGCAAGTTATGAATCCAATTTTAGGGGGCGAGGCAGAGCAAGAGGTGGTAGAGGTGTGGTACCCGTTAGAGGAAGAGGTCGTGGCTATATGGGAGGACAGCAAGGAGATTGTACCTGTTATGGTTGTGGGCAAGTGGGGCATATGATTAAAGACTGTACTAAGCCAAGGGGCAACTTTCCCCAACCTGGGGTGCGACAGGATGCTGCTAGTTATCCATCTGCTTCATACCCTGTGTCTACCCCTAACTAGCCTTCAGTTATGACCCAATATTATGCAGAGACTGATGTGGACTATAGTGAGGACTGACTAGGCTTGGTTGTGTGTCCCAACACACAGGGGGAAATACGCGCTACTATTATGGGGTATGAATTGCTTTTCCTGTTAGATACAGGTGCCTCCACATCTGCCATAGCGCTATCCCAGTTACCTCCTCCTTTGTTTGAGGCACTACCTGCAGCTCCTAAAGTACCTTGTGAAGGAATTGAAGGAAAGACTATAATGCATCAAAAGTTATCTGATGTACCACTTATAGTGGAGGGAAAATTGTATCATACAGATTTTCTGGTTGGCCCTACTTTGCCTGTCAACTTGCTTGGTCGAGATTTTTTATCCAGAAACAAGAGACTGTTATAAGATGGGAAACTGGCACTTTGACTTGTACCTTGTGTCCCCTGCAAGTATAACAGCCTATAGCTGTGACACCGGCTGTTGTGACTACTCCACCACTGGACACTCTTCCTTCAACCTTGTGGGCAGTACCAGGTGATGATATTGGACATCTCAACATTCCTCCGGTCAAGATTGAAGTACAACTAGGAGCTCCACTACCATATGTGCGTCAATATCCATTGCCTGCAGTGTCGGTGGCTGGAATACGGCCAGTAATCAAACTTCTTCTCCTTGCAATACTCCTATCTTACCTGTGTTAAAGGCTGATGGTAAGTCCTACAGATTTGTGCAAGATTTGAGAGCAATTAATCGTATTGTTCTACCAATTTTTCCCCTTGTACCCAATCCTCATGATATTTGGTTTCGTATACCATGTGACTCCACCCACTTCTCAGTTATAGATTTAAGCTCCGCCTACTACTCCATAGCAGTGGGGGAGGAGTCGAGATATTTACTGGCATTTACGTTTGAAGGGCGTCAGTATACCTGGACTATGCTGTCTCAAGGCTACACCGAGAGTCCTGCTTATTTTTCGCAGGCCCTTAAAGCTGCTTTACAGGACTTGGCGTACTGATCCAATATGTAGATTTACTTATTTGTTCTCCTTGTTATGATGCTTGCATTGCTGATACTATGTTAGCTCTTGTACATATCTCTCATTTGGGATTGAAAGTTAATCAAAGTTGCAATTTGCTGTACCGCAAGTGGTATTTCTTGGTGTATGTCTCTCATCTGCTGGACGCTCTATTACTGCTCAAAGAATTGGGCCTATTATGTCAATGCCTTTCCCTGCTACTGTACCTCTAATACGCCGCTTTCTAGGCCTTCTAGTATTTTGTCATCAGTGGATACCTGACTTTGCTGAACTTGCTGTTCCTTGCACCTAGTGCATTACTTAAGACCTCTCACCAACTGGGAGAAAATCAGACACGTGATACTCAGTGTAAAAGACTGGATAGTCCCCATCTCACTGCATCTTAGGTTTAAGGACTGGTTTAGATATTTCAATTGTTTACTTACTTAAAGTTGTTTACTTCTTGTCATGCAAGAAATACAGAGTTCAGAAGCTGGAGAGAAGGCACCTCGCTTGCCACAGGCCAAACAATGTTTCCTGGAAGAAAACAAAGAGAGCTAAAGCAAGTATAACAGCGCGCTAAGGCCAAAGCAGTTTGAAAGACACACGTTAACAGCACTTACACAACATCATACGTTAGGGGTGCTTGGGTAGGAAAGCATGGAGTTGCTCAGATGGAACGTGCACATGGACCGCACAACTGCCAGGCACACAATATTAAAAACACTACTAACAGATGCAGGAAACAACGGAAAACTCTAAACCATGCCAACAGTCACCAACAGTCCACCCCGAATTGCGCCCCAGATGAACAGAATTGGGAGCCCCCAACAAAGACAAAGACAATTACGAGATCAAACCTTGGTACTCACCCTCTGAGAGCCACAGGTAGAAAATTTGTACCGGGTTCAGCTCTACCCTCCTGAAACGGCTTCTTCTGCTTTGCTGGCACTATGTTTAAGGTGGCTGGCAGGCAGATTCCTCTGAGAGCCTTCTACAATCTTCGGGAGAGAGCAGCGGGGACAGAGGAAAGAGGGCATTGAAGTTGATGAGGCTGCCCAATTCTTCCAAATCCTTCCAATTTTCTGGCTGCTCAACAGGTTCTTATGATAAGAGTGTGGAGCTGAATTAATTCTCTCTCCTCCTATGGCTACCGAAAAACCGCATTTAGTGGAGCCTCCCACATCGCGCTCAAGTGAGGAGACTCACCCTCAAGATGGTCATTCACAGGCGTTTAAATCAATCTTTTTCTCTTAATTATTCAGATTTTCTTCAGAGTGGAGAATATTCATCCACCATCTGCTGGAGGCAAAAGAATACTGAAGAGACTTCTAGTGGCTGAGGCGGATAGAGGCATGGGAGTAATGTCACTGTAACCTGGGATTTTCATAGGTTGTATCCAGCAATCTGCTAGTAGGGGCACACAACCCACTTGTCTGCACTGGTCTAGCAGGACAATATAGAAAAAGAGTTGTATACCTCCCCCAAAGCCCGGGTGGTGGTCAATGATGCCTTTCCTCAGGCTTTGATGCCCTTTGTCCCTGGACTCTTCACTTTGAGCTGTTAACTGGGGCAGAATAGAGGAACTGCCAGATCCTATCCTATCCTATCCTATAACATACTTCTATGCCACCTTTTTTCCATAAATTGGATTCAAAGCCATTTACAACATTTTTCAGCAGCCACCAACTTGGGTTGATAAGTCATAAGGCCTCCTGCAGGACCAATGGCCCTGGACCATCTAACAGAGAGGGAGTTGCCCAGCCCGGCATTCAATTCAGTGCTTACAGAAGCATCTCGATTATCAGATGGCAAGACTGCAAATATCATTCCAACTGATACAACTGTTGAGAGTAGGGAGACCATAAAGAGAGCAGATGTCTCTGCAGAAGACATGTGCACTAAGGCCTTAGGGACCAGATCCAGGCTAGATGCCTTGGACCCACAGTATTCACTGTTCCCTCTAAGCTTTGCACGTGTGTGCGCGCACACACCTCGCCGAGGGAGCGCACCTACTTTACAACAAAGCGCACAAAAATTACAGTTCTGATTCTGTTAGAAAACAACACAGACGTCTTAAAATTTAAAAGTTGTGATTGTAATTACTAGAAATTTTCTGCTTCATTTAGTAATCGTCTATTTTCATTTAATTTGATTAAAATCAATGTGGTGTACATACTGTATTTTGACGTGTAGTCAAATTTTAAAGTATATAACTCCGAGTGTCGTTATGTGGCGCACAAAAATTTAACCTTCCTTCAAAAGCTGCACAGCTGATATTTTATGCGCACACAACCTACAGAAAATTAGAGGGAACATTGACAATATTCTGATTCAAGTTGAACTCCATGATAGTTGACACCAGAACAAGCAGATGTTCCTCTGCCCAATGACATAATTCTGCCACCTCAGCCATCCCAGTACGTTGAGTTCCACCCTTCTTGTTAAAATATGGACTACCTTGTCTGCTAACAAGAACTGAAACATCAGCAGAGTCAGGTAAACCGCTTTGGCCTCCAACCGGTTGACGGACCAAGCTTCCTGAGAGGACCAAAGGCCCTGAATCATCTGACCAAGGTAGACAAATGAGCCCCCCAGCTCTATGGGCTGGAATCTGTGGTGACTACTACTCTATTCAGTGCTTCCAGAGGCACCCCATATATCAGATGACAAGACAGACCACCGCATCAGCTGATCCTTGATTTCCCAGGAGAGAGCAAGAAAACCAGAGAGACAGCAGATGCCTCTGTAGAGGATGCATGTGCCCGTGGTCCAAAGGACCAGCTCCAGGGTCATAGACACTAGGAGTTGAAGGTACTCCCAGGCCAGAAGAGCAAGTTGTGCACAAAAAAACTCCAAGTTGGCTCCGCAGTTTGAGTGACCTTTCCTGCTCAAGGAAGACCCAACCCACAAGAGGCTGAATCAAGCTCCAAGATACTCCAGATCCTGGGAGAGATTCAGGCTGCTCTTGGAATAACTGTTCCCCATTCCCAGTCATCGAATCACCAGGGTTGTGTCCTCTGGACTTCTCCAGGTAGTCATACCAAGTCAGCAAGTCATTCAGGTATGGATGAACCCAGATCCCTTGTTTGCAAAGGAACACCATGACCTTCGAGAAGGTGACAGGACAAGGAGCTCTGGCCAAGCCAAAGGGCAGGGCATGGAACTTTTAAAGTGATAGCCCAGGACACAAAAACAGAGAAACAGATGTAGTGCTCCTAAATGGGAATATGAACACATATCTTGGCAAAATCTACAAAATGAACTCCCTTACCTCAGTGCTGGTGTTGCTCCGAATGTGTCTGTTGCCCTATTTTGTTTTGTAACGCAGCCGCCAAAAACTACAGAACAGCAGTTGGAGTCCGGGAGAAGATGTTGCAGCCTGCTGCCAAAGGTCAGTGCTGACAAGCTCAACACTAATCAACCATCTTATGGGCCCGACTCAAGAACTGTGGGGGCTTGGGACACCTCGACAGATATTCCTGCTGAAATCAGAGCTTAACCCAGCCACATCTGTCACTGCTACTGCCTTCTCCAGCCTACTGTGCATGCAAGAGAAGCCTCTGATGCGATGCCAAATAAAACCCCACTGCACTCTCTGTTCTTGAACAGCAGCCATACAAGCACATGCATCATAGCATCAGCAAGACAACAAAGCCAAGTGAAGGCCTAAGGGCAGAACCGGTGTCCTCAAAGGGGACGTCAACCGCAGAAGCCTGAACAATCTGCTAGACACAGACCCTGTAATCTATCCCATCCACAGCTATTCTTGCCACCTCAGTTTATGCCTTATACTGTTATCAGCACAACTATAAATGTCAGACCCAGAGAGCATAGAACTTTAAAAATAAATAAATACATACATAAAAATAAAGTACCACTTAAGGAATACTAAAATGTACACTACAGTAGAACATAGACGCGAGATCATCAGATTCAATCTGATATCACAAACTACCAATATCCCAATATATGCAATCTTCTTCTAATATTAAGTTCTTTAATATTAGAAGAAGATTGCATACTTCCAAACTGTGGACTGAATCCAAACAGGATAACAAAATCCTCATTTAAAGGTCACAACTACAGTTTTAAAAAAGAAAATGGAATCATTGGCCTACAAAGGTTAATGGTATGCCATAACATGCCCTGCATGGGCTTGAAGGGAGGCAGGGACTTCATCAGCATGGTGAAATTAGCCCTTACCTGCTAATTGTCTTTCCTTGACTTATCTCCAGTCCAGTCCCAACACGGATGGGTAGTCACACTTGTCCAGTAGCTTGGAGGCTGAGTATGTCAGATCTGTGACATAAGCATACTTGGGCAGCCGGAAACCCCTCTCAGCCCCTAGTAACCTAACGACAAAGCAAACTCAGAAGAGAAAAGACCACATGCAACCTGCAACACCAGGACCGAATTTAACCCTTTGAAGGCCTACTTTAAAATTTTAATACACATTCTGCAGCTAGGTTAATTTTTGCATATTTCAGAAAAATTGTACCCGTCTTATTCAATATGTTCTAATAGTGATTTTCCTTCTGCTATGGTCATGTATTATATACCATTTGATAGAAATATTTAGTCAGAATTTTGGATCCCGAGAGTTTTGGGCTCGGCCTGGAAAGGGTTAAGGAGAAAAACATCTTTAAGAAAAAAGAAAAAAACCATAATGAGTCCCATAAACAGACCACAAGCCCCCCCATGCGAGGAAAGGACGCCCAAACATGCCATCTGCCCAAGGGACCTGACCTACTCTCTATCCAGTAGCCTCCCTGGTTCTCTCAATTTCTTTTTTTTTTTCACTTCTTCAATTGACAAAGGTCACTTATCTCTGCACTCCCCTCAACCATTCTGTAACGACTTATTGATATACTTCTTCGAGATCCGGGATTGCAGTCTATAACAAACAGAACCCTTCAGTTAGCGGTGGGTCAGACACTGGACTGGAGATACTCAAAGAAAGACAATTAGCAGGTAATGCCTTGTTTCACTTTCTTTATCATATCCTCCAATACAGTCCCAACACGGATGGGATGTAATATAGCATTCTAATCCTGGGAGGAACCAGCAAGCCCGGTCTGAATCACCGCCGCTTCAAATTTCACATCCCTCGCTGCTTGCACATCCAAGCGATAATGCTCAACAAAAAGGTATGCAGGGATGCCCATGTAGCGGCCCTGCAGATATCCGCCGGTGGGATAAAGCTTGATTCTTCGAGTCTGCCCAGGAAGTCGCTTGTGCCCTTGTTGAGTGAGCTCGCAACCCCAATGGCACCGCTTTACGCTTGAGGAAGTAAGCCGAGGAAAGTCTCCCTCATCCACTGAGAAATGGAGGACTTGGACGCCACTTCCCCTTTGCGAGAGCCTCCAAACAGGACAAACCACCTATCAGTCTTCTAAAACGATCTGTGGTTTTCAAGTAACACCGGAGGACGTGACATACGTCCAAGAACCACAAAAGAGGTTCAGACTGGGAAACTCCCTCGTCCGAAAACACCAGGAGGGTAACTGGCTGATTCACATGGAATGAGGAGATCACCTTTGGCAGGAAGGATGGAATCGGATGCAATACAACCTTTTCTTTAGAAATATAGAGGAAAGGTTCCCGACAATATAAGGCTTGCAACTCCGAAATCCTCCTAACCGAACAGATGGCTACCAAAAAGACTGTTTTCAGGGTCAAGTCCTTCAACGAGCATGCAGCCAGCGGCTCGAACAGTGCCATGGTCAGTGCTGAAAGCAACTAATTAAAGGTCCCATGTGGGAACTATAGACCTCAACAAGAGTCGAACCTGCTTTACGGCCCGAAGGAAACACACCGGGTCTGGATGAGCCACTAGAGATTTTCCCTGTACTTTCTCCGAGTAACATGCCAAGGGTGCTACCTGCACCCACAAGGGAATTACATGCCAAACCTTTTTCCAGCCCAGCAGCTCCAAGAGATGAGCCTCTAGGGGTCTCAATCCCCGGTCTACACACCAGTTCTCAAAGAGCCTCCAGACCCTAATGTAAGCCAGCAAAGTGTAATGCTTACACGCCTTCAGCAGAGTTGAAATGACTGTGCCCGAGTAACCCCGCTTAACTAACCACACTCTCTCAAGAGCCATGCCATAAGAGGGACTCGATCCACCTGTGGCATTAGGATCGTTCCACAGGTCACCAGGGATCATCTGTCAACAACCTGACTAGATCGGCATACCACGGTCTGCGTGACCAGTCAGGCACAATCAGGATGACCATCCCCATGTGTGCCTCAATCCGCTGCACCATCCGCCCTATCAGGGCCCATGGTAGAACACATAAAACAGACCTGCCTCCAGCCAATGTTGCACCAGGGCGTCAAGGCCCTCCAACATCCGTTCCCTGTGTCTGCTGTAGAACAGACTTGCTTGCGCAGATGCAAGGGTCGCCATGAGGTCCATGACTGAAGGGCCACAGTGGCAAACCAGCTGTGCAAACACCTCATCGTTTAGCATCCACTCATCAGGATCCACCCATACTCTTCTGAGGTAGCTGGCCACTACGTTTGTTCTTCCGGCCCACGTGTGCCACTGACAGTGCATGGAGGTTGTCGTCTGCCCATGCCAGTAACGGGGCGACTTCGCTTTCCAACTGGGTGCCGCCCATACCCCCTTGTCTGTTGATATACATCACAGTGGCGGCATTGTCCGAGAACACGCGTACTGCTTTCCCTCAAAGAAGGCCCGTGAAGCTCTGAAGGGCCAGGGCCACTGCCCTCATCTCCGGCCTGTTTATGGCCGGTGGACTCCTCCGTCAACCAGCTGCCCTATGCTACCTGCGACCGACAGTGGGCACCCCAGCCTGTCAGGCTAGCATCCGTCATGAGGGCGATCCACATCGGTGTCTCCAAAGGCATCCCCACTAACAAGTTCTCGGGTCTTAACCACCAGCGGAATGCTATTTTGACCTCCCCTGGACAAGACAGTAGCTTCTCCAGCGGGTGACACTGGGCTGACCATCTCCTCAGGAGGGACTTCTGTAGCAGTGTCATATATGCTCGAGTCCAAGGCACCAGCTCGATTGTTGCAGCCATCAAGTTTAGGAGCTGTAGGTAATGCCAGGCCATTGGAGCTGATGACCGCAAGATGACCTGATCCATAACTGCAGCTTGTTCATCCATTCTAAGGGCAAAGAAACCTTGACTTCTTGTGTCCAAAACTGAGCTCCCAGGTAAATCAACTCCTATGTCAGACTCATGCTGCTCTTTGCCGCGTTAATCACCCAGCCCCCGAGGGAACTCGACCACCCAAGCGGTGGCCCTCACACTCTTATCCCTGGACTTTGCTCGTGTTAACCAATCGTCCAGGTAAGAGTGCACCAGAATTCCTTCCTTCCACCGGGCAGTCGCTGCCACCACGACCTTGGTTATGGTCCCGGGTGTAGTTGCTAGGCCAAATGGCAACACGGTGAACTGAAAGTGTCCCATGAGTACCACAAATCTTAGGAAGCGCTGATGCTCCCGCCGAATTGGAATGTGCAGGTAGGCTTACGTGAGGTCCAAGGATGTAAGAAACTCACCTTCTCTGACAGCCACGATCAGTGACCTCAGGATTTCCATGTTGAAGCGCAGGACCCTGAGACAATGATTCATGTGCTTGAGATCCACAATGGGTCAAAAAGAGCCCGCCTTTTTGGGGACCACGAAGTAGATGGAGTATCGACCAGAGCTGAATTAGCTTTGTGGCACTTCCGCGACCGCCTGCAATTGTACAAACCTCTACAGGGTATCCTGTAACAGGTGATCTCCGGAACAGCAGGAATTAGTCTTCACACGTGGGAGACGTCGCCAATGGAGCCCGCACAGGAATGCTCCCCAGCATCCAATCAGAAAGCCTTTGGGAGCATCCCCCGCGCCTGCGCGGTGGCTTCCCGCCCTTCCTACTGCCTCTCCCCAGTTGAGTTTCATAGCTGAGCCAGAAGGAGAGGAGAGGAAGGAATAGAGAAAATAGAGATACAACTCCTAGGGGAGGTGGGCGGGTTGTGAAGACTAATTCCTGCTGTTCCGGAGATCACCTGTTACAGGTAAGTAACTGTGCTATCTCCAGGAACAAGCAGGAATGAGTCTTCACACGTGGGGACTCCCTAGCTAAGGATGCCCGGGGAGATCCCATAAGCGCAGCCCAGGACGGGATGGCATTTGCCCAACCTGAATCCCCGGCATCCCCTGAGGGATGCAGGGCAGGAGTTGAATAGAGGAAGCTGTAGAGGAACAGCGAATCTAAAGACTACAGAGGAAAAGTCTTTAGAGTGCAGAACAGGTACCATTAAGATACAGCAAAAAAAAAACCCAGGCTACGGGAGAGTAGTCAGAGGGGTGCAGTAAGAGTATCATTAAGCATTTAATGAGTAAATGACCTAGTACCAGATAGAGCTTACCGGCCATTAAGTTTTAAAGAATTAATGGTTTAGAACCCTGTATAGCTTACCCACCGGGTTGTCGGAAGTAGTCCTGTGATGAAGGCACTGTAGACACAGTAGCGAGGTCATCAAGGAAACTTCACCACAGCGAGGAGGAAGTTCCAAATCCGGAAGGCCATGAGATCCAGGCGTCAGTTGGGTCAGGAGAAGGACGGCAGGTCTTCCAGGAGGCTTAATGCAAGCTGAGCACTCCCTTAGGAGTAGAGTCCATAACTCAGAGGACTAAAAGTGGAAGACAGGCCGAACTAGAGAACCTATCCCGGAGAAGAGTAGAGGTGTACCCCAGAGCAGAAGGAGTACACAGTCTGCCCTAGCGAGAGATAGGGAGACAAGGGTCCGGACCTCCGGGAGGAGGACCTAACTGAAAAAGGAGCTGTTGACTTCACAGCAGTAGGGTACCACCAGTCCGCAGGCCAATCAAGGAATAGGCAGGCGGACTGGCCGGACCCCCGGAGGGGGGGTGTGAGTCCCGGCCATAGGGGGAAAAAGGCGGTAGAACACAGGTACTGTGGGCATCCCCCAATAGGCGTCTATCAAGCAGGTGATATCTAGTATATCTAAGCCGGTGGACATGGGGACGCCCCCTCCGGTACTAATGCAGGTACGCCGGGGGGCCTACCTCCATGAGCAGCACCCTGGTAAGGCGGATCTGCCATCAATCCCCAGAACGTCCACCTGGAGAGGTGGCCTCAAGATCCGTCAGAGGAGGGATCTTTTCCGGAGGGCAAGGGCAGATCGGCAAGCTAAGGGTGCGATAGCGTGGGGGACGGAGGATAACATCAGTCCGGTAGAACGCCTCAGGGGTTGGAGGCCCTATATGTGTCCCCAGGACCTGCACGCAGAACTCGTCCCCCGCACAATCGGGGGACATGAGGGTATAGTCCCTGGTAAGTATTGGGGGACTATAGCGGCTGGAAGGGGAATTCCGCTACGGAAGCAATCAGCAAGGGACACTGGCTGAGAGGGGTTCGGGGACGTACTGAAGAGTAAGTAGGGTGACCGTGGGCCATAGCTATCATGGAGTAAGGTGGTCTCCCTTTCCCACGGAGGAGAATACCTGAACCCCTAGATAAGTCCCCGAACCATTTGTCAACTGAACGAGCCCCAGAGTAGAGCTCGATTTTAAACTTCTGGTAAGGAGGTTAAGTGCAGGCAGCCGCCCACCTGAGCCTAAAAATGCTAGTATGAGAGTCCTGGCGCGGGTCCGGGGACATCAACCCAGGGTGAGAGGTCCCTTGCTTGGGCGCGCCTGGAGGGTGGGCGGAGGGCTGACATTTCCTCTTCCTAGGGAAGGGGGGTCTGGAGAGGCGTTTACCACCGCCGGGGGAGAGCCGGGCCCTAGGCTGGCTGCAAACTCTGGGAAGGTTAGCGAAGCACTGTGCGACCTGACGTAAGGCTTCGCTATTGAAGAGGTGATCTCCATCGCAGGGAGAATTACCCAGGTTGTGCTGTGCCCGTCTACACAACTCGGACGCCTGCAACCATGCTGTACGGCGTGCTCTAATGGCAACAGCAGAGGCTCTGCTGACCGACCGGAAGGAGTCCAGAGAAGCACGAGAAAGGAATCCGGAGATATTCCTGCAGTGATAAAGAAGCAGGGAATATTCAAAGGCCTTGGTTGCAGATACGAAGGGGGATAACCGAGATAACCTCTCGGTAACCTCCCGAAGCGACAGACTCATAAAATATATATGAAATAATTCTGGCCGCCAGCATAGACGTTTGGAAGGCTTGACGTCCTAGAGTATCTAGCGTCTTCGAGACGCGGCCTGGAGGGCGAGAAGCATGCTTCTCCTTGCTTCCGGCCTTCCTCAGCGCCGATTCCACCACAATGGACCGATGTGGAAGCTGGTGCTGCTGAAACCCCGGGGACGGAGGCAACCGATACAGAGCCTGCATCGCAGTCGACGGCGCCGGAACCCTCCAAGGCGACCGCCAAGCCCCCAGCAGGAGATCCTGCAGGGAGGGATGCAGAGGAAGCATCACAGCTGCCTGTTCCGCAGGGCCTGGGCTCGGGTCCAGGATAGGGATGGCCAGCAAGTCCGCCATGTCAAGGAGGAAATCCTGAAAAGGCGGCTCTGCCGGAGTAGTTATGGCGGGAAAGGCCGCCAGGGCACTAAGAGGCCGCTCGGGCCGATGCCCGCCGGACAGAGGAGGGGACCAACCGACCCGGATCGGGGCAGTCAACATGGCGTAGTCGGCTCCTAGAATTGATTCCAAGCTAGGCATCGAAGGGGTCGATGGCACCAACGGCGCCGCAGGAATCGGCCTCGGCCCCGAACCCGGGGGCGGCGCTTCCCCCCGTGACTGGAGCGAATCCACGGCCGCCGGAGGGCAGGGGCCAGCGATCTCTGCTCTGCGTTGCGGGAGGGGACAGGGGCCGATCCCGAGACAGGCAGTGGCCAGGCTATCAAGGCTGGACAACGACTCCAGGCTGCGCATCGAACTGAGCGAGGAGATCAACTCCCTCCTCGAGGATCCTGGCGGGAGCGACTACGCCGGTGGTGGAGATCCCGGAGCACGGATCGGAGCCGCGCCGACCGGTGCCGCGAGCATCAAGGGCCCCCGAGGACGGTGCTCGGTGGAGAGGGGGTCATCTGATGCCGGCGCCGATGTCGATCGGCGGGCGCCGCCCGATGCCGGGCCCCCTCTCGAACCCGTCCTACCCGGAGGGAAAGCCTGCCGGGGCATACGGCCCGTCCCCGAGGGGACCCAGGTCACCCGACGACGAGTCCCTGCGGGGGGGGGGGAGTGCAAAGCCCCTGCGGTGGGATCGAGGCGATCGAAGACCCCGAGGCCCCTTTTCTAGGAAAGGGCGGGGCCCTCGACGGCCGCGTCGATGCCAGGGGGTCGCCCGTGTGCTGGTCGACACACCCCGAGGTCCCCGGGGAAGGTTGATGGCAGTCCCTTGAGCTTGACGCCCCTGCCGTCGCCAGCGGAGTGGCGCCGCTCAAAACCGGTACCACACTTGCGCAGGGCTGGGATACCGGCGACCCAGCTCGGGTCGAAGCGAGCGGCTCCGAGGGGAGTGAGGCCAGGAGATCATCCCCGGCGAGGGGTGGAACCATCGACGCCGGCGCGCTCGAAGCGGGTACCGCCTCCGCGCATGGCCGGAACGCAGGGCCAGACTGTGTCGAGCCGATCGGCCCCAGAGGTGCCGAGGGCAGCGGCTGGCGATTCCCGGTGGGGAGCGGGTTACTCGACGCCCACGGGTCGGCTCCGCCCGAAGCGGATACTACCCCCGTAGGGACGCCATACCGGCGCGAGTCGGTCGGCCCCGGAGGCGCCAAGGACCGCAGCCGCCAATCCCCGGTGAGGAGCAGAACGCTCGACACAGACGCCGACGTCGAGGGGTCGGTACCGCTCGTAGCGGGTACCACCCCCGCGCATGGCAGTGATGGAGGAATGCCAGGCTGGACCGAGTCGATCGGCCCCGGAGGCGCCGAGGACAGCAGCCGACGATCCTCGGTGAGGAGCGGAACGCTCGACACCGACGCCGATGCCGGAGTCTCAGTACCGCCCGGAGCGGATACCACACCCGAGCAGGGAGGTCAGACCCGGTCGAGTCGATCGGCCCCGGAGGCGCCGAGGACACCAGCTGACGATCCCTGGCGAAGAGTGGAACACTCGACGCTGACGCCGATGCCGGGGAATCGGCACCGCTCGAAGCGGGTACCTCCCTCGGGCATGGCTCGGGAATGTTCTTGTGAGGAGCGAACCTCAGGAACATCCCGAAACCCCGTAAATGCTTTGGAGCCCGAAGACTCCCGCCGGGGTATATTAGCCAAGGGGGACTTGAGGGGTCGGCTGGAGCTGTCGCCATGCCGCGCATGAGACTCGCCCCTCAAGACTCGGCTAGTCTTAACAGACTGTTGTGTGGATACCTGATCCCGGAGAGAAGAAGAACCCGACGACCGCGCGCTGGGCGCGAAGACGTCGTCGAGGGATATCCGAAAAAGGGAGGGTCTTCTCCCGACACTGTAGCCCGGGGGATACGGGAAAGAAGGGTCAGGCCCCAAACAGGAGAGGCACCAGGCATTGGAGTCCAAATGGAAAATTAGGTCCCCGGAGAAGAAGGCTCCATGCTGTAAGCCCGGTAGGCCTCGGCGCCCAGAGGGGAGGGTCCCTCCAGGCGACCAAAAATAAATGAAATTTAAATGAAAATTAATTGAAAAGAAAAGAAAGAAAGGGGCACGGAGGTGCCACCGTCGGCGGGAAAAAGCCACGACTACAGAAACAAGAACAAAGGGAAAAATTTTCTGCGGTGGCAGGAGGGACTTCCTGACTGCTCCGCGGAAAACGAAAAACTGGGGAGAGGCAGTAGGAAGGGCGGGAAGCCACCGTGCAGGCGCGGGGGATGCTCCCAAAGGCTTTCTGATTGGATGCTGGGGAGCATTCCCGTGCAGGCTCCGTCAGCGACGTCTCCCACGTGTGAAGACTCATTCTTGCTTGTTCCTGGAGATCTTGTGATCCTCTTGCAGAGCACCTCACAGGAAGCTTTCTTTAAGCCAAAGAAACTCGAGGGCATAACCCTCCTTGATAACCTCCAGGACCCACTGGTCGGAGGAGATCAGGGTCCAGGCAGAGTAAAAACCATGCCGTCATCCCCCTACGGGAACCAACTCAGCCTGGACCCGCCTCACCTCATTGTGGTTTCTTGTTGGAGGCGGGAGCGGAAGGGAAGAACCCCCTCCCTGCTCCCCAAAAGCTTTGAAAAGGCTGCCATCTCATGGGAAATTTTCCCCTCTGGTAGAGGGTGAATTGAATAGTCCTGAAGCAACGGAATTCCCGTGCTTGCCATCAACCCTGCACTGGCGAACGCCCTGGCTTCTGTTTGTCCTCCGGGAGTCTACCACCCTTAGACTCTCCCAAGTTCTTAACCAACTTCTCCAGAGCCTCTCCAAACAAGAGCTTCCCCTTGAATGGGAGCCTGCTCAAACGACATTTGGAAGATCCGTCTGCCGACCAATTCCGGAGTCACAAATATCTGCGTGCAGAGACCATCATGGCCATGCTTTGGGCTTGACACCTAATCAGGTTGTAAAAAACCTCCCTCACTGATCCCCTTGCTTCCTCTTTCCCCTCCACTTAGGCTCTCCATTTTCTTCAGGCTTTGAATGAATGTACTCTTTCCTGTCTGGTATTGTAGTTCCTCTTTCCTTCTCTGGCTCTGTACTTATTTATACATTGTAAACCACCCAGATGGTCTCCGATGGGCAGATCAAGCATCGTAATAAAGATAAAGAAAAAAGTAGGCCCCCTGACTCTAGCTTAGCCACTTCCGGGGGAGCGGGCCCCTGCTCCCCTAACTCCTCCTGGAAAATCTTGTACCCAGCATAGGCAGGCGCATGCCACGACTGCACCACACACCGAGGTCTGCAGGGAAGCCACGTTAATGTCAAAAGCTTGCTTTAGCTTCCTTGTCTTGGACATCCTTGAGGGGCGAACTGCCCTCCACCGGGATGGTGGTCTTCTTAGTCACTGCCGAAACTGCAGTGTCCACCTTGGGAGAGCAGAACAGGTATTTCTCTTGCTCGGGGAGCGGGTAGAAGCGCGCCATCATCTGCGCCCCTCTCAGTCCAGCCTCCGGAACCTCCCTTTCATCTAGGATCATCTGCTTGATGATCCGAAGCATGGGAAGCACTGACTGCAGTTTCCTGACCGCCTGTAACAAGGAATCTTCCAGAGGCTCCTCTTCCACCTGAGGCCCTGTAGTCATATTGAGGGTCTTCAGAAATGCATGATCAACGCTGACAGCTCCTTCCTACAGAACACTCGCATAATACGGGCCTCTTCCTCGTGTGGAATCTCGCCCTCCTCCAGCTCGTCCACCTATAAGGCTTCTTCTTCCAGCGTCTCCGGCCCTTCCAACAGCATTGAAGCCGAGTCGTCCCAGGATTCAGCCCCACGCCTGGCTTTAGCTATGGGTCCTATCTGCGCGCTGGTGGACACCTCGCCTTCAGCCAAGGACCTCTTCTGGGCAAGGACCCTGAGCTCTTCTGCCTAATGCAATAGGCTTTGCGTATGAGGACGAACTCTGGGGAGAAAACCCTCAAGAAGTCCTCCGTCGGAGTGTCCTTGGAGGTGGAGGGCCGAGGGGCTTGGGATTCCCAGGCCTCTGCCGAGACCCTGGAGCTCGGCCCCGCCTTCTCCAACTGAGGCTCCCCTGATTCTTCTGGAGCTACCTGCCCCATCCTGCAGGTCATCCTCAACAGAGTGTGCTTCTGCCTCACAGTCTCTGCAGAAGCCCTCCAATGACATGGCCCCCCTCCTGGACCCATAAGCTAGACATGTTGACCTGGTGGACCTTTTTTTTGTTTTACTTACTCGCAGCCCCTGATCCAGGACTCCTCAAACAAAGGAAACACCCCTTTTTGACTCACACTTACCACTGCTGCAGGACCCGATAGGATTGGCCTCCGTGCCGCAGGGGAGGGAGGAGCCTCCCTCGAAGTTTCCTGCCTAATCAAGAGGAAGGGAAGGGTTGCTTAACGTCCAGCCTTTTCCCCCCTCCCAAAACAATAAATGCTATTTAAAACCCCCAGGAGAGAGGCTCTTGTCCTGCACAGCACTCAGCCTCCTGTTGGCTTCCAGCAGCTGTGGGAAAACCCCAGAAGAGTCAGCAAAAGAAAACAATTTCTTGTTGTGTCGATGTGCGCTGCTCAGCCTGCCCTGAGGCTTCAGCAGCCGCTCAGCTTCTGGAGGGAGGGCTGCCTGGAGGGGGGACTACCTAAACGTATCAACTCGCACCGCTCAGCCTGCAGCCAGCCGCGACGGTCGCAAATTCATCTGGTAGAGGGCTGCTCAGGACAGGAGGCTAGACCTTGGGCACGCGCGCTCAGCCAGGAGAACCCTGTCTTCGCTAATAAGGGTTCCTGCCGCCAAAGTTTGCCCAGCCGGCGGCTCCAGCCAAGGAAGGGTCCCACAGAAGGGCTTCCCCCTTCCGTCTGGCACTGGTGCTGCAAGGGAGAGGCAGAGCAGAAAGGAGAAATTAGACCTTACCTGCTAATTGTCTTTCCTTGAGATCTCTCCGGGCCAGTCCAGGTACCGTAGGGTTGTCGACCTCCTCCAGCAGCTGAGAACTGAATTCTGAAGTCTTGCTGACAGCCTAACCTGCTCCCCCTGGTGTCAGAAACTCAGTCTACCGTTGTCAAAACAGTCTGGAATAGAATCACCTCTCACTATCTAAACTACTACAATACATACTACAAACAAACCAAAACCTATGGACAAAAAACATGTAGAAACTGTTTCTCTCTCTCTTTTTTTTTTTTTTTTTTTTTAACATCCCAGCACGGCCAAAACTGCCTACCCCCTGCTACTACCAGGGAGCCCCACAGTCCACGCCATTCCGTACCTCCTGGGTGGAAGACCAAGAACAACTGTTCCTAGTCCCTCTCCTCCACACTGCTATGCTACCACACCCCATAGAGCAGGGCCGACTGAATTACCAGACTATACCTCTTAATTTCTTCTCATGAACTCCGCAAGGAGATCTCATAATGCCTTACAAAGAAACTGCAAAGGACCTGGGTGGGCCTTGGACTGGCTCAGAGAGATCTCAAGAAAAGACAATTAGCAGGTAAGGTCTAATTTCTCCTTCCTCTTCGTCTCTCCGGGCCAGTCCAGGTACCTTAGGGAAGTACCAAAGCAGTACCTAACCTCGGGAGGGTCCCACTAAGCCCGCTATAATGGCCAAGGCTCCCACCTTTGCGTCTCCTCTTGCCTGAACATCCAATCTATAGTGCTTTGCAAAAGTGTGCAGAGACGACCACGTAGCCGCTCGGCATATATCCACCGGCAGAATCAAAGCCACCTCGGCCCAAGAAGCCGCCTGGCCCCGAGTAGAATGAGCTCGAAGCCCCTCCGGGGTTGTCTTTCCGCTCGCCTGATATGCTGCAGTCACAGAGTTTTTCACCCAGCGAGCAATGGAGGCTTTGGAAGCCGCTTCACCTTTCTGAACTCCTCTAAATAGTACGAATAACCTGTCCGTCCGCCGAAATGGTTCCGTTCTCCTAAGGTACCTACAGAGCACCCTACCTAAATCCAACTTCTTTAGGGAACTATCCATGCCTTTTCTATCCCTGCACTGAAAGGTTGGAAGCGAAATTGGCTGATTGATATGAAAACCAGACACTACCTTCAGGAGAAAAAATGGGACCGGCCGCAACATCACTTTTTCCTCGGTAAATTGAATATACCGCTCTCTACATGAAAGCGCTTGGAGATCTTGAGATTCTCCGTGCCGAACATAATGCCACTAGAAAGGCAATTTTCCACGAAAATTCTCTGAGCGACACTGTTCCCACCGGCTCAAAGGGAGACCGTGTCAACGCTTCCAGGACCAAGTTCAAATCCCAGGCCGGGACTACCGGTCTCACTGGGGGATGCACATTCCTAACCGCCCTTAGAAATCTCAGGATATCCGGATGTCCCAACAAGAGGTGCCCTTGTATTTTGCCTCTAAAACATGCCAGGGCTGCTAACTGGACCTTCAGGGTACTGAGGGCTAGACCCTTCTCCAAACCCTCCTGCAGAAAAGACAAGACATCCAGCACCGTCGCGCTCAACGGTCGAAGGACCCGCTTCTCGCACCAAGCTTCAAAAATACGCCAAATACGAATATAAGCCAATGACGTAGATTTTCTCCTGATGTCAGCATTGTGGCCACTACCGCCGCCGAATAACCTTTACGAGTTAGCCTTTCCCTTTCAAGAGCCAAGCCGTAAGAGGGAAGCGATCCACATTTGGCATTAGAAGAGGGCCCTGGTACAACAGGTTCACTCAATTGGGCAGCCTCCAAGGACGGTCCACTAGTAGACGCACTAGGTCCGCATTCCATGCTCTCCTGGGCCAGTCTGGGACAATGAGAATCACCCGTCCTTCATGACGCTCTACTCTCCGAATGACTCGCCCGATCATCGACCATGGGGGAAACACATAAAGCAACTCGCCCGACGGCCAAAGCTGAGCCAACCCGTCGAGCCCTTCTGCCATGTGCTCTCTACACCTGCTGAAAAACCGCCTGGCCTTGGCATTGTTGAAGGTGACCATCAGATCCATGACCGGCTGCCCCCCAGCGCATCGTAATGTCGTAAAAGACCGCCGCGTTCCACTCTCCGGGATCCACCAGATGCCAGCTGAGATAATCTGCTTGTACATTGTCCCGTCCTGCTACATGAGCCGCCAAAGTGCCAGCAGATGATTCTCTGCCCAGTTCATCAACCGCCGACTCTCCTCCAACAAGCCCGCACTGCCTGTTCCTCCTTGCCAATTGATATGACACTTTTACTGCATTGTCGGAGAAAACGCGTACCGCCTTTCCCTTTACCAGAGGGAAGAACTCTTGAAGAGCGAGGTGCATCGCTCTCACTTCCAATTGATTGACCAAGCGATCTCCTCTGCCGCCCAGCACCCCTGAGCCATCTGTGACATACAATGCGCTCCCCAGCCGAAGAGGCTGGCATCTGTGTTGAGGAGTGCCCATTCTGGCTGTTCCAGCGGCATTCCCGCTCGAAGATGACTGGGATCCAACCACCACTGCAAACTGGCGATGACAGTCTCCGAGTACTCTTTCGATCCAGGAGGATGATCCTAAGGCGACCATCTGGACAGTAACGCCTTCTGAAGCGGACGCATATACGCCCTTGCCCACGGCACCAGGTCCAAGGCCGCCACCATGGAACCCAGAAGCTGCAAGTATCGCCACGCCGATGGAGCTTTCATGCGTAAAAAGGCTGTTACTTGCCTCAAAAGTTTTTGCACTCTGTCTTCCGGCAGAAAAACCACTCCTACCGCCGTGTCTAAGACCGCTCCGAGATACACGAGACGCTGCACTGGGAGCAACTGACTCTTGGCCTGGTTCACCACCCAGCCCAGTTGTCTCAGGAAATCCATCACACATGCCGTCGCCCCAATCGACTCCGAGACGGACCATGCACGAATCAACCAATCATCAAGGTAAGGGTGCACAAGGATGCCCTCTTTCCACAAGGCCGCTGCCGCCACCACCACCACCACTTTTGTGAACGTGCATGGCGCCTAGCCAGACCAAAAGGCAACGCTCGGAACTGAAAATAACTCATGGGTACCACAAAACGCAAAAGCTTTTGATGCTCTGGCCTGATGGGAATGTGAAGGTATGCCTCTGTCAAATCTATGGACAAGAGCACCTCGCCCGGCTTTACTGACCGAATAACCGACGCAGGGTCTCCATTCGGAAATAAAGAATTCGTAAGCAGCGGTTCACTTGTTTGAGGTCCAAAATAGGCCGAAAGGACCCCTCCTTTTTGGGTACCACAAAATAAATTGAGTATCGACCTAACCCATAGTGGTCTTGCGGGACCGGAACCACCGCTTGAAGCCGCAGTAACCGCTGAAGCGTATCAGACACCGCATTCTTCTTTAATGCAGATCCGCATGGAGACGCCACAAAGGCTTCCGCTAAACGGCCAAGCAAACTCGAGTGCGTAACTGTCGCGAATAATTTCCAGTACCCACTGGTCAGTCATGATAGTGGTCCAGACGGAGAGGAAGTTCCGTAATCGTCCTCCTACAGGCACCTCTGTCTGGAACAACCCCCTTTCATTGAGTTTTCTTAGCGGAGTTCTGCAGGGGACCAAAATATCCTCTTCCGAACCCCCAAGCTCCTCAAAAGGACTGTCCTCTGGACATAAAGCGAACCCTCTGTTATGGAGCAAAGCGAGATCCTCTGAACCTGCAAAACTCCCTAGTTTGGCCTTTGTGCAGGTTACTAGGCTTTGTGCCTTTCGGACGGTCCTCCGGGAGCCGCCCGCCTTTGGAATCCCCAAGATCCTTAACAATCTTCTCCAGCGCTTCCCCAAAGAGCAGCTTGCCCTTGTATGAGCCTTAGAATAAGAATCCGGTCCCCTATTTCTCAGCCAGAAGAATCTTCTGGCGGCAATCATCGACGCCATGGACTTAGCTGAAATCCTTACCAGATCATAGAAGGTATCGGCAAGGTATGCTGCCACTGACTCCAACTTCGCTCCCTCCGAGGTAGAGCCATCATCTCCTTCAGAGTGAGAATCTCCCTGAATCCAACGAATGGAGGCTCTGGAGACATACGCTCCACAGATCGCCGCCTGTAGCGAAAGAGCACTGGCGTCAAACGCCTGCTTAAGTAGTGTCTCCAACTTTCTATCCTGCAAATCCTTGAGGGCCGCACCGCCTACACCAGAATTGTAGTATTTTTCGTCACCGCTGCTACCAAGGCATCCACTTTTGGCATCTTCAGTAAGTCCTTTTCCTCCTGTGGCATTGGGTACAGCCGCCCGATGGCCCGCAGGGTAGCCTCCAGACATTCCCATTCCGACTCGACCATTTGCTTGATTACTCTGTGAACTGGGAAACACCTCTGCTCGGCTTTAAAACCCTGCAGCAGAGGGTCCTCCAGGGGCTCTTCTTGAACCGCTGGCAGAGCAATATTTAGGGCCGACAACGAATGGGCAATAAGAGCCCCCAATTCCTCCTTCCTAAATACTCTGAAAACATTAGGGTCTTCGCCTGGCCCAACCTCCCCTTCCTCTAGATCAGCCGACCACTGATCTAACCCAGTCTGAGAGAATTTCACCCTCCTCAGCACCCTGGGGAATTGAGCGTGCTGCCCGAAGCTATCGGCGCTAGTCTCACCTCCCAAGCATAATTTGGAGGATCCCTCCCCCGGATCCAGAAGGATACCATCTCCCCTAGGTCCCCTTGAAGGAATAGGGGAAGACACCTTGCCTTGAACCTGTTCCAACTTCAGGCAATAGGCTTTGTGCGTTGAGAGAATGAAATCTGCAGAAAACAGGAACTCCAAACCCCGCTGTATCGATGACATTGGCGCTGGGGGCCCATCCTCCGCCAAAGCAGGCTTTTTTGACTTTGTTCTCTTCTTCCCAGGCTTTTCCTGAACTGCTACAGGAACGGATGCTCTCTCTAAAATGGCTGCCATTCCCGCCTTTTCCAACACTGTCTGATGTCCCCCTAACGGTTCTATGGACTCAGGCTTGCCTTCCATGCTGCCCCGGAACAACCGTTGTATAGTGCTGCCTCTTCTAAAGCAAAAACGGCAGAGTCCCGCTTCCGAAAGGCCCCGCCAGCTGCCACACTGTGTGCACACTGCCGAATCCAGCAGCATGCGCTCAGCTCCACCAACGCCGAAATAAAACAATAGCGACGAACGTGCCCCACAGCACCGACAGAGAAGGAATACCCGGTCCTGTAAACTTGCCCGTCTGACCTACCTGATTCGACGTGCTGCTAACTGCACGAGTACCTCACCCCCACTGCTAGCGAGAGAGTCTACTCAAACCCGGAGGTGTTAGCGTGGAATCTGGGGCTCCCAGCTCCTGCCTCTGCTCTACTCCGGTCCACAGAAGTGCCCACCGAGGCAGGCTCTGCCTCTGCTGCCCTTTGATCTATAAGCTGCAGTAGCCGAGCTCCATTTTTTTAAAAATCAGTATTAAACACAGTCTGCCTGAGTGTAGTACCCTGCTAGGGTCCCCCCTCAGGACAGCTTTCCCTAGCAAGTAAAAACAAAAGAAACTAGTCTTTGAAAACGTCGTCTTCTTCTCTCCGGGAGCCTTTCAGTCCCACGTCCTTTCCAGCTGCTGAGGACTGAAAGACTGAGTTTCTGACACCAGCAGGAGCAGGTTAGGCTGTCAGCAAGACTTCAGAATTCAGTCCTCAGCTGCTGGAGGGAGGCTGACAACCCTAAGGTACCTGGACTGGCACGGAGAGATGAAGAGGAAAAGCCTAGAAGAGAACCAAAGCCCAGCAAGTATCCCCTCCACGGGCAGACATAGCTCTTCAGCTACTTGGAGACTGAATATTAGGGGCTGGGAGGGGTTTCCGGCTGCCCAAGTATTCTGATGTCACAGATCTGACATGCTCAGTCTCCAAGCTGCTGGACAGGCATGACTACCAATCCGTGTTGAGAATGGACTGGAGGATACAATAAGAAATGTCAGTCATCATCACAAGATGGCCTGAACCAGCAGCATGGGAGAAAAGTCAGGGCTAAAGGGCATTTGATTTTTTTTTTACCCACTAAAAACTATCAGAGTATGAACAGCACTGTTACATAAAATATTAACCCATAGTCTTGAAAGACAACCAAAAGGGACTGCTACAAGGAAATAGATCTACACCTGTGAGTATTAATCTTTTCAATTAAACTCAGAATCTTGAGAGGGAAGGGGGGAACGGAATTATTTGGTTAAAACTGATAGATCTGTGTATTTTAGAACTCAGTGTTTTTGCTGAGCCAGTCATGTCTTAAATATGAAGCTCTCTGGTGGTACTAAGTCAAAGCAGAGCATAACTTAGAATAGAAATTAAATTAAGAGTAAATAGACTGAAACTTGTTTATAGAGTGCTTTTCATTTCAATCAAATCAGAGTATAGCTTAAATATAGAAAGATAAATAGAGTAAAGTAAATAGTTACTGAAATAAAGTTGTTTCTAGAGAGCTTTTTATCTAAATCAAATTGGAACATAAAAGTTAACAAATACAGATAGAACAGTCCCGAGTAGGAAGAAATAAACTTGTTTCTAGTGACCTTTACAAAGAGGCCTTCCAGTTAGGAGGCAAAAGATCTGTGAAGTTGTCTTGAATAGATGTTAAAGGCAAGTGACAGATCAAATGGGCAATTTAAAAGGCCTCTTCTATCAAACCAAGGGCTGCGTGTCACCCAGGAAATTGATAAGCCTTTACCTTAGAAGCAAGCCAACTTTTAATAGGTCTTCATTCCCTCCCTCCCACCCACCCTTGGGATAATCGTAGCTTTATAGGCTTAAAAGGGAAGGAGGTGCCCATATTCACTCTCAGGTGCAGCTGTTTATCCTCATCCATATGCCCCATCCTCAAAAAGCCTCATCTGGATCCCGTCGGCCCATCATCCTACAGACCATTCACCAGCCTCCCCCTCATCGCCAAGGTAATTGAGACCATACAAAAACTACAAGACCACCTAGACAATCATAACATACTGGATGACCAACAACAAGGTTTCTGCCCCAACCACAGAGTGGAAACGCTACTGACGTCCCTGATAAACTCATCAAAGATATCCAAAAAACAAACTCCGAATTCATCTTCCTATTTCTAGACATCTCAGCAGCTTTCCATACCATTGACCACCAAATAATCATACAAAGACTGCAGACAAAAGGAATAGAGGGAACTGTACTAAAATGGTTCAAATCCTACCTCAAAAACTGAAGACCACAAGTTAGGATTAAGGACTGCTCCTCCGCCCATTACATCCAAACACAAAAAGAGTCCCACAAGGATAAGAACATAAGATATGCCATACTGGGTCAGACCAAGATCCATCAAGCCCAGTATCCTGTTTCCAAAAGTTGCCAATCTAGGTCATAAGTACCTAGTAGTCTCCCCAAAAGACACAGGTTCCTCAATGTTTGTACTGGGTCAAGCAGTGATATCCTGGGTCCCTTTTAATAAAGGTTTATGGACCTTTCCTCCAAACCTTTTTTAAACCCAACTACACTAACAGCTTTTACTACATCCTCCGGTAACAAATTCCAGAGTTTGATTACACGTTGAGTGAAAAAATATTTTCTTTTATTAGTCTTAAATAGTTTACCCTGTAGCTTCATTGCATGTCCCCTAGTCTTTTTATATTCTGATGACAAACAATCATCTACGTGTACCTGTTCCATTCCATTCATTAATTTATAGACCTCTATCATATCTCCACTCAGCCATCTTTTCCAGATTGAAAAGCCCTAACCTTTTTAGCCTCTCTTCATAGGAGTATCCCTCCATCCCCTTTACCATTTTGGTGGCTCTTCTCTGTACCTTTTCTAATAACGCTATATCCTTTTTAAGATACAGCAACCAGAATTGCACACTCTGCACTGCTTTTTAACATCTTCATGCAATCACTCTGCAAAACACTCCGAACTCACAAAGTCTCATTCCACATATATGCTGACGACATCATGTTATATACACCCTTCAACAGCAACCACCCCTCACTCCACCTCCTCCAACAGAACTTCTCAGATGCATTCAGATGGCTCGAACAAAACCACCTCTCCATCAACCTAAACAAAACGGAAGCTTTATTCATCACCAAGGATACCTCCTTCACTCCACCCCCCACCATCACTCTCAATAAGCTCAAAATACAAGTCAAGAATGAAATCAAATATCTTGGCGTCACCCTCAACCAGATGCTTACCTTCAAACCACAAATTGCAAAGACAACAAAATCTGTCCTTCAAAATCTGGATTCTTCAAACGCCTTCGCCCACTGCCAGAATCAACTGACTTCAAATTAGCCCTGCAAACCCTCACCATCCCACACATAGACTACAGCAATGCCATATACCATGGACTCCCCCAGTCCACACTTCAACCCTTACAAACATCCCTTCACACTGCTGCCTGCACAATCCAGGGGGCCACCAGAACAGATCACACAGTAACATAGTAGATAATGGCAGATTAGGACCAGTATAGTCCATCTAGTCTGCTCAGCAAGGCGGCAAGAGTAGGTGCACCAGCCGCTCCGTGCAAGTCACCCCTTCACATGCCTTTTGTTTAGGAGTGTACCCACCATTCCGTGTAGGTCACCCCTATTTACTGAGATAGAAGAGAGTTATGATTGTTTTAATTTTATCCCGTTGCTATAAAGGGATCCACTGTTTCTGTCCCATGCCATTTTGAATTCTGTCACTGTATTTGCCCCCATCACTTCCATCGGGAGGGCATTCCAAGCATCCACCACCCTTTCAGTGAAAAAGTATTTCCTGACATTGCCTTTCAGTTTACCCCCTTGCAGCTGCATGTTATGCCCTCTAGAATTACAGCTTCCCGTTTTTGGAAGAGGCTTGTTTGTTCATTAATACTCTTCAAGTATTTAAAGGTCTGAATCATATCTCCCGTGTCCCTCCGCTCCTCCAGAGTGTACATATTTAGGTCTTCACGTCTCTTCTCATAAGTCTTCTGACACAGGCTCTAAATCATTTTGGTCGCCTTCCTCTGAAATGATTCCAGCCTTTTTATGTCCTTTGCAAGATATTGTCTCCAAAACCGAACACAATATTCCAAGTGAGGCCTCACCAGTGACTTGTATAGCAGCATTAGTAACTCCTCCTTTCTGCTGGTAATTCATCTCTGTATGCAACCCAGCATCCTTCTGGCTTTTGCCACTGCCTTGTCACACTGTTTCGCCACTTTGAGATCCTCAGAAACAATCATTGCGAGGTCCTTCTCCTGGTCAATGCACACCAACCTCTCGCCCCCATCGCATACAATTCCCTTGGATTTCTGCTCCCCAAGTGCATGAAACTGCACTTCACATTAAATCTTAATTGCCAAGCATTAGACCATTCTTCCAGCTTTGGTAGATCTTTCCTCATGTTATCCACCCCCTCAGGGGAGTCCACTGTTGCAAATTTTCATGTCATCTGCAAAGACAGACTTTTACTTTTAGTCCTTCAGCAATATCACTCACAAATACATTGAACAATACCGCTTTCAGGATCGGACCCTGGGGCACACTGCTAATCACCTTCCTTTCATCCGAGTGAGTTCCGTTTACCGTCACCTTCTGTTGTCTGTCAGTTAACCAATTTCTGATCCAGTTCACCTCGTTGAGACCCATCCCCAAGCTGTTGAGTTTATTGCTAAGCCTCCTATGGAGGAACAGTATCAAAGGCTTTGCTGAAATCTAGGTAGATCACATCCATTGCATTCCCTTGATCTAGTTCTCTGGTCACCCAGTCAAAGAACTCAATCAGATTTGTTTGGCAAGATCGTCCTTTGGTAAAATCATGTTACCTCGGATCATGCAACCTGTTGGTTTTGAGGAAGTTCACTATTCGCTCTCTTTCAAGTGCACTTCAATTAATTTTCCCACCACCGATGTAAGGCTTACTGGCCTGTAGTTTGTCACTTCCTCCCTACTGCCATGTTTGTGAAGAGGTACCACATCAGCCCTTCTCCAGTCCTGTGAACTTCAACTGTCTCCAAGGACCTATTAAAAGAAGAAATTAGACCTTACCTGCTAATTGTCTTTCCTTGAGTTCTCTCCGGGCCAGTCCAGGTACTGATGGGTGGTGAATCCCTTCTAGCAGCTGAGGACTGATTGTGAAACTTTTGCTGGCAGATGTTATAGCTCCCTCTAGCGCTTAAACGCCAGTCACCTATTGACAAAGCAGCGAACCACCAAACCTAACTCGAAAACCAGAAACAATTATGGGAACAAAAAACACAAACTCTCAAACAAAGGGAATCCCCCCTCAAAAAACCAATCGGAAGCAACTACGCCCCAAAGCACGGTGTCCCCGGAAGGAGGCTCCACCAGCCGAGACGACGACATCACTTTCCGTTCATGTTGGAAGTCTTCTGTGTGTTTTTTTTTTTCTTTCGTCTTTTTCTGTTTATACGTCAAATAAAGAAATCCGAATCATAAGAGCCCAAGAAGGGAGAACCTACCAATATCCCCTTCCACGCTACGAACCGTCTCCAGTACACAGACAAAAAGTAGCACCAGGCGCTAAACAGCCGTTTCTCTCCGACCCGAAGGCCGTAGCCAACGCTCGCGACTCAAAGAGGTGGGACCTGGACTGGCCCAGAGAGAACTCAAGGAAAGACAATTAGCAGGTAAGGTCTAATTTCTTCTTCCTTTTCGTCTCTCCGGGCCAGTCCAGGTATTGATGGGCAGTACCAAAGCAGTACCTAAACTGGGGAGGGTCCCGCGAGCCCCGCTAGAATGGCTGAGGCCCCCACCTTAGCATCCGAACGCGCCTGGACATCCAAGCGATAATGTTTAGTGAAAGAATGCAGAGAAGACCAGGTCGCCGCCCGACAAATATCCGCAGGTGGAATTAAAGCCATCTCCACCCACGAGGTCGCTTGCGCTCTAGTCGAATGCGCCCAGAGCTCGCGCGGAGGCAGCTTACCCGCAGCCTCATAAGCGCCTGCTATCGCTCTTTTCACCCACCGAGCGATGGTAGCCTTGGTTGCCACATGCCCCTTGCGAGGGCCACCATAGAGAACGAACAAACGATCCGACTTGTGAAACGACGCCGTACGTCGAAGATACTTCCGTATCACTCGACCCATGTCTAAGCCCCTCAAGGTGTGACCCAAGGGAGTGTCGCCCTGCGACCGAAAGGTGGGCAGCGAGACGGGCTGGTTCATGTGAAAATCCGAGAACACCTTCGGCAGAAAAGAAGGAACGGGCCGAAGAACTACTTTCTCCTCTGAAAAACACAAATACGGCTCCTTACAGGATAGAGCTTGCAAATCTGAAATTCGCCGAGCCGAACACAGGGCGACAAGGAAGGCCGTCTTCCAAGACAATTCCCGCAGAACGGTGTCCGACCCCGCCGCAAAGGGCGGCCGCGTCAGCGCCTCGAGAACCAAATTCAAATCCCACGGAGGAACCACAACCCGGTAGGGCGGCCGAATGTTTTTAGCCGCCCGAAGGAATCTCCGAACATCCGGGTGAGACGAGAGCGAGCAACCCTGCACGCGACCCCAAAAACAGGCCAGAGCCGCCAGATGCACCTTGAGAGTGTTGAAGGCCAGACCTCTTTCGAGACCGCCCTGCAGGAACGCCAACACCTCTGGCAACCCTGCAGCACGAGGCGAAACGCCCCTGTCAGCGGCCCAGGCCTCAAACACCCGCCAAATGCGCACATACGCCAAGGATGTAGAGCGGCGCTGGGATTGTAACATAGTAGCGATCACGGAGCTCGAGTAGCCTTTGCGTCGCAACCGATGCCCTTCAACAGCCAGGCCGTAAGCAAGAATCGATCCACTTGCGGCATCAGCACCGGACCCTGGAACAACAGATTGACTCGGGAAGGCAACCGCACGAGATCGGCATACCAGGGCCGGCGAGGCCAGTCCGGAGCAATGAGAATCACCTTGCCCTCGTGATGCGAAATCCTCCTGATGACTCTGGCCAACAACGGCCAAGGAGGAAAAATATACAGAAGCAGATCCATTGGCCAGGGCTGAACCAGGCCGTCCAGACCCTCCGACATGCGCTCCCCTGCACCTGCTGAAAAACCGGCTCGCCTTCGCATTGTCCAGAGTCGCCATGAGGTCCATCCCGGGCTGACCCCACCGCAACGTGAGTTCATGAAACACCGCCCAGTTGAGCTCCCATTCTCCGGGATCCAGGCGATGCCGGCTGAGAAAATCGGCCTGCACATTGTCCTTTCCGGCCACATGAGCGGCCGACAGAGCCTGCAGATGCAACTCTGCCCCATTGAAACAGACTCTGACTCTCCTGCAATAGGAGCGCACTGCCCGTGCCCCCCTGCTTGTTGATGTAAGCCACCGTTACGAGGTTGTCGGAAAACACGCGCACCGCTCTCCCCCCGAGGAGTTCTGAAAAGTGCAAGAGGGCCAGACGAACTGCCCGAAGCTCCAAGCGATTGATGGACCAAGAGCTCTCCTCCGACCAACTGCCCTGAGCTATCTGGGCAAGGCAATGAGCCCCCCAACCGGAGAGGCTGGCGTCTGTCGTGACCAGAACCCACTCCGGATCCTCTAGCGGAACACCTGCCTGCAGGTGGGCTGGTACCTGCCACCACCGAAGGCTAACGCGAACGTCGTCCGGACAAGGCAGCCGTCGAGACAGAGGATGTTGCTGAGGAGACCACCGAGAAAGAAGAGCATGCTGTAGCGGACGCATGTGAGCTCTGGCCCACGGAACTAGATCCAATGCCGCGGCCATTAAGCCCAACAACTGAAGGTACCTCCAAGCGGACGGCGCTTGGAAGCGGAGGAAGGACTGTACCTGCGCTAACAGCTTCTGGACACGGATCGGCGGCAGATAAACCGTTCCTCTGCTGGTATCGAAAAGCGCCCCCAGGTACAGCAACCGTTGTGTGGGACACAAGTGACTCTTTGATTGGTTGATGACCCAACCCAGTCCCTCCAGAAACTGGACAACCCGAGTTGTCGCTGCCGCCGACTCCGTCTGCGAACTTGCCCGGATTAGCCAATCGTCCAGATAAGGATGTACCTGAATGCCCTCTTTGCGAAGGGCCGCCGCCACCACTACCATCACCTTCGTAAACATGCGCGGCGCGGTCGCCAGACCGAACATTAACGCTCGAAACTGAAAATGCCCCAATGGCACCATGAAATGGAGAAAACGGTGATGCTCCGCACGGATCGGAATGTGCAGGTAAGCTTCCGTGAGATCTATGGAGGATAGCCACTCTCCAGGCTGTACCGCTCGAAGCACTGCCCTCAGGGTTTCCATCCGAAAGTGAGGCACCCGTAAGCAACGGTTCACATGCTTGAGATCCAGAATGGGACGGAATGACCCTTCTTTTTTGGGCACCACAAAGTAAATCGAGTAGCGACCTAAGCCGTATTGGTCGAGCGGCACGGGTTCCACTGCGCGCAGCTGCAGTAGACGCCGCAGCGTGAACTCGACCGCCTGCCGCATCGCGCGCGGACCGCAGGGTGAGAAGACGAAGGCATCCGACAGAGGAGACGCGAACTCCAGCGCATAACCCTCGCGGATAATCTCCAGAACCCAGAGATCTGTAGTTATGGTGGTCCAGATGGAGAGAAACTCCTGCAAACGGCCTCCTATCGGAATCTCCGTCTGGACCTGCAAACCTTCATTGCGGCTTTTTGGAGGAAGACTGCGGTGTACCGAAGAAACCTCTGCCAAATCCATGAGCCCCTCTCGAAAGGGCTGACCCCTGGCAGGAAAACGACCCCTCTGATAAGGGGTAAACCGAGATCCGCGAAACTTACGAACGTCCCTGCTGTGACCCCTCTGTACGGGACCTGCCCTGGACGCTCTCGGCCGATCCTCCGGTAGGCGACCCCCTTTGGAGTCACCCAAATCCTTAACAATCTTCTCTAGCGCCTCCCCAAACAGCAGCTTCCCTTTGTATGGAAGCTTACTGAGGCGCGATTTGGAGGACATGTCCGCCGCCCAGTTCCGTAGCCAAAGAAAACGGCGAGCTGCAATGACCGACGCCATAGATTTAGCCAAAATTCTGATCAGATCATAGAAGGCATCCGCCAGGTACGCCGCCGCAGACTCCAGCTTAGCTCCCTCCGGAGCGGTAGCCTCCAGCTTGAGATCCGACTGCTCCCCCTGAATCCAGTGGATAGAAGCCCGGGACACAGAGGCCCCGCAAACTGACGCTTGCAATGCTAGAGCATTAGCGTCGAAAGCCTGTTTCAACAGAACTTCCAACTTTCGATCCTGAACATCCTTGAGGGCAGCCCCGCCCTCTACCGGAATGGTTGTTTTCTTAGTGACCGCCGAAACGAGCGCGTCCACCTTTGGCATGCGTAAGAAGTCTTTCTCCTCCTGGGGAACCGGGTAAAGACGAGAAAGGCTACGGCCTCCCCTTAAACTAGCCTCAGGGCACTCCCACTCAGACTCTATCATCTTTTTAATCACTCGGTGCATGGGAAAACACCGCTGTTCCGGTTTAAACCCTTGCAACAACGGATCCTCTAGGGGCTCCTGCTGCTGAGTCGGCAGCACAAGATTTAAGGCCGCAAGAGACTGCACTATCAGCGCTCCGAGCTCTTCCTTACGAAAAACCCTGAAAACATTTGGGTCCTCACCCGGCCCGAGTTCCCCTTCCTCTAACTCCAGAGGCCAGGACTCCAGACCTTCCTCAGAGCAGAGCTCACCCTCCTCAGGAAGAGAAGGACATGATATTCCAGGATCCATCGCTACTGAGGAGATCACTGCCCCCTGCTGCGCTGAAGATCCCTCTCCCAGATCAGACAGCCCAGGTTCAAGCAATAATGGCCCCTGAAGCCCTGCTACCGGGCTGACTACAGGCTGAGACAACTTTAAAAGATATGCTTTATGCATAGCCAGTATAAAATCTGGCGAGAAAAACGAATTCCCTGACTCCTGGGCCGCAGGGGGTAAGAAAACATCCGTCTCCGTCTTAGCTGAAGACCTGTGAGACTTTGCCTCTCTTTTCCCGGCACTTTTCAAAAGCGCGGGAGAATCTGCCCCCGCTGAAGGCAACGAGGCAGCCGACCCCGATTTCGGCAATGGCGCCTGAAGCCGGTCCCCCGACAGCTCTGCTGAACCAGCAACCTCCATGCTTCCACCAAGCACAAACGGCGATCGCACAATCCTGCCCAAAAAGCGCCGCCGAGCAACCCCCGCGAAAAGAAAATGGCGCTCCCGCCAAAAACCGCCGGAGTCAAATCGCCACGAAATAACACCTAGAGAAACAAACTAAGCCCGCTGACACCGGGCTAAGGCAGACAGAATAGTCTCTTACCTTGAGGAGCCCAAGAGGTGCCTGAAGACCTGCTGCTAGCAAGGCACGGAGGCACGGGGACAGCGTCGGGAAGAGGATACTGGGGCTCCCAGCTCCTACCCACCCCTTAGACTCAGCGGATCCTCCGGAAGCAGGCTCTGCCTCCGGTAAATTTAGAAAATAAAGAAAATAAATAAATAAATGAGAGGATCGCTGAAAGTGAACAGATTACTGTTGTGCAGAAAAAAATGGAAATCCCGCTATGGAGCCCTGCTAGAGCACGTGAGCAGGGATCCCCTTTGAAAGTCTGAGCTGTCCCCTATTAAGAAAGTCGGTCAGCAAAACAAAAAGATCCTAAAATAAAGCACTAGCGCTGCCAATTCATCTCTCCAGGGAGCCTGCCAGATATACGTCCGTTCCAGCTGCTGAGGACTGAAGACTGGCGTTTAAGCGCTAGAGGGAGCTATAACATCTGCCAGCAAAAGTTTCACAATCAGTCCTCAGCTGCTAGAAGGGATTCACTACCCATCAGTACCTGGACTGGCCCGGAGAGACGAAAAGGAAACATCCTTTAACGGCCCTGCAAGAACCTCTCTGAGCTCTTTCAGTATCCTGGGATGTATCCCATCCAGTCCCATGGCCTTGGCCACTTTCAGTTTTGCAAGCTGCTCTAACACATCTTCTGTGAATGATGTGGTATCTATTCCATTTCCATATTTGTCAATCACAGGTGGTCATTTCTCTAGGATTTTTTCTAATAAAAACAGAGCAGAAGTATTTGTTTAGCATTTTCACTTTTTCAATGTCGCTTTCCACAAATCTGTTCTCAGCACTTTTGAGTCCTGCAATTCCACCTCTGATTTTCCTCTTCTCCCGGATATACCTAAAAAAAGTTGCGTTGCCACACTTCACATCTTTAGCCACCTTTTCTTCTGCCTTTGGATTTTGCTATCCTTATTTCCTTTTTTGGTCTCTTTTAGTTTGATCCTGTATTCTTTTCTGTGCTCATCTGTTCGCAAAATTTTGTGAAGCTGTGGTTTTTGCCTTTATTTGTGCAGCCACATCTTTTGAGAACCACATAGGTTTCCTTTTCCTCGTTTTTTTTATTTACTTTCCTTACATATATATCTGTTGCCCCTTTCTTTGCCTCCTTCAGTTTAGCCCATTGCAATTCCACTTCCATTATCCCCTCCCACCTTGCCAACTCCTCCTTCAGGTACTTGGCCATTTTACTGAAGTCAGTGTTTATAAAGTCTCGGAATTTGAGCTTGCTGTGAATGGATTCTACCTTGGCTTTTCTCTCAAACCACACCATGTGATGATCGCTGCTGCTCACATGGGCACCCATCCAGATATTCGACGTGCTATCTCCGTTGGTGAGCACTAAATCCATCACTGAGCACTCCCTCTTTGGTTCCATCACCATTTGTTTAAGTAATGAATCTTGGAAGGCATCACAATTTTTTTTGTATTTTTTTCCAGATTTGCAGAAGGAATATTCCACTCCACATCGGGTAAAGTCACCCAATATGTTCACTTCCCCCTTCATGGCTATCTTTGCAATATCAGCAATCAATTTGCTATGCATGTCTTCGGTTTGAGTTGGAGGCCTGTAAACTACACCAGTATGGATGACAGTGCCATCTCCTCTTTCCAACACAATCCACAATGCTTCTTCCTTTCCCCATGCCCTCTGCATTTCAGTAGCTTTAATATAGCTTTAGACATATAGGGCTACTCCTCCTCCTTTTCTACCCCCTCTTCTAAATAGATTTTAACCAGCTATGGCTGTATCCAATTCATGTTGCTCATTAAACCATGTTTCTGTAATGGCCACAATGTCCAAGTCCATACCCACCATTAGGGCTTCCAGATCAGAAACTTTGTTGGCTAGGCTTTGAGCATTTGTGCTCACTACTTTCCAGCATTTTTTGACTGGCTTGCCTGTGTTCTGCATGGATTTTGTTCTACACGCCCCTTCCCATTTGCCATCAATGTGTGGTTTAAAAGTGTAGCTGTTTCCAATGTCATTTTGCTTTTGTTAGGAATGACGTCCTGAACTTGTCCTTCTCCATCCATCACCCCTTTCCCTAATTTAAATGCCTGTCCACATACTGCCTGAATTTTTCACTTAGGATCCTTTTCCCTGCAACGGAGAGATGTAGTCCATCAGCACAGTATAGTCTCTTGTTGATCCATCTGTTTCCCCAGTCACCAATATATCTAAATCCTTCTTGTTTGCACCAGGTTTGGAGCCATGTATTAAAATTGCAATGCAGATGTTCTGCCCCCTTACCATGCACAGGTAGAACTTCTGAGAATGCTATAGTGTTAACAGTGGGCTTGAGTTTCTCTCCCAGAGTCTGGAAATCCCTTTGAATTGCAGAGGCACCATTTCTAGCCAGATCATTTGTGCCCAAATTTGTAATTTAAAGATTTTTTTGAATCAGCAAGGAATATTGAACTTTTGAACCATCCCGTATGTTTATTAACTCAGAGAACAAACAAAGGCTGGAGGAGGACTGGTCAGAAATTACTGTTTATCAAAGGTGTATGGCATGGAGAATAATTGTAGGGAAAACCTCATGTGAGGAGTCATGCTGTCCAGCTATAAAAAGAGCTAGAAAAATCCAAGACATGCAGAGAGCTGATGTGCGCCTGGCCAGCACGTGCCAGAGAGCTAATGTCCGCCTGGCCAGCGCGTGAAGGATCCAAGACTTTTCTCCAGCCTTCGCTGTGGCTATCCCAGCTGATGATAAAGGGGCTGCGATGATATTGGAGTTTAGTGATGCATTGTTCTATTGTCATATCACAGCCGTTTGGTGGTGCATTGTTTTATTGCCCTGCAATGATGTCAGAGAGTTTGGAGATGCAATATCAACTGTTGTGTTGTCATTGTAATGTCACTAACTTCTTGTTATATTGTTTAGCTAACTTTCATATTAAATAGCTTATTCAAGAGCAAACAAATGGCTGTTTGCTCTTGAATTTAAATATCCTAGCAAGGCAAAACAAAAAGGCAACGAGGATGGGATGGGATTTTAAATTCAAGAACAAACTGATAAAGGAAATGACTGCAGCTGGATTCTGCAGCAGAGAAAAACGTTGTTTTAGGAAAATATGTACTCTTGGGATGCAAAGCTGTTTAGTTCAGTGCTTTAAACAAAATGACTCTAGAGCTAGTACTAATTGTTGGGGAAAATCCTTATAAGATTATGAAGCAGCAAAGACTTTATTACTTGTTATTTTTCTCAAGGTCCCTGGTTTTCCAAGCCGTTAAGGCATGTTGCTTTTCAGAACAACCAGGGGAGGGGGGTCCAGTTCAGTATACAGGGAGATGTTTTTCAAAAAACCCTCCTTATTCTGATCAGATAGGTTGTTATACTTAAAAACGAATAGCTGCCTAGGCATAAAGCACTTGTAAGCTTTGATTTGTCTTTTATGTTTAAAATCAGAACCACAGCAATGTACACGCATTCAGAGAGAGCATTTAGTCTACAGTATATCTGGTTTTCTTTCATTGCTGGCTGCTCAAGTAGGTTTCATGGCCCCTGGATGCTGAACTGACTAGAACTCTTTACTAAAACTGAATGAAAACAAACGAATAACAAAGACAGAAAATTAAGGAAACTGCTCCTGTTTTCCTTTGACTTTCAAAGTAGGGGCTGAGAGCTCTGTCAGGACAATGGGGCATCCTGAGCCAGTAGTTATGTGATTGCAACTTGAAAATGATTTAAATCCCGAGTGAATAAGAAGGTAATCCTGCTCGAGTCTTATCTTTGTCTTATATTATGTGTCTATTCTTTGTCTTTGACTGTGGATGCTATCAAGCCAAGTTAAAAGGGGATTTTATATATTGTGGCAGGCACTTCATAGAGGGCATAATTATTGTTCATATATTACAGAAAAACAAAGAGTTGTAACTATAGATTTATTTAGGAATTCAATAGCAATCACAATTAGTAACAAATCTCTAGCAACTTTTTATTTTAACTCAGTGTTTAGGATTCCTCTCTCTTGTTCAGCTGCAGATATTTAGATAAATGACATAGTAATCTGTAGTTGCCTGAAGGAGTTTGGACAAAAGAGAAACCTACTGTTTACTTTGATATCTGTGTTTAAGATAACATCAAGGTTGGCTGTAACTCTAGGTAATTTGCTTTGAAATAACTTCATTGTTTTCAGATCAGTTTGATACCAGTCTCAGGTATAAATGTAAAAGGTTTTAATTTAAATGTGACAAAGTACTAGCATTTTGGTTAAAAATATAAAAAGGGGGGGGGCGCTCGTGAGCCCGCTGCAAGATGGTCGCACTCTGTTAAAGCTCCGTCCCCTCAACCCCCTAATTTCTGCAAACATCAGCTAACAGCCGCATTTTGCCCTCACCCCGTACCTTCCCTGGATCGGAGAACATCAGCGATCCCCCTAGGAACAGGATTTGGCGTCTCCGCGGGACCTCCGGTGGCTGAGGAGCCGAAGACTTTGCAATCGCGGCGCGGCCTGCTGCACGCGGTCTCCTGCCGCTGGTCTAGCTGCTGCTGTATCTGGCGCAGTCGCACATTGCCTGATCGACTCCTACGGGGCCTACGGGCCGGGTCTTTTTCACTGCCTGCCGAACGGGCAGTTGCCCGCTCAGCAGGGGGGGGGCCCGCATCCTCAAGCCTGTGGTGCTCAGCTGTTGCACTGAAGCATTCTCGGGGAGACCGACCAGAAACAAGTGGAATCCGCATGATAACTGCCGCGACGACTACCGGCATCTGGCATCTCTCTCATTACGACGAGTCATCTTGAGGGGAGGTAAGTTTGAGGACTGCCTCTTCTCCTGCATCTCCTCTGCACCGCGGATGGAGCTGGTGACCGGGGCTATCTCTCTGTGGCAGCTCAGTGTCCTACCGAGGCCTCCTTCCTCTTGATTGAAATCTGGGTGCCCTGCAGGCCTGCATACACGCGATCTCTCTGACCCCAGGCCTCTCATTGAAGCTCCACGACCTCCAGCTGTGGGCTTTTGCTGGTGCAGCCCCACACCGCTTCCTATTGCCTTCTGATTCCACTCTGTGCCAGGCTGTCCCTCCAGGAGAACCAGAGCCAGCTTATTACTCTCTGCCTCGCTGTTTTACCAGTGCCTTCTGTTTTGCTGACATTGCTTGTGCGCCTCTCCTGACACTGTGTAGTGGTGGCTACTAGGCGGGCTGGTGTGACTCGTGCGCCGTCACTCCATTGGTGCCCTCACTGTTGCTGGCATTGGCTCTAACTTTCTCCTAACACTGTGTGAGCCTGGTGACTCTGTGCGATGGCTGCTAAAGCCAAAAATTCTGAAACTCGGGAGGGGATCCGCTCCTCCCAATGCCTGCAGAGTAAACCTGGAGCCTCAAGCAGCCCGCGCGGCCAATCCCCTCCATCGGGTTCCGACGATGAGACTGTAAGTGAAAAGGAACTGGATCCTCACAAGCAACTCACCTCGGCTCAAATTAAACAAGAGCTCCGTAGGGGCTTCGCAGGATTAGCCAATGAGTTCCGCACATTACGGGAAGATTTGATGAAAGATGTTGCAGAACTCCGGACCGACGTCAAGGAACTGGGAGCCCGAGTAGAGGACGTGGAGACCAAAGTGGTTGATCATGATGGGACTCTGATGGATTTACAATGTGCTCTCGACAGGCAGCGTGCGCAGGCAATGGAGCTGACTTATAAAATTGATGACATTGAAAACCGCTCCCACCGCAACAATGTGCGTTTTCGTGGAATTCCAGAGGCGGTGGGGGGCGGGGAAGACCTGCCGACAGTGCTTAAGCTGCTGATAGCGGAGTTGCTTTCGGAGGAGGAGCTGGCTACGCACGCTTCTGGAATGGAAATAGAGCGGGTTCACCGCGCTTTGGGAAACCCCCCAACAACCAACCACGCGATGTCATTGCAAGATTTCTGCGCTATTCTGATGCTGAGCTTCTTATACGACGAGGCCGGGAGAAGAAGACGGTCCGCTTCCAGGACGCGACAGTGTCCATTTACCAGGACCTCTCGGCATTCACTTTGGCGCGCCGGAGAGAGATGAAACCAGTCTCGGCGGTCTTGAACAGCAAGGGGATTCACTATTCTTGGTCCTTCCCCTTTAGGATGAACTTTCTTTTGGGCAACAAAAAGATCTCTGCAAAGGACTACTCTGAAGCTTGGCGAGCTCTTCGCCAGGCGGGCCTAGTTGATGATAATGCCCAGCCTCATCCGCCGCCCCCTAAGCCCCAGCACTCCAAGTGGACCCGAGTGGGCAAGCCCGCTTGACACTCCTGTGGCTTTGAAGAGCTCCTTTTACTTTTTCTTTTTTAGGGAGTCTCAACCAACGGGTCCCCTGATTTTTGGACACAAGGTGGTCAGGATTAGCTTGGGGTCCCCACTCCACTATTCGTAGGGGGCGGCGGTTGATTTGCAAATGTTTTGCTGATGTTATTGATCTGATGGGGGGGCATGATGGGATTGATGATCCGGGGTGGGTGGGGGAGTACTGGGGGGAATGTTTTTCTATGTTTAGGTTGAGTTTTCACTCTGTGGGGTTCTGGGGAGTATGGGGTTTGTGGTCAATTTACCGTGTCCTGTATTAACCTAGACAGGCAGGTGGTATTGACGGGAAGGGGGGGGGAGATGGGTGGGTGGGCGGGAGGGGGGTTTTCTCAATATGGAGCTGGGGGGGATGTTTGGGCTGGGGAGGAGGGTCTATGGCTTTTGTTCTTGGAGGGTGGAATAGGCGGGTCCGGTTCACTAATTTTCTGGGGTTGCTGGGGGGAGCTCCCATTGGGATTTTCTGGGAGGAAAGTGGATGTGTGGGGTTAGGACGTAATCCTTAATGGTGCGCTTCATCTCTTTAAATGTTAAGGGTCTTAACTCCCCGAGGAAGCGACCCCTGCTGTTCTCAGAATTGCGCACCTTGCGTGGGGACATTGTTTACCTGCAGGAGACCCATCTCCAGAACTCTAAGCAGGGCTGGCTTAAGCGATCCCCATACACTGAAGTGCAGGTGGCCTCCGATACACAGGGCCGGAAGAAGCGAGGGGTGGCCCTACTATTCCACCGGAGCCTCTCCTTACAGATTGAAGAGATCAAACGAGACACTCTGGGGAGGTGGCTTTTTCTGAATGTTCGCCTAGACGGACATTTGCTAACTTTAGCTAATATTTATGCGCCAAATACAGGTCAGGGGCCCTTTTTTACACAATTGAAAGCCCTACTGGCGGATTTTGCAAAAGGCCCTATTGTTTTGGGTGGGGATTGTAATACGCACTTAGTGCCCCATTTGGATTCTATGGGTCACGCTGGGGGGGGAATGAGGGGCCCTGCAAGAGCCCTTCAACGCTTGATGTTTGACTTGGGCCTGCGGGACATATGGAGAGACACTCATATGGGAGAGCGGGGTTATACTTACTACTCTCCGGTCCATCAGGTTCATACTCGCATTGATTATTTTCTACTGGATCAGCGCCTGATGGACGGGAGAGTGCAGGCCGGACTTGGAGCGCTGACCTGGTCAGATCATGCCCCATGCTGGTTTACCCTCCCGGACGGCACGTATAGTGAGTTTCGCCGCCTCTGGCGTTTAGATGCGAGATTCCTGCGACGGCAGGGCGCAGTGCATGACCATGCCTGTTTTATTAAGGAATTCTTCGAGCTTAATGATACTGGGGATGTTCCCCTTCCCACGGTATGGGATGCTTATAAGGCGACAGCCCACGGTCAACTTATGGCTGAGGCATCCCGCACGCGCAAACTGTGGACGCGCGCTCATGATCATTTGGTGAGGGAATCTGCTCGCCTAGGCTTGGAGCACGCCTGAACTGGATCGAGGCAAGTTCTCCGCCAGTGGCGGACAGTTCGAGCGAATTTAGATGCCTGCATGCAGAGAGAATTAGACAATAAGCGCCGGAAATTAAGGCAAACGTTTTATGAACATGGGAATAAAACTGGCCGCCTTCTGGCTTTGCGCCTGCATCAACAGCAGTCCTCGAGAGCGGTCCGCGAATTGTGCGACGCTGGGGGACAGAGAAGGATTCTCTCCCGGGAGATCCGTGATCTCTTTGCCGATTATTTGGAGCGGCTTTATACAGCGGAGCCTACTGGTAGGGATCACGTGAAGGATTATCTTCAGGGGACCGCTCTACCGCGTCTTTCTGACTCTGACCAGGCTCAGTTGGACTCGGAATTTACGATTGACGAAGTGGAAAATGCAATCCGACATCTGAAAACTGGTAGCGCCCCGGGTAGTGATGGTTTTCCGGCAGAATACTATAAGAAGTTCCGTGCAAACCTAGCACCATCCTTGACCTGTCTGTTTAACGAGGTCTTAAGGGCAGCTTCCCTTCCCCCATCCCAACGTGAGGCATTGATCGTGATGATACCCAAACCCGGTAAGCCCTTGCACGATGCGGCGTCGTACCGCCCCATCTCCTTGTTAAACGTTGACGTTAAAATCTTTGCCTCTGTGCTGGCTGCGCGTCTGAATCGGGTCCTTCCAGGTTTGGTTCACCCTGACCAGGTTGGCTTTGTGCCGGGCCGCCAGGCCGCCGACAACATTCGGCGTATGTTGCAGGTTATTCACGTGGCTCAACGAGACTCACAGCCAGCGTTGTTAGTGGGAATTGACGCAGAAAAAGCATTCGACCGGGTGGATTGGGGTTACTTATGGTGTGTTCTGGAGATAATGGGCTTTGGCCCCAATTATATTGGTTGGGTTCGCAGCCTTTATCAGCAGCCTCAGGCATGCGTTCGAGTTAATGGGGGACACTCGAGACACTTCTTTTTGGAAAGAGGCACACGACAAGGTTGCCCTCTGTCGCCCCTGCTCTTTGCCCTAACGATGGAACCTTTGGCTCAGAGCTTTCGAGATCACCCAGGTTTGCGAGGGGTCCGCATTGGTCCCGCGGAATATCGGATCGCGCTTTTTGCGGATGATATCATCTTATCCTTGGTGAACCCAACTGCCTCTCTCCCAATTGCGATGCAGCTGTTTACAAATTTTTCCCGAGTCTCCGGCTTCAAAATCAATTACACTAAATCGGAGATTTTGAACGTTGGGGTCCCCAGGGCGGTCTGTGCGGAACTTCAAGCGGCTTATCCTTTGCAATGGGTGTAAGGAGCCCTGCGATACTTAGGGTTGAATCTAGCCGTAGACCGGGCGGCTCTTTTTAAGGCTAACTATGATCCCTTGCTTCGACAGGTCCGGCGGGACTTAGAGGCTTGGAACGGTCTGCTTCTTTCCTGGTTTGGGCACATAGCCGTAGTCAAGATGGTGATTGTCCCCCGCTTCCTTTACTTCTTTCAGGTTCTCCCGCTCTCCGTCCCGCGAGCCACGCTGGCGACCTGGCAACAGTTGCTTATGAAGTTTGTGTGGCATTATCGTCGCCCGCGCCTAGCGCGGCAAGTTCTCTTTGCCCGCACGCGTTCCGGCGGTATGGGAATGCCCAATTTACATTGGTATTATGCGGCGGCGCAATGTCGGGCGGGGGTGGAATGGATGATTGCTGATAGCTCTAAGCGCTGGGTGCAGCTGGAAATGAGTTTGGCGGGGGGAGCGGGGTTAGGGGACTGGCTGTGGCTTGGACCACAACTTCGCCGCGGCAAATGCACCAGTAATCCCTACGTCCTTCATACCCTCCGATGTTGGGACCAGCATTTTCGACCTCGTGACGTGGATCTATCCCCTTTAGCCCCTATAGTTGATAACGCTTCTTTCCCACCGGGTCTGAGTGACGTGGTTTTTCGGCGTTGGGGGCACCTTGGCCTCAGCCGGGTCGGCCAAATTTTTGCTGATAGTCGGCTGCAGCCCTTTCGTGCGTTGCAGGATGAATTTAACCTTCCGGCTGGGCATTATTATCAATATATGCAAGTGACGCATTGGGTCAATTCCGGGTCCGTCCGGCCCCAGGTTGCTCGGGACCTGACGGATCTGGAGCGCTACTGTGAGGGGTGCACTACTACAAGGGGTCTGGTGGCGACATTGTATGCCCATTTGCAGGGGGCCCAGGCGCGTCCCGCACGTCATAGGGTGCTTTGGAATTCTGATTTAAACCTCTCTTATACTGATCAGCAGTGGGAGACAGTGGAAACGCGTCTGTGGAAAAGTTCGGTAGCGACTAATGCCCGAGAAACAAACTACAAACTGCTGTACCGTTGGTATATGACCCCGGCGCGGATTGCTCATATGTACCCCGGGGCTGGGGGTTTATGTTGGCGTAACTGTGGACAACGAGGTACCCTGGGACATATTTGGTGGGCGTGTCCCCGTATTCGTGCTTTTTGGAGAGGTGTACAATCCCGGATACAGATGCTTCTGGGACTGAGTATCCCTTGGGACCCGGGGATTTTTCTTTTTGGGGCCTCCGTGCCGGGGGCCCGGGCTCTGCAACTTGCCTTACTCCGGCACGGTCTGAATGCGGCCCGATTATCCCTGGCGGCGGCGTGGAAGCAGGCTCTGGCCCCCTCTTTCCAGGTTTGGCTGGAACGCATGTGGGATACATACTCCATGGAACGGGGGGTAGCGGTTAACAGGATGCGTCTGGCCCGCTTTGAACTGGTATGGGCGCCCTTCCTTTCTCGTTATGGTGCATGATTGTTTGGGATAAATGTGGGTAGTATGCCGTCCGCTCAGGAGGTAGGATCCCTGGGTGTGTCTCCTAGCTCACCTCTGTCCCGAGCCCTAGCTTTAGCAAGCCATAGTAGGGGGGGTTGGGAGGTGGGGGTGGGGGGCCCCGGGATTGGGATGACTTTGGGGGGGACGGGTGGTTGGGGGGGGGCTGGGGGTCCCGGTTTCTTTATTATAAACGTGTAAAAACGAAGACATATTGTAGGTTACTCCTGTGACCTGATGCTGTGTTGTTACTGTTGCACTCTTTTTGAAGAAGCTTTGTGGTTTTTGTATCATTGTATTCTTTGGCAGTCTTTCAATAAAAATAAAAAATAAAAATATATAAAAAGGGGAGTATTTGCATTCCAGATATCCACCAACCTTTCCATGAAAAAGTATTTCCTTACTATTATTTTGAATTCACCTCCTTGCAGCTTCATTTCATTTAAATGCCTGTTTCCTGAACTGTAAGATTTTAGCTAATTACTTTGCATTGTTAAGCTCAGTGCTGATGACTGATGAACAGGACAGTAATACCATAGGTGTTAACTACACTGATCTTTCCAGTTTTATTTGTTACAATATTGGGATTTAGAATAAATTCACGTGTTTTTCCATATTTTAATTTTACTTGTTGGTGTCCAGAGAAAAAGTGTACTTTGTTTTGAAAGCTTTTTTTTATCTCAGTTTCAGGAGTTCAGTTCCTGAGAAAACAGATATATGTAGTAGCACTGTGAGATACTAATTTTATTTAGTTTATACACTTGCACTTGTGTTATCAAATGTGATTCTTGTAGTAGTAGTAGTAGTAGTACATTTTGCCTATATGTGTCCAGTATACACTCAGCAATTACAAGATGAGTAAACATTACTGTTTCTTTTGAACTTTCATTGCCCTTAGGTTTGCTGGAATTTTGAGCAGAGGCTAATCTGAAATTTCTTTGTTCTCAAGCATATAAACCACATTTAGCAGAAAGATTGAACCGAGTTCCCAGAAAATATAATATTTTTTTCCTAGCTTATTTGTATAAAAATAAAACAATAACACTAACTTGAATTGATTGGACAAAACAAAATCTTGCTTGTCAGCAACGATCCAGGAGAGGTTTGGGAAAGAGAGAAAGAGGCAGAAGGTGAGGCCACAGCCTAGGAGAGGGCAATAAGCGTGATGCTTCTAGTATGATGATCTGGGCCACTGGAATTCTAAGTGCTCTAAGCTTTCTCGAGGACCCCCAAGACCTGAAGAAAATTAACCTTGTATATGTATGCCTCTGCAGAGACATGAATAGGTAGGGAGAGCAGGCCAAAAAGAACCCGAGGAAGTATCGCCTTGAGGCCCAACCACAAATGCCTTGTGCCCTCTTAGGCCTCTCACCTCAAAAGGATCTCTTAACACCATAATTAATGAGTAGCTTACACAAATCCTTGTGGACACTGCAGTTACAGGATCAGTATTCAAATGTTTTGAGTTTCCTACAGCACTCTCACTGGGAACAGTGTATACGATAGACTCTAGTCACACCTGAGAGATATGTGGCCGTGTTGTTAGAAGCCATACTTCTTCCTTCTGGGATTGATGTTATAAAATATTGTGAAATAATAGTTTTATATTGTAAGGACTTTACCTATATTGTTTAGACAGTTGCTATTTAGAATGAGCACATGTCCACTTAGTACTAGACCAATTAAGTTTAGTGGGAAAGGGGCACTGTTTACTCATACTGTTATGCTTATTGAGAAGAATCTAAATTTATATCTTCTACCTACCATTTGTTTACAACAATACTAAGCTTTTAACAATTGTTTGATGTTCTTAGCAGCCTTACCAAATAAGGATACATTAGTATGGAATAGACCATCCCAAGAACTCCTAACTACACACCGCAGCTATGTGTGAAGGAGTCCCTACCTAGATCCATGTGTCACATTGCAAAAGGGCTAAGATATCCACCTATGAGAATGGTTTCTCCCAAAAGTTGAACCTCTCAAACTTAAACTTCAGTACTTCATAGTGTGCTTCACCTTTCTCTGAAGAACTGCTGAGAAGCAGAACCAAATTATTTGTAAATAGGAAGAGGACTATTAGACTGTGCTTTTGTGAATGTTTTTTTGTCTTATGTATTGTTATCCTTTTATTATTTTTTTCCTTGGTAAGTAACTGTAATTCTAGTATCTCAGATATTTTCTGCTGGACATCATGTGCCCAATTGCTCATTTTGCCTGTTCCCAGATCTTAGTTATTGCAGTGGCTTCTCTTTCTCCTGCTCATACTGCGTTTGGATCTACGGGTGGCCAATGGTGCAAACATTTGGGTAAAATATCCAAGACCAGATTTGTAGCTGGTGGAGGGAGAAGTAGTTGCTGAAGATAAAGATAATACGATTGAGGTTGTTAGTCCCTCACCACTTGTTCCACTACCCTCTATATGTAACTAATAGATTGAAATCCATGGGGCAGATATACAACAGAAAAGTCCTGAATATGGAGGCGAAATGAGTAACCACTGTATGGAGAACTGATAAGAGAAACTGAGATCTACAAGCCAGTTGGCTTTGGCAATTGCAATGCCGGTGGGAACGGTATATTAGATACCTTGGAAAAATAACACCCAATTTACATAGTGACTTCTTGTCCCCTCAAGCATTTACCTTAATGTTATCCATTATGTTTCATCCCATGTTAATACTAATAATTATATTGATTGGCTTAACCTTATGGAGCTGTATTCTTACTTATTTTATTTCCAAATGAGCTACAAGGGGAATTCAGCCAGTGCTTACATACAATATCCTTGCTGATCCACAAGTGGAATGTATTACAAATTAAAGATTTCTTTGAATCAGCAAGGAATATTGAACTTTTGAACCATCCCGTATGTGAGGAAGCATGCTGAGCCAGCTGAACCTGAATGGTTTACTAGCCTGGAGACCAAAGGTGTAGGGAATGACTGACCAGAATTGTTTATTAACTCAGAGAACAAAGGCTGGAGAAGGACTGGTCAGAAATTACTGTTTATCAAAGGTGTATGGCGTGGAGAATAATTGTAGGGAAAACCTTATGTGAGGAGTCATCCTGTCCAGTTGTGACACATTTGTTACAGCCTATAAAAAGAGCTAGAAAAATCCAAGACAGGCAGAGAGCTGGTGTCTGCCTGGCCAGCGCGTACCAGAGAGCTGATGTCCGCCTGGCCAGCACGTGAGGGATCCCAGACTTTTCTCCAGCCTTCGCTGTGGCTCTCCTAGCTGATGATAAAGGGGCTGCGATAATGTTGGAGTTTGGAGATGCATTGTTCTATTGTTGTAGCACAGCCATTTGGTGGTGCATTGTTTTATTGCCCTGCAATGATGTCAGGGAGTTTGGAGATGCCATATCAACTGTTGTGTTGTCATTATAACTAACATTGTTATATTGTTTAGCTAATTGTCATTTTAAATAGCTTATTAAATACTATGGCTGTTTGCTCTTGAATTTAATGTCCTAGCAAGGCAAAACCATGACATCAGTTTTGGCGTGCTCACTTTCTGCACTAACTATACCAACAATGTGATTTGTATTCCTGCTGGCTGAAGAGCCTGGGAGGCATTTGACCATCTTTTCTGCTTTGAGCTGTGTTCCCAAGTTGGTGCCTCTGATGATGGAATCTCCAAGTAGGAGTAGTTTTCCATTTTGTGATTTTTTCTTCATATCTGGTGCATTATTTTATTTATTTATTTATTTTTATTTATTTGGAGTGGAGGAGTAGCCTAGTGGTTGGGGCAAGGTACTTCAGGCCGGAAGGTCAGTGGTTCAAATCCCACTAGAGGACAGCAACCTTGGGCTGGAAGGACTGGGGTTTCTAGTCCCACAGGTGCTCCTTGTGGTCTTGGGCAAGCCACTTAACTATTTTACAGGGAACATGGGCTATGGAGGGTTATCTCCAAGTTATAATACCCTGTTCAATGTAATTTCAGTTTGTTCAATGTAAACCGCACTGATGCAGAATAGCGCGGTATATAAGAGAATGTAAATAAATAAATAAATATAAATAAATAAATTTGAACAGTGCATATGATAAAACACCAATCCTGAAATACCTCCACTGGCTCATACTACAAGTCAGAATCTTATACAAGACCATACTACTCACCTTTAAAACCAACAGCTTATCATTCATATACATGCAAAAGCTACTCCACCCCCACATTTCCACCCGACCCATGAGAAACTCCACTGCTAACACACTCACTATACCACATGAAAACTAAAAAGTAATCAACAAGCCTGCCAGAGATCCTTTGAATTATATGCACCCTCCCTTTATAACCCCCTCCCTCAGAAACTCCACAGACCTCACCATATTTAGAAGCATGTTAAAAACCCGCCTATTTACAAAATTCTTCTCTAATGTAACATAACTTGCAACCGTACCACCCCTATTGTGAACCCCACCCACCCATAACCAACTGACTGTAGCAACCTTGTATAAAGCAAAATGCCTAAAAACTACTGTATATAGTTAAAATGGCCTTTCAAGCCAAATTCAGCTGTACATTGTTATACATGCCCTTTTGAAAGTTAAAAGGTAATACGATGGATTTCCTTGCTGTCCTTCCTCCATTTATGAAATTAAACATGATCATGCTATGATCACTATTACAAAGTGGCCCCAACACCCTTATCTCCTGCATCAGATCTTTTAACTTTCAAAAGGGAGACTATGATAAAATGAAGAAAATAGTTAAGAAAAAACTAAAAGGAGAAGCTGCAAAGGTTAAAGATTTACATCAAGCATGGGTGTGTTTAAAAATACTATTTTGGAAGCCCAGACCAGCTGTTTTCCACATTTCAAAAAAGTGGAAGGAAGTCCAAAAAACTGCCAGCATGGTTTAAAAGGTGAGGTCAGAGAGGCTGTTGCAGCCAAAAAAGCATCTTTCAGGAAATGGAAAAAGGAACCAAATGACAAAAATTGGAATCATAAGCACTGGCAAGTTCGATATAAGGCAATAAGACAGGCAAACGAGAGAATTTGAAAAAAAGCTTGCTGTGGGAACAAAAACAGTACATTCATAGCAAAAAAACCTGTGAGAGAGTCAGATGGACCACTGGATGATAGAGGGATAAAAGGGGCAGTAAGAGGGGACAAGGCCATAGCATAGAGACTGAATGAATTCTTTGCTTCAATGGTCTTTACTGAAGATGATACAGGAAAGCTACCCATGCCTGAAATGGTATTTAAAGTTGATGCAGCAGAAGAATGGAAATAAATAAACAGGGAAGATGTATTACACCATTTGATAACTATTTGATAAACTGAGGAGTAGCAAATCACCTGGATGGGATGGTATACATCCAAGGGTGTTGAAAGAACTGAAATATGAGACTGCAGACGTACTATCATTAAAATCATCAGTGATGCTTGAGAATTGGAGGATGGCCAATGTAACACCAATTTTTAAAAAGGGTTCCAAGGGTGATCTGGGAAACAACAGACCAGTGAGCCTGATGTCAGTACTGGGAAAAATGATAGAAACCATTATTAAAGAACAACATTTCTGAACATCTAGATAGATAGTCACGGTTTAATGGGAAACCGTCAAGATGACTTTAGGCAGAGAAGGTTTTGTCTTACTAATCTGTTATATTTTTTTGAAAAATAAATAAACAGGTAGACAAAAGGTGGGTCAGTCAATGTATCTGTATTTTCAGAAAGCCTCTGACAAGGTCCCTCATCAGAGACTTTTGGCAAAACTAAAAAGTCATGGGATAGGAGGCAGTGTACTGTTGTGGATCAGGAACTGGCTAAAAAAGATAGAAAGCAGAGGGCAAGGCTAAATGGCTAATTTTCCCAATGGAGAAAGGTGAATAGTGGAATACCCCAAGGAGCTGTACCGGGTCCGTTGCTTTTTAACATATTCGCAAATGACCTGGAAATGGGAATAACGAGTGAGGTAATCAAATTTGCAGATGACACAAAATTATTTGAAGTTGTTAAAACCGAAAAGGATTGTAAAAAATTGATAGAGGACCTTAATAAATTGGAAGACTGGAGTTCAAATGGCAGATGAAACTTAATGTGAACTAGTGCAAAGTTATGCACCTAGGAAAGAACAACCCAAACTATGGTTACACGATGCAAGGTTCCACATTAGGAACCACCACCCAGGAAAAAGAATGAGGCATCATTGTGGATAACACATTGAAACCCTCTGCCCAGAATGTAGTGGCAGCCAAGAAATAGAATGCTTGGAATCATAAAGAAAGGAATGGGGACTAACACAAATCATAATTACACTTACCTGGTAATTGTAGTTCCTTGAGAGACGACAGTTCAGTCCTCTACTTCTGGGTTGTCAACCTCCTCCTGCAGCTGGAGACTGGTATGTCAAACTTATGACATCACTGGATATAGCCTGCTGCTCTCTCTCTCACCCTCCAGTGTGAACTATTAACAAAGCAGACTCAAAAGGAGTAACAAATAAGTAGCAATAAATGCCAACTGCATCTAACTTAGGTAAACTAAAACGCTATAGCAACTTACAATGAAGGCGTCAAACGCCCTGTACTACCACCGAACCTATCAGCCACCATCCTTGAACTAACAAAGGAATGGACTTACCTGTAGAAAGGACCCTGCGACCTCCGGCTGTCCCCCTCCGAAACATCTCTGGGTGGGAAGGAGGACTGAACTGTCGTCTCTCAAGGGACTACAATTACCAGGTAAGTGTAATTATGATTTCCTTATCGTTCCTCCAGTTCAGTCCTCTACTTCTGGGATGTACCAGAGCAGTAATCACCGGGAGGGACCCTTCCAGCCAGAGCACAACACTGCTGCCCCAAAACAAGCATCACCTGCCGCTGCGACATCAAGATGGTAATGCTTACTGAACGTATGCAAGGACGACCACGTAGCCGCCCAACAAATCTCATCCGGCGACACAAGTCCATGTTCCGCCCACGACGCTGCCTGCGCCCTGGTAGAATGAGCCCTCAAACCGGCAGGCACCGCGCGACTTTGCAACAGATAAGCGGAAGCTATCGTTTCCTTAATCCAACGAGTGATGGAAGCCTTAGACGCCGCCTCGCCCTTACGCCTGCCCCCAAACAGGAACAAGCGATCCGACTTGCGAAACGACGCAATGGACTTCAAATACTGCCGCAAAGCTCTCTTAAGATCTAAGCGATGGAAACGGCGATCCTCAGAGTCTCCAGTTCCGGCACCTAGAACAGGCAAACACATCGACTGATTCAAATGGAACGGAGACACAACCTTAGGCAAAAATGATGGTACAGGTCGTAGCATTACCCTATCCCGCGAAAAGGACAGAAATGGCTCTCTAGAAGACAATGCCTGCAACTCTGAAATACGCCGCGCAGAACAGATCGCTACCAAGAAGACCACCTTGAGTGTAAGATCCTTTAGCGACGCAGAATGTAAAGGTTCAAAGGGCGGCTTGACCAACGCCGACAACACCAGATTAAGATCCCAAGACGGAACCAGAATCCGACGGGCAGGGCGCAGCCGAGACACCGCCCACAGAAAACGGACGATATCGGCATGCGCCCCCAACGCCAGCCCCTGAACTTTGCCGCAATAACAGGACAGCACTGCCAACTGCACCCGTAACGAGCTGGCCACCAGACCTTTATCAAAACCATCCTGTAGAAAGTTCAAGACGGAAGACACAGAGACCGTGGCCGCCTGAATCTGACGTCTCGAACACCAATCCTCAAAAATACGCCATATCCGCACATATGCCAAGGAAGTAGACCGTTTCCTCGCCCGAAGCAGCGTAGAAATCACCGCTGCTGAGTAACCTTTCTTCCTCAGCCGAGCCCTTTCAATGGCCATACCGTAAGCGAGAATCGATCCACCTGAGGCATGAATAGGGGACCCTGATGCAACAGATCTGACAGAGGCGGGAGACGCCAGGGACGGCCGTCGAGGAGCCTCATCAGATCCGCATACCATGGGCGCCGGGGCCAGTCGGGCGCCACCAAAAGCACTTTCCCCGGAAACGCCTCTATCCGTTGCACCACACGCCCTATCAGTGCCCACGGAGGAAACACATACAGAAGACCCGACGTCGGCCATCGCTGCAGCAGCGCGTCTATGCCTTCTGACATTCTCTCTCTTCTCCAGCTGTAAAACCGCGGAACCTTGGTCAAAGCAAAGGTGGCCATCAAGTCCATGATCGGCGTCCCCCAACGCCGCTCGATCTGTGCAAAGGCGTCTGGATGCAGCTCCCACTCCCCGGCATCCACTCGTACTCTGCTCAGAAAATCCGCCATCACGTTTTCTCTTCCGGCAATGTGCGCCGCCGAAATTCTTTATCTTTATTTTATATTTGATAGACCGCTTAGGCCGAAACATTAAAGCGGTGTACAAAAAAAGAAATTAAAAGGTCAACACTGCAAACTACGGAAAAAGAACGCCAAAATTAACAGGAAAGAAAGAGAAAGGATAGTGCAAAACAAAAGACAGAAAACAATAATCACAACCAAGCACAGACAGACTCAATTAAACACTGACAAACAGGGGAATAGCAGGACCACAACGCTACTGGGACAGCAACCAACTATTGCATCAGGGAGGGGAATCCAGAGGGAGGTCAAATGCTTTTCGAAATAGATAGGTTTTAAGTGAGGCTTTGAATTGAGGATAAGAGGTTTCGAGACGGAGGGACGAGGGTAGGGCATTCCACAACCATGGACCAAGAAAGAAAAAGGCAGAGTGACGGGTCTTTTCAAGATGTGCACGGGAAGGGGAAGGTAAGGACAGACGATTAGCGTGGAGAGCACGGAGCTGACGATAGGGCGTGTGCAGAGAAACCAAATCAGCCAAGTACAGAGGGTTATTAGTGTGGATAGCACAGTGAGTGAGTATGAGGAGTTTATATTGAAAACGAATACGCAAGGGCAGCCAATGGAGGCGGAAGAGGATAGGAGTGATATGATCGAAACGGCGGGAAAAAGTGATGATACGGGCAGCGGTGTTCTGAATAAGCTGAAGACGTTGGAGCTGATAATTGGGAAGGTTGGCCATGAAAACATTACAGTAATCGAGTCGGCTGGTAATTAGAGCAAGGACGAGAGTAACCAGGGATTCAAGAGGAAGAAACGTACGAACAGCCCGAAGTTGACGGAGGGTAGCAAAACAGCGCCTGGTGAGGGAGGAAATGTGATCACGAAAGGAAAGGGAAGAGTCAAGAATCACCCCGAGATACCGAAAAGAGGATACAAGAGGAATGGGAGTAGAGTCGATCATAGGGGCAATAGAGAGAGATGAACCACTGAGGGATACCCACATAGCCATGGATTTAGAAGGGTTAAGACGCAAGAAATGTTGAGAAAGCCAAGACGCCACATGAGAAAGGCAGGAATTGAAAGAGGAGAGATCCAGAGAAAGTGGAGAGGTGTGATAGAGCAAAATAATGTCATCTGCGTAGACATAGGAAGATACTGGGTATTGCTGCAGTAGGAGGAGTAGGGGAGCCAGGAAAATGTTAAACAACAAAGGAGACAATACGGAACCCTGGGGGACACCGCAAGTAAGGGGAAAAGGGGATGATGATTTCCCATTGAGGGTGACAGAGAAGGAACGAGCAGTGAGAAAAGAGCGAAACCAAAGAAGAACTGTACCGCGTAGCCCTACCTCTGCAAGACGAGTGAGAAGAAGAGTGTGATCAATTAAATCAAACGCAGCAGACAGAGCCAGAGAAACCAACAAAGTAACGTCACCGTGATCATGTGCAACGTGAAGTTCGTTCAAAACCGCTAAAAGGACAGTCTCAGTGCTGTGGCCCTGCCTAAAGCCAGCTTGCCGGGGGTGAAGAGTGTTGGTGGATTCAATGTGAGAAGACAACTGATTGAAGACAAAACGTTCCAGAAGCTTAGCTAAGGGGGGGAGATTTGAAACAGGACGCCAGTGAGCAGGGACAGATGGGTCAAGGGATGGTTGCTTTAGGAGGGGATGAACAATGGCTGACTTCCAAGGGGAGGGGAACAAGCCAGAGGATAAACTAGAGTTGAGAATGGAAGTGATGATCGGGATCAACTGTAGCGAAGGCTCGAACAGCCAACGGGAGGGAATCGGGTCTAGGGCACATGTGGTCTTTCGGGAGGTAGACAGCATTGAAAGAAGTTCAGCAGGAAAAACCAGATGAAAGGAAGACCAGGTATGGGCAAGAGCTCGATTGGACGTGGGGGAAGAAGACGAGGGTTCAATGGCGAGCAAATTGCAGGTGGAAACAGGTGGCGAGGGTGGAGGTGGAGGAGGAGTAGAAAAGGAAGCGCGTAGGGTAAAGACTTTGAAAATAAAGTAGCCAGGGAATGAGAATCAGGGGCCCCTGTAGTTGAGATACTGTGAGAGCTAGTGGAGGAAAGTTTCCACAGGATCATGAAAAGCTGGCGAGAAGAGTTCGCCGCTTCCGAAATCTCAGCTGCATAGTAAGCCCTTTTAGCTGAATGAACAGCCGACCGGTAATCAGCATAGAGCTGCCTGAAACGAAATTGCTGTTAACCGACTCTCCACCCAGGCAAACAGCAAGTCCGACTCCTCTTCCATCACTGCACTGCCCGTGCCCCCCTGACGATTGATGTAAGCCACCGTCACCAAATTGTCGGAGAGAATCCGAACAGAACGCCCCAGCACTAGCCGCTCGAACGCCACCAGGGCTCTCGCCACTGCTTGCAATTCCAACTGATTGATCGACCACGTCGACTCCAGCGGGGACCAGTAACCCTGTGCAAACTGGCCTCCGCAGTGAGCTCCCCAGCCCGAAAGACTGGCATTGGTCATCACTGGAACCCACTCCGGTTGCTCCAGAGGCATGCCCGCCGCCAACGAGGACGGAAGCAACCACCACTGAAGAGACCGGCGCACCCTGAGGGGGCAGGGCAACCGCTTGCTCAGGGAATCCACCTGATGCGACCAACATCTCAGTAATGCTCTCTGCAGCGGCCGCATATGCACCTTGGCCCACGGAACGGCCTCCAGGGTCGCCGCCATCGTGCCGAGTACGCGCAGGTAGAACCAAGCAGTCGGAGCGGGCGTGGCTCGGAACGAGCGAACCAGCCGGCGCAGCGCCTGCGCCCTCTTGTTTGGCAGAAAGACCAGCGCTTTGCGAGTGTCGAACAGGACCCCCAGATACTCGAGGACCTGAACAGGCTGTAGATGGCTCTTGTTGGGATTGACTACCCAGCCAAGCCCACTCCTCGGCTCCCCCTGGGCACTTCCTCCTTTGAAGGAACCAGCTTCAGGACCAGGATGTGCACAGATTATCACAGAAAGCACTCGGGGAGGGTTCCGGGACTGGACTGGAGTTCCTCAAGGAAGAATAATTAGCAGGTAAGTCTAATTTCTCTTTCCTTATCGTCCCTCCAGTCCAGTCCTGCACCTCTGGGATGTACCAGAGCAGTTAACCTAATGGGAGGGACTCGCACAACCGGCCTGAAGCCCCACCGATCCGAAACGAATGCCCCCCACCACCTGGGCATCCAGGCGATAAGCTTAGATCAAGTACACAGTGACGAGCACGTCGCCACCCTACTGATCTGGTGGAACCAAACTATACTCTGCCCCCGAGGCTGCCTGAGCCCTCTTGAAATGCATCCGCAACTCCGCCGGTACTGCTTTACCTTTCCAGATGTATGCCGACACCATTACCTCCCTGATCCATCTGTAAAGGGAGGTCTTAGCTGCCACATCACTTCTGCGCAGCCCACCAAACAAAACAGAACAGAACAAACAGATGGTCCGATCTAGTAAATGATGATACCTAACTCACCTACCTTCGCAGGGCTCTCATAACATCCAGGTGGCGCAGCTGCAGAGAAGTAGAGCCTGCCATCTGAACTCGCCAAAGCCGGCAAGGAAACGGCCTGAAGAACATGAAATGCTGCCACCACCTTGACCAAAAAATGAAGGTACCAGGCACCGGACCACGTCCTCCTTGGAGAAGGAAAGAAATGGCTCCTGGCGCAACAGAGCCTGAAGCTCTGAAAACCTGCTTGCCGAGCAAAAACGGCACCAGGAACACTGTTCTTAGAGCCCCATCCTTCCAGGAAGCTCAACTCAACGGCTCCAAGGACACCCCAAGACAGTGCTGTCAGCCGCCGATTGAGATCCCAAGGCGGTACCACCGCCCTCCTTGTTGGATAGTAGTGGGACACCGCCCTTAGAAATCTCAGCACGTCCGGGTGTGCACCCAATGCCACCCATGGCCTTCCCGGTGATAATTGGAAAACGTCAGTTGAATCCTCCAGGAACTGGCAAGTAGGCCCTTATCAAAACCAGATTGCAAGACCATCAAGATGTCTTGGGAACGAAGCAGTGGAAGGGCTCGCCCACCTTTCTCTGCACCAAAGATGCGCCACCCGCGGCTATACATCAGGTTCGTAGACCTCCTCCGGGCCTGTAGCAACATCTCTCTCACCGAGCTCAAAAAACTTTTCTACTTCAATCTCGCACTTTCCTCAGCCATGCCCTAGTCGCGAATGAATCCCCTGGGGAACGCAAGGAGCCATGGTCGATCCGCCAGCATCCAAGTCTGGTCAGCCTAACACGGGCACCTTGGCCAGTCTGTTGCCACCAGAAGCAGTAATCCCCCAGTGTGCCTCTATCCGTTGTTCTGCCTGGCCTATGTGCGCCTATGAGGAAACCACAGAGGAGACCCCCTTGAATGCACTATTGAATAGAGCATCTAGGCCCTCGGACATTCTCTTTCCACTTCTGCGGAAAAGCCCGACAGGCCTTGGCAGAACTCAAATGTTGCTATTAGTTCCATGCCCAGAGTGCTCCATTGGCCACTCTCCAGGGCCCACAGGCAATCGGCTGAGTTAGACTACTGTCACATAGTCAACTCCTGCCATGAGTGCCACCGATAACGCCCCGAGAGGAGACTCCAGCCAGTCTTTCGGCTTCCTTCTCCAGGGCTGAACTGCCCATGCCTCCTCGCCGTTTGCTATAAGCCACCGTGGTTGCAATGTCTGAGAGGACTCAGACCACCTTGCCCTGCAAACAAGGCTCGGAACTTCTTAGCTCCAAGGACAGCACTCACCTCTCAAGCCTGTTGATCAACCACAGGGCCTGCTGTAGATACCAGAGTCCACGAGCCAAGCGACCGTCACAAACTTGACAGACTGGCACCAGTCATCCGTGGAGCCCATACTGAGGGACTCAAGCGTCACGCCCCTCTTCCAGGCTCCTGGGATGCAGCGACCACCAAAGGGCTCCCACGGGACAGGGGTTGACCCTGATGGGACCACTGTCGGTGCAGAGCCATCTGCAGCAGTCGCATGTGTGCCCGCGCTCAAGGGACTAGTTTGAGATTGTCCACCATGGTCCACCGAACCTGCCACTAAATGCCACACCGATGGTCTTGTCCAACATCAGGAACTGCCGTATCAACTGTTGTAGCTCCTGCACCGGGCAGGAAAGCCCTGCCCCCGCAGACTCCAGGATGCCGCCACCAAACACCTCCCCTGAGCTGCAGGGGAGGGGGATATTCGGCGGGCATCAAAGCACGCGCCCAACTATGCCAGCTCAGGGGCCTGCCATAACCGACTCTTGGCCAGGATGACCACCTGACCAAGACTGAGAAGGAACTCCAGCCCTTTCGCTGTTGCTCTTTCGCTGTTGTCCCTGGACTTTGCCTCGATTAGCCAATCATCTAGGTATGGATAGGCAAAAACCCTTTCCTTACGGAGAGCCGATGCCGCCGCCGCCACCCCCACCCCCACCAAGCCCTTAGAGAAGATACTGGGGACGGTTGCCAGACCAAAGGACAACGTTTGAAAATGAAAATGGAAAAGGCCCTTTGGTCCCGGCAAAACAGAGAAACTGCTGATGTTCTGGATGGTTGGGAATGTGCAAATACACCCCCGTGATAGTCGAGACACAACAAGAACTCTCCGCTCCTTACCACCACTATTACTGATGTCAGCGTTTCCATGTGCAAATGCAGTACCCAGCAGCAGCGGTGCATGTCCTCGAGGTCGAGAATCAGGTGAAAGGAACCTTCCCCTTTTTGGGCAGCACCAACAAATGGAGCAGCAACTGAAGTGGCACCGGAACCACAGCTCTTAGCTGCATGATACAAGATAGGGCCCTCTCTACTGCCGCCGACACAGCCATGTCCACTCCGAGCAATCGAAGGAGCTCTCATTCTTGCTCCGGTAGCAGGTACAGGTACATCCGGGATCGCACTCCTTTAAGACAAGCCTCATCCTGGATTACCAGCCACATTACTCCATGTACTGGGAAGAGACTCCGCGATTTCCGCACCGCCTGAAGCAGCGGATCCCTCCGAGCTAGTTGCTCTGCCAGGAGATTAGCAGGCGTATTCAAAGCCTTGAAGGTTGCTACAATGAATGCTGGCAGCTCCTTCTGGAGGAGCACCCGAACAATCCCGGCCTGATCTAAAACTCTGCTAGCTTATTTTTATTCATTTATTTCTAGACAGATGCTGGTCACAAACCAGTGTCCTTTGGATTGGAAGGCAGGCAACCTGCAGATGAGCCACCCTTCTGCATCTCTCTTCCAAATCCTCCTGCAGACCTGGCCCCGTGTCAAGGTCCTCCCCATCCAGCCCCTCTGACAATGGCAATTGTTGCCACTCCTCTGGGCCTCTAGCCCGCTTGTTCAACACTGCCCCCAACTCAGGCTCTTTCACATCTGATGCCCTCCTAGCCCCACATTCTGGGCTTATGCAAAGGTAAGATAAACTCCAGAGAGAACTCCCCCGAGAACCTGGCTCCTTGGGCTTGAGGGGTGGATGGTCTGGGCCTCATGCAGGGATCGGGGGCTGGATCCACTAAAGATACCAGGTGCCCCGCCCCCACCTCCAGGGTCTCTTGTGACTGGAAGGGACTCTCCTGCCTCGTCGTGTCCTTCTGGCCCTGCTCCAATTACCCAGCTTCTTGCATGCAGTCTACACCGACACCTGTCTCCAAGACCGCTCTCCATCAGGTCCCGTAAATCCTGCGGATTTCTAGACCCCTAAGATATGCAATAGACCCTGCACTGATCCAATTAGACTGATCCCTTCTCCAAGAAATATATTTCTGATAATAAAAAGGTAAACCTATGGCCATAAGCCCTGACAAGGCATATCACAACTTTAGTAGGTACCGAGTCTGTGCAAAAGACAAAGGATGATCATGTCAGGTTACTCCCTGATCATAGACAGATGAAAGGATTTCATTTGTCTCCTAACCACTGACTGTCACTGTCTCTCTAGTCAAATACATTTCTTATATGCAAGTGCTTCCTGCTTCACAAAACCAAACTGCAGCTATTCAGCACTTTTAAAATCCTTCTCAGGAAAAGGCTACAGTTTCAACGAACTGTCACTTACCTCTCCAGAAACACCTGACCAGGCACACTGGCCCTGGAAATCTGACCAGCAACAAGACACTGGCCCATGCCCCCCTCCTCGTGCCTGTGAGTGGAGTGGGGAGGTCCTGGGATGGATAAAGGCCAGGCAGCCAGCCTTACAGACTCATGCACAGACTGTTCTGCAGCCCGTGCCTCCTGCAACAGCGAGGGGCTTTCAAGGCCTGGCTCCACAGCAACAGTCTCATGAGGGCAGCCCCCGGCAAATACCTGCCACTGAGACCGCCGCCCCCGCCCCCCCCCCCCCTGCCCCCCCGCTGGGTTGGGCATAGCAAACACTGCGGGGTTTGGCCAGCATGATGGTAAGGGCCATAGATTGCTCGTTATGCACCCGGCCTGAGCCCTGCATCCTCAAAGACTTTATAAAAAGCCCTACAATTTAAATAATGCAGGAGCCTTGATCTACCCCGGGAAAGAAAAACCTCAGCAGGGAATGCTGATTAAGCCGCAGCCTCTAAGGGGAACTCGAGAGAAGAAAATGTGCGTCTCTATCTTTTCCGCGCTGCTACTGCAGGCAGCACTCCAAATCAGCATGTTCTTCCTGCTCCCGCAGCAAGATTCTGATGTCTGGCCCCTATTCTGTCCCTCTAGACTCAGACCATCGCAGCTATCTTCCCCCTCGTGCTCAGCCGCTAGTTGCCGGCTTCGGCGCTGAGGGGGGGCCTGTCCAGGAAGCTGTTGCGGTGTGCCGTTCTCTGGCTGTTCAGCGGCTCTTCACCCAGTGCCGGGTTCGGGAGCCGCCTCAAAACCCCAGGATGCTGCCGCCACCAAATCCCACCCCCCCATGCTGCAAGGGGGGGAGGGGGATATTTGTCATTGCTGCCTCTCTTGCAGCCTCAAGGCTCCCTTTCGGGGGGGGGGGGGGTTACTAAAGCTAGCCAAAAAGCAAAAATAACCAAGGACAAAAGAAATAATCCTGCCACAACAGGAAAAAGATCCTAAACCTATATCTCCTCAGTAAGTCCAGCACCTTGGCAATTGAGCATACTGGGGCTGGTAGGCGGTGCCAGCTATATAAGTAAACTGGTGTCATCAAAAAGGATGACATGTTCGGTCTCCAAGCTGCTGAAGGATGTACACTACCCAGAGGTGCAGGACTGGACTGGAGGGACGATAAGGAATATCACTTTGGGCAGAAATTTAGGAGTATAAAGGAGGACTTAAGTTGATAGAAACTGTGTGTAGGATGGATATAGTGTACCAATGCTTGGAGCTCACTAATGCATTGTGCCTATATTATAGTAATTAGAAAAACTGCTTTCCATGAGAAGTGCTTTAATGAACGGATCAAATTGGGGTTTGACCAATGCTGCAAGGACAAAGTTAAAGTCCTAGGCAGGCGCTAGCTATCGAAGTGGAGGTCTTAGATTTGCTAGGCCACATATGAATCCGGTCACCCAAAGATGATTAGCAAGAAGCCTGTCTTTGATCATGTCATGATAAATAGAAATTGCAACACGATGCATGTGGACTGAGGAAGTCTTAAGGTCATCGTCTGATAAAACGTGCAAGAACTTACTACTACTGAACATTTGTATAGCGTTACAAGATGTACACAGCACTGCACAGATACATGTAAAAGACAGTCCCTGCTCAGAGCTTACAATCTAGTCAAGACAGATAGCACGGTAGCTATAGACATGGGATACATCTAGGGGGAATGGTAAGGGAGATCAGGTAAGTCAAGATTCAAGAACATCAGTAAAGAGGTGATCAGCCTGGATTTGAAAAGGGTCAGAAAAGGTGCCTGACATACAGACTCAGGTAGTTTGTTCCAGGCATAAGGAGCAGCAAGATGAAAGAATAAAGTCTGGAGTTAGCAATAGAAGAGAAGGGCACAGATAGAAGCGATTTGCCAGAAGAGCGGAGTTCCTGAGGGGGGGTGTAGGGAGAAATAAGAGAGGAGCGGTAGTGAGGAGCTGCAGAGTGAATGCACTTATAGGTCAGCAGGACAAGTTTGAACTGGATGTGGAAACAGATAGGGAGCCAATGAAGTGATTTAAGGAGAAGGGTAATATGAGCATGGTGAGGCTGGCAGAAGATTAACTGTGCAGCAGTGTTGAACTGATTGTAGGGGAGAGAGATGATTCAGAGAGAGACCAGCAAAGAGGTGACTAAGGAGTGAAGTGTCTTAGAGTGGAGAAGTAACCTAGTGGTTAGAGCAACGGCCTAGTACCCAGAAGATCAAGGATTCAATTCCAACTGGCACTCCTTGTGACCTTAGGCAAGTCACTTTACCCTCCACTGCCTCAAAAGAAAAGGCCTGGCAATCTACTTCTGGTGATACATTGCCAAGAAAACCCAGATGCAGCTGGGTCGCCAGGAGTCAGCACTGACTTGACAGCGCTTTAAAAAAAAAATGTCTTAGTAGTGTGTTCAGAAAGGAATGGGTGAATTTTGTTGATGTTGTAGAGAAAGAAATGGCAGTTTTTAGCTATCAGTTGGATGTATGTGGAGAAGGAGAGAGGTGTCAAAGATGACCCCAAGGTTGCAAGCCGAGGAGACAGGGAGGAGTAGGGAGTTATCCACAGAGACAGAGAGGAGGAAGGGAAGAGGCAGGTTTAGGGGGAAAAATAAGCAGCTCAGTTTTGGCTATGTTCAGTTTCAAGCAGTAGTGAGACATCCAAGAAGCAATGTCAGAAGGGCAGGCAGAGATCTTGGTCTGAATTGTCGGAGAGATTTCAGGTGTAGAGGTAGATCTGGGAATCATCAGCATAAAGATGATACTGAAAACCATGGGAAGAGATGAGTGCAGCAAGGGACTGGGTATAAAGAGAGAACAGGAGTGGACCCAAAAGAGATCCTTGGGGTACACCAACAGAGCGGGATAGCAGTAGAGGAGGATCCACCAGAACAAGCACTGAAAGAGCTATGAGAGAGATAAGAGAACAGGATAGCACAGAGTCCTTAAAGCCAAACAAGGACAAAGGTATCAAGGAGAAGGTTATGGTCAACAGTGTCAAAAGCAGCAGAAATATCAAGAAGGATGAAGACTGAGTAAAGGCCCTGGGATTTTGCCAGGAACAGGTCCACTGGAGATGTTGGCAAGAGCCATTCTGGTAAAATGTAAAGGACAAAAGCCAGATTGTAAGAGGATCCAGAAGGGCTTGAGAGGAGAGAAAGTCTAGGCAACAGCAGTGAACCGCACGTTCAAGTAGTTTAGAATTTCAGTGAGATGGCAGGAGAAGGACTGAAGGTGACATTTTAAGCACCAGTAGGAGAAAAGAAGAAAAGAGCACATTTGAAAATACTAAGACTTCTTGATGGAATCCTTTCTAGATGCAAGAATCACTTGACAGACAGTATCCAGAACTGGAAGTTTCCAAGCTAAGTGGCTTTCAATATCTATGCTGTTAGAAAAAGACACTGGAGGTTTGGGTGTAGTAGTGAGACACTCTGCTGTGTCAGCAAAGTAGGATGAGAGCCCAGTGGTAGTAGTATATCAATTAATAGTTATCAGAGTAATGGAAACCTGGCTTGTCTGGGCCACAGTCTCCTGGATGGTAAGTCGTTTTGGATCGTATGGTTGAGAGTTGCTGCAAGAGACCATATACTAACAGATTTTCTTTAAGCAAAGAGCCTGATCCTCCCCATTTGTCCGTGCAAAACTGAAGGGTGATATGTTTCAAACAGTGAGATGTAACCGGCACTCTGCCAGGGACCAGAAATAAGCTTCCCAATCCCAAGGAGAGGCATCAGTCATTAAAAAAAGTTGCACTGGAGGTGGATGGAAAGGACAGTCCATCGAGAGGTTGGCAGAAGGGTCCACCATAATAGATCTTTCCTGATATTGTTTGAGATGGGAATCCTCTTGGAAAGCGAGTGAAGAATTGGATTACAACGTGTTTGGGTTGCTACTGAAGCAATCTCATTCTCCAAATGGCATTTGGAACTACTTGGATTGCTGCCACCATGTGGTCTAGGAGGTGTAAGATTGTCCTTGCTGTCAGTTTGGGAGTCTCAGCAAGGGATCAAGCTAACCCTATTAGGGACTGCATCCTAACTAGGGATAAAATGCACCATAGCCAGGTGTGTATTCAAATTGGTCGCCATGAAAAAACAGATGCTGAGTCAGGAGGAGATATTTGCTTTCGTTTATGAGGAAGCCCAAACTTCAAAGGAGATGAATGGTGGTAGTTAGCATTGAATTCACAGCTTGAAGAGACTTTCACATGATCAACCAGTTGTCTAGATATGAAAACACAAAATGACTTTCTTTGTGTAGATGTGCTACAACTACAGTGAGACACTTGTCTGCCATCAGCTCCAAGAGTATTCACGAAAGGAAGGACTCTGTACTGGTAGTGGGTACTAAGGAACAAGAAACAAAAAAAATTTCAAGCGGGAAGGATGAATTGGGATATGGGTATAAGCATACTTGAGATCCAAAGATGCCAGCCAATCATCTTTTTGTATAAGGGGCAAAATGATAACCCAAAGTGTTCATCTTGATTTTGTGCTTTGTGAAAGAGATTTAGGTGCCTCAAATCCAATATGGGATATATTTCCAAGAAGGCCGGGGGCCTAAGGAAGAAGGGGGGAATAAAGGTCTTGGTGGCATTGTGGAGGGGGGGCAGTTTCCACAGTTCTTGACTTTAGTAATCTTTGAAGCTCCTGTAGAATCATTAGGTGCTGCTGGGGGCGGGTGGAAGGAAGCACTGCAATGGTGGAGAGAGAGGAGGAAGGCTGGAGAACTGCAGTGGATATCCCCGATTCACAATGGCCAAGAATCAACAATTGGTGGTGATGGGGGGCCAGATATCCTTGAAATGGGTTGGCATCCTACAACTGGGAAATAGTAAAAAAAAAATAGGAGATGGTTTGAAGGTAGCTGTCGCTGTTGCTTGTGTTCCTTGGATCGTTGGTGAGGAGATATGAGCCAGCTTGATGTGGAGGTAGTGGACTTGTCTAAGATTGGTACCAGTAGGTTAAAGATGTTGTAATTAACTATTGAATCTAGTTTCCTGAAATATAATGGTTGCAACTTGTGGTATGTAGATACGGTATTCTGCGCAAGTATGGACAATTCTTGGATGCCGGGGGAATTATCCTTCATTTGGCTGACTGTAACTTCTACTTCCTCACCAAATAAGGAAATCCCCTATGCAAGAGGCATTGGAAAGATGGTCATGGCAATCTTCACAAAGGCCAGAAGAATGGAGCCAAGCACTGCTTCCTGCCTCAATGGCTTCCGCAGCCGAACATAAAATAATGTCAAAGGCACCAGAAGTACCCCTTAGAAGATGATAGGCACATTTTTAAATGACTGTGTGAACCTGAACCAAATCTTCCTTGGAAAGTCAGGGTAAGTGACCTGGTCCATTAGATAATGCATCAAAATGTTTAGTGCTAGCATAGAGGACTGATAAACCTTGTGTCCCACAATATCAAGAATGCAATGACCTTTACCCAGGGATGGGGGGGAAGATTCTTTAGCAGGCTTGGAACACTTTATAACAGCTTTTGAGATCACTGATAAATGGGATAGTTGATGCTGTAGAGGTTCTGGAACCCCTGTTAATCTATACTTGGCCTCAAGGTGACAGGAGAACGCTTTAACAGATAGGGGAGTAAGGCAAGCAGACTGTGGAGGCTGGGTAAGGAGGAGATGGGGGTAAGGCCTCTGGCCTGATTTTTGAGACTCTGGGCCACCCTCTTTGACGCTGGCGCCGGTAGGGGTTCTGCCTCCGAGCGCGCAGCAACCCGTTCGAGTCCCAAGCGTGCCTTGTCTGGGACCGATGGCATGGAATTGAAACAGGAGCAGATATCCTTGAAAACTCTGAACTGTGGAGGAAAAGAGCTGAATGCAGAATAGCAGCCTGCCACCACTAGGATGAAGTATGAAGAGTTCCTCCTTGTTTCTGCTTTATTTTTCTCACAGCACTGTTTCAGCGTCTGCAGGTGACGATGAGAAAAACTGTGAAAAAGTAGGGAAGAGAGCACCCAACAACTGCTGAGATTCATCGTGCTTCTTTTTCTATATTTAGACAGATTTGTATACCACCTTATCCTACAATCAAAGTGGTCACATCACAATTGGAGGGATACATTTAACATGAGGGTACTTAACTTTTTTGTTTTGTTTTTTATGTGAAGAAATAGCGTGGAGGACTCCGCAGCAGCAGAGCAGGAGCTCCGATCTATTTTTTTTCTTTTTTTAAGCGGCAGTGCAGGAGGAGGCAGAAAAAAACATGGGATCTGAAATAAAACTAAAAAGAAACAAATTAAAGTAGAAATCTCACTAACCCGATGGAGGAAGGGAGAGCCATGCTGCACTGACTGAATGGAATGGAAATACTGAAGAGAGACAGTGCAGGCGGCAAGGCGAGATGCGGCACGCATGTTCAGAGCCAGGCACAGACACTGTCAGTGGACAGCACCAAGAGTGTGCCTGCATACTCCCCTGCTTGTATCTGGAGAAACCCTGTGATATGCTCTAGCACAGCATTTTGCTGGCTATTTTCCCACACTAATCTTGCTCTCCAAAACAGAAAGCAAGCAAGCACAGGAAAATCACCAGCAAAGCCATTAAGGATCATCAGAGATGAAGATTGATACTTCACTTCAGATGATCCAGGCACCAGAACAAATTGCCAATGCGCCCAACTCAGAGTTGAGGGACTGGTGTCCCTCCCCTCAACTAGTACAAAAGCCATTGGTGGCTCTATGGGGTCCAACTCTCCTCTGCCTCTCAAAGAGGCCTCCCCAGACCACACGCCCCCCCCCCCCGAACCACTACCCCTTTCAGCAGTACATTTTCCATGCTCCTGCTTCTTCACTGCCATCTTTCAAACCTGCAGTACCTGACCCTACACAGTATACATCCAAGGTATGTACTGTCGGGGGGGGGGGGGGCGCTCACTCTGCCAAATAAGGGAAAAAAATCCTTAAATGGCAGACTGACCCCCCTGTAATGCGTTGCAGGATATACTGCGGAGGGGGGATCAGTCTGCCAAATAGCATTGCAGGATATACTGTGGAGGGGGATCAGTCTGCCAATTAAGGATTTTTTCCCTTATTTGGCAGACTGAGCGCCCCTCCCCTCCCCGGAATGTATTTCCAGAATGCAACACATGGGATCAAGTGTAGTTATTTTGAAAAATGGAAGCAAGGAGACAGAAGCATGTAAATCTTTTCAAAGTAAGTGGGGTCTGGGGAGGCCCATGGGCCCACCAATGATCTATGGGAGGAGGGGAGGGGGGACTAGCCCTCCTCTTGTTAGACAAAAATCAGTGGAGAGCAGGGCAGAACCTGGGATTATCTGAGGTTGTGTGTCAAATATCACCCTAGATGCGTTTATGTTTAAGTCAACAGAGCATGCTAAAACTTGCTGAAAAAACAGGAGCTATTCACGCACTTAGTGCATATGTTTGCTTGCTCTCCTTATGTAAGACTGCTTTTGTGTGCACAGTTAATTTACATACACCACCGCTATGCAAAAAACGTCTGCATTAAACTTTCATTAGAAAACCCTGCACTAGAGCTGTAGCACTGCCATTCGACTGTAAAGCATAGTTACTCACCTGTAACAGGTGATCTCCAGGAACAGCAGGAATTTAGTCCTCACATATGGGTATCGTCGGTATCAATGGAGCCCGCGCGGGAACGCTCCCCAGCGTCCAATCAGAACGCTTTTGGGAGCATCCCACAGCGCCTGCATGCTGCCTTCTCGCCTTTCCCAACTGCCTCTCTCCAGTTGAGTTTTAAAGCTGAGACAAAGAGAGAGAGAGGGAAAGGAAAGAGATAGAGAGATACAACTCCTAGGGGAGGTGGGTGGGTTGTGAGGACTAAATTCCTGCTGTTCCTGGAGATCACCTGTTACAGGTGAGTAACTATGCTATCTCCTGGAATAAGCAGGAATGTAGCCATCACATATGGGGACTCCCTAGCTTTAGGTGCCAGGGAGAGACCCCAGAAGTTGTGTCCCCCTGAAAAGGGCTCCACTTCCCCCCATGGATCTCTGGCATCCTACCAGGGATGGTGGGCAAGAGTTGATTAGGTATGGAACAGGTGTTTGAGAACAGCCTGACCAAACAAGGCATCCCGGCAGGAGTCCTTGTCCAAGAAGTAATGGCCTTTGAAGGTATGAACCAAGGCCCAAGTGGCTGCTCGACAGATGTCGTCAATAGACACAGAGTGCAGATGAGATATTGAGGCTGCCATGGCTCTCACATTGTGAGCTGTGACATGGCCCTCCAGAGAAAGGTTCTTACTCTGATAGACGAAGGAAATACACTGAGCAATCCAGTTAGACAGTGTTCTTTTGGAGACTGGAAGTCCCAAATGAGAAGGATCAAAAGCAACAAAGAGTTGAGAGGACTTTCTATGTTGCTGTGTTCTTTGTAAGTAAAAGGCTAAAGCTATTTTACAGTCCAAGGTATGAAGATACCTCTCATAATTTGATGCATGAGGTCCTGGAAAAAAGACAGGTAGGTAGACCTCTTGGTTCAGATGAAAAGGCGAGACCACCGTAGGCATAAAGTGTGGATGAGTCCTAAGGACTACCTTGTCATGATGGAACCTTGTATAAGGTGGATTAGCTCCTAGCGCTTGCAACTCACTAATGTGGCGCGCTGATGTGATTGCAATGAGAAAGATAACCTTCCAAGAAAGGAATTTCAAGGAGGTGGTAGCTAAAGGTTCGAAAGGTGGCTTCATGAGCTGCCCAAGAACCAGGTTTAAGTCCCATGCCACTGGATGTAGTCTAATGGGAGGCTTAGTTAGGAGGCCTCTCATAAATCTTGCTATAAGAGGATGAGAGGAAATAGGCTGTCCATTTAGAGGTTTAAGAGAAGCTGCAATAGCACTCAAATGGACACTTACTAAATTTGTCTTAAGGCTTGCATTAGACAAATGGAGGAGATACTCCAGCAAAGATTCCAGAGGTATCGCAAGGGGGTTAAAACCCTTTTCCGAACACCAAATGGTAAACCTTTTCCACTTGAAAGCATAAGAACGTCTAGTGGAAGGTTTTCTGGAAGCATAAAGAACATCTTTCACTTGCTGAGAAAGATTAAGATCTTGGAGATCTAGGCCTTCAGCAACCAAGCCCTGAGATGCAGAGACTGGGGATTGGGATGCCATAACATTCTGTTCTCCTGGGATAGGAGATCTGCAGCAGACTAACTCCAGGGAGGGAGCTTGAGAGAGATGTAGAAGCAGAGGGTACCACACTTGCCATGGCCAATGTGGTGCTATGAGAATCATGTGGCCTGTGTCTCTCTGAAGCTTGAACAGGGTTTTGGGAATTAAGGGGAATGGGTGGAAAGGCATAAAGGCATAAAGGACGTCTTGAAAAATCTTGGCCACCTGGTCTGCATGGAGAGACCATTCGTGTGGAAGCAGAACTCGACTGAGTCTGTCTGCCCAAGAGTTTTGAATACCTGGAAGATACACTGCCAGGAGATGAATCTGATGCTCTCTGGCGAGGGCCCATAGTTGCAAAGCTTCGTTGCAAAGCGACAGAGAGCCCACTCCCCCGCTTGTTCACATAGAACATGGCTACTTGATTGTCCGTGTGAATGAGGACTGTCTTGTAGCTGAGCAGGGAGTGGAACACTCGCAGAGCCAGGAAAATTGCTCTGAGTTAGACAACTCTCTTGCTGAGACCAGGTGCCCTGGGTGGAGAAGTCTTGCAGATGAGCTCCCCAACCCTTTGGAGAAGCATCTGTTGTGAGAGTTGCTTGGGGTAAGGGTTGTTGAAAAGGGCACCCCAGCAACAGGTTTTGAGTGGGCCTCCACCATTGGAGGGACAAAATGAGGCGACTTGTGTTTGCTATTTTGTCTGACAGGCACCCTGATGCCTGGGTCCATTGGGTGGATAAAGTCCACTGAGCTGCCCTCATGTGGAGGCGAGCATATGGAACCACATGCACGGTGAATGCCATGTGGCCTAGCAACTGCAACATTTCTCGAGCAGTTAGATGAGGCTTTAGCACTGCTTGAGAAGCTAACTGCACCAAGAGAAGGCAACGGGCCTGGGGAAGATAGGAGCGTTCCTGGATACCACAAGGGCAAGGGCCTATGAACTCTAAAGACTGAGTGTGAGTTGCACTGGATTTTGGGATGCTTATTACCAGCCCTAAATACTGAAGGATAGGCATTGTGCAGGATAGAGAAGTCTTGGCCTCTGACTGTGTTGGAGCTCGAATGAGCCAGTCATCCAAGTAAGGGAAGACGAATATTCCTAGAGTGCGGAGAAATGCTGCTACCACAGCCATGCATTTCGTGAACACCCTTGGTGCTGAGGCCAGACCAAAAGGAAGTACCCTGTATTGGTAGTTTTCCTTGAAAGAGGAACCGAAGGAACCTTCTGTGGGTTGGATGGATGAGGACATGGGTGTACGCATCCTTGATCTAGAGAACAAAGCCAATCCTGACTCTGAAGGTATGGTAGCAGAGCTCCAAGAGAAATCATCTTGAATTTCTCCTTGACAAGGAATTTGTTCAATTCTCTGAGATCTAAGATAGGTCTGTAACCCCCTGTTTTCTTTGGAATAAGAAAATAAGGGGACTAGAACCCTGTGCCCTGTTGATGAAGAGGTACTTCTTCTATTGCCCCTTGGGCAAGAAGGATGGCAACCTCCTGACCTAACAGGTTGATGAGAGAGGTTGGAGAATTGAACTGCTTCACTATTGTGTGAGGGGGCATGCTTGAAAAATGAAGTTTGTACCCCTCCTTTATGATGGAGAGTGTCCAATGCTCTGCTGTTATCTGCCCCCATCTGGGGGCAAAATGACATAACCTTCCTGGAATGGTGGACGGTTCTGGCCCCTCCAGAACCAGAAAGGCTAAGTTCTCTAGCTGAAAGTCAAAGGCCCTGAGGAGGCTGAGGCTGCTGGGCCGGTGGAGGCCTAGCAGCCTTTGCTTTCTTCTGTTTGGGTGGTTGCTGACGTTTGCTTGAAAACTGACCTGCAGAAGATGCCTGCTGACCATAAGCAGGATAAAATCTTTTCTTTTTAGAAAAAGATGTTTTCTTGAACAATTTCTTTCTAACAGGATCAGCAGTGGACTTGGATAGTCTATCCAAGGTGGAATTTTCAGCATACATTTCACTGGCTTTTTCCTACCAATCTTTACCAAACAGGTTCTCACCAATACAAGGGATATTTCCCAATTTATCTTGTACCCAGAGCTCTAAATCAGATGCCTGGAGCCAAGCAATTCTACGTGCACCTATGGCAATAGCCGAGGTTCTGCTTATACACTCAAAGCAGTCAAAGGCTGCACGGTTGGAGAATTTAGAAACATCTTGGGCATGTTTGACCCAAGTGAGAAAATCCTGTCTTTTATCCTCAGAAATGAAAGGACTTAAAGTCTTGGAAGGACATGTCCTCTGGAGGAGACATCCTGCGTTTAGGGGAGGAGGACTCCTCTGGAAGAAGCATCGCTGCATCGACAGAATTTTCAGAATCCTCAGATTCTTCTGAGGACTCGAAGTATCGTCTGTCCGGATGCTCCTGCAGAGCCCGATACCCGTACCGACCAAGGTCGGTACCGGGAATAACCGGTACTGGAGAATCGGTACCGGAGGGCATTGGAGGACAGGGTACCGGCGCCAATGTCGATGCTATCAGTACCGATACCGATGGAGTTGTCTGTTGCGGTACCAAGGGCGTTGATGCCGCAAGGAAAGCCGCCAGACTGCGTTCCATAGTCAGAATTTTCTGGTCCATGGACGCCGCCAATGCCTGGATGTCGGTACCGGTGGAGACCCACCGGTACCCCAGAGCATGGCTCCAGGAGATCTGTCGAGGCCGAGCCATCGAGAACATCCTGGAACCCCGATAATGCTTTGGAAGCCGAAGCCTTCCGCCGGGGTAATTTTGCTGGTGCAGAATCCTCGAGGGCAACGTCAGAGGCATCTCGATGCTTAGAAGGAGATCTACCCTTCGAGGACCAGCTGGATTTATGTTTAGTTACCTGAGATCCACGGGAGGAAGAAACAGCCCTGGAAGACATCGATGCCACCGAAGCCGCATCAGAGGGAAACAGGGTACTGAGCTTGGCAGCTTGGTTCTGCCGACCTCTTTTAGACATCATGGTACAGGACACACAATCCGTGATGTAGTGGTCAGGACCTAAACATTTTAAACACCATTCATGGGTGTCGGTGACGGAAATGGTACCGCCACACTTGGTGCACTTTTTAAAACCTGAAGCAGGTTTTTCCATGTTAAGAAAAATGTTTTTGGGCCTAAGGCCCAATTTTTTTTTTTTACAGAAATAAGAAAAGAAAGACCTGCGGTACCGGTAGAGCGAAGAAGGCAGACGCGACCACAAAAAGAAAGAAAGAAAAAAGAAATTCTTCTGCGGTGACAGGAACACGACCTGCTGGCTCTGCAGAAAAAGAAGAACTGGAGAGAGGCAGTTGGGAAAGGCGGGAAGGCAGCACACAGGCGCTGTGGGATGCTCCCAAAAGCGTTCTGATTGGACGCTGGGGAGCGTTCCCACGCGGGCTCCGTCAGTACCGACGATACCCATACGTGATGACTACATTGCTGCTTGTTCCTGGAGATACTTTTTTTTACGGACAGGGAAACACCTAGAGTACCTCAAATAACACAGGTACACTAAAAAAAATTTTTTTTAAACTGCCTCTAATGTTTCGATTGATTTTTACGTTTTTTGGTGCGCTGAATCCAAATCTGGTAACCAATTTGCTCCATCACGTACAGATTTTTTGCTACATTGGGTTAGCAGTTTGAGGTGAACGTTTCAGATTGAGTGCGATCGAGATAAAAGTTTCTTGGATGAATTCTTTATACTAATTGTTTAGTAGTTATTCAAATAAGAATAAAGAAAATTGTAACAAGGCAGCACATAAGAATAGAGTAATGTCAACAAAACACACTGTGATGGTAGCAAAATCGTCTGCACTTAAAACAGCCACATACATGTGCACAAACATTGAGCATATAAGAGCGAGGTTAGACACAAAGCAAAGCAATGTGCAAAAAATGTTGTACAGGTATGTATGTAAGAATAGAAAACGCAAACCGCACCATTGCAATACATGAAGACAAACACCCGATGGTGTGAAAATAAAATTCTAATAAATGAGATCCGACACTGTGGTAATAACTAGCAAATTTTTATTTCAAAGTTTAGTAAAAACACGATATTTGTCAACACAGTTTAGATTTTAAAGTCATTCTTGGGTCAATCAATCTCCTGGTGGGCCCGTTTCTTCTTCCCCCGAATGCTTCTCTTGGTGCGCTGCTTGGCGTATTTTTCATCTGGGGTTTCCCGCAGCAGCAACCAGCAGAAATCAGCCATCATAGTGGTGTTCCATCTTCCTTGGTACCTTCTCTCTGCGTCCTTGATGTCCTGGTGAAAACTTTCACCTTGTTCTTCACTGTACGCCCCCAAGTTTTCGGGAAAGTAGTTCACATGGGAGTGCAAGAAATGGACTTTGAGGCTCATGTTACAGCCTTGTTCTTTGAAGGCATTGAGCATCCTGGCAACAATATCCTTATAGTTCTCATCCCGCCTGTTCCCCAAGAATTTGAGAACAACATCCTTGAAGGAATCCCAGGCTTCTTTTTCCTTCTCAGACATCGTTTCAGCGAATGCTCCATCTGAAATGAGTTTCCTTATATCAGGGCCAACAAACACTCCTTCCTTTAGCTTTGCTTCAGAAAGTCGGGGAACTTTGAGCAAAGGTACCGAAAGCACTCACCATCTTTTGGAAGGGACTTGATGAATTGCTTAATGAGACCCAACTTAATGTGGAGAGGTGGTAATAGAATTTTATCACGAGGTACCAAGCTCTCATGAAGAACATTTTTCTCACCGGGTCTCAAATACTCCCGAATTGGCCAGTCTTTTTTCCCCCAGTGTAGGTCGCGGGCCCGGCTATCCCACAAGCAAAGGAAGCAGGGATATTTGGTGAAACCGGATTGCTGCCCTAATAGCATGGATAGAATTTTAAAGTCTCCACAAATCATCCACTTATGCTCATCATAACGAATCTTCTGAAGAATCAGGGCCAAATTCTCGTATTTTTCTTGGAGAATAACAGAGTGAGCAATAGGAACTGAAGCGAATGTGTTGCCATTATGAAGAACACCTTTTATGCTGTCTTTTGACGAATCAATGAACAGCCGCCATTCAGCAGGATCATACTTGAGTTTAAACTTTTCCATCACTCCGTATATATCGTTGCAAAATACCAAATCTTCCTCTTTGCTGAAATACTTCAAAAATTGTGTCTCGCGGTTGCGGTACCAATAAAAAGTTGTTCCTGGTGACAATAGATTTTTCTGTTTAAGCCGAGAACCTAGCAGTTGGGCAGCATCTTTTGGGAGTCCTAAATCCCGGACTAAATCATTCAATTCAGCTTGAGAGAAAAGTTCAGGTTTCGGATCTGGTTCAGTTTCAAACGCGGAAGGAAGTACTGGACTCATCGGGAAAAGCCATCTGATGAGTCTCATCATGATCAGAACCGTCCACACAAATATGATCCAAAGATTTTGGTGGTTCAGGCACAGGTACTTCGTTGCTATGAGGCATAGGCCTAATTGCTGAGGGAAGGTTGGGGTAACTTATTACGTTCTTATTTTTTAAGTTGTATCCCTTCACAATGCAAGAGCAAAAATAGCAGTCACTGCTGTGGTCTCTTTGTTCACGCCACATCATAGGTATTCCGAAACAAAATGCTTGTTTTTTACCTTTCATCCATAAGCGTAGATCTTCCTCACATGTCTTGCACACTTTGTGAGGAGCCCACGGTTTGTCTTGATCGCCTAACTTCAAACCGAAATAGGCGAAATATACTTTTTTAATAAATGCAGACATGTTCCTCTGCCGCTTTTTCACGGTATATTCCCCACAAATAAAACAAAAACTGTCCAGAGAGTTGACGCAACCTCTGGCTCTGTGAGCCATCACAAATACACAGCACTGCAAACTACAACTGTAATGAACCACTTTGGAATAAAGCTGGATTACGACTGAGCAAACAAAAGGTAATAATGAACTTACAAGAAACTGAAATTTGACAGGAACGTTCATGTCGCAACCACCGTGTTTGAGCGAGCGAGCGAACGAGACGAGGCGAGGCGAGGCGAGGCGAACAGGAAAGAACATGCGCCAGCGCGAGTACTGGATTTAGCCCCCCGCCTCCCAATTGTCCTGTTAATGTATAAAATGAATACAAAACACTCTAAAATATCATGAGGGAGTGTTTCTAGTTAGTTAACCATTACAACCTCTATTTTGGGCCAAGAAAATAAACTGCAGTCGGCTAAAAAGAAATTATGTGAACATTCCTTATATGGGTAAGAAATCTAATTTTGCAAGAAAACGTGACGTGATGGAACATTTTGGCTATTTTTCCTGGATTCAGCACCCCAAAATCTATAGGAATCAGTTGCAAAACTGGAGGCAGTTTTTTGGCAGTGTACCTGTGTTATAATTCACCCTTGACTACTAAAATCAAAATAAATAAACCTGAATAGTGCATGCAAAATTAATTCATTTGGCAAACATCCTGAGAGAGTTCCTGCACCATGACCCGGCTACATATACACCATCCTATGATATCTTAAGAAGTCATCGCATGATCCTCCTGCAAGACTTCAAAAATTTTCAAATAACTGCGTACCGTTCATGCACTTTGTACAGCAATGCATACTATCTAAAACCATGGCCCTCCCAGGCCATTACAAGTTATTACATGAACTGCTGCACATACTACATTACAAGTCAATGCACGGCACTCTCCCTTAAACAATTTACGTCACTGCAGATTACATTAGTACACGTGGTTTTACAAGCTACTGTACTTAACTCCTCCTGCATCTCACATGACTTAGGCACTTCGAACGAAAGTCACAGGATGACTCCTATTTCATTTGTTCCTTATTTAATCACAATACCAGTTCATAATGCGATTCACAAAATAATATACATGCTCGAGGCGATTTACGAATAGGCAGAGCAGACAAATGCACATGAACGACCGCCCCAAGAAAGAGTATTCTACCATGCAAGTGACTTTAACTACAGCACCCCGCTGTTCTCTATTTGAAATACATAGCAAGTAATTGGGGATACGTACGCTAAAAATCATGGCCTGAATTTAGGAAACCTTATATTATACTATAGTCCCACAGTAAACTTACAGGACCTTACAGAGCCCTACCCCCTGCAGTAACGTCGCTTCAGAGAATCTCTATGAGCTCAGGAATTTCCATTCCCACTTCAAGCAACATGTGCGACAATGGTTCGATCACACCACACTATCGCAACCAACACAGCAAACACTGCCAAAGCCGCTTTACATGAGATTCCCCACGCACGCCCGGCGCAATTCACCCTCCACTGCTCGCACCTTAACTACCTGCTCGCTCAGGCAACCATAGTCACTCCGAGATCAGCCACCAAAATCACCTCACGTAGTGCTGCCCCGCCTCCGCCCCCCAACATCATCCACGTCTTTAACCATCCCCCAAACCACTGCAACCATCGCTTCCTCTCCTAAACGCATCTGGCAGCCGCATTGGTCAAAGCCGATATCCATCAAATAAATGATTGCCTTTCATTCCAAAGGGACTCACGAAATGCATAAAGCTACCAATCAACGTTCCAAGAAGCAGAAAAGGGTGGGGATTCGCTGTTTGCTACGCCTCTTTCCTTCAATGCCTCGCCCTCTGAGAAAGCGTTTTTATTTGTTCTAGGCTAGCTAATCCTTCGTTTTGCGCTTATAATAGCTGGACGGAATTGTGCTGGTGGTGGCTTTAGCATTTCAACTTGCATTATTTAGGTATAAGAAAGTTACTGATATCTTATTTTGACCTACTCGATGGATCTGAGAATGCTAATTAGCTGAAAAGCAGAGAGGGGTAGGGAAAGGATTCTTTTGGTTTGAGGGGCGGGTGAACTTAGTAGTACGTGTGCTAAGAATTACAATCACAATGGGGTAATATGGCTGGCGTGTCAGTCCTCTTTAAAAGTTAATAAATGAAAATGTAAACAAAGAATGTATATCGAAGTGATGATCTGGTACTAACCGTATAGAGTAACTTTATAACCGGACAGCTAGTTTTAAAGCGGGGCCAATGCTACCTTTTTGCTACCCTACGTATAGCCCCCGTCCAGGAGAAATGGAGCATTTCACAAGCTTCTCGTTTCAAGAATAAGTTCTTAAGCATTTGAACATCATTTATACCTGCAGTGGGGTTATAGACGTCCTTACAGGCCCAACTGCCATGTACTTTTTGGGAGTTCTTCAGAACCAATAGCAAATCTACTCTATCCTAATAACAGCACTGCCAGGACTTGCACAGCCCCAACCCTACTTATAATATTGTAATACAGCCTTTTCATATTTACTCCTGGGCAGTGCCCCTGCCCCCCCCTCCCCCTCTAGAGGAAAAAAACCACACACACACACAAAAGTGCCAGTACTCGTAGGCAGGGCTCTTTAATACATGAGGACCATATGCAGGGGTGGCCCAAGGGGGGTGCGGGGCCTCATTTGCATAATGTTACCATACACTAACTTTTAGTAAACATGCCTCTTAATGAGTGTATGAATAAAGAAAGACTAAAAGACTTCTACATTACTATAATCCAGTGCCAACCGCCAGACACATTAGGAACTACTACAAACACTGCCCATTTAGAACCCATAGCAAACCCGCCGTATCCTAACAGCACTACCAGGACTCATAAAGCACCATACCCTAACTATCAAAAGGAAACGCTGCAAATATTAAACCAATACATTTCAGAGAAACAATACATGACCTACTGGGGAAAGAGAACAAGTGGCAATGTCAAATAGGAATTACATAAACAGAATACCTCAGCTCAGTTACACATGCAGAACATAGACCATCACCAAACAAGGAATCACAATTTAGAAACAGGAAGACAGTAATTAAACTGGGAATCCCAAAAGCCAAACTTGGAATGTACAACACTGTAGAAATAAAACTATACATTAATTTGCTCTTGTACTAAACAAAGCACAGACGTTAATGATGCCACATTTCCCAGAGCTGACATATTCCAATTAATAAATTCAAAATAAAGAGATATTTTTCTACCTTTTGTGCATTTTTTTTCAGCTGCAATTGCTCCAGTCACTTTCTTCTGGTTTCTTTGTGTCTTCCGCTAACTCTCCATCGTCTGCTGTCCATTTGTCTTTTCTTCTCTCTTCTAGTTTTTTTCCATTTTTTCTCTACATCTGTTTTAACATACTAATCTTTCTCCTTTTGCTCTTTCCTCATTCCTATTTCATCTACTCAAATTTTACCCCTCCATTCTCAATCCCCACTTACTCTCCCAATATCCGGCCAATTGTAGATTTGTCTTCCCTCCCACACAAAATATTTTTTCCCTCTCCATTTCACTCTCCCAGCTCCATCCCATTCTAATCCTCCCCAACATCAGCTCCATTCTAGTTCCAGTCCCACCCAGCATCCGCTCCCTTCTAGTCCCCGCATCAGCCCATTTCCAGTCCTACCCCCATAAGCCCATTTCCAGTCCTATCCTAGACCCACCATCAGCCTATTTCCAGTCCTAGCTCCCCCATCTATTTCCAGTCCCATCCGAGTCCCTCCATCAGCTCATTTCCAATCCCAGCCCCCCATGAGCCCATCAGCCCATGTCAAATCCTCGCTCCCCTCCACTCAGCCCATTTCCAATCCAAGACCCCCATGAGCCTACTTCCAGTTCTAGCCCCTTCATGAGTCCATTTCAATCCAAACCCCCACCACAGCCCATTTCCAATCTTAGCACCCCCCTAGCAGCCAATTTCCAGTCCTATTCTAGCCCCTCCATCAGCCCATTTCCTGCCCTAGCCCCCCCACTCACCCATTTCCAGTCCTAGCTCCCTCCCCCTCACAACCCATTTCCATTCCAAGCCCCCGTCCCCATCAGCTATTTGCAGTTCAAGCCCTCCTTCCACTCAGCCCATTTCCAGTCCTAGCAACCCCCCCAGCCCATTAACAGTCTTAGCCCCCCCAGCCCATTACCAGTCCTTCCCCCCCATCAGCCCATTTCCAGTCCTAGCCCCCCCATAGCCCATTACTAGTCCTAACCCCCCCATCAGCCCATTACGTCCTAACCCCCCCATCACCCTATTTCCAGGCCTAGCCCCCCATCACCCTATTTCCAGGCCTAGCCCCCCCATAGCCCATTACCAGTCCTAATCCCCCATCAGCCCATTACCAGTCCTAACCCCTCCCATAGCCCATTAACAGTCTTAACCCCCATCAGCCCATTTCCAGTCTTAGCTCCCCCCATAGCCCATTACCAGTCCTAAACCTCCCCATCAGCCCACTTCCAGTCTTAGCATCCCCCCATGGCCAATTACTAGTCCTAACCCTCCCCCGTCAGCCCACTTCCATTATTAGCCCCCCCCCCCCCCATAACCCATTACCAGTCCTAAACCTCATCATCAGCCCATTACGTCCTAACCCCCCCATCACCCTATTTCCAGTCCTAGTCCCCCATCAGCCCATTTCCAGTCCTAGCCCCCCCATAGCCCATTACCATTCCTTTCCGCCCAATCAAGCCATTTCCAGTCCTAACGCCCCCATCAACCCATTTACAGTCTTAGACCCCCCCCATAACCCATTACCAGTCCTAAACCTCCCCATCAGCCCACTTCCAGTCTTAGCACCCCACCCATGGCCCCTTACTAGTCCTAACCCTCCCCCATCAGCCCACTTCCAGTCTTAGCCCCCCCATACCCGATTACCAGTCCTAAACCTCCCCATCAGCCCATTTCCAGTCTTAGCCCCCCCCCCCATAGCCAAATTACCAGTCCTAACCCCCCCCATCAGCCCATTTCCAGTCTTAGCCCCCCCATAACCCATTACCAGTCCTAAACCTCCCCATCAGCCCACTTCCAGTCTTAGCACCCCCCCATGGCCCATTACTAGTCCTAACCCTCCCCCATCAGCCCACTTCCATTCTTAGCCCCCCCATAACCCATTACCAGTCCTAAACCTCCCCATCAGCCCATTTCCAGTCTTAGCCCCCCCATAGCCAGTTACCAGTCCTAACCCCCCCATCAGCCCATTTCCAGTCTTAGCCCCCCCATAGCCCATTACCAGTCCTAACCCCTCATCTGCCCACTTCCAGTCTTAGTACCCCCCATAACCCATTACCAGTCCTAAACCCCCCCATCAGCCCATTTCCAGTCTTAGCCCCCCCATAGCCAATTGCCAGTCCTAACCCCCCCATCAGCCCATTTCCACCATTTCCAGTCAGCCCCCCATAGCCCATTACCAGTCCTAACCCCCCCATCAGCCCACTTCCAGTCTTAGCACCCCCCCATAACCGATTACCAGTCCTAACCCTCCCCATCAGCCCATTTCCAGTCTTAGCCCCCCCATAGCCCATGACCAGTCGTAATCCCCACATCAGCCCATTTCCAGTCAGCCCCCCCCCATAGCCCATTACCAGTCCTAAACCCCCCCCCCCACCAGCCCACGTCCAGTCTTAGCACCCCCCCATGGCCCATTACTAGTCCTAACCCTCCCCTATCAGCCCACTTCCAGTCTTAGCCTCCCCCCCCCATAGCCCATTACCAGTCCTAAACCCCCTTCCCCCCTATCATCCCAAATTAAAAAATTAAAAAAACCAGCTGCTTCTGCCGCGGCAGCATCAAGAATGCCGCCACGGGCCCCCCCCCCCTCCGGCCCGGCAGAGCCTCCCTGCATCGTAGGCTAGTGTCGAATCCCCGAACGCGGGCTTCTTTCAAAGCCGCGAGAGTTTCCTTTCTCGCGGCTCTGTTAATCCCGCCGGGGCTTCGACGCCCCGGCGGGATTAACAGAGCCGCGAGAAAGGAAACTCTCGTGGCTCTGAAAGAAGCCCACGTTCGGGGATTCGACGCTAGCCTACGATGCAGGGAGGCTCTGCCGGGCAGGGGGGGGCCCCGCGGCGGCACTCTTGATGCTGCCGCGGCAGAAGCAGCTGTTTTGTTTCGTTTTTTTTAAACTTGGGATGATGAAGAATGTTTTTTGCGCGGGGCCCCCTGAAACGCGGGGCCCTGTGCAAAAAACATTCTTGCTCAATGGACGGGCCGGCCCTGACCATATGCCATTTTTAGCAGAAAACGAAAAAGGTTTCAGCACCATTGCTTACCATTCTTTAAAATAGCCCTGCTCCTGGAGAAATTCACACATTTTTGAACATTATGTGTACAATATTTTAAATTTCCTTATCGCTTCTCCGGGCCAGTCCAGGGAAGGTAGGGTTGTCAATCCCCTTTAGCAGCTGAGGACTGAAGAAACTTTGAAACTTGCTGACAGGCTAAGACACTCCCCCTGACGTCAGTGTACCAGTCTTTCAGTCCTCAGCAGCTAGAGAGGATTGATGCTGACAGTGCTCCTGTAGTTTTCAGGGTTTCTTCTTTTAATTCTGCCTCGATTATAGCTTTTGGCTCTAGCAGGGCTGATAAGACGCTATATTTCTTGGTGCTGTTTTCCCTCTGAGTACACTCAGCTAACTATACATTTTTATTGCCTCCGGCGTTTCTAATTGACGACCCCTGCCTGTTTCGGTTCGGCGGAGGAGTGTAGAGCCTACCTTCTCTAGCGGGTCTCTCTAGCTGCAGTAGATTGGTCCTGGGAGCCCCAGTCACCCTCTACCTGCTCAATCTGCACGTTGCCGCTACTCCCGCTAGCAGCGGGGAACCTCGGCTGTGTGCCTGGACGTCGCCCATCTTCTGAGGTGAGCTGTGTTCGGCGGTGGTCTGTTTTGCAGCGGCGGTCTTTTTCTTTGCAGGCACGCGCGGGCGCGCAGCTTTCTTTTTTCGAGTTTTTTTCTGGGGATCGGGCTGTTTTTTGTTGGTGTGCCCCTGTTTCCCGGCCCGATTTCAAATGGAGGGGAAGCTCTCTTCCGAGCCAGACAGGCCTCTCATAGCCTCCGAAAAGGCGGGAACGGCGGCCATTTTGAATGAGCCATCCGTTTTGCCCGCGGGGAATCATAAGTCTGGAGGCCACAGTGCAGGGAAGCGCAAATCCAAATCTGCTAAGGAAGCACCGTCACTCTAAGCCTCCACAAAAGGTTCCTGAGCTTCAGGAAGGGCTGTCTGCCTTTTTTTCTCCTGAATTTATTTTAGCTCTCCATAATGCCTTTTTGTTAAAAGCTTCCCAATCAGCCTCTCCTCATGCTGGTTCCCTTGAGGTCAGTCAGCCAGTCAAGGAGACTCAAGACCCTGGGGAAGGTACTTCCCTGTCAGGGGTGCAGGCTTCGTCCGGATTTGACCCGTTGGAACCTCTGGTCAAAGGTCCTCAGTTTTTGGAAGATGGAGAGCTCTTCTCTGACCCTGGCTTAGACGTGGAGGCCGGGGAGCTTGAGGAAGGAGAGATCGCTCCGGGCGAAGATCCTAATGTTTTTCGCGTATTTCGGAAGGAAGAGCTGGGAGCGCTCATTTCTCAGTCTTTATCTGCTTTGAACCTGCTTCTTCCTTCTGTTTCTCAGGAACCTCTCGAAGATCCTTTGTTTAAAGGCTTTAAAACTGAGCAGCGCTGTTTTCCTGTACACCGTGTCATAAAGCAGATGATTGAGTCTGTGGGAATGTCCAGAGGCCTCGCTACGGTGTAGTCGAGCTATGGCTCGTCTTTATCCAGTGCCTCAGGAAGAGAAGGATCTCTTAAAGATGCCAAAGGTGGATGCCTTGGTGTCTGCCGTCACTAAGAAAACCACCATTCCGGTGGAAGGGGCGGCCGCTCTTAAAGATCTACAGGATAGGACGCTGGAGGTTCTTCTCAAGCAAGCCTTTGATTCCAGCGCGCTGGCACTGCAGGCTTCCATTTGTGGAGCTTACGTTTCCAGAGCTGCCATCCGTTGGATTCAGGGAGATCCTCCTACGGATTCACCGGCTCCTTCTTCCCCGGAGGGTGCTAAATTGGAGTCGGCGGCGGCTTATCTAGCGGATGCCTTCTATGATTTGGTGAGGATTGCTGCGAAGTCCATGGCCTCGCTAGTGGCGGCTAGGCGTTTTCTATGGTTGCGTACTTGGGCTGCTGACGTTTCCTCCAAGTCACGTCTCAGCAAGTTACCCTATAAGGGTAAGTTGCTCTTTGGTGAGGCCTTGGAAAAGATAGTTAAGGACCTCGGGGACTCCAAAGGGGGTCGTTTACCGGAAGATCGCCCTAAGGCGTCGAGAGGAGCTGCCGGTCAACGAGGTCAGGGTAGAGATTTTCGTCGGTTTCGTGGGGCTCGCTTTGCTCCATACCCTCGGAGCCGTTTCGGTGCTCGCAGTCAGTCCTTTCGCGGAGCCCGAGGGTTCGGTAGGTCCTCTTTTACCACCCAACACACCTCGGCAAAGAAACCGCAATGATGCCTTGCAGGTCCAGTTCCCGATTCCTGTCGGCGGCCGTCTACAGAATTTTTTCTCGGCCTGGACTGCTGTAACCTCGGACAAATGGGTGTTAGAAGTCATTCAGCAGGGTTATGCGCTGGATTTCGCTCAACCCTTGGCGGACGCCTTTGTAATGTCTCCTTGTGCTCCCGGTCCAAAGAAAGACATAGTGGCCGATACCCTGACTCGTCTTTTGCAACTCCAAGCAGTGGTTCTGGTTCCTCGAGACCATTGCGGATTCGGTCGGTACTCGATTTATTTTGTGGTACCAAAAAAGGAGGGATCCTTTCAACCAATTCTGGATCTCAAGCATGTAAACCGTGCCTTAAGGGTTCCGCACTTCCGGATGGAGACCTTACGGGCCGTCCTTCGAGCCGTGCAACCGGGCGAGTTCCTTTCGGCCATGGATCTCACAGAGGCTTATCTGCACATACCCATCAGGGCCGGTCACCAAAGATTTCTCAGATTTGCCCTTCCGATGGGACATTTCCAGTTTCGGGCGTTGCCCTTTGGTCTGGCGACTGCTCCTCGAACTTTCACGAAAGTTATGGTGGTGGTTGCAGCGGCCTTGAGGAAGGAAGGAATTCAGGTGCATCCCTATCTCGACGATTGGCTAATCAGAGCGGAATCTGTCGTGGCTTCAACTGCGGCGACTGCCCACGTAGTTCAGCTTCTCGAACAGCTGGGCTGGGTCATCAACCAGGCGAAGAGCCACTTGCAGCCGCTGCAGCAGCTTGTGTATCTCGGAGCCCATTTCGACACGGCAAGGGGTCTGGTCTTTTTGCCCGAGGGCAGAGTGCAGAAGATTTTGGAGCAAGTGCAGGATTTTTTGTGGGTTCCCGCTCCTTCGGCGTGGACCTATTTGCAACTTTTGGGGTCCATGGCGGCGGCCTTAGATCTTGTTCCGTGGGCCAGAGCGCATATGAGACCTCTGCAACAGGCCTTGCTCTCCAGGTGGTCGCCTTAGCTTCACCCTCTCTCAAGACGGCTCGTCTGTCCGGAGCTGGTTCGTCAAAGTCTGTTCTGGTGGATGGATCCCATACATCTACGAGTGGGGGTTCCTTTGCAAGATCCTGCTTGGGTGCTGGTGACGACGGATGCAAGTCTCTCGGGCTGGGGTGCTCACTGTCTATCTCAGATTGCTCAAGGCACTTGGTCCGAAGAGGAGAGTTCTTGGTCGATCAATCGCTTGGAACTACGAGTGGTTCGTCTCGCATTCCTTCATTTCGCACTCTTGCTCGAAGGGAAGGCGGTTCACGTTTTCTCCGACAACGCGGTGACCGTTTCCTATATCAATTGCCAAGGGGGCACTCAGTGTGCTCCGTTGCTTGCCGAATGTCAGGAATTGATGACTTGGGCCGAGGTTTATCTGGTGGCCTTGTCGGCAGCGCACGTGGCAGGCAAAGTCAACGTGCAGGCCGATTATCTGAGTCGCCATGTCCTCGATCCCGGGGAATGGGAATTGAACGCGGCGGTCTTTCACGATCTCATGGCTACTTTCGCCAATACCAAAGCGACTCGGTTTTTCAGCAGGCGCAGAGAGCGTATGTCGGAAGGCTTGGATGCCTTAGTTCAGCCCTGGCCTCTTGTTCCACTCCTGTACGTATTTCCTCCTTGGCCGATGCTAGGTCGCATCATTCGACGCATCGCCCAACACCCAGGAGTAGTGCTCCTAATTGCGCCGGATTGGCCTCGTCGTCCTTGGTATGCCGATCTGGTCCGGCTTCTGATCGATTCTCCTTGGCGACTCCTGGACCGAGTCAATCTGTTGCATCAGGGTCCGGTTCTCATGCCGCAGGTCGATTGCTTCTTGCTTACGGCTTGGCTCTTGAAGGGAACCGTTTGAGGCGTAAGGGTTATTCGGAATCCGTAGTGGCTACTCTTCTGCGTTCTAAACGCTCTTCCACTTCGCTAGCCTACGTGCGAATTTGGCGCGTTTTTGAGACTTGGTGCGCGCGACGAGACTTTCAGCCGATGTCTACCACTTTACCTCATTTACTTTTGTTTCTTCAAGAGGGTTTGGATAAAGGCCTGGCTCTTACCACGCTGAAGGTGCATTTGGCCGCTCTGTCTTGCTTCAGAGGCCCGGTACAGCGTCGGCGTCTCTCGCTACATCGTGATGTGCAGTGTTTTTTTCGGGCTGCACGACTTATTCGACCTCCGCGTCGTCCGGTGGTACCACCTTGGGATTTGAATGTGGTTTTGGAGGCGTTAGCACGTCAGCCATTTGCTTCGGCTTCTGTGGAGCGCTTGAAGGAGTTGTCCTGGAAAACAGCTTTCCTTGTGGTCTTGTGTTCTGCTAGAAGAATTTCGGATTTGCAAGCGCTTTCCTGTCAAGAGCCTATCTCCAGTTCTTACCGGAGAAAGTGCTCTTGCGTACTGTTCCTTCTTATCTTCCTAAGGTGGTTTCCGCTTTTCATATTAATCAGTCTGTAGCACTGCCCATTTTCTCCGACTTGACGTCTTCGCCGATGGATCGGGTTCTTCGAAATTTGGATCTGGGACGCGTCTTGAAAGCTTACCTTCGAGTCACTCGGTCTTTTCGGAAATCTGATTGCTTGTTTGTGCTGTTTGCGGGATCCCGCAAGGGTCAAGCGGCTTCAAAGTGCTCCATTGCTCACTGGGTCAAGCGCGCCATCGTGGCGGCGTATGAGGCTGCAGGGCAAGTTCCGCCTTCGGGTCTCAAAGCTCATTCCACGCGTGCTCAGGCGGCTTCCTGGGCGGAATATGCATTTGTTCCTCCGGTGGATATTTGTAGAGCGGCGACTTGGTCTTCACTTCATACCTTTGCCAAGCATTACCGTTTGGATGTGCACGCTAGGGATGATGCGAAGGTGGGGGCTTCTGCCTTGATAGCAGGTCTTGCGGGGCCCTCCCGAATTTAGGTACTGCTTTGGTACTGCCCTACCTTCCCTGGACTGGCCCGGAGAAGCGATAAGGAAGATGAAATTAGGCCTTACCTGCTAATTGTCTTTCCTTGAGCTATCTCCGGGCCAGTCCAGGGCCCACCCTTTACTTTCTGCTCGGTCTGTCACGTTTCCTGTTCTTAAGAGTGACAATGTATCAGATTGCTAGGTTGACGTGACTTGGGTGCTCCCTTGCCTTTTTTCCGTGGGGGTGGTGATTAAAACGTTTTGGGTTTGGTAATGTTTACAAAAAAAAAAAAAAAATTGTGTTAATACTGATGTATCTATATATATGGTTTCGGGTCTATGGACTTTTTTCCTCTTCAACTGCACCCTGTTGGCGTTTTTACGGGTTTCTTCAGTGCTGGGAAATGTGGTGTCTTATCACTGTTATTTTGTTTAGATGTCTCTTTGCTGCTTTGTCAAGAGAAGACTGGTACACTGACGTCAGGGGGAGTGTCTTAGCCTGTCAGCAAGTTTCAAAGTTTCTTCAGTCCTCAGCTGCTAAAGGGGATTGACAACCCTACCTTCCCTGGACTGGCCCGGAGATAGCTCAAGGAAAGACAATTAGCAGGTAAGGCCTAATTTCATCTTCTGCATGCTTTATTGGTAACTTCTTGTGCAGAATTCCCCCATCATGAAGCCTAATTCTTCCCTTGGACCTGAAATTCCCCCTGCCTGTTCCCTCATCTCTTTCGCTCCAACCACCATTCTTTCCCCAGCCCCCAGGCCTTCCCTGCCCTCCAGTTTTCTCTCGCTAGCTTCTAGCAACATCCCTAACTCTACTAGTCCCTCTAAGCAGGGGTTCTCAACCCTGTCCTCGGGACCCACCTAGCCAGTCGGGTTTTCAGGATAACCATAATGAATATGTATGAGAGAGATTTTGCATACACTGCCTCCATTATATGCAAACATTTCCATGCATATTCATTGTGGTTATCCTGAAAACCCGACTGGCTAGGTGGGTCCCGAGGACAGGGTTGAGAAACCCTGCGAGAGGGTCTACCCGATGCACATATCCCTACCTACCCTTATCTCTCCTTATAACCTCTCCTCCTTCTTTTCCTTGCACATACCCCCAACCTTCCAGGCACACCTCCACACATCTACCCTTACCTCGTTCTTCACTTCTCATTGTTCCTACTCACTACTATATATCAAGCTTGCTCTCCCCCCCCCAACCATGTGGCAAACCCCAAACTTGATCTGCCCTGCCCCCATTGCGCACACGCACCCCAACTTACTTCAGTGATCATAACTCCACACAATACCCACCCCAGCTTGAGCTTGCTTTACTTTCAGCTTGCATGGCAAGAAGCTGTGGCGGCAAACAGCTGCTCATCGGCCCATGTCCTCTCCTCAGCCGTCCAAGGTCCAGTGTTTGTTGGATGTTCCTTCCTTGCGGGTGACTTGTTTGTGCGATATCTGCAGTCGGATGTTTTTTTGTAGTGGAATTAAGGTTGAGTTCAGATGTTTTTATTTAGGTGGAGTGGAGGAGTAGCCTAATGGTTGGAACACTGGCTTAATAACCAAGAGACCAGGATTTTATTTCCACCAACGCTCCTTGTGGCCTTAAGCAAGTCACTTAACCCTCCATTGTTTTGGAAAAAAGGCCTGGCCACTTCTGGTCACACTGCCAAGAAAACCCAGGAACTGCTGGGTCCCCAGGGGTCAGCATTGACTCAAAGGTACACATTGCATTTTTTTTTTTTTAAATTTATGAAGAAACTAAAAGCGCGCTCATTTGGGTTAGCCTTGTTGATTTTTATTTTGTGTGTTCTAAAGATGTTTTAAATAAACTGCTAATCTGAACCGCACAGGCCATGTGGTTCAAATAAACAGTGGGCCCCAGGATGGCAGAAGTGGAGGATATGGCTTGATGTGTAGCCATTCATTGTCCAAGAGAACTCTGACGTGGAGGAGGGATTCTCATCATAGCCAAAGAAGAATTAAAGCTAGCATTCACAGTATATGAAAGTAATGATGGTCTAGATTAGAATATGGTCTGGAATCTAGACCTAGTCTAAAGATAGAAAACAAGAATTTCAAGTTTTGCCTTATATATAAATCACCTGCATCTGCCCCCAATTAATTAAGATTCTACGTAGGATAAATGATAAGTAAAAAAAGGCTAATCATCCTAGAAACATGACGACAAAAAAAGACCATATGGTCTATCAAGTCTGTCCTTCCATATCAACCACTACAACAATCCCCTTTTTTCCTTTAGAGATCCTCTGTGTTTGTCCCATGCTTCTTTGAATTCAGATACTGTCCTCATCTCTACCACCTCCACTGGGAGACTAGTCCATGGATCACCACTCTTTCCATATAGAAATATTTCTGCATATCACTCCTGAATCTATCCCCTTTCACCCTCTTCCCATGTCCCCTCGTAGCAGAGCTTGCTTTCAATTGGAAGAGGCTCTCTTATGCATTTATGCCACGGAGGTATTTAAATGTCTGACATATCACCTCTATCCCACCTTTCCTCTAAGGTGTACATATTAAGATCCTTAAGTCTGTCCTCATGCTTTATAATGAAGACCACTAACCATTTTAGTAGCTACCCGCTGTACTGACTCCAACCTGTTTATATCCTTTTGAAGGTGCAGTCTCCAGAATTGCACATAATACTCCAAACTAGGTCGCACCAAAAACATATACAGAGGCACTATCACCTCCTTTCTTCTGCTGGCCATTCCTCTCCCTATGCACTCAAGCATCCTTCTAGCTTTTGCTGTTGCCGTTTCTACCTGTTTAGCTACTTTTTTTTTTTTAAACTCTCTTTATTGATTCACAGTATACACTTATGCAACTCAAGTCTAATACATACATAGAATCTCCGGCAGGGTTGGTTCTGATCCACCGCCGTGGGATTACCATGGCTAAGTGTAATGGAAAGTATTGACAAATACACCAAATCGTCATCTAAGCCCTTGCTCCCTAGCCCTCAATTGACAACAGGGCACTGCAAACCTGCGGTCCTAGCCGCTGGAGATATTGTTCCCAGATCAGTAAAAAGGAGGCCCTTTGTTTAACACTCCCTCGGGCTCCTCTCCGTTCCAGCAGCATTAGCTGGTGGAAACTATTACGCCACTCCCAAAAAGTAGGGGCCACCAGCTCTCTCCATTTTTGTAATAATGGACCCTTACTCACCAGACATGCCTTTCGCACCAAAGTCCTCTCCCACCTTCCCTTCAGGTGAAGCGGGTAGAGTTGGTCCAACACCACTAGGGATCCCATCCTTTGAATCTGTTGGCCAATTAGGCTACTAATAGTTACCTATCCTCAACCAATAACCTCGAACTTTCAAGCACCTCCACCACATACGCCCCAAATCTACCAAATGACAGGAACACTTCGGGCAATTGCCATCTAACGTACGGTGACTTCGCATTGCTTGTTGCGGGGAGAAGTGTGCCCATATCAGGCATTTGTACTGTATCTCGCGCCATCTAGCCTCCTCCACGAGCCCAGGAATCTGATGTAATGCTCTCCCGATCGACCCTGGGGTCACCTCTAGGTTCAGCTCCTTTGCCCATAGTGCCTCCTCAATTGAATAATCTGGCAGGGTGTCGCATGCCCCTAACCGTCTCTTGAAATCTGCGATCCTGGGTAGGCAGTCCTCCCCCAAAGCAAAAAATGCCAAACTCTTCTCTGATCGCTCCAGTTCCAATGCCGCTCTCGGCAGCGAAGTCACATAGAGATCTGAGCATATGCAAAAAAATGTCTCGAAGTTAAGTCATACTCTCTGCAAAGTTTGCCAAAAGACTTGCACACCCCATCCTGGTCCACCACATGGCCCACACTCCGAATGCCCGCCATCCCCCATTGCCGAAAAACAGCGGTGTCCGTTCCCGGGGAGAACAGAGCATTCCCCTTCAAGGGCAGCCATCGTGACACCTCCGGGCTGCCGCCCCAACCTTTTTGTAGCCGCTGCCAAGTACGCCGTGCCGGCATTACCAACACACTACTAGACACTCGACGTGGCACCATTGAACTGCTTAAATGCAACACCGCTGTCAAACTGTGGGGAGCCACCAATGCCTCCTCTATCCCCAAAGGAGTATACACGTCCATACCACCCAACCAGTCTCCAATGTGGTGGGCCTGACAAGCCAACACATACGCTCACAAATCCAGTACGCCTATCCCCCCGCGCTCCCAACCGCCTCGTAACCCGTACATCGGGATACGCGCCCTGGCCCCCTTCTACAGAAAGCCCCGGATCTCCCGTTCTATACAAATAACATCCTTATGTGGCATCCACACTGGAAGGGTCTGCAACCAATAGAGGACGCGTGGTAAGATCACCATCCCTAGTGCTGCCACTCTTCCTAACAAGGACAGCGGCAGAGGCGCCCAAGCCTGCAATTGTGCCTGGGTCTTGAGCAGTACCCTTTCAAAGTTCTTTTTATACAGATCTTTCGGGTCTCTTGTCAGAAGGATACCCAGATACACAAACGAGTCATGTACCCATCTCAGCGGAAAGGTCCCTCTCCAACTTTCTTGAAGTGTGCCTGCTACATCCAAGGCTTCCGACTTTTCCATATTGATAAGCAATCCTGCAAACCTTCCAAATGTTGCAAACTCCTCCAGCAAGCACGGTAACGACCGCTGCGGAAGCGTCAAATGCACCAGCATGTTGTCCGCGAAAGCAGCCATCTTGAACCCTTGTCGCCCCATGCGTATCCCTGAATGTCTTTGGAGGCCTCTATCCTCTGTACTAGTGGGTCCAGGGATAGCACAAACAGCAACGGGGACAGCGGGCACCCCTGACGCGTACCTCTTTCTAATTCAAATTTCTCAGACAAAACTCCATTGCACAGCACTCCCACAGTTGGCTGTGTATAAAGCAAGTCCACCATGCCACAAAACAACTCACCTATCCCGTAGCCTGGTAAAAGCAAATGCAAGTACTCACAGTTCACTTGGTCAAACGCCTTCTCGGCATCGAAGCTAATCAAAAGGGACTGTTGTTCGGTACCTCGTATCCACTCCAGGGATGCCAAGATTTTTCAAAGGTTCCGCACCACATACCTGCCCCTAACAAAACCCACTTGCAAACCATGCACCAGTTCCCCCATAAATGGGGCCAATCGATCTTCCAATATCTTAGCCAACATTTTCAAGTCAAAATTTAACAGGGAGATAGGCCGATATGATGCAGCCTGCGTGTGATCTTTCCCTGGTTTAGGTATAAGTGTAATGTACGCATGATTACCCCCCCATGCAAACCTCTCTGCTCAGCTCGTTTATGATACATTGCCACTAGCGATGGGGCCATCAAGTCTCCCAGCAGCTTATAAAATTCTTCCCCAAAACCATCAGGGCCGGCGCCCGATAACAATCGGCCTTCTGGATGACCCAGTGGACTTCCTCCACCGTTATCAGGGCATCCAATTGTGCCCTCTGATCGCCTGTCAACCTTGGCAGTTGCACATTTTGCAGGTATTGTCGCATGGCACCCACTGACCCCCTCCCTCTTCGAGTATAATTTCTGATAAAAAGATCGGAACACCTGAGCAATAGCTCGACTCTCTTTATGCAACCTCCCCTGCTCATCCCACAGGGCTGCCACTGCGTGAGAACCTCGACTGCCCTGAAGGCAGCGCGCCAGAAGCCTCCCAGGCTTATCTCCAAAGTGGTAAAGCTGATACCGGTAATACATCCACAATTTTTTTGCCCTCCTGTGCAACACCTCTATCAAGACTACTTGGGTCTCCCACAGTTTTCGTTTATTGATTGCACATGGATTGAGCCCATACCGCCTCCTATCTTTCACCACCTGCCTTTCACGGCGGATTATCTGCTCCGTCAACACCTTCCATCTTCGCGCAACATACCCAATGATATCCCCCCACAACCATCTTTGCGGTCTCCCACAACAGCTCTGGACTCCCCCGGTGGCCTTCATTATGGAAAACAAATTCTGTCCAGCATTTCTTAAGGTATGCCTGAAATTCGGCATCCTTGTACAATTCCATTGGGAATCTCCAGAGTCTGGTCAGCTGAGCGGTCCCAGTCCACTCAAGGTCTACCCAGATCAAGGCATGATCCGAAATCTCTGTGGGACTGATCTGGGCATCTTCAGCTCGGGCAAAACCTCTCTCGGACACCAAAATATAGTCGATTCGCGCGCTCGAACTGTGCGCCCGCGACTGGTGAGTAAAATCCTTGTCCATGAAGCCTCCAAGGATCCACCACCCCCAGCCGTCGCCTTAAGGCCTGTAGAGCTTTCATCGTCTGTGCCCGCGCCCCGTCCCCTCCCCCTCTGGTCATATCCAACTCAGTATCCAGTATCCCATTTAGGTCCCAACTCAGAATCAGGGGCACCTCGGGCAGCTGCTCCACCCGAGAAGCCAAGCGGGCATAAAGCGCCCGGTCCAGCACATTAGGATATAGAGGCTCACCAGTATTATGGGTTGCCCCTCCATTGTCCCATACAAAAGCACATACCGGCCTTCCGAGTCTACATAGTCTCGCTCTTGAACAAACCTAATCCTTTTATTGATTAAGATGACCACTCCCCCTTTTTTCCCTTTCGCCGGGGCTCACCACTGTTTAGCTACTTTAAGATCATCAGACACAATCATGCTTAGGTCCTGCTTTTCTTTAGTGGACAAAAGTACTTCACCCCCTATACTATATTGCTCCCTTGGATTGCTGCAGCCCAAATGCATGATCTTGCATTTTTTTTACATTAAATCTCAGCTGCCAAATTCTAGACCATTCTTTAAGCTCAGCTAGATCCCTCCTCATGTTTACACTTTCCTGGGTGTCTACTCCATTGCAGATTTTGGTAACATCCGCAAAGAGGCAAACCTTATCCGACAGCCCTTCCGCTATATCACTAACAAAGATGTTGAAAAGATTCAGACAGATCCCTGGGGCACGCCACTGGTAACATCCTTCTCTTCAGAGTGAGCTCCAGTTACCTGTAGCCTTTGTCGCCTCCCTCTCAACCAATTTCTAACCAAAGCAGTAACTTTAGGGTCCATCCCGAGGGTGCTCAGTTTGTTTATAAGTCGCCGGTGAGGAACTGTCAAAAGCTTTACTGAAATCTAAATACACCACTTCTAGGGCTCTCCCTTGGTCCAACTCCCTGGTCACCCAGTCAAAGAAATCAATCAGATTTGTCGGACAAGACTTGCCTCTGGTGAATCCATGCTGCCTCGGATGATTTTAACTTTGCCTCAGCACCCCCACGCTCTCTCATTCCTTAACGCAATGAGTGCTATGGGCTGTAATCAAATGGTCAACGAACCCACTCATAGTAAAGGAAATATATTGGACCTTATTTTTATACCTAATTACACGTCAAGCAACGTTCTACACCACACACTTAATGTACAACCTGTACCTTGGTCTGATCATTACTTAACTTCACTTTCACATATTACCCACCTCTGAAGAACACTATAAACAATTCATCTTTAAAACAGGTTAAAACAGTTTAACAAAGATGAATTTCTAAAAGACACTGTATCCCACTTTAACTCAGATTTAACTGACATAGGCAAGGTTTTAGATACCTGGAATATAGTTATAGCCAGAGCACCACTGCAGCACCTCTGACAAAACCCCAGAGGGAAAATAAGAGATCTGTAATCTGCTATACACAAGAACTAAGATACATAAGGAGACACTTAAGAAGGCTAGAGTGAAAATGGAGACTGACAAGACTACCTCAAAACCAGCAACTTTACACCTCCATGCTACAAACTTATCATGAAGCTATCAACAAATCTAAGAGAGAGTACCATACAAAAATTATTATGAAATCTTTAAATTGTCCCAGGGCACTCTTTGAAATTGTAAAATCCCTGGTGAGGTTTCCCAATGCAGATGCAAATATTACCACAATTAGTCCACAGATTCTAGCTGACCATTATGGGGTCTATTTGTCCCCCTTTCCCGTCCCCGACTAAGCTCCACATACAAACAGGGAGTTTGTGCGAGGCAGCTAGATGGGGATGGGAAGAGGGTGGAGTGGAGACGTGGTTAGGGCAGGCAGTGGTTGATCTGCGGCCTTGGCTGTACAGGGCCGATTCTGATGTCTACCCTTTATGCCCGGGAACGGCAGAGTAGACAGGGAATTTATTCCCCTAGATGGCGGGGGATGGCAGGCCTGGGCGTGTCAAAGGGTGGAGGAGGCGCAAGAGATTCCCTGCAGCCCAAACCTGGTTTGGGAAGCCAGATCGGGGGTCGGACTGCAGGGAATGAATGAAGTCATCGGCGGCTGGGGATTGTGGCTCCATTCAGGAACCACAATGCCATGGCAACCAAACACCATGGCTCCACAGCTCCATTCAGGAGCCTTGACTGAGCAGGGCAGGCGCCTGTACGTGCAGGCTGACTGGAATCAGGTCCGGACCTGCACGTACAGGCTTAGATGGGATTCTGATCCCGTGGGGGCTAGACGTGCCCCGCAGGATCAGAATCCCATCTTCCTCTGTGCATCTGGTTCTGACCGGATGGAGAGTGGGCTGGGATGTCCAAATTCGAATAGGGCTCCACGAGAATAAAATCAATACAACATTGCCAATTCCCATAATTCCTGCACATATCAGTAATGCCAACTCCTCAGAATGGAAGTTATTCACACTTATTAATTATTTGTTCAAGATGTTGTGGTATTGATACCAATATAGAGCATCCTCATTGGACCCATGTCCTGATAGTTGGATGAAAATAACAAAGGCGAAATTGGCACCTATAATAAAGATAGGGAACTTATCACTAAGCCAAGGTTACATGCCTAAGGAGCTCAAAAAAGCAACTATACGTCCAATATTAAAGAACTCATCCCTAGACAAAACATCTCCCAGTTCTTAAAGGCCCATTTCAAGCCTACCTTTATCGGAAAAATAATTGAAAAGAAAATACAAATCCAATTATAGGAATACATAGATGAACATGCCCCACTCAATATGCAACGACATGGCTTCAGACCATGCCTTGGATTGGAAACCCTCCCCATCTCTCTCTTGGACAAAATTATAACGGGAATAGAGAAACTGAAGCAAGCCTATATCTTAATTTTCTGAGATATTGCATCAGCATTTGACTCATCTGTCATAACATACTCATATCTAGGCTACAACAAATTGGAAATAAAGGTACGACTTTACAGTGGTTTAAATCATATTTAATTGACTACACCCAACAGGGTAAAATAGGTCAAACTTCCTCGAAGTCCTACAACCAATATCAAGGAATCCCTCAAGGCTCAGCCCTCTCTGCATTACTATTTAATATGTTACATATTGGCTGTAGGTACATATTTCTGAAACATAATGTGTACTATCATATTTATGCAGATGATATAGATGTTATACCTTCCATACAATATATCAAACCCCAACCTCCAGCAAATAGCCATATGTCTAAATGATGCAATGCAATGGGTTCTAGCAGGGGTCTTAGGTGTAGGAGTGTCCTAATCTTGTATATTGTTCTGCTTGTATTATTGACATGGGTGGAAAGGGTAAGGTTTTGATCCAAGGTAATTCCTAGGTATCTGAATTCAGTTTTTATGCCCAGGGTTCTATCATTAATATTTACTGAGGAAGATGGGGTAAAGACTTTGCCCCTGGTAATGAAAAGTACTTCTGTTTTTTCATAATGTATCTTTAGATTTTGTGCAAAGAGCCTATGATTTTCGCTCAGTGCTCCAAGCTGTAATTTTTCCCCACTTGGAGGATGCCATTACAGAAGTCAAAGGTATACCGAAGCATGCAATAAAACGACTGCAAATGGCTCAACACACTGTTGCAAGAATTATCCACAGATTGCCAAGATCTGAACACATCACACCAAATTAACTCAACTACATTGGCTCCCATTTTCAAGCAGGATCAAATTTGAAACACTATTGACTACCTTTAAAGCACTATATAAGTCTTCATCAACCTATCTACAATCCCTAATTAGTAAAGTACCAAACAATAGGGATAGGAGAGACTGCTCCCCAAACATCCTTTGGCATATCCATGGAATTCAGAAAAACAAACAAATTTATAAGTAGCAGAGCATTTGTTCTACTTGCTGATCTTCTGGAACTCCCTGGCACATTGAGAAACATAACTGACCTCTTCACATTCCGGAAGCAACTAAAAACCCACTTATTTACAGAATATTTTGGAACCAAGTTATCCATCCAGAATGCTGACACAACATTTATTTATTTATTTACATTCTCTTATATACCGTGCTATTCTGCATCAGTGCGGTTTACATTGAACAAACTGAAATTACATTGAACAGGGTATTATAACTTGGAGATAACTATTTTACAGGGAACATGGGCTATGGAGGGTTAAGTGGCTTGCCCAAGACCACAAGGAGCACCTGTGGGACTAGAAACCCCAGTCCTTCCGGCCCAAGGTTGCTGTCCTCTAGTGGGATTTGAACCACCGACCTTCCGGCCTGAAGTACCTTGCCCCAACCACTAGGCTACTCCTCCACTCCAAAGGACCACATTGCCCCAACCACTAGGCTACTCCTCCACAGATGGACCACATTGGCCTCTAAATGCTGGATCATGTAAGGTGAAATTAGACTTATCTGCTAATTGTTGTTCCTTGAGGAACTCTAGTCCAGTCCCGGAACCTCTGAGTTAAGTACCTCCTCCAGCAGCTTTGGAGACTGAAACACGTCATTGCTTTGACACTGGTATAAGTAGGCAAGGACCGCCTCTCCACTCCAGTACCTATTGACAAAGCAGACTCAGCAGAGCAACAAATAAATAGTTAATTTGCAACCAAATCTCTTTTTTTTTTAAACATAACTGTCTAACCTCAATGTTAAGGCAACATGCTTGAAACCAGTTACTGTTTAGGAAGGTTCCTCCCTCATCTTCTGAAAATGGAAACCCATTGAGACCCTCCCTTGCAAGCCAAAGGACGACGTAATCCTGAAGACATTAACTACCACTCTGAGCTCCCAGAACTTCAGACTGCCAAGAAACCTGGAACCAAAAACCCCGGACGGGATCTGGGACTGGACTACAGTTCCTCAAGGAACAACAATTAGCAAGTAAGTCTAATTTCACCTTCCTTTTCGTCCCTCTAGTCCAGTCCCGGAACTTCTGAGGATGTAACAGAGCAGTAAATATCAACGGGAGAGCCCTGATAGACCAGCCTGAAGTACTGCTGATCCAAAACACACATCTCTTGCTGCCTGCACATCTAGTCGATAATGCTTGGCAAAGGAATTTAAGGATGACCATGTCGCCGCTTTACAAATATCCTCGGCCGGCACCAAACTGTATTCCGCCCAAGAGGCCACTTGTGCTCTAGTTAAATGAGCCCTGAGACCTTCCGGTACCTCCTAACCTTTCAAAATATATGCCGCCGCAATAGATTCCTTTAACCATCTGAAAATGGAAGATTAGGCCGCAGCCTCCCCCTTCTGTGGACCGCCGAACACAAACAACCTGTCCGACTTATGGAAGGACGCTGTCTCCCGAAGGTACCGTTTGAGTGTCTGACGAACATCTAGAAGATGTAACCTTCCTCCTGTCTACTCCTTCTCTCCAGAGAATACCGGTAACGAGACTACCTGGTTGACATGAAACACAGAAACGACCTTTGGCAAAAGGGCGGGAACTGTCCACAACACCACCTTCTGATCTGAGAACGAAAGAAACGGCTCCTTACAAGACAAAGCCTGCAACTCCGAAATCCTGCGAGCTGAGCAAATGGCTACTAGAAAAATCGTCTTTAATGTCAAATCCTTCAATGACGCCTTACCTAATGGCTCAAAAGGTTCTCTAACCAACGTGTCTAACACCAAATTCAGGTCCCACGCAGGAACCGCGCATCTGCGAGGAGGCCTCATGAGCAACACAGCCCGTAAAAACCTTTTGACATCAGCATGCGGCCCCAACAGTTCTCCTTACCTCGGTAACAAGATAACGCCACCAGCTGAACTCTCAAAGAACTGGCCACCAGCCCCTTCTCAAAGCCATCCTGCAAAAACGACAGGATCTGTGATATAGACGCTGCACACCATGCCTCAAAAATGCGCCAGACCCGCACACACGCTAACGACGTAGATCTCCATCTCACCTTCAGCAACATAGAAATGACTGCCGCCGAATAACCCTTGGCTGTCGTCCTTGCCCTTTCAAGAGCCAGGCCATAAGCAAGAACCGACTCACCTGTGGCATGCTTCGCGGTCCCTGAACCAGCAAGTCCTCCCGCAGCGGAAGCCGCCACAGACTGTCTATCTACTAGCAGACAAACCATATCCTCATACCATGGTCTCCTTGGCCAGTCCGGCGCCACCAGGATTACTAGACCCCGGTGTCGTTCTATACGCTGCACCACCAGCTTGCTCTTGGAGAAGTTGATCACCCAACCCAGGCTCTGTAGGAACTGCACTACCCAGGTTGTGGCCTGTTCGCTCTCATCTTTGGACTTCGCCCAAATCAACCAGTCGTCCAAATACGGGTGTACCAACACTCCTTTCCGGAGAGCCACTGCCACCACCACCATAACCTTGGTGAAAGTCCTTGGCGCCATCGCTAGGCCAAACGGCAAGGTTCGGAATTGAAAATGCCCCATGGGCACCCCAAATCAAAGAAACTGTTGATGCTCCTGCCGTATGGGAATATGTAAATAGGCTTCCATGAGATCCAGCGACATAAGGAACTCTCCCGGACTGCCACAATCATGGAACGCAGCATCTCCATATGGAAATGAGACACTCGGAGGCACCGATTTACTCTTTTTAAATCTAGAATTGGCCGGAACGTGCCATCTTTCTTTGGCACTACGAAATAAATGGAGTACCGACTGTACCCGTACTGCTCCGACGGGACCAGCACCACTGCCTTGAGCTGCAGTAGTCTTTGAAGCGTCTCTTGAACCGCCCAACACTTGGGCAGTGCCCTGCAAGGAGACTGGACAAATGAGTCTACCACTGGTCGTTGGAGCTCCAGAGCGTAGTCCTCTCGAATGACCTCCAACACTCACTGGTCCGATGTTATTTGGACCCAGGCAGGGTAAAAATCCCGTTGTCGCCCCCCTACAGGCTCGCACCCCACCTGACTCCCTCTTATCTCATTGTGGCTTCTTAAAGTTCGAGGACGAAATGGGCGCAAAACCTCTATCTGCCCCCCAAAAACCTCAAAATCCCTGGGCTCGTGCTGGAAACCTTCCCCGCTGAAACTGCCCGAAGCGGGAGGAACGAAACCTACGAAACTCTCTTCGCCCCTTTAGGAACCGGACTAGGGCGGCCTGGTTTTGGTTTGTCTTCAGGCAACTGATCCCCTTTAGACTCACCCAGATCCTTGACTAACTTGTCCAGATCTTCTCCGAACAAAAGCTTCCCCCTAAAAGGAAGCTTGTAAGTCGGGCCTTTGAAGAACTGTCTGCCGACCAGTTGCACAACCACAAATATCGCCGGGCTGCTACTACTGAAGCCATACTCTTTGCAAGCCCCCGGATCAAGTCATAATGAATATCTGCCAAATAAGCGGTCCCTGACTCTAGATGAGACATCTCATCTACCTGCTCCCCCACCTGATCCACCTGTAGCCGCTGAGACCAACGAAGACAGGCTCTTGCCGTCCACACTCCAGCGATAGAGGCCTGCATTGAAAGGGCGCTTATATCAAATACCTGTTTCAACAACATATCGAGCTTCCTATCCTGGCCATCCTTAAGTGCCGCCGACCCCTCAACCGGAATCGTTGTCTTCTTCATAACAGCCGACACCGCTGCATCGATCTTTGGCAATTGAAAAATATCCCTATCCTGGTCTGACAGCGGATAGAGTCAAGCTATCATCCTAGATCCCTTCAGGGTTGACTCGGGAAAATCCCACTCCTCCTGAATCATGTTCCTAAACACCCTGTGAATGGGAAACACCCATTGTGTCGTACGCATGGCCTGCAACAACGGATCCTCCAACGCCTCGTCCGCTGCTGGAACTGCAGAAGGCATGTTTAGAGTCTTGAGGGTTTCTGTAATCAGCACTGGCAACTCTTCTTGCCTAAACACCCTGACTTCTCTAGCCTGCTGTTCTGAATCAGGCAGCTCCTCCTCTTCTAACTCCTCTACCAAATCTTCCTCTAGACCACCGTCCCCAGCCTCCAGGGCCGCGGATGTCGGCCAATCTGCTTCCGCCACCTTACCCCTTTTGACCGGGGTACCACCACTCTCTGGCTGCAGCGGACTCCCCAGGCGCCTCTCTCCCCATACGCCAGCTGGAAGGGCAGCCATTCCGGGCTGCAGTAAAGAAAACGCCTGCTGCATTAGCAAAAAGAAATCCGGAGGGAGCAAAGGTGGTCCCCCCTGCCTGACCCTGTCCCAGCCGAGGAGAAGGTCCCATCGCCATGGAAGGTCCAGTTACCGGCTCCGGGGGGACAAGAGATGGGGATAGGGCTTCATCCTGACCCTGGGGAACCAACCCCTGTCCTCCTGTCCCCCCCTCCAGAGCCTTCTCCATCAAAGCCGCCTCGTTAGTACAGCCTCTGCACACTCCCGTCTCTGAGACCGAACCGTGCCTCGTGCCACAGACTAAGCAATGAGGCCTAGCCGGCATGCTACCCCAAGGAGCAAGGCCTGCCAAAAACAAAGTCCAGCCCCAGTGGAGGCTAAATAACCACAGCCTCGCACTTCTGTGTTTTGTGTCCTTTTTTAAACTCAGCTGTCAGCCTCAGCCTCCCCTGAAAATGGAGCTCAAAGAACCCCCCGGGAGACAAGTGCCACTTCTCCACACAGCCCTGTGTGACCGCTGAGAGAAAAAAATTCCAACAATCTCTCCTCACGCTTCCCGTGCGAACGCCATGCGGCCAGGCCTTCTAAAAACTCTCCTCACGCTTTCCTGCTCAAAATGCCATGTGGCCAGGCGATCTGACACGAACCCCACGAGAACACGCAATCCCGGCTCCCTGCACTAAATCCTGTACCCAAAGAAATCAAAAATGGAGACTTACCGTGGTCTCCCGATGCTCCGGGGACCTCAATCCAACCCCGGAGCTCAGCTGAATCGGCGGCTTCGGCTCCAGAGCAGAGAGACACGCCACGCTCCTAAAAGCTCTCCTCTCGCTCAGCATGCAGCGCTCAGCCCCCTCACCAAAATGCCGCCGGCTGTGCCTGCCACCTGCTCCTCACCCGTTAACGCGGGATCGGGAGCAGGGAGGCTCTTCTCGCCGGATCTCACCCCGTAGCTCGCTTTCTCCATGACAGAGAGGAGGTGGGGGGGGGGAGAAGAGGAGGAGGAGGAAACAACGACCTGCCTTCTGCAGCACCTTGTTCCCTCTTTCACCCTTACTACAAACAACCTAACTTAAATTAAAAATACAGAATTAAAAATTTAACAATGCCTCTGCTTATTTGTCACTAAGTGAGCCCAGAACTGCAGGCTTACTACCTTCTCCAGCTGCTTGGAGACTGAAACTACTGGAGTGGAGAGACGGTCCTTGCCTACTTATACCAGTGTCATTAAAGTGATGACGTATTTCAGTCTCCAAAGCTGCTGGAGGAGGTACTTAGAGGTTCTGGGACTGGACTAGAGGGACGAAAAGGAACAATGCTTAGCATCCAACGATGGACAGCAATGTATATTCATCAGCTCAAATCTCCTCCCATCTTGGACTGTACCTATTAGCTCAGTTAGTAGTGTTCCTTCTCCTTGATTATATTATTTATATGATTTAATAACACCTTAGGTTAATGAGTAACGTGATAAGATTAACTATTAGTTGACAGTTTTCTTATATTTTGTTGTTAATCTTATGTTACATGTAATATGTTTATTTTGTTATACGTAATTCATTGGTTTGTTTGCTGTAAACTGCTTGATTAAATTTTGATAAGGTGGTATAAAAACAAAAAAAACATAAATAAATTCCCTGCCAACACTTGTCATGCAATCGCGGTGGGGGAGAGGAGAGGGATCAGGATCAGGATCGAGGAGAGTCTCCAGTATTGGTGCATAGCAAATGTAGTATTCTGTGTTTCATATTTGTGCAGAATTCCTCCAAGGAGTATTGGGCCTTAGAACATCACTAAACCTACTTGAAAAACAAGACAAGCAGGATTGCTGCAGAAAGCTAATAGTAACAAAATACTGTATCTCAGCCATTTATGCAAAAGAGACTGCTCCTCACTAAATATGAGAGGTTGCTGATAAGTTTTTTGCTTTCCCTATTTCCCCTACTTTTAACTAAAAATAACTATAGCGTGTCAAATGTCATTGTCTTGAATGTGACTGATCAAAATTTCATGATTATAATTAATATACCTTTTTTTCTGTAGGTCTGAAGCCAGAGTGTCACAAAACAGATTTCACAACAAAAGAGGGCCGAGCAGTGATTTATTTATTTATTTGATTGTGAAATAGTGCAGTATATAAAATCAATCAGTGCGGTTTACACATAACAGAAGTATTTTACATTGAACAGGCATTAAAGAACACTACAATAAATGTCTAAAATTGCACAATAAACAATAAGCATATTACATTGATCAGGTGTGTATACTTGGGTAGTTCAGGAAGAACTAAGTTAAAAATTACCAGTATGGGGTCTGTAAACAGGGCGGTCGAAGCGAGGGCTGGCAGCAGGCAAAGTCTTTAGCGTAGCTATGGATTATTATCATAGTATAGTTGGAACAAATGAGCCTTTATTGCTTTCCTGAAGATTGATAGATCGGAGATGGAAATATCTTTTCTTAAAAGAGAACTTGGCCAAACAAATCGATGATATGTTGGTTACTTTAGGTGATAAGTGTCCTTCCTACTCTAAAGTTAAGAACTGGGTTTTGGACCATTTCAGCACGGAAGAGAAGACCTGGAATACTAATGTGGTGACAATTCTAGGAAACTTGGATGTCGTTCATTCCATGATCCTGGAGGATCAAAGAATATTAGCTAAAAAATATTGCAGAATCGTCAAACTGTCCATTTTAGGAATGGACAGGTAAAAGGGATACCAGAGTCCCCAATATGTAATTGAAGATAGATGAATTTCTTGATACAGATCTCTAAAATGTGCTGATAGAAGACCTTTGTTAACAATGACTGTCACTCACAAGTTTATCCTTTCACCTACTCCCTCTTAAATAGAATAGGATATCATGATCATGAGTTCTGTGTAACTGTCTTTAAAATAGTTTGAGAACATTGTTAACGCAAGCATAAAGAGTAAACATAGGCTATGAACTGTGCAGCCATAGTTCATTGTACAGTCAACTATAGGTCACTGCTGGTACAGCATAATTTCTGCAACTCTGCAATTATAAATAATTCTGTCATAATCAAGTACATTTCATCTAATACATTGTAATCAGCTCTTACTCTGTAAAAGAATTATAGCGACACCTTGTGTTATTTTATGTTTATGATTAATGACTGTGTTACTTCCCCTTTTTCTTTAATAAAAAGGGCTTCAAGGGAGGAAGACTTTGAATCCAATAGAGGTGGAACCGTGCTGTGTCCATGGACCTTCTGTTGCTTTCCCTCTGAGCTCAAAGAAGGTAGCACTTTGTCTGTGATTGTGTTCTGTGTTACTCTCTGCTTATTTCTCACTGCTTGAGGGACCAGCGACCGAAAGAGCCGTGGTATTGTGGCCAGATCACGGGTATTTGTCAGTTGGTGCTGTTCTCGGATCACTGTGTCCTTCAGCAGTTGGAAACAGCAGACAAGTCTCCGGGATACATGTGAGTAGATTACCATGGGTAATCTTGTTTGTAAGAGGCAGAAAATTCATGTGATAGATGAATGTAAGAGCTGCGGTGATTGGGCAGAAAGGTAGCCCTAACTATTGAGATGCATTGTAGATGTGTGCTGATAGTGCTCTAGATTATGTTGGAAAATCTAAGGCACTTCATGACTGCCAGTAACCCTAGTTTGCGGTTCCCACTCAGTGGAACTTTCCAGGAGGACAAACTGAGGTGGCTACAGTATGAGACCTTGAGCGGTCTTGTGCCAGTCATGAAACTCTAGTATTTAACTGGCAACAAGCTAAAGTTGCCGAAAAGAGACGACCGACAGAGGTTTCTGCTTTGAAAGAATTATGTAATTAGGTTTTTAGAATAGAGGAACAAGTGTCTGTGCACGACGAACATGTTAAAGCCTAGGATGAGTCGGGACAGTGGCAAGAGGGAGCCCTGTAATTTCCTCACGGTCTCTATTACATATGAGGTTGGTCTCCATGTGTTGGCCATAAAACTGGGGTCAGATGGAAAAAGAGCTGTTCCCCAGTAATTAGTTTGAGTGGTTGGAAGGATAGTGTAAGTATAAAAGAAACTAAAACTTACAGGGAAAAACTTAAATCATTGCTCTATGACAAAATAGAATTAATCAAGCAAAGTTTTGAAGGACTAATTTTCTTGTCTCTAGTGATTAGGGAAGAGGAATATGCTGTACAGTACACTGCAGTAACAATTTGGAGGTTTCTGGCACAGGTAACACCTTGGCATGACTGTATATATTTAGCAACCGTGGTAAGATTTTTTTTGTTAGACTAACCATAAGCCTTATTGGGGGAGTGCAATGCTGGAGAAACAGAAATACATTTCCTCTTTTACTGAGTAAAATACAAAGACAGCAAAACTGCATGTTTCCAAAGCTGACATATTCCAATTCATACATTCAAAATAAAATATTTTTCTACCTTTGTGTATGAATTTTCTTTTTTCAATTATGCTGGTCCCAGTTTCTCTTTGTGATGTTCTGCTTTTCTCTGTTTTCTCCTAATTCTCTTTCTAGGGTCTGCTGCCCATTTGCCATTTCACCTTTCTCCTGTTTTCATCCATTCCTCCTCTGACATTGATCTTTCCCTTCTTTCTTCCATTTTTTGCCTTTTCTTTCTGTCCACTCACATTGCACCCTCCAGTCCTCGATCTTCATCTTCAATATCTTCTTCCCAGCCCATCTTTATTTTTACCTTTTCCATACTCCTCTCATTCCCCCAATTTCACTCCTTCCCCAGCCTCTTTTTCCCTTCTGTTTTTCACACAATCCCTCCCACTTCCACCCCCTGTACTCATGCCCTTCCTGGCCATCATTTACTTTTCTGTGTCTTTCATCCCCTCACCACCCCCAGATCATTCCTTGTCAGTTATTTTCTCTAGTCCCTTTCTTATATCCATCTAGTCTCCAAATGACCCCTTGTACTAACTCCCCTGCTTTATTTCCATCCTCCTATTTGTCTTCTTGCCAGTCCTCTGACCATGGCCTTTCTCTTTCCTCCTTTCTCCCCTCCTAGTCCAGTAGCTTCATCCTTTTCCCTTCCTCTGCTCACAGTCAAGTGCAGCATCTCCCTTTCCCCTTCTTCCCCCTCCTAGTCCAGTCTATCTTTCCCCTTTTCTCCCAGTTCAGCATCTCCCCCATAGGTGTAATTTTGAGATGGGCATGAAAAGGTAGTGCCTTCCCTAAATGTGGGCCCTAATGCTGAACTGACTTTCCTGCTCCATTGCCAAAATTCCTTATCCTTTGCCCCCCCCCCCTGCACACAAAGTAAGCAGGTAGACTACATTGATAATCTCCCCCTCTACCCTTCCAGTCAGGGCCGGCCTGTTCATTGAGCAAAAATGTTGTTTGCACAGGGCCCCGCGCCAACAACATCCCACATTGAATACCAGCAGGCAGGATGGCTTTAGAGGGAGCCAGAGAGGCCCTGGCTCACCCAGCTGCCAATGTGAAGCGTGTCTTTGTTCTTCCCTTCGGCAATTGTACTGAAGTTTAGAATGCTGCCGCGTTGAGCACTGGGAAATAGGAAGTTCCCTTTGACCTCAGCGCAGCAGTGTTCTAAACTTCAGTACAGCTGCCGAAGTGAAGGAAAAAGACACTATTCACTTCAGCAGCTGTTAGAGATGAGCCAGGGTCTCTCCGGCTCCCTCTAAAGCACTTTAGATAGCCGCGGGGCTCTTTGGGAGGGGGGAGCTTGGACTGGAAATGGGCTGTGGGGGGGGAGCTAGGACTGGAAATGGACTGAATGGAGGGGGACCTGGACTGGAAATGGGCTATGGAGGGGGGGCTTGAACTGGAAATAGCTGATGGGGGGGGGCTTGGACTGGAAATGGGCTAAGTGGGGGGAGCTAGGACTGGATATGGGCTGATGGAGGGGCTAGGGTAGGCCTGAAAATGGACTAGGATTGGAAATGGGCTGTTGAGGGGGGGCTTGGACTGGAAATTGGGGAGCTAGGACTGGAAATGGGTTGAGTGGGGGGAGCTAGGACTAAATGGGCTGATGATGGGGCTAGGACTGGAAATGGGCTAATGGGAAGCTAGGATTGGAAATGGGCTGATGGAGGGACTAGGATAGGACTGGAAATGGACTGGGGAGCTAGGACTGGAAATGGGCTCATGGGGGGCTAGGATATGAAAGGAAGTGGGCTGATGGGGGGCTAGGTTTGGAAATGGGTTGATGGGGGGGCTTGTATTGGAAATGCACTGATGGGCTAGGATAGGACTGGAAATGGACTGATACGGGGACTAGAAGGGAGCAGATGTTGGGTGGGGCTGGAACTAGAAGGGAGCTGATGTTGGGGAGGATTAGAATGGGATGGGGCTGGGAGAGTGAAATGGAAAAGGGAAATAATATTTTGTGTGGGAGGGAAGAAAAATTTACGATTGGCCAAGTATTGGGAGAGTAAGTGGGGATTGAGGATGGAGGAGTAAAATTTGAGTGGATGAAAAAGGAATAAAGAAAGAGATGGAGGAAAGAGCAAAAGGGGAAAAATCAGTATGTTAAAGCAGATGTAGAGAGAGAATGAAATAAAACTAGAAGAAAGGACAAATGGACAGCAGACAATGGAGAGTTAGCAGACGACAAGAAGAAACCAGAAGAAAGTGACTGGAGCAATTGCAAGTGAAAAATAACAAAAGGTAAACAAATTAATTTATAGTGTTATTTCTGCAGTGTTGTACATTCCAAGTTTGGCTTTTGGGGTTCCCAGTTTAATTATTGTCTTCCTATTTCTAAATTGTGATCCCTTGTTCTTTGTTTGGTGATGGTCTATGTTCCGATGGTGTAACCGAGCTGAGCTATTCTATTTATGTAGTTTCTATTGACAGTGCCACTTGTTCTCTTTCCTCAGTAGGAGATGTTGCAGAATCAGTGACCACAAGGAAACGAAGGGTAGTGGTGGTTGGAGACTCTCTTCTGAGGGGTACTGAGGCGTCCATCTGCCGACCAGACTTGATGTCCAGAGAGGTATGCTGTCTGCCTGGTGCCAAAATCCAAGATGTTGCGGAGAGTTTGCCGAGACTCATCAAGCCCACTGACTATTACCCAGTGTTGCTAATCCATGTTGGAACAAATGATACTGCCAGGTATACCTCGGAACGTATCAAAAGTGACTTCATGGCTCTGGGACAGAGGGTGAAGCAGTTAGGTGCACAGGTGGTGTTCTCTTCAATCCTCCCTGTTGAGGGTAAAGGCCAAGGCAGAGAGGCTCGCATCCTGGAGATGAATGCATGGCTGCGTGGATGGTGTCATCGAGAGCGTTTTAGTTTCCTAGACCATGGGATGCTGTTCCAAGGGTTGCAGAGCAGAGATGGCATCCATCTGTCCAAGAAAGGTAAACACGTCTTCAGTGGCTAATCTACTGACTAGGGCTTTAAACTAGATTCGTTGGGGATGGGTGAAGAAAGCCCCCAGGTAAGTGAAAGCCCCCAGGTAGGTGATACATTAAATAACTTTATGGAAATGGGTAACAGGGGTAACATATGGGAAGCAGTGTGTATAAATGCCCGTAGCATGGGAAATAAGATCTCTAATGTTGAAGCTTTGGTGGGAGTGGCTGACTTGGATTTAGTGGCAGTTACAGAAACATGGTTCACAGAAAACCATGATTGGGATGTAACTATACCTGGCTATACTTTATTCAGAAAGGACAGTGTAGGAAGTAGGGGAGGAGGAGTGGCACTATATGTAAAAACTACTATTAAAGCTTTGGAATTACAGAGCTTAAAAGGGAGAGGGGAGGCATTGTGGGTTAAACTAGAAAGAGGGAAAGAGAAATCTATTTACATTGGTGTGATATACAGACCTCCCTCACAAGAGGAAGAGGTGGACAGAGAGTTAATTGAAGACATGCGCAGCATTGCTAGGAAAGGGGAAGTGCTACTGATAGAAGATTTCAATATGCCAGATGTTGATTGGCACATTCCTGCTGCAGTATCATCTAGAAGTAAGAAGATCCTGGATTCTCTACAGGGAGAACTATTCAGGCAATTGGTAACAGACCCCACACATGAAGGGGCCATACTGGACTTGGTGCTTACCAATGGTGAAAGTGTTTCTGATGTTGTAGTGGGAGATCATTTTGCATCCAGTGATCACCAGATGGTGTGGTTCAGTATTAGGACTAGGGCTGTTAGAATCCATTCAAAGGCAAGGATCTTAGACTTTAGGAAGACTAACTTTGTGAAGATGGGCCAATACCTCAGGGAGTCGTTAGTTGGATGGGAACAGCTGAGGGATGTAGAAAAACAGTGGGAAAAACTGAAAGGGGATATTTTAAGGGCAACCAACCTTTTTGTTAAAATGGTAAATAAAGAGAAAAGGAAAAGGAGACTGCTATGGTTTTCGAAAGAAGTAGCTGAAAAAGTGAAGAAAAAGAGGGAGGCCTTCATGAAATACAAGAGATCACAGAGAGAGGAAGACAGGCATCTGTATTTGGAAAAACTTAGAGAAGCTAGCAAAGTAGTCAAGAAGGCAAAGATTCAAAAGGAGGAGGAAATAGCCAATGCAATAAAATGGGGGGATAAGACATTTTTCAGATAAATTAGTGAGAAGAGGAAGGGCAAGAGTGGTATTGTCAGACTCGAGGGTGCAGGGGAGGAATATGTAGAAGCTGATAAGGATAAAGCGGAATTGCTTAACAAATATTTTTGTTCTGTGTTCGCAGATGAAGAACCAGGAGCAGGACCTCAGAAAACACCCACAAATAGGAACAGAAGCAAAAGGACATCTTGAACAATTTTCAAAAGACTGTGTTCATGAGAAATTATCTCAACTTAAAGTAGACAAAGCGATGGGACCGGATGGGATACACCCTAGAATACTGAGGGAACTTGGGGACGTTCTAGCAGCTCCACTGACTGACCTTTTCAGTGCCTCATTGGAGTCGGGAGTGGTGCCAAAGGACTGGAGAGAGGCTCATGTGGTGCTTTTACACAAAAGCGGAAGTAAGGATGTGGTTGAAAACTACAGGCCAGTTAGTTTAACTTCGGTGGTGAGTAAATTATTGGAAACGCTGCTGAAAGAGAAAATAGTGAGGTTTCTGGAGTCCAGCGGATTACAGGATCCGAGGCAGCATGGATTCACCAGAGGCAGGTCTTGTCAGACAAATCTGATTGATTTCTTTGACTGGGTGACCAGGGAGTTGGACCGAGGGAGATGTGGTGTATTTAGATTTCAGTAAAGCCTTTGACACTGTTCCTCACAGGCAACTTATAAACAAACTGAGCATCCTAGGGATGGACCCTAAAGTTACTGCTTGGGTTAGAAATTGGTTGGGTTTGAGGCGACAAAGAGTACAAGTAAATAGAGCTCACTCTGAGGAGAAGGATGTTATCAGTGGTGTGCCCCAGGGATCTGTCCTTGGTCCGATTCTTTTTAACATCTTTGTTAGTGATATAGCAGAAGGGCTTTCAGGTAAGGTTTGCCTCTTTTTCCAGATGATACCAAAATCTGCAATAGAGTAGACACCCAGGAAGGGGTAGATAACATGAGGAGGGATCTAGCTAAGCTTGAATGGTCTAGAATTTGGCAGCTGGGATTTAATGTTAAAAAATGTAAGGTCATGCATTTGGGCTGCAGCAATCCAAGGGAGCAATATAGTATAGGTGGTGAAGTACTTTTGTCCACTAAAGAAGAGCGGGACCTAGGCGTGGTTATGTCTGATGATCTTAAAGTAGCTAAACAGGTAGAAAAGGCGACGGCAAAAGCTAGAAGGATGCTTGGGTGCATATGGAGAGGAATGGCTAGCAGAAAAAAGGAGATGATAATGCCTCTGTATAAGTCTTTGGTGCGACCTCATTTGGAGTATAGTGTGCAATTCTGGAGACCGCACCTTCAAAAGGATGTGAACAGGATGGAGTCGGTGCAGAGGGTGGCTACTAAAATGATTTAGTGGTCTTCATTATAAAGCATATGAGGACAGACTGAAGGATCTCAATATGTACACCTTAGAGGAAAGGCGGGATAGAGGTGATATGATTGAGATGTTTAAATACCTCCGTGGCATAAATGTTCAGGGAGAGAGCCTGTTTCAATTGAAAGCAAGTTCTGCTACGAGGGAAAATGGGATGAGGGTGAAGGGAGATAGATGCAGGAGTGATATGCGGAAATATTTCTTTATGGAAAGAGTAGTGGATCCATGGAATAATCTCCCATTGAAGGTGGTAGAGATGAGGACAGTAACTGAATTCAAAAAAGCATGGGACAAACACAGAGGATCTCTAAAGGTAAAAAGGGGACTGTTGTAGTTGTTATGGAAGGACAGACTAGATAGGCCATGTGGTCTTTTTCTGTCGTCATATTTCTATGTTTCTATGTATTGGTATTCTCTGAGATATATTGGTTTAATATTTGCAGTGTTGCCTTTTGATAGGTAGGGTTTGGTGCTTTATGAGTCCTAGTAGTACTGTTATGATATGGTGGGTTTGCTGTGGGTTCTAAATGGGCAGTGTTTGTAGTACTTCCTAATTTGCCTGGCGGTTGGCACTGGAGTATAATAACGTAGAAATCTGGTAGTCTTTCTTTATCCATACACTCATTGAGAGGCATGTTTACTAAAAGTTAATGCACGTTAACAGTATGCAAATGAGGCCCTGCATCCCCCTTGGGCCTTCCCTGCTTCCAGTCAAGTCCAGCATCTCCCTCTTCATTCCTTCAATTCAGTCCAGCGCCTCCCCCCTCAAGTCTGCCATCTCCTTGTCAAGGATGATAGCAATGGCATATCCCCAACTTTCCTTTCTCCCTTTTAGAACTCCTTCCTGGATTACAGTACCATGTGGTTCATACCAAATGTTTTACTTTCAATGTATGGGGGGCAGTTTCAAGACAAAAGGCATACACTGGAAGTGAAGCATCCAAGGGATGCAGGCTCCCATGACCTGGGAAGGAACTCCACATACAGAAAAATAGCTGGCTTTGTGACCTCCTTTTATCTGCTGCCTGTGCATGCACTGTTGCTCCTCCTGCCAACAGAGCAGGTATTCAGTTGAGCTGTGTGCTATTGCATAGGGTGATTGTTCTAGTAGGGTGATGGCAGCAAGTGCACAGCTTGTATAGTATGGTGCATCTGCCTTGAGTGTAAGCAGCCAAAACATGACTGTTTTATAAGGGAAAAGTAGGTGTTTTCAGCCACTTATGCTAGTATTTTATAAAGAAAGCAGGCAATAAGTTTAGGTACAGACATTTACAGCAGTCCTAGCACTGCTGCAAATGCCTGCATCTAGATTTTTCAAGTATGTGCATAAATTGTAATAATTATAATCTACATGCCTATTGTGTGCTCTACCCATGCTCTGCCTAAACGCCATCCATGTGCATGCCTACAGTGAAAGTACTTGTCATGAAGAAGGCAAATATAAGAGGCTACTAATACACATAAATAACTAAAATGCCAAGATTACCCCAGATGAAAAATTGTAATTATTTTATCTTCACTCCCAGTCATTTCACCAACTTACTTATGTACCCTGACGTTTTACATTTTTTGTAAATTGCTTTGATGACTCCGATGAAGTGGTATATCAAGCATAACAATAAAATTACCCCAGTAGTGCCAATGAAAAGCATGGGTGGAGTATGGGAGGTCCTGGCAATTACAATTGTGGTCAACATTATTGCCCCCTTGCAGTTCAACCACTTAATGTCCAATATCACAAAAAAAAAGTGGCCAGTGAAATGGCTTTGGACTCTTATTATATACACAGATATTTGACACATAAAAGAATCAATAATAGGGGAAAGCCAACAGTCGCCCCAGAGCGCATGGTTTGGAAGGATGTATTCTTGAAGGATACTAGCAAAAAATGGAAGGGAGGGCATCCTGACAGAGGTTCCAATAAAAATGAATGTAACTCAGATGCCCTTAGGGATAATTTGGACTCTTTCAGCTCTGTACCTATCAACCGATAACCATGTTAATATGAACAAAATACAGCCTCTAAAATGCCTGTATGCAAATGCTAGAAGTCTAAAAAATAAGATGGGAGAACTAGAATATATAGCACTAGATGAACGATTAGATATGATTGGAATCTGAGACCTGGTGGAAGAAGGACAACCAATGGGACATTGTCACAATGATAGGGTAGATCAAATTGGTGGAGGGATTGTGCTCTTATGTTAGTGAGGGCATTGAATCACATAGGATTAAAAGTTTGCATGAAACAAAATACAGTGTAGAATCACTTTGGATAGAAATCCAATGTAAACAAGGAGAAGGCAGTGGCAGTAGGGGTGTACTAACGACCATCTGGCCAGAATGAACAAATGGATGATGAAATACTGGGAGGAACAAGGGAAGTTAACAAAAAGTAATGGGTGATTTAAATTACCCCAGTATCAAATGGGTAAGTGTCACTGCAAGACATGCTTAAGGAAGATAGTTTCTAGATGAAATAAATGACTGTTTCTTGGAACAGCTGGTTCATGAACCGACAAGAAGGGAAGATATTTTGGACTTAGTCCTTAATGAAACACAGGATCTGTTGCAAGAGATAAGGGTGTTGGGGGTCACTTGGCAAAAGTAATCATAGCATGATTGCAATTCATTTAATAAATGGAAGTAAGACATCGAGGAAACCCACAGTACTACCTTTTAAGTTTCAAAATGGAGACTATGATAAACTGAGGAAAATAGTTACAAAAAACTAAAAGGTGTAGCTGCAAAGGTTAAATATTTACATCAAGCATGGGCGCATTGTTTAAAAATACTATCTTGGAAGTCTAGATCACATGAATTCCATGTTTTAAGGAAAGCATAAGGAAGGCCAAAAAACTACCAGCATGGTTTAAAGGTGAGGTCAGAGGGGCTGTTAGAGCCAAAAAATATCTATCAAGAAATGGAAAAAGGAGCCAAATGATGAAAATCAGGAATAATATAAGCAAGTTAGATGTGAGGCATTGATACCTCAGTCAACGAGAAAATAAAAAAAAAAAAAGCTTGCTGTGGAAGCAAAAATGCATAATAAAATTTTCAAGTACATTCATAGCAAAAAAAACCTGTGAGAGAGTCAGTTTGACCATTGGATGACAGAGAGGTAAAAGGGACGCTAAGGGAGGACAAGGCCAAAGCGGAGAGACTGAATGAATTCTTTGCTTCTGTCTCTACTGAAGAAGATGTAGGGAAGTTACCCATGCCCAAAATGGTATTTAAAGGTGATATAGCAGAAGACTTGAAAGAAATATTGATAAACCGGGAAGATGTATTACAACTATTTCATAAACTGAGGAGTAGTAAATCACCTGGCTCAGATGGTATACATATCCAAGGGTATTAAAAGAACCGCAGCATGAGATTTCAGACCTACTATTAGTAATCTGTGAACTATTATTAATATCATGTCTAGTATCTGAAGATTGGAGAATGGCCAATATAATGCCAATTGTGAAAAAGGGTTCCAGAGGTGATCCAGGAAACTACAGATCAGTGAGCCTAACATCACTACCAGGCACAATGGTAGAAACCATTAAAAATAATTCAAATAGACCCTATTTAAACAATCTAACAAGCAATCCAAGCAGCTATTAAGTAGCTGAACTATTCAAAATAACAGAATGAGTTCTCAGGAACTCTTCCAGCTGAGATGTTTCAAAAAATACATAATTATTTCTCCCAAATGCCAACAGGCACTTGCTGGGAAATTTTAAAAGAAAATAAGTTTTTACCTAAATCAAATCAGAGCATAGCTTAGCATACAGGTAGAATAGCCTGAATAGGAAGAAAAAATCTTGTTTCTAGTGACCTTTACAATGAGGCCTTCCAGTTAGAAGGCAAAAGATCTGTGAAGTTGTCTTGAATAGGTGTTAAAGGCAAGTGATAGATCAAAGAGGCAATTTAAAAGGCCCCTTCTATCAAACCAAGGGCTGCATGAATCACCCAGGAAATTAGTAAGCTTTACCTTAGAAGCAAGCCAACTTTTAATACGTCTTCATTCCCTACCTCACCCCTCCCACCCACCCCTGGGATAATCATAGCTTTATAGGTTCTTAAACCTTTTAAAGGGAAGGAGGTGCCCATATTCCCTCTCAGGTGCAGCTGTTTATCCTCATCAAGCATACATTAAAGATCTGAGATTAATTAATCACCTGGACGGGATGCTATACATCCAAGGGTATTGAAAGAACTGAAATATGAGATTGCAGACCTAATATTAGTAATCTGTGAACTATCATTAAAATCATCTGTAATACCTGAAGATTGGAGGATTGCCAATGTAATGCCAATTTTTAAAAATGGTTCCAGGGGTGATCCTGGAAACTACAGACCTGTAAGCCTGATGTCGGTACTGGGAAAAATGATGGAAACCATCATAAAGAACAAAATTACTGAACATGTAAATAGTCATGGCTTAATGGGAGACAGCCAACATGGCTTTAACCAAGGAAGGTCTTGTCTTACTAATCTGTTATGTTTTTTTGAAGATGTGAATAAACAGGTAGATAAAAGTGAGTTGATTGATATAGTGTATCTGGACTTTCAAAAAGCCTTTGACAAGGTCCCTCATGAGAAACCTTTGGCAAAATTAAAAAGTCATGGGATAGGAGGCAGCGTACTATTGTGGATCAGGAACTGGTTAAAAGATAGAAAGCAGAGGGTAGGGCTAAATGGCCAATTTTCCCAATGGAGAAAGGTGAATAGTGGAGTACCCCAGAGATCTGTGCTGGGTCCGCTGCTTTTGAACATATAAATGACCTGGAAATGTGAATAATGAGTGAGTTATCAAATTTGCAGATGACAAAAAACGATTCAAAGTTGTTAGAACCCATGAGGATTGTGGAAACTTGCAAGAGGATCTTGATAAATTGGAAGACTGGGTATCCAAATGGCAGATAAAATTTAATGTGGCAAGTGCAAAGTTATGCACCTAGGAAAGAAAAACCCAAACTATGGCTACACGATGCAAGGTTCCACATTAGGAACCGCCACCCAGGAAAAAGATTTAGGTGTCATTGTGGATAACATGTTAAAACCCTCTGCCCAATGTGCGGCAGCGCCCAAGAGAACAAATATAATTCTAGGTATCATAAGGAAAGGAATGGAGAATAAAACAAATGATATTCTCCAGGAAGAAGCAGGAAGTCAGTCCTCACATATGGGTGACGTCGACGTCTATGGAGCCCCCATGCGGAGCAGATCCCAAGCTTTCGAAGAATGCCTTTGGGACTTGTGATAAGGATGCTTATCAGGACCCAAGAGACAGGGATAAAGAGAAGGAATTTACCCTTTTAAAAGGACTTATTTTACCAGGTCAGAGACACAAAACTCCCTTTACACCTAGAAAGCAGGAAATTCCTAGCTACAGTAGGTTGCAGAATGCCCCTAGTGGAGAAAAAGAGAGGGAATACAGGCACAGGGTAAGGAACCCTTACGTCACTGAATTCCCCAATTACTCAGCTGCCACGAGGCAGTTTGATCTCCAACACCTGAGAGGAGAGGGGGTGGAGCAGGCACCTGAGAGGTTTAAGACTAGGTCAATTTATTCAGAAGAGAGAGGCAGGAGAGGAAGAAGAAGAGGAAAGGAGAGAGAATGTGAGAGCAGTAGGCATGCCTACTGGAAGAGGAATGGATCTGGAGCAGTGAGAACAGCAGGAACCAGGAACACAGGTTGGAGAACAGGACGTGGAAGCACCGGTGAATGGTGGCCAGAGCATGAGAGAGGAGACGCTGCTACACGCTTTGACCCAGGTATGAGCATTAGAAGCTTGCCTAATTCTGAGCACTACAGAATTGCCAGAGACAGCCTAAGCCCTAACGAAAGGCAGTCAGCTAAGCCCTCTGAGCCAGAATCAGAGGATGTGCCAATGCAACTGGGTGAACCAGACATAGCTTTAGAAGAAGTCTCATACATGGATTGCTATTTATGCCAGTCTTCCAATACAGAGGTGTTGAAAGGGAGTCAACCGTAAAGAAAAACCTCCAGTGTCTGGTAGCCCTAAGAGCCTGTGGTTAACTTGTGAAGGTCCTGAGTTAAAGGCAAAATACCTTTTTTTTTTTATTGTGCAAGCCGAAGCTGCCTAATTAAATTGGTGAATCAGCTGTGAGCCAGAGCAGTGCTCAGCCGGAAGCCGTACTAACGGTGAAAGTAAGGGAAGCTTTTGTTTGGCTGTTTATAAGAAAACCTTGCATAGAGAATTGCTTGCCTGTGAAGAGTTTAACTGCCTTGTTGAAAGTTTTTTTCTATGTTTAAGAAGAGAAACAGTGTTCTGGACTGAGAGAAAAAGAAACCTGTTTTAGGGAAAGCTGTTTTCTGTTTGTTTGATCAGCACTGCAAGCCATGCCTGATAGCATGGGCTGTTAAAGTATTTATGTTTATACTGGAGAACATTGCAAGCTGTTTTGTTTGGAATTCATTTATATCCTGATGTTCATTTACAAGAATCCTGGAGAAATAATCCAAAGGTGGAATTTGTGAACCTTAGCGTGTTTTTTTTCAGTTAATAAACTGTCATTACCTTACCACTCAAGGCAACTACAAAAGGTGTTTTTTTTTACCTGAAGTTGAATGCTTTCTGACTGAACTACCTTTCCCATAAGGCATTACAAGGCAATCAGTCAGTTAAAAACCAAAAGGTGAATCTCTCTAATGACAACCACGCCCCTCCATACTGCATGTAAGGGGCTATGGGCGTGACAGACTACATGACGCATGCACGGTCACCTTCCTGCCCAAGGGTACCATCTTGCTCAGTCTCTTTTTTTCCACAGAGCCCAACAGACGTCATCCTAGTTTCCCCATGGAAAAAAGTGTTAAAAGTTGAAAAATTGTGTTTTTCTGCTTGCTGGTTCCCCTTCCCGCATCGGCTCAGTACACGGGTATCGTGTCCGGTCTATTTTTTCGTTTTTCTCCTTGGTGGCTAGCATTCGCGCTCTTTTTTTCTTTTTAGCTGGCAGCTCGGTCCTTTGACCTTGCAGGTCCCCTCTTTCCCCCAATGGCTGCCAGCGGGTTTAAAAAGTGTGATCGGTGCACAAAACTAATGTCTCTCACCGACACACGACTGCTGCCTCTGATGCCTCGGGCCCAATCATAACCCCATGGTCTGTGGCCCGTACAAAAAGATGTCTTCCAAGGCACTGAGGAGCAGGCAGCAGCAACATGACAGGATTTTTCCCGCCCGGGCCCGGACCTCGTCGGAGGCCTCAACCTCTCGGGAGTTGTCTGATCCCGAGCAGCGTTGGGTGTTCTCTGAAAGGGGGTCTCCCTCACGGGAACACCGAAGGAAGAAAAAATCCATGAGGGCGGTGTTGTCTGAGAGCTCCAAACCGCCTGGTCCCTCGCGGGCTCGGTCGCAGATCCTGGCTCACCGCCCCGGATCCTCAGAGTCGGAGAGGCCTGCCAAACTTCCTCAAAAGGATCCGGAGACGTCGAGGAAGGTAAGCACTGTCGGGGCCGGGGGCTGCGAAGCCTCCTGAGCTCGGTCTCAGGTTGGCGGCCTTGGAGTGCACTATGTCTGCCTTCATGGACCAGCAGCGGGTGCTGATGGCCAGTCTCACACGTCCGTCCGCCCTGACCACTGGGACTTCGACATCCAAGTCGACCCCGGAGGCCGAGCCGAGCCGATCCTCAAGACAATAAGGTCTCGGAGTCGATCCTCGGCCGAGGTCCCCATCGACCTCCTGTTCGGGACCGAGGTCATCGACGCCGATTCTCTCAGCGTCGGGGCAGTCGAGACCAAAGCCCTCGTGGCCAGAGCCGATCCTCCTCAGAGTCCGGTTGGGAGACAGAGGACGAGGAGTCCCCGGGCACCCACCATACCAAGTACGTCCCATCAGACTCCCCGGGACCTGAACCTCGGAGACGGTCACCCCTGGAGGACACCCAGTTCTTGGACTTCGTCCAGGACATGGCAAAGGCTTTGTCATTCCCGGTGGATGCCGAGGAGGAGCCTTGAGCTGAGGCGCTCGAGGTGACTTTCCTCCAAAGGAAGCCCTTACTGTACCGGTGCCCCCCATTCTGGAACGGCTGATGCTCCAAATGTGGGAGACACTGGCCTTGATGCCGGTCCTCAGCAGATGAATCAATTCCATCTATCGAGTTCGCAAGAGCCCTGGGTTCCAAAAGGTACAGCTGCCGCACAACTCCATGGTTGTGGAATCGGCCATGCGCCTGCTCAAGAGCCAGAAGACGCACTCCTTGGTGCCTCCTGGCCGTGAGGCCCGCAACATGGATGCTTTTGGCAGAAAGTGCTACCAGGGTTCGATGCTGTCATGCCGAATCCAGATGTACCAGCTGTACATGAGCATGTACCAGCGAGACCTGGCAAAGGAGATTGCCGGGTTCTCCGCTGGTCTCTCCGAGGGACCTTCCAGGTTTTGTCCACTGGGATCCGAGAGTGCTCGAAGTTTATGACTCGAGCAGCCTAGGACAGCTTTGAGGCTTCGGCCCGGGTAGTGGGGGCCGGCATGGGTGCATGACGCTTGGACCTGGAGCCATGGGTTTAGGACAAGTTGGTTGATGTCTCTTGCCGGGGTGAAAACCTCTTTGGCAAGCCCATGACTGAGAAGGCTGCCGAGATCGAGTCCGAGTACCTGACCCGGACAAGACGCGAGAAGAAGACTTCTGCCCCTTCTAAGAAGAAGGGCTCAGGTAAGAAGACCTTTTTCCAGATGAAAGGATCAGCTTACCAAAACTACCCCACATATCAGGCCTACCCAGCAGGGGCAGCAGGTCAAGGGATGGTGGCAAGGCCCACGTAAGCAAAAGGCCCCCAAGCCCCAGGGACCGGCTCCGGCCCAGCCTGGAGGGGGCTTTTGACTCCCAGAGCATAGTCTGTCTCCCAAAGGATGCAGGGCCCTGCATAGTAGGAAGACTGACCTAGTATGCCCACAGGTTGCCAGCTATTACAACAGACACCTGGGTTCTCCAGATAGTCCAAATGGACTATCGGTTACATCTCAGCCAGGTGCCTCCCTCTTACTTTCCAGGGGAGCATCTCAGACCCCCTCTTCACAGGGACCTCCTCTTGCAGGAGTTAACAGGTCTTCTTGAGGGTCAGATGGTAGAACCGGTGCCTCACCACCTACAGGGCACAGGCTTCTACTCCAGGTACTTCCTGATACCAAAGAGAACTGGAGGCCTAAGACCTATCCTCGACCTGCAAAGCGTAAACAAGTTCCTGGTGAGGGAAAAATTCAAGATGCTTTCCCTTGGACTATTGCTGCCTTACCTCTGCCAGGGAGACTGGCTATGCTCCTTAGATCTCAAAGATGTGCATACACACATCTTAATTCATTCAGACCACAGACAATATCTAAGATTTGTAGTGGGAGGAAACCATTTTCAGTACAAAGTGCTTCCCTTTGGCCTAGTCTCGGCACCCAGGGTATTCACAAAGTGCCTTGCGGTGGTGGCGGCCTTTCTAAGGACTCAAGGGGTATTTGTCTTCCCCTACTTGGACGACTGGCTCATCAGAGCCCAGTCAGCTCTAGAAGCCCAACAGGCCACGTCCCGCACTATCCAGTTGCTTCAGCAACTGGGCTTTGTGATCAACTACACAAAATCCACTCTGGTTCCTTTTCAAGGACTGGAGTTCATAGGGGCAAGGTTAGACACCCTTCAAGCAAGGGCTTATCTATCAGAGGAAAGGGCTCAAAGACTGGTAGCCTTAGCGCAGCAAGTGAGTCGCAGATCCCGCATCTCAGCAAGACACTTTCTGCGCCTTCTTGGTCACATGGCCTCCACAGTGCATGTGACACCCAGTGCTCGACTTCACATGAGAACAGCTCAGTGGTGCTTCAGAGACCAGTGGACACAAGCCACAGGAAGACTCGGGGGCAACATCAAGATGTCCCATCGCCTGATACAGTCTTTGAAATGGTGGCTTCAACCTCACAACCTTCTGGAGGGAGTACCTTTTCAGCCTCCCACGCACTCGAGGGTGCTGACTATGGATGCATTTCTACTGGGATGGGGTGTGTATTGCCAACAGGTCTGCACTCAAGGTGTGTGATCTCCGTGGGCGAGCACACAACAAATCAATCTCCTAGAGCTTCGAGTGATCCGCCTAGCTCTTCGGACCTTCTGCCAAACCCTGGCTAATCAATCTGTCTTGATTCAGACAGACAACCAAGTAGTGGTGTTCTGTGTGAACAAACAAGGGGGCACAGGCTCTCGCATCCTGTGTCAGGAAACCTTGGACCTATGCTCCTTCACAGTCAGCCAGGGTATGTTCCTCATGGTGGTTTACTTACCAAGTCAGGAGAACTTCCTAGCAGAAAAGCTAAGCAGAATTCTCCAGCCGCACGAGTGGCAACTGGATCCCAATGTAGCCCAGCAACACTTCCAGTGCTGGGTGCGACCATCCATAGATTTGTTTGCGAGCCCTCAAAATCACCAGTTGCCCCGTTTCTGTTCCAGACAGCCGCACCCACACAGGGTAGCTGCAGATGCTTTCCTAATATCCTGGTCAGTGGGCCTCCTATATGTGTTTCCTCCCGTGCCACTGGTGGCTCGAACCTTATTCAAGATCCTTCAGGACAAGGCCTCGGTCATTCTGGTGGCCCCCAGGTGGCCGAGACAGCCTTCGTTTCCACTCCTCCTGCAACTGGCGGAGGAGAATCCAATTCCTCTAGGATTTCCGCCCATCTCCTGTCGCAGGACGGGGGCTCACTTCTGCATCCCAACCTCAGGTCCCTCAACCTGATGGCATGGCTGCTGAAAGGGTAGTCCTTGTACCACTTCTCCTCCCAAAAAAGATAGCGAATGTGCTGCTGGCCTCTAGAAGGCAATCGACTAGAAAAACCTACGCATTTAAGTGGCGTAGGTTTGAGGTATGGTGTACTCAGCAGAGTGAGAACCCATTTTCCTGCCAGGTGGCTGTGGTGCTGCAGTATCTGCTTCACCTTTCCGATTTAGGTCTCAAGTCAAACTTGGTCCGAGTTCACCTTAGTGCTTTATCAGCACACCACTCTCCAGTGGAAGGGCAACCTCTCTCTTTACACCCCTTGGTGCCCAGGTTCCTGAGAGGTCTGCTTTTGCTGAAACCTTTGGTTCGCCCCCCGGCGACCGAATGGGATCTGAATGTGGTCTTGCAGCAGCTTACTCGCCCACTCTTTGAGCCGATGGCTACTTGCCATCTTCGCTTCCTTTCTTGGAAGACGCTTTTCTTGGTGGCACTCACATCAGCTAGATGAGTGAGTGAGCTGCAAGCTCTGGTGTCCGATAGACCATTCACACGGTTCTATAGGAACAGGGTGGTATTTCGCACACACCCCAAGTTCCTGCCAAAAGTGGTCTCCTCTTTCCACCTAAACCAGGAGGTGGTGCTTCCGATCTTCTTTCCCAGGTCCCATGCCAGTCGGGCAGAAGCAGTTCTGCATACCCTGTACTGTAAGAGGGCGTTGGCCTTCTACTTGGAGCATATGCGGGGACATCGAAGAGCTCCTCAGCTCTTCATCTCTTATGACCCCATTGAGCTGGGGATGCTGGTCTCCAAGTGTACGTTGTCCACCTGGGTGGTGGATTGCATCACCTGGGCATACAGGGAGGCGGATCTCCCGTTGCAAGGTCGAGTCACGGCCCATCGGGTCAGGGCTAAGGCCGCATCAGTGGCTCACTTCTGCTCTGTTCAGCTGGCGAACATCTGCCGGGCCACAACCTGGTCTTCAAGCCAGACTTTTGCAGCCCATTACTGCCTGGATAGGGAGTCCCAATGGGACAGTGCTTTCGGCCAGGCTGTACTCCATAATCTGTTTGAGGTTTAGGCAACTCCGAGAGGGAGCCTATTTTTCAGTTATGGGTTCTCGGTAGCCTATAGCTAGGGAGGCCCATATGTGAGGACTGACTTCCTGCCTTTGACAAGGTCCCTCATCAGAGACTTTTGGCAAAACTAAAGAGTCATGGGATAGGATGCAGTGTACTATTGTGGATCAGGAACTGGCTAAAAGATAGAAAGCAGAGGGTAGGGCTAAATGGCCAATTTTCCCAATGGAGAAAGGTGAATAGTGGAGTACCCCAGGGATCTGTGCTGGGTCCGCTGCTTTTTGACATATTCATAAATGACCTGGAAAAGGGAATAACGAGTGAGGTTATCAAATTTGCAGATGACACAAAACTATTTAAAGTTGTTAAAACCCAAGAGGATTGTGGAAAATTGCAAGAGGATCTTGATAAATTGGAAGACTGGGCATCAAAATGGCAGATGAAATTTAATGTGGACAAGTGCAAAGTTATGCACCTAGGGAAGAACAACCCAAACTATGGTTCCACAATGCAAGGTTCCACATTAGGAACCACCACCCAGGAAAAAGATTTAGGCGTTATTGTGGATAATATGTTAAAACCCTCGGCCCAGTGTGCAGCAGCGGCCAAGAGAGCAAATAGAATGCTAGGTATCATAAGGAAAGGAATGGAAATTAAAACAAAGGATATTATAATGCCTCTATATCGTTCCATGATGAGACCGCACCTTGAATATTGTGTGCAATTCTGGTCGCCATATCTTAAGAAGGATATAGCGTTATTAGAAAAGGTTCAGAGAAGAGTCACCAAAATGGTAAAGGGGATGGAAGGATACCCCTATGAAGAAAGGCTAAAAAGGGTGGAGCTCTAACCTGGAAAAGAGACGGCTGAGGGGAGATATGATAGAAGTCTATAAATTAATGAACGGAGTGGACCGGGTAAACGTAGATCGATTGTTTACGTTATCAGAATATAGAAAGACTAGGGGACATGCAATGAAGCTACAGGGTACACTATTTAATACAATTAAGAGCAAATATTTTTTTCACTCAACGTGTAATCAAACTCTGGACTTTGTTACCGGAGGATGTAGTAAAGGCTGTTAGTGTAGCTGGGTTTAAAAAAGGTTTGGACAAGTTCCTGGAGGAAAGGTCCATAAACCATTATTAAAAAGGGACCCAGGATATCAATGCTTGACCCAATACAAGCATTGTGGAACCTGTGTCTTTTGTGGAAACTGCTAGGTACATATGACCTAGATTGGCCACTGTTGGAAACAGGATACTGGACTTGATGGACCTTGGTCTGACCCAGTAGGGCATATCTTATGTTCGTATGTCCTGTATAAAGGGAACATTTGCTGATATCATAGAAATAAATTGTATATAATATTTTATTTATTTATTTAAAAGGATTTATATACCACTTTATCCTAAAATCAAAGCTAAATGAAGCTATTGTGCAGCTAGCATTATTACTGAAAGAATACTACCAACTAAAATGCAGGGCCCGATGAAAAAGAGAACAATAATAATTCCTTCTTGGAAAAAGTGCACAGAAGTAAAAATCAATTCACTCCTTATGGAGGTATCTCTGATGGAGGGGTATCTAAAAGAATTAAGTTCAAACATATTGAAGAAGATCCAAAACATTAAGCTGAAACATTCTGTGTTAACAGGTAAAGACCTTAAATTTATATGCTCTAACAATAAATTGGAAGTAGCAGCAGAAGCGCAAAACCCATGAAGATATGAAAAAAACAGTAAAGAGATATATAAAAATAAATTACTAAGAGAGAATCCAAAACAGTTAAACATGGAACTGGGAAAGAGCATTAATATGGTAAAAACACTACCAAACAAAGTTGAAACAGAAACCTGGAGAAAACTATATAAGGACCCCTTACAGCACAATCAATAAGCAGAATGATTACCCTGTATAATGGAGCATTTAGAAAAAGCAAACATGAAATATATGGAATGAATTGCTGTAAAAACAAAAGAACTGGAAAATCAGGTTAAAACAGGCCCCAAACTGGAAGAGCCCTGGCCCTGATGAAGTGACCAACCTTTGGCTCAAACAGTAAACATCTCTCCACCAAGACCTGGCAAACTGCAAAAAAAAAAATTGATCAAACAGCCAGACTTAACACCACTATGGCTTATAACAGGAAGAACATTTCTCCATCCAAAGGGGGACTCAAGTAACAGTCCCAAAAATTACAGACCAATAACTTGTCTACCTGCAAGTTGTTCACTGCAATAGATGCAGATAGAATATATGATCATATCGAGTCCAATAGCATCATGGCAATAGAGCAAAAGGGCAATAAGAGGGGGGCATATGGAACCAGATAATGTTGAATAAGGCCATCATGGCCAGTGCTAAGAAGAGCATAAATCTTAGTATAGCATGGACTGATTATAATAAAGATTTTAACAGCATTCCTCACACTTGGATAATAAATTGCCTTGAAATGTATAAAATAAATCCTGATTTGATAGAGTATATTAAGTTCATCATGAAAATGTGACACTCTGTGGCATGATAATCACACTCTTTTTGAAGTATGAAGATGGTCAGTACATCATTCCTAGCATCAAGATCCAGTGAGGAATATTTCAGGGAGATTCCCTGTCGTCACTTCTGTTTTATATGGTGCTTAATCCAATGAGTACTCTCATCAGCTCTTTGGGATACAGATTTAGTCTGAATTCTCAAGAAGGTAATCACCCAGAGGTAACATCCCATTTACTATATGTAGACTACCTGAAGCTCTACTGTTCCAGTGACCAACAATAGAGCAACTCTGTGTAGTGAAAAGCTTTTCTGATAACATCAGGATGACTTTCTGCATTGATAAATATGCTAAGGCAACTTTCTTTAGAGGAAAATTGAGCAAAACAGAAAACATCTCCCTGACTGTGGGCTGATACATCAAGGAACTTGAACAGGAAGGTGTATGCAAATATCTTGGAGTAGAGGAAGGAATGACACTCAAGCAGAAATTATTGAGAGAAAAAAATCAGTAAAGAATACTTCAGGAGATTAAAATCATTATTGAAAAGTGCTTTAACATCAAGGAAAAAGATACAAGCCATCAATCAGCTGGCATTTCCTATACTCTCATACAGCTTTGGAATTATAGACAGTCCTCTTAAAGATCTTGAAAAACTGGATATGCAAACAAGAAAACTCCTCCATACCTATAAGATCATTTACAAGAATCAGTGTATGCCAAGAATGTGCAGCCCCAGAGCTGAAGGAGGGCTAGGCCTCATAGAGATTGATTTCACATACAGAACTACTATCATAGGCCTCCAGTCCTACCCAGGGCCGGCCCGTCCATTGAGCAAGAATGTTTTTTGCACAGGGCCCCGCGTTTCAGGGGGCCCCGCGCAAAGAGCATTCTGCTTTTTTTCAAAATTAAGTTAAAAAAAAAACTGGCTGCTGCCGCTGCCGCAGCAGCAGCAGCAACAGAATGGAGTGTCCCGCAGGGCCCCCTCTGCCCGGCTGAGTTCTCCCTCTGCGATGGCTGAGCCCCTCTGTGCCGGCTTTCAGATACGCGAAGGGAGAGTGTCTCCCTCGCGTCTCTGTTAAGCCTGCAGGGGCAGATGGGAAATTTTCCATCAGCCCCTGTGGGCTTAACAGAGACGCGAGGGAGACACTCTCCCTTCGCGTATCTGAAAGCCGGCACAGAGGGGCTCAGCCGTCGCAGAGGGAGGGAGGGAGGGACTCAGCCGGGCAGAGGGAGCCCCGCGGGACACTCCATTCTGCTGCGGCGGCAGCGGTAGCAGCCAGCTTTTTCTTTTTTTTTAATGTTCCTTGAACCGATGAGGGGGGGGGGTTAGGACTGGTAATGGGCTATGGAGGGGGTTAAGACTTGACTTGAGGTGGGCTGTGGGTTGATGGGGGGGTTAGGACTGGTAATGGGCTATGGGGGGGCTAGGACTGGAAATGGGCTGGGGGGGTTAAGACTGGAGGTGGGCTGATGGGGTTAGGACTGGTAATGGGCTGTGGGCTGTTGGGGGGTTAGGACTGGTAATGGGCTGTGGGCTGATGGGGGCTGTCTGGTAATGGGCTAGGGGGGGTTAGGACTGATAATGGGCTATGGGGGGGCTAGGACTGGAAAAGGGCTTATGGGGATGGGTTAGGACTGGTAATGGGCTGTGGGCTGATGGGGGCTGTCTGGTAATGGGCTATGGGGGGGGGGGGTTAGGACTGATAATGGGCTATGGGGGGGCTAGGACAGGAAATGGGCTGATGGGGAGGGGTTAGGACTTGAGGTGGGCTGATGGGGTTAGGACTGGTAATGGGCTGTGGGCTGTTGGGGGGGTTAGAACTGGTAATGGCTATGGGGGGGTTAAGACTGGTAATGGACTTTGGGCTGATGGGGGCTGTCTGGTAATGGGCTATGGGGGGGTTAGGACTGATAATGGGCTATGGGGGGCTAGGACAGGAAATGGGCTGATGAGGAGGGGTTAGGACTTGAGGTGGGCTGATGGGGTTAGGACTGGGAATGGGCTGTGGGCTGATGGGGGGTTAGGACTGGCAATGGGCTATGGGGGGCTGACTGGAAATGGACTGATGGGGGGTTAGGACTGGTAATAGGTTATAGGGGGGGGGCTTAATCTGAAAATGGGGTGATGGGGGTTAGGACTGGAAGTGGGTTGATGGGGGGGCTAGGACTGGTATTGGGTTGGGGGGTTGCTAGGACTGGAAATGGGCTGATGGGGGGCTAGGACTGGAAATGGGCTGATGCAGGGACTAGAAGGGAATGGATGCTGGGTGAGGCTGGAACTAGAAGGGAGCTGATGTTGGGGGAGGATTAGAATGGGATGGGGCTGGGAGAGTAAAATGGAGAGGGGAAAAATATTTTGTGTGGGAGGTATGAAAAATCTACAATTGGCCGGGTATTGGGAAAGTGGGGATTGAGGATGGAGGGGTAAAATTTGAGTGGATGAAATAGGAATGAGGAAAGAGCAAAAGGAGAAAGATTAGTATGTTAAAGCAGATGTAGAGAGAGAATGGAAAAAAACTAGGAGAGATGAAAGGACAAATGGACAGCAGACGATGGAGAGTTAGTAGAAGACACGAAGAAACCAGAAGAAAGTGGCTGGAGCAATTGCAGCTGAAAAAAAATGCACAAAAGGTAGAAAAATATCTCTTTATTTTGAATTTATTAATTGGAATATGTCAGCTCTGGTAAATGTGCATCATTAACATCTGCGCTTTGTTTAGTACAAGAGCAAATTAATGTATAGTTTTATTTCTACAGTGTTGTACATTCCAAGTTTGGCTTTTGGGATTCCCAGTTTAATTATTGTCGTCCTGTTTCTAAATTGTGATTCCTTGTTTGGTGATGGTTTATGTTCTGTTCATGTGTAACTGAGCTGAGGTATTCTGTTTATATCATTCCTATTTGACATTGCCACTTGTTCTCTTTCCCCAGTAGGTCATGTATTGGTATTCTCTGAAATGTATTGGTTTAATATTTGCATGTTTCCTTTTGATAGGTAGGGTACGGTGCTTTGTGAGTCCTGGTAGTGCTGTTAGGATACGGCGGGTTTGCTATGGGTTCTAAATGGGCAGTGTTTGTAGTAGTTCCTAATATGTCTGGCGGTTGGCACTGGATTATAGTAATGTAGAAATCTTTTAGTCTTTCTTTATTCATACACTCATTAAGAGGCATGTTTACTAAAAGTTAGTATATGGTAACATTATGCAAATATTTATGCAAATGAGGCCCCGCACCCCCCTTGGGCCGCCCCTGGTCCTACCTTACGGCATCACTGGATCCAAATCTGCAGAAAGTGCTGAAATATAAATATCCAGAATCTGCCTCCATCATCAAACTTGGACAAGTGTTCCGACAACTAAGAACATACAAACATATGATATGCCATACTGGGCCAGACCAAGGGTCCATCAAGCCTATTATCCTGTTTCCAACAGTGGCCAATCCAGGGCACAAGTACCTGTCAGTTTTCCAAAAAGGTTCACAGATTCCATATTGCCTATCCCGGGGTAAGCAGCAGATTTCCCTGGTCCTCTTTAATAATGGTTTATGGACTTTTTCTCCAGGAACGTGCTCAAACCTTTTTTTTTTTAACCCAATTACATTAAAACCTTTTACTACATCCCCCAGTAACGAATTCCAGATTTTAATTACATATTAAGTGAAAAAATATTTTCTCTTATTATTCTTAAATGGATTATGTTGTAGTTTCATTGCATGCCCTCTAATCTTTCTACTTTCTACAACCAATCTATGTTTACGTGTTCCACTCCATTCATTATTTTATAGATCTCTATCATATCGCTCCGCAGTCATCTTTTTTCCAAGTTGAAGAGTCCTAACATTTTAAGCCTTTCTTCATGGGGATATAGTGAGCCCTTCGGGGACAAGGGAATAAAAAGTACCTGATAGTATACATGTAAACCACTCTGATGCTCAAGTAAAGGGCGGTATATCAAGTGCGTAAACCATAAACCATATCCTTCCATTCCCTTTACCATTTTGGTGTCTCTTTTCTGTACCTTTTCAAATTCTGCTATATATTATTTTTAAGATATGGCAACCAGAATTGTACACAATATTCAAGGTACGATTGCACCATGGAATGATACAGCATTATAATATCCTTGGTTGTATTCTCCACTCCTTTCCTTATGATTTCTAGCATTCTGTTTGCATTCTTGGCCACGAATTCACACTGGGCAGAGGGTTTCAAAATATTATCCACGATGATGCCCAGATCCTTTTCCTGAGTAGTGGTTCCTAATGTGCAACCTTACATCGTGTAATTGTAGTATGGGTTCTTCTTCCCGAAGTGCATAACTTTGCACTTGTCCACATTAAAATTCATCTGCTATTTGGATGCCCAGTCTCCCAATTTTTTAATGCCCTCTGGTGAATTTTTCACAATCCCCTTGTGTTTTAACAACTTTGAAAAATGTTGTCATCTGCAAATTTGATCACCTCATTTGTTATTCCCATTTACAGATCATTTTTAAAGCAGCAGGCCCAGCACAGATCCCTGGGGTACTCCACTATTCACATTTTCTATTGAGAAAATGGAATATTTAGCCCTATTCTGTTTTCTATCTTTTAACCAGTTTCTAATACATAGTAGTACAGTGCCTCCTATCCAATAACTTTTTAATTTCCCCAAGAGTCTCTCATGAGAGACCTTATCTTAAGGCTTTCTGAAAATCTAGAGACACTATGGGCCTCATTCTGGAATGCGGGTGAGGTGGTGCACGTCCCACTGAGAGCCTATTCCCCCACTGGCTGTCCCTGAGTTTCAGGATGGGGAGATCTGGTGGAAGGCGGGAGGGGGCAGGCCAGACCAGCAGGACATACAGAGCCGATTCAGGTCATGGCCCTGTACATCCTGCTGGGCCTTCCGGGACATGCAGCTGAAATCACCTCTGAGGTGCTATAAACTGCACATTTCTGAAGATTGGGGCAGGAGAGCCACACAAGGAGTTGGGCGTGGGGAACTCCCCTTGCTCGATCCAGGCCGTGGAAGGCCAGCGTGGGTCAGACGGCAGGGATTTGGGGGTCTGGGAACACGGCGGTCTGGGGTGCCTGCGGGGAGGACTTCCCCACAGGTAGGAGGAGCACGCCGGGCCATCTTCGGGCCCCATTCTGACTCCTGCTGAAATGTTTTGTTCCCGCAGACCAGAATCGGGTCTTAATGGCCCCATCTTCAGTGGGGACGTCCAGACGGCCCAGATGTCCCCCTCCAGGAAAGGGGCTCCACATCAACCCACTCATCTGCATCTACCTGTTTATTCACATCTTCAAAAAAAATACAAGAGATTAGTGAGATGACTTTCCTTGGCTAAATCTATGTTGGCTGTCTGCTATTAAACTATGACTATCAACAATGAGCTGCCTGACTGAAGACCGAACACAATTTAGGACAACTATCCAGAGGGTCGCCATGAGTCGACACCGACTCGACGGCACTTAACAACAACAATATCTACATATTCAGTAATTGTGTTCTTTATAATGATTTCTACCATTTTGCCCGGTATAGATGTCAAGCTCACCGGTCTGTAGTTTCCTGGATCACCCCTGGAACCCTTTTTAAAAATTGGCATTAGAATGGCCACTCTCCAATCCTCAGGTACTACAGGTGATTTTAAGGTAGTTCACAGATTACTAAAAGTAGGTCTGCAATGGAGCTATATTGGGTGGTGAAGGAGAATAGCAACGGGGCTTACACCTGCCCTGCTGGCTTACTGCTGTGACTGCTGGCGAGTCTGCTCCTGGAGGCGAACAGGCACTCAGAGGGCATCCCTCTGGGAGGACCCCCATACCTCATGAAGATCTGCGGCATTACACATGCCTGCTTGTCACAGCCTGTGGGTCGCAAACCAAAGGGACCGGATGCTCTTTTGTCACCCCTTCGGCACACCAGAGCACCTGGTGGAACTAGGGTTTGTGAGGATTCAGCATGATGGGGAAATGGAAAAATAAAGACAGCATCAAGGTGGACTCTAGCACTGGTTTGCAAGGGTAAGAGGATGGGTCCTATGGATATTTAGTCCCTCTTATGCCAGTTTGCTATCTCCAGATGGAGCTTCTCTGAGCTCCGGTAACCAGATCCCGCCGCTGCCTCCTGTTCCTGCTTTTGTTCTCTGTGTTTCAGAAGAGATTTGTAGTGACTCCGTTTCCTCAGTTCCAATACCAAAACCAGTTTTACTAGTGGACATTGGGGTTAGTGTATCTCCTTCAACACAAGACTGAACTTGGAAGAAGGAAATACACTAACCTCAATGTCCACCGGTAAAACCAGTTTTGGTATTGGAGTTGAGGAAACAGAGTCACTATAAATCTCTTCTAAACACATAGAGGACAAGCAAGAACAGGAGGCAGCGTTGGGGTCTGGTTATTCTTCTTCTGAAGGAGATATAACCCTTAAAGATCTCTTGGGGGCAATAAACAATGTCAGCTGTCCAGAACAGTTGCTTCTTTATGTACCTTCACTCATGGGGTAGTGGAAAAGTTATCTGATAGGGATAAAGAGGTCTTCAGTTTGCGTAAGTCTGTGGCACATGTCCACTCCCAAGTTCAATCTTGTGTTGCTTCTAATGCTGCGTATATCAAAGATTCTTTTGCAATTCACTAGACTGGAAGTTTTGGAGAATGGGGCAAGTGCCAGAAATCTTTGTTTTTTTAAAATTTTCCCTTAACCCATCTCCTTTCCCCAGAGATTTTCCTTAAGAAATATTTTTTCAGAAATTCTAAAGTTTAGAGATGTAACTGAAGTTCTTTAGGCATACTATATTCCTTGTAAAACTAGAGAGGCTAGTTTTGGGGGAAGGGAACTTGGATTCCCTGTGCCTAACAGCCAGTCAGGATTTGACGTCTTTCTTGGAAGATTCAGCAGATATAATTACCAAGCAGAGTACCCTAGTTGTTACACTGGGGTCGGAGCCTGTTAAATTTAGAATACTTAAAGCATTTTTCAAACATAAAGATGAGCTATTTTGTGGGCATAAACTCAATGTTTTCCCTTACGTAACTCACCAGACTCAAGCTCGGAGTTTTTGGAATTGGAGCAGCGGGTCTTACAGCTGGGGGCTACTTTCTACTTAGTTTCCCTGCAAATTTGTTATTGTTTTGCACGGACAGACATTTGTTTTTTTGGATACCTCTCAGTTGAAAAGTTTTTTAAGGGATAAAGAGAAAAGGTGAATTGGCTGTGAATATTAGCTTAGATATATCTCCTAGTTTGGCGCTATAGTAGGTGCCTATTTTCTTTGATGTGTTACTAGAATGCCAGATGCAACTTCCTGGATTTGGGCTTGACTATTTATCTTACATGTTATGATGAATGCAATGTTTTTTTGTTTTTCCTGTTCTGATAAAAAAAAGTAGGTCTGCAGTCTCCTATTTCAGTTCTTTTAGCACCTGAGAGGTATGCCATTTGGTCCAGGTGATTTACTGCTCTTTAGTTTATCAAATAACTCTATTACATCTTCCCAATTTATGGAGATTTGATTCAGTTCCTTTGATACATCACCTCTAAATATAATTTCTGGCATGAGTAAATGTCCTACATCTTCTTTAGTAAAGACTGAAGCAAGATGTAGTGCCCCTCTTACCCCTCTATCATCTAAGGGTCCAACTTGCTCTCTCAGAGGTGTTGAAAAAGGTTTTATTATGTACTTTTGCTTTCACGACAAGCTTCTTTCTAAATTCTCTTTGCCTGCCCTATCAATGCCTTGCATTTAACTTGCCAGTAGTAATTTGTATTAAGGAGGAACATGAGCGGAATACAGCCTTCAACATTCTGAAGGGGCATTACGCATATTTGGTAATGCCTTCTGCAGCAATTTCTGCAAATGGGTGGAGGAGTAGCCTAATGGTTCAAGCACTGGTTTGGGAACCAAGAAACCAGGGTTCAATTCTCGCTAGCACTCCTTGTGGCCTTGGGCAAGTCACTTAACCCTCCATTGCCTCAGAAAAATCAAAATGATCAATGTCCCTGTTTAATCTACATTACCAAGTTTAAGTTACAATGTAAACCACTTTGACTGAAATGATAAAGCAGTATTAAAAACCTGATAAATGTTGTTTCCTATTTTCGTCATCTGGCTCTTTTTTTCCATTTTATGAAGGATTTTCTCTTAGCTATAACAGCCTTTCTGACTTCACTTTTAAGCCATGCTGGGCTGTCATTTGGCCTTTCTTCCATCTTTCTTAAAGCATAGAATATATCTGGTCTGGGCTTCCAAGACAGTATTTTTAAATAATGCCCAGGCCTGATGTAAACTTTTAACTTTTGCAGTTGCTCCTTTTAATATTTTTTTAACCATTTTTCTCATTTTATCATAGTTTCCTTTTTGAAAGAAGCAATGAGTGAGAATTCACAAGCACACTGTCACCACCAGGTGGGCAGACTGCCTCCTGGCTAGCAGGCTTGCGTCTGGTGGCAATGAATGTAGTTGCACGACACGAGTGGTTGAAGGCAAAAAGGATTTATTCCCTTCCCGGGGTCGGATTATTCAAAATAAACAGAACACAAGTACTCAAAAGAAATGAGCCATGCTTTCTGGCAAAAACATAAAGGAACATTAGAACAATTTCTTCTTGCTTCAAAGTAAAGTATAAAGTTAGGCATTCAACTTCAGCACACAGTCTCCCTGTGTGGAAACCAGCATTCAGTAGTTATAGTGTTTTTCCTTTCACACTATGCACAGTCTTGGCTAGCACAAAGACATTATTTTATCTGACAAAATCAGTGTGCAGTCCATTGGGTCACTGTTAGAAGAACACTCACTGAGTGTGTCAATAATCATTGGTTCTTGCACGCATTCAGAACTCTCCTTATTAAAATGTGCTTGTAAGTTCCCCTGTGCCGTGCCGTCACAGTGTCTCTCAGTAGCACTCGCTCTATGGCTAGAATAACTGCTCTCGTAGCCTCTTATGTCTGGGAGAGAGGGAAGCCACCACTCAGGGTTCTTATAAACTCCCTTCCTATAGGAGATTCCAGCCCTGGTGAGCTTATTAGTTCTATCCTCAGGTTGCGATAGATAATGTCCTTCTCCCCTCTTAATATCAGGTTTTAGCCTGCGGGGTTTTCTCTGAGGCTTAGGAACTTCTATAAGGTCATCTTCAGACATGCACACGTCCTCTGGGTAATATCTTTCCTTCTCTGGAGGTTTCAATTGCTCTTTTGCTCAGCTCTCTGCTCAAATCCCTTGGCTGGGAGTTACAGCCCTGCCCCCACCTTGGATTTCCTGCATGAGGCTGCTCTGCATTCACACTGTAGGAATTTCTATCATTCACAACTTTTAACTTCCCACTATAATCATTCCTCAGGTCACAGCTTCCTGATACATACAGTTTTGCTTTTGGCTTCCACTCACTCCGGCTGGAACGTAGCCTCCGTGCTCCAAAGTGTTTGCAATCAGCAGAACATTCACACCTGTTCTCTGCTCTTGCTGGCTGCTTCCTCCTGTAGGACTCTGGGTAGTTACTCGGGTGAATTCTTCCTGGCTCTATCTCTGACTCACTTCCTGGGTCAAAGTAGGAAACTCCTCCTGCTTCCTCTCGGCCAGCTGCTTCAGGTAAGACAGCCTGTTCTCTTTGCTCACGTTGCTCTAACAGTTCTCGCTGTCCTGCTAGTTCTCCTAGTTCTAACCCTGTGTTCCCTGCACTGCCCTTATAAGGGCTGTAAGCTCTTCCCCTTCTCAGGTGCACGCTATCAGGAACTAGGGAATGTTTCTCAGCTGAGTGTTTTTTCAGACCTCGTGGCTGCGTTTGTTTCTGTTGTCCCTGACAACAGCTGCTCACATGGCCTGCTTGCCTGTCAGCTTCAGGACTAAAATGCAGTGAATCTTGTGCTTTTAAGGTAGAGAATGGGGCTTCTTCATCACAACACATAATGAAGAAAGCAACAGAATTTGCAAAATAAGAGAAAAAAACTCTTCAAATAATTAGATCAGCAAACAAAGAAAAACAAGTGGGAAATACGGAGTGTTACCTCTTTGTCAATCAAGAAAAGATGCACAAATGGTTAAGCAGAGGTGAACTGAAACCAAAGGATGAGAGGTTGATAGTTGCAGCCCAGGACAGCGGATTACCGATGAGATGGTTTACAGCGAGCACTGGAAAAACTGGCAAAACAGAAATATGTTGATTCTGTAAAAAAGAACTGGAAACAATAACTCACTTCATAGCTGTCTGTGAAGTTCTGATGGCAGAAAGCTTCTATATAGAAAGGCACAGTAAAGTAGCATGCCTCGTCCTTTGGACACTCTGAACACTACCGGCCAGATATTCAACGTCAGTGGCAAGTCATTCTAAAGTGGCTATTTATCGCCATTGAAAGTAAGACCTGGATATCCAATGCTGGGGACATGTATGGCCAGAAAGCGTTGAAGCTAACTGGGCAGCAGCGATATTTAGCCACTGCCAGGTTAACCTATATGCTCCTCTCGATAACAACTAATTTGGGTTCAGACCTTATCATAGTGTTGAGACATTAATGCTGGCCCTATCCAATAAAATCATCAAGGGAATAGATAACAATAACCAGGCATACATTTTATTCTTCCTTGACATAGCGGCAGTGTTTGACTCTCATTCATTCCCTTCTAATTCATAGATTGAAAAAATTGGCCTGAGCAATACAACCTTTAAATGGTTTGTATCCTATCTTTCTGAAAGATTTCAACAAGTCACCATAGATTACATATCCTCTAACGCATACCCACAAACCAAAGGCCTCCCCTAAGGATCCTTGCTCTCCGCACTATTATTTAATATATATATTCAACCTGTTAGCATAATCGACCTTGAATTGTTTTATGATTTGACAATCTATGCAGACGACATAATGCTGTTTATGCCTTTTAATATAACATCACCCAACTTCGACCCTATTATATCCTGCTTCAAGGAAATTGCTACCTGGCTCAAGAACTTTGGACTACACATAAACTTCAAAAAAATGGAAATCTTAATAATCACCAGGAATCAAACATATAATCCCCCACAAAACATATCAGTCGATGACATTGAACTCAAAGTTAAAGAAGAGGTTAAATATCTAGGTCTAACACTAAACAAACACTTTTCTTTCCAGACCCACATCAAAAACTTAACGAAAACAATTTACGATAAGATCCGTCTCCTGCGACACTTAAAACCCCTACTACAACTCTCTGACTTTAGAACTATAATGCGAGCATTAATCACTCCACACATAGACTACTGTAATAGTCTAGTTCATGGTCTTCTAAAAGTATCCCTTCACCCACTCATCATGGCACAGCATTCTGCCGCACGAATTATCCACAACTCTCACCATAGTGACCACATAACACAAATTAATGTGACTTACATTGGCTGCTGATCCAAAGCCGGATCAAATATAAAATTTTGATGATTACATTTAAGATAATTATGAAAATGGCTCCCCCTACTCTCTCCCCATCTGATCAAAGTTGTATCTAATGACCGGCAAAGAAGAAATCAAATGATCAACTTCCTCACTATTCCTCCAGAATTCCATAATATTAAACAATGCACTAGCAATAGAGCATTTGAATACATATCCCCAACACTCTGGAACTCATTGCTAACTAACCTTAGGAACATTACAGACATATTCACATTCCGTTCCCACCTTAAAACCTACCTCTTCACCGAACATTTCGGTCACAACGTAATCTCAAGTGTTACCGATTCTACCCAATAGCCATTTCTCACACTAATCTAACCATCAGTGCTTTCCCACCCCCCATCCCCTAAAACTACCCCTAAGTTTAATGATGCTCCATCATTAAAATTTGTAAATAAGTTATTTTAGTTGAATTATGTAAACTTGTAATTCCCTGTTTTCAGCACCAGTTATATTGTTAACTTGTTTTATGTATTTGTTGTTCATTTGTAAACCGCTATGATTACCCGAAATAGTGGTATAAAAAAACACACAAATAAATAAAATAAAACAAACTTCAGCTGTGAAAGTTAGGCCACTTTTATAGGTGCCTACCTTTCACCTCTTAGCGATAACTGAGCAGTGGCTAAGTTTCGCTGCTGCCTGGTTATACCTGGGAGCTGCCTCTGGAACACCCCCTGGAATGCCCCGATACTAGCTGGCACCTAGCGATGGCACCCAGGGATATTCAGATGCACTAACCACATAGTGCCACAATTAACATGGTTAACAGGTCTGCTAACTGCATTAATACGTTTAACTATCAGGCCCTATAACATCACTGTGCCTGAAAAGCCCCCCCGATCGTCATCGGCAGTAGACAGTGGGTTGAGCACGCTCCTCTCCGCTCCCATATGCAGAGGCCAGTCAAGCTGAAGAGGACTTTTTCAAACATCCCGTGCTGAGGGCAGGAATGGGAATTGACAAAGTCTATAGGGAAATCCCTAATAGTCTTTCACAGTGGTGGTCCAAGCCCCCTTGGCACCTGGGGTGGGCACCCTCCTTTTGTGGCTGTCTGCATCCCCCTTGCAGGAGCAGCCTTCCTGTTGGGCCCACATGGCACAGCCAGTGTGGCAAACTTAACTTAAAGCCATATGTGACTTGCTGAGCATCCTCTACTCCACACCTGGCAGCTGTTCTCTCCCAGGCAGAAGTCTCGCAATTCTCAAGTCTTTAGCCAGGAAAGAACAGCCTGGAGTGTAGGCAGCGTGACAAGCCACCCACAGCTTTAAGCTAATTTTGCCACGGTGGCTCTGCTGTGTGGGCCTGGTAGGGATGCACCCCCTCCCAGCCAACACTCACTGCCCCACCCTTAATACGCCACTGGTCTGGCAAGTGCTATATCCATAAAGTTACCTGCAACTCCAAAGTCCAAGAAGGCCCAAGCTGAGGTAGATTGATTTTGTCATTGGACAGCGATCAACAGAGAATCCCTACATATATCAATGCAGAAACTAAATTGTTGCCACCTAACCAAATTTTCATGGGTTCTTCCTTAGTGGTAACCACTGAAGCCCTAACAAGAGGTGAATCTGTAAGTGTTATCCAGGCAGGTTTACAGGATCTGGCCTTTTCCATCTTTCACATCTGCTCATGGTTAGCCAAATCAGGCCATCTGACAAAGTGGAGAGGATCTCCTACATGGAATAATGTCTTGCTAACTATTTTCATCAGCCCCACCTTAAACTGTTTCATCAGGGTCAATGAGTTCCAATTTGTGTGAAGGCTCCAGCTCCTGAAGTCCACAGTCTACTCTTTGATGGAGTGTTTTCTCTGGTGGAGAGCACATAGAGTAGTGGGATTTGGAACTGCTTAGTACAAGTACAATACTAGCTACAAAGGGCTATCGGATAAGGTTTGCCTTTTTGCGGATGATACCAAAATCTGCAATAGAGTAGACACCCAGGAAGGTGTAGATAACATGAGGAGGGATTTAGCAAAGCTTGAAGAATGTTCAAGAATCTGGAAGCTGAGATTTAATGTTAAAAAATGCAAGATCATGCATCTGAGCTGCAAAAGTCCAAGGGGGCGATACAGTATAGGGGGTGAAGTGCTTCTTTCCATTAAAAAGAGCGGGACCTAGGCATGATTGGTTCTGATGATTTTAAGGTGGCTAAACAGGTAGAAAAGGTGATGGTGAAAGCCAGAAGGATGCTTAGGTGCATAGGGAGAGAATGGTCGTCAGGAAGAAGGAGGTGAAACATAATTTAGAGTATTGTGTGCAGATCTGGAGACCACACCGTCAAAAGGATATAAACGGAATGGAGTTGGTGTAGAGGGTGGCTACCAAAATGGACAGTGGGCTTTACCATAAGGCATATGGGGAAAGACTTAAAAGATCCTAGTATGTATACTTTGGAAGTAAGATGGGAGAGGGGAGATATGAAAGAGACGTTTAAATACCTCTGTTGAATAAATGCACAGGAGGAGAGCCTCTTTCAAGTGAAAGAAAAGCTCTGCAATGAGGGGGCATAGGATGAAGCTGAAAGGAGATAGACTCAGGAGTAATTTGCAGAAATATTTCTTTACAGAAAGAGTGGTAGATGTGATGAATAGTCTCCTAGTGGAGGCAGTAGAGACAAAAACTGTATCTGAATTCAAGAAAGCATTGGACAAACACAGAGGATCTCTAAAGGAAAGAGGACTGTAGAGCTTAGTGATTTGCATGGAAGGGCAGACTGGATAGACCGTATGGTCTTTATCTCCTATCATGTTGTTATGTTTCTGTAACACATCAAACCAGTTGGGCTGAAGAGGACTGTTTCAAGCATCCTGCGCTGAGAGCAGGAACAGCAACAAAAGCCCCCCCGATTGGCATCGGCAGTAGACAGCGGGTTGAGTATGCTCCTCCCTGCTCCCATATGCAGAGGCCAATCAAGCTGAAGAGGACTCTTTCAAACATCCCGTGCTGAGGGCAGAAACAGCAACAAAAGCCCCCCGACTGGCATCAGCACTAGAGAGTGGGTTGAGTATGCTCCTCCCTTCTCCCACATACACAGGCCAATCAGGCCGAAGAGTACTCTTTCAAATATCCAGCACTGAGGGTACACCCGCGCCTGATGGGCCTGCACCTGAGGACCCTTTGGCATGGCCCTTAGGTGGGGACCAATCAGTGGGCCACCACTCCCCATTGCCCCATATGAGACAGCAAACCAACCACAGGCCACCTCAAGCAACAACAGACTACCACAAAAAAGCCACAACTTGGGACAATCAGCAAAAGAGATCTGCCCTGCCATCTGTTACCTGGTTTCCCAAAGGTGAGCATATATACCAGCAGAGTAGAGGTACTCTGTGTAAGAACCTCACACTCCCCTCCCCAACATGTGGCTCCACAGTGCAACCCTGGTCATATCCCTCTTTCTAATACAAGTTCTGATACACCCAGTAAGGACCCTACTCACCAGGACACACACACCCATACACTCGCACCTCCCACACATCCAATACATCACCCCATGGGATCACCAAAACAAGCATACATCATGCAAAACACACCGCTTAATCCAAATAATACCCACACACACTTAGCAAGCCACCCACTCCAACCCCATCATTACCTGACACTCATTAATGCAAGGTCTGTCTGAAATAAGGAACACCATTTTATTTATCATTTCTTATATACCGCCTTTCATGATATCAAGGCGGTTTACATTGAACAAACTGAAATTACATTGCACAGGGCATTATAACTTGGAGATAGCTATTTTACAGGGAACATGAGCAAGGAGCACCTGTGGGACTAGAAACCCCAAGCCTTCCGGCCCAAGGTTGCTGTCCTCTGGTGAGATTTGAACCCCCAACCTTCCGGCCTGAGGTAACTTGCCCCAACCTCTAGGCCACTCCTCCCTCAACACCATCATTGACTACCTGCAGACCCAACAGACAGATATTCTGTGAATAACAGAAACATGGCTCAATGACCGGGTCATAGTTAACCAAATCACCCCACCCCCACATACTCTGCCTTCAACTGCCCCAGAGCATGCAGGAGGGGAGGAGGAGTGCTAATACTAGCTAGAAGCCAATACAAATTTAAGACCATCTCATCAAGCAGCACAGACGAGTCCAGCATAGTCACCATATCCAATAAATATATGAACATATGCTTTGCATACAGATCACTGAATGCCAAGTCCGAGGAGCTGTCCAGAATTCTTGAGACAATCTGCATGCACAATACAACACATAAACCACTCATTGTCCTAGGAGACTTTAACCTCAGTGCAACACCCAACAAGGAATCCAAAGTATTCCTCAAAGCAATGGAATCCCTCCAATACAACCAACTAGTCAAGGCCTCAGACCTCATACTCATCCCCAAATCACTACAAGAACACAACCGTATCACTCCCCCCATCAATTACACCAACACCAATGTTGGATCACTATTTAATAACATTTGCACTTTGAATTGACAATCTTGTTAGCTATCAAGAAGAGATTCCCAATGAGAGAAGATTCAAGACCTTTAACAAGGAAGTATTCCTGAAAGAGAGAATCCCAAATCTTCACCACACCATAACCAATCTAGACAATACCATAGAGAATTAGAACCAAACCATCTCCACAGTAGCATCAGCTCCTAACAGGAAATACACAAACGCATGCAAGAGACCCACCACACCATGGTACTCCAATGAAATCAGGGAAGCAAAGTGGGGGCTAAGGAAACTTGAAAGGAAATGGAGACAAAATAAAGGATCAGACTTACTAGGCCAATATAGGACCAAACAGCAGGACTACAACAACCTGATTAACAGCTGCCAGCAACAATACCACACCAATATCATAATGAGATCAGCAAATAAACCCAGGGAACTATTTGACATTGTGTGGACACTCACCAGAGACACAACTCAACAGAATATCCCCAAAGTGCACCCCCAAGACAATGCAAAATACATAATCGACAAGCACACTAAACTCAATAAGAACAGACTGCCGGCATCTACCAACAACATGGTAAATCCAGCCTCCACCCAAACCTGAGGGGATTTCTCCATACCATCTGTTTAACAAATAGAGCAGATAGTGAGCTAACTTAACACTACCACCTCACCAGCTGACCCATGTCTGGTACATTGGATAAAATCATCCAAGGAGTAGCTCATTCAATTTATACATAATATAGTAAAGATATCCTTCCAGCAAGGATATATGCCAGCATCCCTCAAACAGGCATTCATACGGCCAATATTAAAGAGCACATCACTTGACAAAAATGATCCCACAGCATACTGCCCAATCTCCAGCCTACCATTTCTTGCAAAAATCATAGAAAAGACTGTACAAAGACAGTTGCAAGACCATATAGACCACAACGTGCCACTGGACCCACACCAACATGGGTTCAAGCCACGCCATAATGTTGAAACTCTACTAACCTTTTTTTGATAACATCATAAGGGGGATAGACAACATCAAGACAGGCTTCCTCCTCATATTTATGGACATCTCATCAGCCTTTGATACAGTATCACACATTTTGCTGAATCGTCTCCAGGATATTGTCATCTGTAACAACACACTAAAATGATTTGCATCTTACCTAAACAACAGACTATAGCAAGTCAAATGTGGAACAAGCAAGTCAACACTGTTTGCGGTACCAAAAGGCATTCCGCAAGGTTCTCCACTCTCAATCCTCTTCAACCTATACATACATCCTATCTGCAGCATCATCAAGAAGCATAATATACTATATCACATATACGCTGACGACCTCATGGTATACACCCCGATTGACTTAGATGCACCTGATCTAACAGCCATAACCCAGTGCCTGGAAGACACCAACATCAACCTGACACTGAAATACAACAAAACTGAAGCACTCTACATCACCAGAAACGCCACCTTCAACCCCCCTCAAGCAATCCACCTACTAAATAAGACAATATCTGTGAAGAGTGAACTACGATATTTAGGAGTCACCTTGGACAAAAACCTCAACCTCCAGGCACACATAAGGCATACAACAGACTAAAATTCATTAGGAGACTAATACTATTAAACCAGGACCATTTCCATACAGTGTGCCAGTCTATCATCACCCTGATACTGGACCATGGTAATGCACTCCAAGGTCTTCCAAAGCAAACCACACATCCTCTACAGCTAGTGCAAAATACGACAGCCCGTCTCATCAATGGAACAGCCAAATCTGACCACATCACACCTGTATTCTGTCAACTACACTGGCTTCTAATCCATGCCTGTACTAAGTTCAAAGCAATACTGAACATTTTCAAAATCCTGCACCACTCCTCAGCAGACAACCTATAGAACCTGATCATAAGAGACCCAGGCACACGTCCCAGATGAATCAATAACAAACATGTTTACCATATCCATGGATTACCAGAAAACCAAACAGTCCACCTCCAGAGGAGCACTCTCTCTAGCTGCACCTAGCTTATGGAGCACCCTCCCTGATGAGCTGCAAGCCTCTGACGACATCAAAGACTTCAGGAAGAAACTTAAGACCCTCCTGTTCATGGAGCACTACGGAAAAGTCACATAGTCTAGCAAATACAACAGTCGGCCCCATCCGAAGCCCAACAGATCATTGATACCACTTTCCGATAACCGTGCAAACTGTAAATAATCAGCTCGAACTGCAAGTAACTCGAGCCATCTGTAAATAAGGTCTATCTTGTTAACTACCCTGCATGTTAATCCCTTCTTTATAGTTCATTGTACCCAGTGTAAGTTGTAAGTTACGATGTAAACCACCTTGATTGAAGGATAAGGTAGTATAAAAATCTGGTTAAATAAATAAATAAACCTGCCATCACGTTTCTGTAACACTTCCTTGCAAGTCCTCAATTGCTTGTGCCATCAATGCTGTCATAGATGGTCACTGACACCGGCTCGATAAGTAATAGGCATCTGGTATGTGTATGTGTGTCTGGGAACAGAACCTCCCCTGGCTCCATGATGGCACTCAGATAATGTCACTGCTGGGTCAATTTCCAAGGAAAACAGCAGAGACCCTGGCCTAGGTCATGCACATTTATCTGTAATAGCCCCCTTTTTCTTCAGGTTGAATCTTCCAGTACTCAGAGGCTACCTAGAACTTGAAGCACAAGCCCAAGGTGTTCCTGGCAGATGTGGTATAGACCTTTGTAGCCTATTACATGACGCTGATGTATTTGTCAACTTAATTACAAAATTTTCTCCATTTAGTACTGATTTAAATCGTGTCATCAAGCGACATGAAAATGTGCTACAGAGTATTCCAGGCTTGGAGAACAAAAAGGTCCGCTGCGTTTGGCAACGCCACAAAAACTTAAAAGAACTATTGAGTCCAGCACTGTTGCCACCTCTGAGAACATCTGAAATCGTGGACACTTTGGGCCGCCGCAGCTGTGGAGATTGTAACATTTGCCATATTACGACCGATACGACTGAATTTGAATATCATGGTAGACGGTACATGCTGAAACATCAAACTTCATGTAATTCAACTCATGTTGTGTATTGTATTCAATGCCCATGTGGTCTCCTGTATGTGGGGAAGACCACTAGAATGTTTAAAATCCGTATGAATGAGCACAAAAGTAGGTTCAACTGCCAGAAACGGGAAGCCCCAATTGTCGATCATTGTTTACAATATTCACACACGTTTGATAATTTACGTTGTTTTTGCATTGATCAAATCAATACCGCTTGGCGGGGGAAATCACTAGATCAAACATTGTTGTGGCGGGAACAAAGATGGATACATTGGCTAAATTCAGTTTCTCCTAATGGTCTGAACGTGAAGGTGGAATAGGAAATTTGCACTTAGTATTACATGAGGGCCGAAGACACGATGACGTCACCACCGTAGCTTTTTAAACCTCCCGTATGGGACCTTACTCCGCATGCGCAGCGTTGAAAAAACCGGTAGAGAACAGACTGCTATAAAAGATTTTGAGATGTACTATAATTGAATCGTCCAAAAGGTATGTTGCCTTATGTATTAGTATTGATAACACCTTGTGACAGAACTCAGAAAATGTAGATTCATTGGATACATGTTGGATTGCATTACAGTGCTTTCAAGTCAAACCCCTGAAGAAACCAACCTGGTGAAACGCAAATAGAGCGCCATTGGTAGCGTTGGGAACGACAAGGATAAAGTTAAGCACTTTTCTTTGGTTCATGCGATCCTGTATCAAATATGAGATTTAAGCTTAAAAGACAGCGATTGAGACTGAGTTTAAACACGATTTCTTATGACTAGACACAATGGGTCATTGATGCAAAACTAGGCTCCGAATGATCAGCCTCCGGCAGTTCTGGGAGCCTCGGGTCTGAGACCCTGTCAGTCATTCTAACAAAATATCTTGAACAAGTTGATTTGATCAATGTGTTAGTAATTAAATATAATTAATTCAAAGTTTTATATTTTCATTGATAAAAGATAGAAGGAGTCAGGAGAGGAGTCTGAATGCTGGAAGAGTGAGGATAGGCACAGGAAGAGCAGTCTTGCAAACCAGGAATGAAACAGAACTTCAGGAAGAGGTTAGCCAAGAGGCAGGTGTTGGTCAGGACAGGTAGACCAGGTTCAAATCCAGAAGACAAGCAGAGGTAAGATATTAAGGCTCAGCAGAAGAAGTAAGGAACTCACATGTGAGAAACTATCTGAGGGCAAAGTGTAAAGGCATGAGCTAAATACTACTAAATAAATGGGTATAAATAGGTGTAGGGAACTAATCAGGGATGATGCATTCCTCAGAAATAATTAAACCAGGATGAACATAAGAACATAAGAAATGCCATACTGGGTCAGACCAAGGTCCATCAAGCCCAGTATTCTGTTTCCAACAGTGGCCAATCTAGGTCATATGTACCTAGCAGTTTCCCCAAGAGACACAAGTTCCACAATGCTCTGTACTGGGTCAAGCATTGATATCTTCGGTCACTTCTTAATAATGGTTTATGGACCTTTCCTCCAGGAACTTGTCCAAACCTTTTTTAAACCCAGCTACACTAACAGCCTTTACTACATCCTCCAGTAACAAATTCCAGAGTTTGATTACACGTTGAGTGAAAAAATATTTTCTTTTATTAGTCTTAAATAGTTTACCCTGTAGCATCCTTAGAGGGCCAATTGATACATGACGTTTCTAGGATGAGACCAGAAGTAGCGTATAAGGTATGAAGAAGCTACTGTTCACTTCCTAAATGGTAAGTACATGATACTCCACTTGTTCTATCTGCCATTCACTTGTTGCTCTTCTCAAAGCTCAGCATTGACCTCCCCATTATGACAGTTCTCATCAGTAGGGGAGGATCTACAGTGAGAATCATGAACCAGGAAGGAAACATAAGCACAGGGGACTCACCAAGCAGCAGAAAGGTAGGAATAACCTGAGGAATGGTGCAAGATCTAGGAACATTAAACAAGGCAAAACAGGATCTGAAGTGGAGCAGGGAGCTAAAGAACAAGGTGACACCAAGGTCTGAGGTGCAGACCAAGCTTGGCAAAGAGGTCTAGCCAGAGCTGGATTTATATACAGATCCTAGACAGGAACAAGATAAGAATATAGAGCCTGATTTTCAAAGGCATTTACACAGGTAACAGCTCATGTTACCTGTGTAAATGCCTTAACCGGGATTTTTCCAAAGGCACCTACACAGGTAGTGCCTTTGGAAAATCCCAGATTCCTTTTCGTCCCTCTAGTCCAGTCCCGGAACCATAGAGTTTAGAATCTCCTCCAGCAGCCTTGGAGACTGAATGACATCACAGCTCTTCTCTCTCTGGTATAAATAGGCAAGGACCGCCCCCTTCCACCAGTACTTCAGTCTCCAAGCAGCTGAGGAGATTCTGGGCCTAGGGATAGGCCCAGCACAAATAGGCAGAGCTAGGAATTTTTTCTTTGTTTTCCTTTTCTAATTCTTGATGATTTTGTTTGGTTGCCTTTCTAAAATAAATAGCCACTTTTTTCTTCCCTCTGGCTCCAGTCCTGCTTCCTCCTTTCTCCCTCAATTTTCCCTCTCGTGGGGGGGGGGGGGGGCTGCCCCTTGGTGAGAAGGAGCAGCTTTACAGAGCAGAAGAAGTAGCCTCCCTGCTCCCGAACCCGCAAGCAAGGGTGAGGAGCAGGTGGAAGGCTTAGCCCCAGCCATCTCTAAGGGACAGTGAGATTGGTGGTGGGAGCACCGTTGGAGCCGAAGCCACGAGCAGGCTGAGCTCCGGCGCGTGTCTGCCTCATTGCAGCACCTCAGGTTGAAGCAGGGAACTGTAAGTAGGTCTCGCCGACTTTAACAGCGTTTTTTCTTTCTTTTTGAATTTTCTTTTACTTGTTTCTTGGAGGGGAGTTGAGAGGGAAGTCCCTGCCTCAGCGGGGGATCTCATAAAGGAGTTCTTTGCCCTCCGGACACTTTTTTGCTGCGCGGGAAAAGTCCCAGCGGCCATTTTGAAAACCACGTTTTTTTTTATAGTGGCTTTTTGGAAGCGTTTTAAGCCTCGTTTGCTGCAGACCTGCTATAGGCTCATCAGGCGCTTACAGAGCGTTGGCCTGTTGAAAAAAAAAAAGAGAAGTTCAAAGGGAAACGAGCTATGCTGTACTTTTCCCTTATTGAAATATTGAGCAGGTGTATCTAGGCTGTTTTTTGCAGGGCTCCAACCCGGAGAGAGCCCTTCCTTCCGGGGCTGGCGGTCAGGGCCAGCGGGGGGGGGGGGGGGGGAGTTCCCGGCGTGGTTTAGAGCAGTTCTTTGAGGCGGCTGCTATGCCTGCAATTCCACGCTGTCTAGTGTGCGGCAGGAGGAAAAGTTCAGTGCTGGAATCAGGAGTCTGTGTCCCTTGCTTCCTAGAGGCGCAGCATATGGACGGAGAGCCGGGACAGCCCCTAGCAGGCCGGAAGGCTATTCGTACAGGCGCTGAGGCACTGTTATCTCCGTCTCTAGATCCTGAGGAGTCAGTGCCGGGGCCCTCCTCGGGCGGCGGCTATGCCGGGTCACAGGAGCAGGGACAGGTGGTGGAGGCGACTGGGATTCCACCAAACTTCGTTGCCTTGATGCAGCAGGCTTTTGCCTTCCTTCAGCCCGCGATGTCGGCTCTTCCTCACGGACCCCAGAGTCAGAAGTGCTTGGCTTCTCTGGTCGGTTCGAGGAACGGTGCTCCGGTGGCTAAAAGGTATAGGGCCACTTCGGAGGGCCCCACGCCTTACCTCGCTGATGACCTGAGCGAGGGGAACGCCAAAGAGGGAAGAGTTCTCGGAAGATGAGCTGGAAGACGGAGATTTGCCTGACTCGGAGCAGCAGTGCTGGGTAGTCAGAGTCAGTGTGAAGGGCTTCCAGCCCTGGTTTCGGAGACGCTAAAGACACTAAACCTGCCTTCCAGCGAGGAAGCAGCGGAAGAGACATTAGAAGATCCGCTGTTGCAGGCGGTGCGGACATCCCAGAGAGTGTTTCCCCTCCATAGGGTATTTCGGAATATGATACAGGAAGAATGGGATTTGCCAGAGGCGGCCCTGAAGGGGGCTAGAGCGTTGGCTCGCCTTTATCCGCTCGCGAACCGCGATAGGGAGCTGTTTCGTTCTCCAAAGGTAGTTGCGGCGGTATCGGCGGTCACTCAGAAAACAACAATTCCCATGGAGGGGGGACCGCAGCGCTGAAGGATGTTCAGGACAGGAGGTTAGACACTCTGTTGAAGCAGGTGTTCGATGTTTGCGCGCTGTCCATGCAGACCGGCTTCGGTGGCACGTGGCTGTTTGAGGTGGTCCCAGAGGTTGCAGGAGACCATCTGGAAGGGCAGCTTGAAGATGCCACGCGACTGGAGTCGGGAACCGCGTACTTGGCGGATTTTCATTCTGATCTCCTCCGTGGCTTGGCTAAGGGGATGGTCTCCATAGTAGCAGCTCGGAGGTATCTCTGGTTGAGAACCTGGTCGGCGGACAATTCGTCTAAGGCTCGGCTTAGCAAGTAACCCTTTGGGGGTACACTTTTATTTGGGGAGGATTTAGATAAGTTGGTCCAGGACCTCGGGGAGTCCCAGGGAGGACGTCTCCCAGAGGACAAGCCGAAGCAGGGCTGCAGTTCTGCGGGATTCAGGGAGGTCCCGAGAGACTTTCGTAGTTTTCGTTCTCCCCGTTATGGACAGTCCCAGCGGGGGAAGTTCCCGCTTAGGGGTCAGGGGTTTCGAGGATTCAGGGGAGCAGGCCGGAGGTTCGCTCCTTTCCAGTCCTTGGCCACAAAACAGACACAATGAGATAAGGCGGGCTCAGGAGAGGGTAGCTCCCAGGGGAGGTTGGTTGCGGGAGTTTTACCTTGCCTGGGTCCGAATTAAGTCAGATTAGTAGGTCCTGGAGGTCATGCGAGAGGGGTACGTATTAGAACTCCATCGACCCGTCGTAGGTTCCTTTGTCCGTTCTCCCTGCTCAGCCCTGGGCACAGGCAGATGGTCCAAGACACGCTACAGTGGCTGCTGCAGCTTGAGGCAGTGCTGCCGGTGCCCACGGAGCAGTGCGGTTCTGGTCGCTACTCCATCTATTTCGTAGTGCCAAAGAAGGAGGGCCCATTTTGTCCGATCCTGGCTCTGACAAGGGTGAACCGTTGTCTCCAGATTACCCATTTTTGGATGGAGACCTTGCATTCCGTGCTGGCAGCGGTCCGGACCGGGGAGTTCCTGACGTCGTTAGATCTCACGGATGCTTACCTGCACATCCCGATTCGGCAAGAGCATCAGAAGTGGCTGAGATTTGCGGTACCCATAGGACATTTCCAATTTCAAGCGCTGCCCTTTAGGCTGGCAACGGCGCCACGGACGTTTCCCAAGGTCATGGTGGTGGTGGTGGCGGCAGCGGCGCTCCGCAAAGAGGGAGTACTGGTGCACCCATATTTGGATGATTGGTTGATCTGAGCGAAGTCGAGAGAGGACAGCTCGGCAGCGACGGCCCGGGTGGTCCAGATGTTCGAAAGCCTGGGCTGGGTAGTCAACTTTGCAAAGAGCAGGTTGGTACCATCGCAATCCCGGCAGTACCTTGCGGTGCGCTTTGAAACAAAGCAGGGGAAGGTGTTCCTGCCCAGGGCCCGGGCTCTAGTTCTGCGACAACTCGTCAGGCATTTCTTTTCGAGTCCGGCTCCAACAGCATGGCAGTACCTGCAGTTGTTGGGGACAATGGCAGCCACGATAGAAGTGGTTCCGTGGGCCCGAGCGCACGTGCGGCCATTACAGGCGGCGCTTCTTCGTCGTTGGTCGCATCAGTCGGATGTCCTATCGCAGAGGTTAGTTTGCCCTCAGAATGTGCGTCACGAGCTGTGATGGTGGTTGAGAACGGAGAATATGGAAACCGACATGCCACTGGACCGCCATCCTGGGGACAGCTCACGACAGACGCGAGCCTCCTGGGTTGGGGGGGGCTCATTGCGAAGGCTGGTTTGCCCAGGGTCGTTGGTCTCAGGAGGAGACGTCTCGGTCCATCAACAGGTTGGAGATGAGAGCGGTGTTTCTGGCGCTACCGGAGTTTCAGGACACTCTCGGTTGGGAGGCGGTCCGAGTCTTGTCAGACAATGCGACAATGGTGGCCTACATAAGTCGGCAGGGGGGCACAGGAAGTGCTACACTGGAAGCCGAAGCGGGTCAGCTGTGGGTGTGGGCCGAACACAATCTCCAGGCTCTCGCGGCTTATCATGTGGCCAGCGTAGACAATTTCGAAGCGGATTTCCTCAGTCGTCGCAGAGTAGACCCCGAGGAGTGGGTGCTACATCCGGGGGTGTTTGCTCTTCTGGTGAGGCGCTGGGGAGTTCCGGTAATGGCTCTCATGGCGAGCTTCGAGTCAGCGCAGGTAGCAAGGTTTTCAGCAGGCGCTGGGAACGGATGTCAGAGGGGCTAGATGCATTAGCAAAAAGGTGGCCAGAGGGAGTTCTCCTTATGTTTTTTCCACCTTGGGCCCTCATGGGCAGGGTGGTGCAGCGCGTTGGGAGACATTGCGGTCGGGTGATTCTGATCACGCCCGATTGGCCCTGAAGGCCGTGGTATGCAGATTTGGTACGGCTGTTAGTGGACGATCCGTGGTAGTTACCGCAACGGGAGGAGCTCCTACGGCAGGGTCCGTTGCGTTGAGTCGGTTCTCGCTTACGGCTTGGCTCTTGAACGGGCTAGGATGACAGCTAAGGGTGATTCGGCGGCGGTCATTTCTACCTTGCTAAAGGCACGCAGGCATTCCACCTCGCTGGCGTATGTCCGGGTCTGGAGGATCTTTGCAGCTTCATGTGTGGAGCGTAATATTCAGCCGTTGAGGGCTTCGATTTCGCAGGTCCTTTCCTTTTTGCAGGATGGAGTGCGGAAGGGATTGGCGGCCGGTTCCTTGCGAGTGCAGTGGGCGGCGATTTCCTGTTGTAGGGGGAAAGTGCTCGGTCAGCCGGTAGGATCTCACAGTGACATTAGGCTTTTTCTGAGAGCTGTCTTGCTTCTTCGTCCGTTGGTACGCTGTTTGGTGCCGACATGGAAGCTGAATCTGGTATTGGAGGCTTTTCTTGAGCTACTGTTTGAGCCGCTAAGCATCGCCACCCTGAAGGATCTCGCGTTAAGGAAGGTATGTCTGGTAGCTATTTGTTCCGCAAGGAGGATTTTGGAGTTACAGGCTTTATCCTGTAGGGCACCTTATTTGTCTTTCTTCCATGATAAGGTCGTGCTACGCTCAGTGCCGGACTTTCAGCCAAAGGTGGTCTCGGCCTTTCATGTCAATCACGTGGTGTCGCTTCCAGTATTCTCTAAGCAGCAAAAGGAGAAACTGGAAGGCAGGTTACATCCCCTAGATGTTCGTCGGGTTCTTCGGAAGTATCTTCGGCGGACGCAGCCGTTTCGGAAGACAGATTGTTTGTGGCTTTCGGGGGGCCGCGGAAGGGTGAAGCGGCAGCGAAAGCGTCCATTTCTAGATGGTTAAAGGCGGCTATTGCGTCGGCTTACCTTTTGAAAGGTAGGGTAGTTCCAGAAGGTCTCAGAGCACACTCGACCAGGGCTTAAGCGGCGTCTTGGGCGGAGTACAGTTCAGTTTCGGTCGCGGACATTTGTAGAGCGGCGACTTCATCATCGGTTAGATGTGCAGGCGGCGGAGAACTTCGTTTTGGCTTAGCAGTGCTTTAGGCTGGGTTTTCTGGTCCCTCCCGTTGATGTGCACTGCTCTGTTACATCCTCTATGGTTCCGGGACTGGATTAGAGGGACAAAAAGGAAGAATTAATTAGACTTACCTGCTAATTGTTGTTCCTTAAGGAACTCTAGTCCAGTCCCGGACCCCTCCCAGGGTATGCAGCCTGAAGCTGTTGTCCGTTGTATCAGTAAAAGGGGTCAAATTGGAGAGGATGTCTCCGGAAGAGGAGTGGGGTTCCGGAGGACGTGGAGTGGAGCCACAATGGGAACCCCGCAGAAGCGCGGTTTTGTTTCTACGTTTTTGTCATTTCTACAAGATCCTTCGTCGAAGAGAAGGTTAGAATATGCACAGGTTTTTAGATTCTAGCCAAAGTTTATTTAGTTTATCTTGTTGTTCTTTATCTACTTATTTGTTGCTCTGCTGAGTTGCTTTGTCAATAGGTATTGGTGGAAGGGGGCGGTCTTTGCCTATTTATACCAGAGAGAGAAGAGCTGTGATGTCATTCAGTCTCCAAGGCTGCTGGAGGAGATTCTAAACTCTATGGTTCCGGGACTGGACTAGAGTTCCTTAAAGAGCAACAATTAGCAGGTAAGTCTAATTAATTCTTTGTCTCTTACATGCCCCGATGCTATGCGCGTAGCATTGGGGTGTTCCGGGGCAGAGCAGAGGTGGAGGAAGTGGCTAAACGGGAAGCACTGATTTTTGATGCTACCCGGTTAGCACTCGGCGCCTTAAAGATAGGCAAGGGCTTTCCATGCCTATCTTTAAGGCTATGGAGCTAACCAGGTAGCATCGAAAATCGGTGCTACCTGGCTAGCTCCTGTAGCTTCCGGGTTATGCGGCAATAACCAGATTTTCAATGCTGGGGTCGCATATGTCCCCCGGCATTGAAAATCCAGGTTAGACGGACGGCGGGTGGGATATATGCCGACATGGCACATAGCACCGCCCAACTGAATATCGGGCCCATAAGAATTTTCATACTGGATCAGACCAAATGTCCATCAAGCCTAGTATCCTGTTTCTAACAGTGGCCAATCCGGGTCACAAACACCTGGATGGATTCCAAAAAAGAGCCAGATGCCAAGCTATTTACTCCCAGGTCTACCTTAATAGTAGTCTATTGTCTTCTTCTCCAGGAACTTGTCCAAATCTTTTTTAAACCCAACTATGCTAAGTGACTTCCAAAGCTTAACTATGGCTCCGATTCTGTAAGGAGAATAGCAAGGTTGCACATCTTGCATGGACGTGCACCCCCACTATTCCCCTTGCCAGTATTCTGACTATGCACAGAACCGCTGTGCATGCAGCAGAGGACGTGTGCGTGATGGGAGTGCAGTGTGGTCGGGGCATGGACGGGCTCCATTGTCAGCCCTGTATGTCCACGGGCCACTGGGGGATGGCCTGCTTATTCCACCTCCGAGGTGGAATAAGAACAGGCTTCCCCCCCGATCCCGCCTGCCAGCACCCGCAGAATCAGATCATGGTGCATGTAGGTCCTTGCCGCCAGATCGGGGCACTGGATGTCCCTGTCAGGCACGGGCAGTGTGGAATTGGGGTCCCAGGGTATGCCTCACCTGTGCTGCCATGGGGAGGACGGAAGGGGCACTCTGGGCCATCCTTGGGCCCGATTCTGACTGCCAAAGGAATGTTTTGCGCCCGTGGTTCAGAATTGGGTCCAAATAGGTCTGTTCAGATGGCACGGACGAACTCCTTAGGGAATTGGGCTCTATGTGCTGAATAAAAAATATTTTCTCCTATTTGTTTTAAATGTACTACTTTTTAATGTCATGGTATGTCCCTTGGTTTTGTAACATTTGAAAGAGTAAACAATTTACTTTTACCCATTCCAACCCATTCAGGACTTAATTGACCTCTATAATATCTCCCCTCTGCCTTCCCTTCTCCAAGCTGAAGAGCCCTACCCTATTTAGCCTTTCCTCATAGAGGAGTCATTGCATCTCTGTTATCATTTTGGTCACTCTTCTCTTCTCCTTATTTGGTAGCTTGACCACTAGCAATACTTCTGCTACTACTAGTGATCAACCAGCACCATTTTCATTCTTGTACTGGACATGGCAAGAGCAACTGGGAATTATTATTGCTGTCCTCTAGACACCAGTAAGACCCAAGGGAGGGTCAGGGAGTGGGAGGGTTCATTGAGAGGGTCTGCTTTTGTCAGGGGGGTTTGGGAAGGGCTTGTGCCCATGTTGGGGAAAGTTGGGAAGGTTTGGGGAGTGTTTGGAGGGGAAAGGGTTCCTTTGGCTTGTGCACCTGGTATTTATGCATGCTTCAAGGAAAATATAAAACACAATGTAGAAAATTTTTACTTTACATGTGACTTCTCATTGTAGAATGGAAAGTCCATGTCTGTTTCTTAGGCATGCCCATGCCACACCTCTTAGAAATCTATGCATTCTGGGAGGTTTCCAAATTTGCATGTATATGTAATCTAGACATGTAAGGGTGATATTAAAAATGTTTTAGTTGATTAGCAGGAGGAAAGCAGGAGAGGAAGGCCTTCCGCAAAAAACAAGTAAAGAGGAAAACCAGTGGAGGGCAAAATCCACGGCCAAATACTTAGATAAAACCAGGGGAACTTTATTGTAGACCCAACTTTACAAGTTTTGGCCCTAGGCCTTCATCAGGGGTCTAAGAAACAGACACATAAACATATGGTCAAACAATAAATAATCATATTGCATAAGACAAAAATAAAAATAAGGAAAAAGAAAAGAAAAATACATTACCAAAGGGTACAGAAAGATAAATGTAATGCGCGATTTGAAGGGTGGAACAAACCACTCTTCCCAATCTAAGGTAATAAACAAATTATTTATTTTTATTATTTATTTACATTCTCTTATATACCGCGCTATTCTGCATCAGTGCGGTTTACATTGAACAAACTGAAATTACATTGAACGGAGCATTATAACTTGGAGATAACTATTTTACAGGGAACATAATAGAACATAACAAAATAGATTAGAATAAAAAACTGAAATCTAAAAAATGTCATAATACCATTAAACAAATACATAAACACATTGTATATAAAGCAACATATCAAAACATGGCTGAGGGCAGCTGAAAGATGGAAATATCCATAAAATCATATATTAATACATAATGATTGACAATGATTCTAATAAGAAACATTGCTTTCTTGTAATATAATGAAACAAAATTTAAAAGAACATAAATATATATGAGAACAATAGGATCATGATTAAAATTTAAAAATTAGTTACAGGAACTATAAAAGTGTTAAAAACATGATGTATAATAATGTAACAATTAATAAATGTGTGAAGGTTTCAGGGAATTATGTGGTTCAGTGAAAAATATACAATGTACAATCAAATCACATATAAGTAAAAACACCCAAAGGATAACTGTAATAAATTACTGAGAAATGGTAAGTGGTCTATCATATCAATAAATGATGTATATAGCAATTGAATATATTATGCGTCATTGCAAAAAATACTTTAGGGGATACTCTTCTTAAGGGTTGAAGGGTAGCAAACGTTACATGACAGCTTGTAGCAATAAACAGAATAGCAAACATATACAGCTAGCCATAAAGAATGCAATTGTGTATAAAATAAAGGAAGAATGTGATTAAAATGCATATGAGAATGTTAGGGTCATAACTGAGAAATGAAAACCGATGTCAGGTAACTTGAAGTATAAAAACGTTGTATTAAACAATTAGCCTAAAATATGTGAAATGTTACATAGAGGTACCCAAGGATTTGAACCACAAGAAAATGGGAAATGAACTGTCAAACAAGGGTCTGTAGACAGTTTGTGTTCAGATCGCATATATGTGAATCTGCAAATATTAAAATCCACTACAGTAAAAGCGCTAAAAAAAAGATATTGTAAATCGCTAAAGAATACTGAATGGTGTATCATATAGCAGGGCCAGGAATGAACATAACAATCAAGTGTATGCAAATACATAATAAATCGTTAAGGAAAACTGCTCTAAAACGCTGAAAAATAGAAAACAATGCATTACAAGATGTGGCAATAAAAAGCTAAAGGTATTTTAGGAGTTTTGATCTAATGACTGTATTTTATTGTTCTGGTTTGATCTGTCTGATACATTTTGTAACACATTCCAGGCAGTTAGTGCAGAACTGTCAATTTATCCAATTCCAGAAAGGAGACTTTTAGGCCAGTCCTGCTTTTGAACTTACATCTGCAATGCAGTGTATTTGTAGTTTCTAATTCAACCCATCAAAATCACTACTGCAGGTTCCATAATGCACCATGATAGGATCGTCAGCAATCCAGGACTGCACACAATCTCCTTCCTGGAACTGGGTGACTTGTCAGTTCTGTTAATGGTAAAGAATTCAATAAATATAAACAAATTGAATAGATCCAAACAGAAGTAATTAACACCTCACCTGTGACTGCTCTAAGGAGATGTGGAAGCCACAACAAACTCACAACGGTGACAGACTACAGGAAAGCTAAAAAAATCTGAAACAGCTGGGCATTCTCCCATTGCGCCCCCCACCCTCTGAAACAAGCTCCCAGACAACTTAAGAGAGATAAAAGACCTCACTTCTTTTCGAAAAAAAACTTAAAACACATCTGTTCACTCAACATTTTGGTTCTGTAACATAATTACTATTACAGAACCTGACCACTCTACATAACTAGTCTAAGAGCGCCTCCCCTTCCCACCCAGAATGTATCCCCAATGTCCGCTCAGGAACTTTATGTATATAGTTAACAATTATATAATTACGAATGCCTAATTTGTTATAATGTTAATGTATATAGTTGAAACTTTTCCATGTAATTGAATTACATACTCTTTTGTACAATTCATATTGTTCCTTGTAAACCGCAATTGATCTGTTGGAAATTGCAGTATAAAAAATGTAAATAAATAAATAAACTTGGAGGTCTCGCTGCTGAAATTAACATGGATATCAGAGCAGCTTCCTGCAGGGGCAGAGAAAACTGGAAGACTCCATATTGTCTTTGTACCCAAATCTATAGGTTAAGAGCTAGCATGGCAAAATGGGGATACTCTACCAGACCTGAGATCTGTGAGTGTGTGCGAGCACAAACTATGTAATACTTTTGGTTTTCCCATTGCTTAATGACAGCTCTCAGGACTCCCACATCTAAAGCATAGTTGTGAGGTTCTGCCACCAACCTGCAGGTGGCTCTGTTCCCAGAGGAACCTTACCCTAATGAACCTCTGACTTCCAGCCAGCTTGCATAAGTAGGCTTTACTTGGCTGACTGGCCACCTTAGCCTGCTTTATGCCTGCGACTTCCCTTCTGAGGCCATCTTGTTCATGTCTAGGAGCTGTATATAAATCCATCTCTGGCTAGACATCTTTGTCAGAGCTTTGTCTACATTTTTTCTGGGTCATTTAGTGCTTTGACTTCCTTGCTGCTTTTCTGAATCTTCTCCACAGAAGCCTTCTCAACCTTTTACCAAGTTCCTGTTGTGTTCCAGTCTTACATCTATTCAGAGTCTTCTTAGTGAGTTTCTCTGTGCCTGTGTTCTCCACAGTTTGTCCAGGTTTTTCTAGCTTCCAGCACCCCATCCTAGGTATTGGGAATCTGGCAGCTAAGTCCTGATGGCTGTCAGCACAGGAGGCTCAACCCAAAGGGAATGTGGCTGCTACAGGCAAAAGACTCTACTCCATCTTCCCCTGAGCTGGGGTGCCCCTTTATAGTGGAGAACTAATCTTATCCTCTTACTATTCCTAGGTTCTTCTTACCGACAAAAACCATTGCATTGAACTCTGGCCAGTATGCACCTTGCAGAGCTGGCTACTGTCCTATCTGTGCAGAGAAAACTCTTGGTGGAATTAGGTCAGGAATTGGATCAGCTGGATCTACATTCTGAGGCAGCAGCAAGTATAGAATGAGGCGCTGCACCAGACTGTTCATCCCATGGAAGCAAAGCCTGTAGAACCTACTTACCCATGTCCAATGCCACAGGTACCCCCAGCCCTGCTTCATAAGGAGCTCAGGGTCAAGACCCTCTATTTTTCAAAAAGCTTGCCAAAGATACTCGAGTCACTGTTCTATTGTATTTGAGCTATATTCCTCTCGTTTCTCTGACCACAAATCCAGGGAAAATACATTATTTCATTGTTGACTTGGGGGAGTATTAGCTTGGGTCTCTCCACTCTAGGAAAGTCAGGACCCAGTTGTCATGAACTATGAAGCATTTATTTGTGCCTTTAAGAAAGTTTTTGATGGCTCAGCCCCACTGGCATCTGCCTCCTCCACACTTTTCACACTATTTTTTTTAAGTGCCATCAAGTCAATGCTGATTCCTGGTGACCCAGCATCCCCTGTATTTTCTTGGCAAGGAATGACTGGAAGTAGATTGCCAGGCTATTTCTTCTGAGGCAATGGAGACTAAAATTACTTGCCCAAGGATCTCTTGGGTACTAGGCTATTGCTCTAACAACTAGGCTACTCTTCTATTCCATCTAACTTACTAGTACTTATGTTGTTTCCTGTTTTTGTCATTTGGCTCTTTTTTCTTTTTCAAATAATTAAAATTCAGGCTTCAAGTGAGAAAGGGACCATCCTTAGTTAAGGTCCTGCCCTGTTCTGAAGTTGGTTCCCCAGCTTACAACTTTAATAAGTGAACAGACACGACAATTAGTCATATGTCACATATCTGTACATTCCCATTAAAAATTATGTTTGCATTTTTATTTATCATAGACAAATCATCATCATTTTTGTTTTGTTAGTAAATCACCAGAGACCCCATGATAAAAACATTAGCAGTTAACAATTCTGCGAGGGGGAGGGTGAATTTATTCAAAGGCATCTACATGTAAATGGTGCTGAACTGAATATTCAGTGGCAGTCTGTGGGTGTTGCTGCAACATGCCTCGATGCTATGCAGTTAGAATCAGGGTGTGTAGGGACAGAGCAGAGGCGAACCTATTGCTAACTGGGCAGCGGTGTTATTGAGCAACTTCCCGGTTAGTGACACTCAGATAAAGTAAGCTGTGGCAAATGCTGGCCTATCTTTACTCACGGAAGCTAACTGGGCAGCGGCTCTAAATCGCCAGGTTCTGGATATTCAATGCCAATGGCCAGATATGGCCCTGGCATTGAATAAATGGGGTTAGACTTCAGCAGTGAATGGCTAGCCACTTTATAAGCACTAGCCGCTGTCGCTGAATATCCCCCCTCTACCTTTTGGCCCTTGTGGACAGTTTCATTGAAACTGCCTCTTTAGCAAACTTCCCTAAGATTAATAGTTAGCCCTTCTGACCTTTCATTTTTTAGCCTGGTTCTTTGTCTCTAAGGAGACTTACATAGTTCAAAGCTGATATTTGAAACATGCAGGTCACAGCACTGAGTAAGAGGAGGAATAGTTAGGTAAATAAAGACATGGGGTCAGTGGGAGGTGCACTGCTTGCTCGTGTTATGCTTGGGGGGGGGGGGGAGGGTGCATTACTATCCTCTCAAACTCTGCCCATGCCTTTCTTCCACTACGTCCTTTAATGGAGCTATGCCGTTCACTGATCATCAGCGGTTATGAATGTACTGCTTTCTTTGTTTGAAAAATCTCTAATAAAAATTTCAGTTACAAAAAGAAAAAAATGAGACTATTCTATTGGTCTGATTGTGTGACTGTGTGATCTGTCTTTGTCAACTGTAATATACCAATTTTTGAATTGTGTCTAACTGTCAATTCCTAAAAGTTATTAAAACTTATTATGGTTTATGGTTAAAAAGACAAAATTTTGGGGGGGGGGGTGGGGGGGGATATTCAAAGGGATTAACATGGTTAGCAGACCGTGTTAATGCCCTTCTCCGCAGATGCCTATATTTATATTTCAATTTATCTCAACTACAGAAAAATCTACAGTTCTGCACATTGACCATAATCACTACAAAGTCCTCCCTTTTGGCCTCTGTTTGGCTCTTGGAGTTTTCACTGGATGCTTTCTAGGCATTTACGCAAATAACAGAATCAGGGCTGCTGGTGAGATGCAGGGAGGAGAGGCTCTGGCAACCCCTTGAAAAATGGCAAAAATTAATGATTTCCCCTTCTCTTGACTGAGAATTTATGAATTCAGACTTGAGCGGATTCACAGAACTTGGCCATAGCAAGGGCAAGGAATGACCACAAAACCACCTCAGGACTACCAAGAAAATAATAAAACAAGTGATCTCAAAATGGCACAGGAGGGTGAAAATATGCCACATTGATGGTGGCAGATCTGGTGGCTGAAATCTGAAGAGCAGTCTCATTTTGTTTCATTAATTCAAATTTGATATATTGCTCTTAGAAGTCAGCCACTGGCTGATTAAACTGTAGATCCTCAGGTATCCGCTCACTACCATCCCGTTTCCAGTCTTTCTTTCCTCTCTAAAATACTTGAAAAAGCTGTTTTCTCACAACTTTCCCATCACCTTGATTCTACTCTTTCTTCACCCCCGCCAGTCAGGTTTTCGGCCAGGGCACAGTGTGGAGACCGTCCTTACTGCATTTCTCAATGAACTTCACGTGGCTCACAACTCTGGTGATTTCTCGGTGGCGGTATCCCTTGATCTCTCTGCTGCATTCGATCTTGTTGATCACTCTCTCCTTCTCTCCCGTCTCCGGGAGGCTGGCCTCTGTAGCACGGTTTATCACTGGTTTCATTCTTATCTCTTCTCCCGCTCCTGCACTGTGATTTCCTCATCCCCTTCAATTGCCTCTTCTGATCCCTTTCAGCTACCCTGTGGTGTCCCTCAAGGATCTGTCTTAACAGCTCTCTTCTTCAATATTTTCCTGGCACCACTGGCACTTTTGGTTCAACAGTACGGGATTTCTGCATTCTATTACGCTGACGATCTGATTCTCCTTCATTGCACTTCACCTCTCCATCCTGACCTTTCCCCCCTCAATTCTTGTCTTTCTGCCATTGCCACCTGGCTCACCACAAACTCTTTACACTTGAACCTAGCTAAGACACTTGCAATTTGTTTCACCTATGGTAGTCCTCCCCCTTTGGTGGCTCCTTCCTTTTCTGACACATGTATTCCTCTCGTCTCTACCTTTTGGTATCTAGGTGTAATTTTTGATTCACACCTTTTTTTCTGGGCTCACATTTCTCATGTTACCAAGACTTCCTTCTTCTTTCTTCGCCAGATCCGAGCTATTCACCCCTTTCTCACTCCACAGGCTCTCACCACTCTTCTCCTTTCTCTGGTTATGTCAAGCATTGATTTCTGTAATTCTGTTCTAGCTGGTCTTCCTCACTCTCAACTTCACCGTCTTCAACGTATCCAAAACACAGCTTGCACATCTCATTTTCCACTCTTCATACCGGGATCATGTCACTCCTCTATTTCTTCAACTCCACTGGCTTCCTATTGAGTCCCGTGTTCACTATAAGATTCTCACACTAGTTCACTGTGTCCTGTACAGCCGCACCTCTCAGTATCTAGTAGATCTTATCCAATTCCATATTCCAAATCGCTCACTTCATTCATTGCACATCAACCGTTTTCACCTCCCTTCCCCGTCCCGTGCTCACCTACAGTGTACCCGCTCCTCTGCTTTCTTCTTCATTGGTCCTGCTTTTTGGAATTCCCTCTCTACCTCCCATAGGCTCGAATCACAATTTTCCACCTTCAAAAAGAATCTGAAAACTCACCTTTTTTCTTCAGCTTTCAACCTCCCTTCCCCTTTTGTGTGAAACTACCCTTTCCTACCTCTTTCTCATTCCCTTTCTTGTTAGTCATTTGTATTTAAATGTCTTGTGTGCTTTCCTGTCACCCATTGTAACTTCTTTTCCTTTCTGCCTGATTGGCTTTCTTGTATTTTAAACTTTGTAAACGGCTATGTTATTAATTGAATAGTGGTAAAGCAAGACAATAAACATAAACATAGCAGTAGAGGAAATAAAAAACAAAAGTCTGATTTATAAGCACAATGGCTGATGGAGGAGGATCAATGTGTAAATTGGGTCAATGATGATAGCTTTTCATTTGAGTTGTAAATAGAAGAAATGTAGTGAGCAATTTGTGGTTTTGATGGATTGTATCAAGGACCAAAAAAACTGCAGTCGCTGCAACAACATAAGGCTGATTGAGTTTCTGGAGTTTGTCAAAGACCATGAATTGTGCGATTTATTTGAGCAATGTCTGCTGAAAAAAGTAGGCCTTCAGACGGTAGCGGAGTACCTCCCATGTGGACAAGTGTATAAAATTAACCCCATAAGGGAAAAGATGGCTAGGCCTAGACCGATAATTGCTAAGATCTTCAAAAGGGGGGAGAAAGTGAAGCAAAAAACAGTCCTTTATTCACTACCCTGACATGGCTGTGTTTCGGCAACGCCTTTGTCAGGGGATTACCTCAAAGAAAATCATACAATACAAACATTAAAAACAAAAACAATGAGTGTTGTGCAAATATGCAAAGAACAATAATCATACATAATAACAAACAATATAAATCTTGCCATGAATTAAAACCATAAAAAAGAAAAAGATTTTTGCTCATAAAATACAATCATAAAACTCAAAGAAAGGGAAAGCAAAAAACAAATAAATAGTTGAACATCAATCAATAAGTAATAATTAAAAACTAGACTACAACAATACATTAGAAATTTAAATAGAAGAAACATATATAATTGTGCAAAAGAGGCCAGACCATAGACAATCAAAATAGAAACATCATCCCATATAAAAACATATAGAACAAAAAGGAGGAGTGAGGAGAAAATCATAGAACTAATAACTTACTTGTAGTCGATAGACTTATAATTGGGAAGGGCACACTGCCAGTGTAGCACAATCAAACACTACTCACTGTCAAGATAAAACTAAAAATGATTACAAATGTTTAAGATGACCAGGCCAAAAATTAAAAAAGAAAACATGTGCCCAAAATAATTAAGCATTACTAAAAACTGTTATTAAAAAATCGATTAACCACCACTGATGACTGGCATGGAGCTTAAAAATGTATAACCATAGAATATAAATTGTGTGCACTTGAAATATGCTTCAAAAAACGCTCTGAAGGACACTTCCGGTGACATCGGAGAGCAAATGACTGCAGCTTAGCCTAGCTCCGTACTAATCCCACTGTCTTTGCTATCAGACGCTGGTTCCCGGCAGAGTTGGCGACCCGGGGAGAGCTTAAAGTGGAGGTGATGTCCGTCCGCAAAAAGTTGGCGAGTTTCCAGTCCGCGTATGCCCGCAGAGAGGAAGGGGGTCAGTGAAACTCCGGTGAGGCCGCGGAGCCTGAAGGCCATGAGAGCGTGGACGAGGAGGAGGGATGCCCCTCGATGGTGTGGAGCTTAAAGCATGGCTTCGGGAGTTTAAAGAGGAGCTGAAGGAGGAGTTGGCAGCTATGAGAGGGGATCTAAAAGAGACTCTCAATTCCATGCGACAAGATCTGAGCAGCATGGGTCAGCGGATCGAGGACGTGGAGGAGCAGGTGGAGGGCCAAGCCAGTGAGCTCCGAGACCTCGTGGTGACGCAGAATAAGTTGGCGCAAGGGCAGGAGGAGCTGCAGGAGAAACTTGAAGAAATAGAGGACCAGGCTGGGCGCAACAATTTTCGGATTCAAGGCATTCCAGAGATAGACAAATTTAAGGACTGCTGCCAGGTGGTTCAAGGGCTTTGTGCGCATATACTGAAGCTGGCCGGGAATGCTGAGGTGCGGCTAGAGGGGATCGGAGTGGAGAGAGCACACCGGAGTCTCGGCCCCAGGAGAGAAAAAGAGGGCCGAGATATTATTGCGTGCTTGAGCCATTTTCCCGCCAAAGAGAAGGTGCTGGCAGCCGCCTGGAAATATGGGCGTATAGCGTGGGAGAACTGCGAGGCCGAGGTGTATAATGATTTGTCCCGCGGGACACTGGACAGACGTCGCAGCATGAGGGAAGTGACCGCGTTTCTGTGGGAGAAGAGCTACCGGTACCGGTGGATGTTCCCCTTTGGGTTGCTCTTGACCGTGGGGGTGCCTCGAGGAAGGTGAAGACAGCGGAGGAGGCCTGGCGAGCGTTGGAGGAGTTGGGCTGTGAGCAGGTGCCGAAGCCGGTGGAGCAGGGACACAGACAGGCCAGCAAGGACATGGGGAGTAAGAGCCAGTCGGGCTCCAAGTGGCAACGAGTGACGGATCAGGGGAAGCTGCTGAAGCGCCTGTCCCAGGAACGTCTGAGGTCGCCGGAGAAGGTGGGCGTGTGACAGGCTCCAGCTGCACCGGTGGTGGTGGATGACCGGTGGAGAACGGGTCATGCTCGTTGGTGGACATTACTGAGTAGCTTTGTCTGTGAAGTATATAACTCAAGATGTTCATGTACGGGGTTAAGGAATAACGGGTGAGGTGGTTAGGGGGGGGATGATGGCTGGGAGAGGGAGGTGGGATAAGTACTAGACGCACATGGAAGGGTTGGTGCCGGGCGGTAGGAGGATGGGGGGTGGGGGGTGGTGTGGGTAGGGGGGGGGTTGCAGTGATATGGTTTAGCTCGAGGTCAGGGGGAGTGGTGGTTGGGGTCGGTTTATCATGGTGCGGATAGGATCCTTGAATGTTAAGGGATTAAATATGCCCCTTAAGCGTCGGCAGCTCTATAGAGAACTACAGCAGCAGGAATGGGAGGTGGTGCTCCTTCAGGAAACGCATTTAAGATGGGGGGATATTGGGAGGCTTAAGCATGGGAGGTTTCCGGAGCAGTTCTACTCTTGCAGTAAAGGAGGGGGTAAAAGGGGGGGGGGGATTGCTATTCTGGTGAGGGGGGGGGTGTGGGATGCAGGTCCAAGGAAGTTTTCAGGATGGAGAGGGTAGGGTGGTGGGGATATGGGGGAAGTTGGGGGATGAGGAGTTTACCATAGTTTCGGTGTATGGGCCGAATGGCCCCCAAGGGAGCTTTTGGAAGGAAGTGGCCCTGCTGCTAGTAGAGAAGGGCAAGGGGATGCTGGTAGTTGGGGGGGATTTTAATGTGGTGTTGCACCCCGGGCTGGACAGGAAGTCGGGAGGGGTGGATAGGGGGGGGGCAAATAGGAAAGGATTAAAACGGGTGATGAAGCGCTTTCATTTAGTGGATGCCTGGAGAGCGCGTAATCCCGACAGGCGGGAGTACACGTTTTATTCTGCGCCCCATGGCAGTTGGAGTAGGATTGATATGATGCTGGTGGATGTAGAATGGTTGGGGAGGGTGGAGGAGGTGGGGGTGGTGCAGGTGGTATGGACGGATCATAGTGCGGTATGGGTGGATGTGCGGCGGAGGAGGGAGGAAGGGGTGAAATTTTGGCGGTTAAACGAGAGCTTACTTAGGAGGCGGGAGGTGGTGGCGGACATTAAGTGGGCGATTAAGGAATATTTAGAGTTAAACGACACTGGAGAATTACGGACAGTAATGGTGTGGGAAGGGCTGAATGCCTATATACGGGGGAGGTTCATAATGTGGGGGCGAAGCTTAAGAAAGAAAGGGGGGTGCGGGAAGAGGAGCTACGGCTACAGCTGCAGCTTGCCGAAGGGGAGTTCCAGAGGGTTGGGGGGGCTCGGGCACGGAAGGAGGTAGAGAGGGTGAGGGGGGAGTTACGACAGTTGCAGATTGATCTCATAGCACATCAGATGAATCTGGTAAAACAGGTGTTTTACGAATGGGGCAATAAGGCGGGCCGGTTGTTAGCCAGGAAACTGAAACAGCAGAAGGTGAACTCCATGATTGCCCAACTGCGGTGGCGGATGGGAGCATGTGCTGTGAGGAGAAAGGTATTCGGGAATGTTTTGCTCAGTTTTACCAAGACCTCTATCGGAAGGATGAGGGGATAGAGGAGGGGGCCATTCTCCAATACCTGGAAGGTGTCCAGTTGCTAGCATTGCCGATGGATGCTCAGGAGGAACTGGATCAGGCTATTACGGTGGAGGAGCTGGGGCGAGCAGTTCGGGGGTTGGTGGGGGGAAAGGCTCCTGGGATTGATGGGTTCTCGGGGAGCTTTTATAAGCTCTTCTTTGATGACGTTGGTGAAGTGCTGAGCAGGGTGTTTAATGACATGCTCGAGGAGGAGGGGGGGTTGACGAAGGATATGCTCACTGCGGGGATTACTGTTCTCCCAAAGAAAGGGAAGGACTCGCTTCGCTGCAGCCTATTTCCTTATTGAATGTTGATGTTAAACTTCTGGCGAAGGTGCTGGCGGGACGGTTGGCTCCGCAGTTGCCGGGGTTGATTAAGGAGGACCAGATGGGGTTTATTATGGGGAGGCAAGCTGGGGACAATATTAAGAGGGCGATGGGGGTGGTCTGGGAGGCACGACGAGGGGAGGAAGAGTGTATATTAATGTCTATCGATGCCGAAAAGGCTTTTGATCGGGTGCACTGGGACTTCCTGATGAGGGTGCTGGATACTATGGGGTGTGGGGGTTATATGTGGGGCCCTGGGCGCGGGTGAAGGTAAATGGTAGCTATTCGAGGGATTTTGCATTAGGGCGGGGAACGAGGCAGGGGTGCCCATTGTCGCCGTTGCTGTTCACGATGGCAGTGGAGCCCTTAGCGCAGCGGATTAGGGAAAATGATAGGATTTTGGGGTTGGAGAGGGGGGGTGAAGCACAAGATTTCATTCTACGCGGATGATATTCTACTGTATATCTGTGATCCGCAGGGCGGAATGCCGGAGGTTATGGGGGAGTTAGAAAGTTATGGGAGAGTTTCTGGCTTTCGGATGAATGTAGACAAAACCGAAGTACTTAATATTACCATGGGCGTCAAGGGTGTGGAGAGGTTAAAACGGGCTTACCCAGTACGTTGGGTCGAGGGCTCACTGGGCTACTTGGGAGTGCAGATCACGGCACGGTATGGGGATGCGTATAATGCCAATTATCCAAAAGTACTAAGGGAAATTCGGAGGGATCTGGACGGGTGGATGGGCTACGAGACATCCTGGTTGGGGAGAATAGCGGGAATCAAAATAAATGTATTACCATGCGTGCTATATGTATTCCAGACGTTGTTGGTGCAGGTACCCGGAGTGGTATTACGGGGGTTGCAGCGGAAGATTTCCAGTCGTATATTTGGAAACGCAAGCCCACGTGGATAGCGCGGGAGGTGTATGCTGCGCAGGGGGAAGGGGGTTAGGTGTCCCTAATTTCCTGGACTACTATAGGGCGGCGCAGCTGAGCCATGTTATGGACTGGCAGGGGGCGGTGGGGCGAAGCCTGGAGTGGCGTTGGAAAGGACATATGTGAAGAGGGGTAGGTTGGATGCATGGTTGTGGGCGCCTGCAAGAGTACGGAAGGAGTTGGGGGTTGGCTCACCGGGGATGAAGGTAGTGGCGGGGGTCTGGGATGGGATGAGGGCGGCGGTGCGGAGAGAGAGGGGGACAGACTTCTCCTTGGCGGTTCCCTGGAGGGGGTGGAAGGAGTTTCGCCCTGGGTGGGCAGGTGGTTGTTTTGACAGGTGGACGGATAGAGGGTTGGAGTGTTTCTTTCAGTTAAGGGAGGATGGGGAGACTATGGGTTTTGAGAGACTCCGGGAAGTGTATGGGCTGGAGGAAGCTGATAGATTTGTCTATCTGCAGGTCCGTCAATATCTGCGAGATTTGCACCGGAAAGGAGGGTTTGAAGAGGGGTTGTCCAGGGTGGAAGCGCTGTGGGTCGGGGCGGGGCAAGGAGGGGATGAATTACCGGGCTTTACAAAGGGGTGCGGGAAGTACGGGGTGGGCAGTTTAAATATATGTCCAATTGGAAGAAAGATTTAGTGACGCCCCTGGAAGCTAAAGATTGGAATATAGTATGGGCTCAGGTGAAAAAAGCCCCAATGGCCAGCAGCATTCGGGAGAACTGCTATAAGATCTTGATGAGATGGTATTATACCCCGGACAGGGTGCATAAAATGTACCCGGGGGTGGGAGCGGAGTGTTGGAGGGAATGTGGGGAGATGGGTTCTTTCTGGCATATCTGGTGGGGGTGTGCTAAAATTCAGGAGTATTGGCGCAGGGTCCAGCAATGGATCCTTAAGGTGGTGGGAGTTGAGATGGGCCTGGAACCGGGTATTTACCTGCTTTCGTGGTGGGGGGAGGCATTAAGCCACAGGTGGGGAGGATGGTGTTAGCCTGTTTGTGTGCAGCGCGCTGCGAAGTGGCAGCGGTGTGGAAACAGAGGGAAGCGCCAGCCATGGATAGTTTTGAGTGGCGTATAAGGCATATTATCTTGATGGGAAAGTTGACGGCGGCCAGGCGTGGGAGGGTTGATAAGTGTGAGGTGATTTGGGGGGAGCTATGGAGGGGTATACGCGGGGGGGGGGGGAGTGGGGGAGGGAGGCGGGACTAAGGAGGGACAAAGCAGGGGGGGGTTACGTTGGGTGTGGGGTGGAGTGCTATTAGACCGAAAGAGGAGGGGGGCTGGGGCCGGGAGGGCGGGGCTTGGAAGGGGGGAGGTTATAGGTTGGGTAGTTATTATGGGGGACGGGTGTGTTGGTTTATGCTTGGGGGGGTGGGGTTGTTGGGTGCTGGTTGTAACTGTTCCTTACATACGAGCGAGAGGGGGGGATTGGGAGGGGGGATTAGGAGGGGGGGTAGGTAGGACATAGCCAAAACGAAGGAATGTATTGGCATTGGGGGGGCTGTTCCCTTGTGTATTGTGGCATGTTGTTTTTGCATTTGTGTTGTGAAGGTGTGTTTATTCCTTCAATAAAAAGTTTAAACAACAACAAAAAAAAAATAAAAAAAACGCTCTGAAGAAGTTCTCAGAAAGAAAGTGAAACCATTAAAAAAAATATGAGAGGACTAAGTCTGTATACAAGATGTGACAAAAAAGAAACGAGACTGTCCCCTAAATGTTTTATTACAAAATCTACAGAGAAATTACACATTGTCCCCTTCAAAGTAATTCCTCCCAGAGTTAATGCACTTCTGCATTCGTTTCTGCCATGTACAGAAACACTCAGTAAAGCCCTCCTCCTTGAGGTCCCTCAGCTCCCTCATCACAGTGGCCTTGATCTCTTCTACAGAGGCGAAATGAGTTCCTTTGGGGAAGAGCCAGAAGTCGCACGGTGCGAGATCTGGGGAATAAGGAGGGTAGTCAAGAGCTGTGATCTGTTTGTTGGCCAAGAACTGCCTCACACTGAGTGCAGTTTGTGCGGGCGCGTTGTCGTGATGGAGCAGCCACGACTTGTCTCTCCACAGAGATCGCCTGCAGCGCCGAACCCGGTCATGGAGGTGATTGAGAACCTGCTGGTTGACTGTCTGACCCTCAGGAACAAACTCATGATGGACCACTCCTTTCTGGTTGAAGAATGCGATCAACATGACCTTAATCCATGATTTGGACATGCGCGCCTTCTTGAGTCTGGGTGAAAGGTGAGTCTTCCACTGTAGGTTCTGTCTCTTGCTTTCAGGGTCATACTGGAAGACCCAAGTCTCGTCTCCTGTGATGACTCAGCCAACAATCTCTAAATCTTCTCCAATCTTCTCTAGCAAGTCTTGACAAACATTGACCCGGTGCTCCTTCTGGTCATCCGATAAAAGCTTGGGCACCAACTTGGCGCATACCTTCCGCATCTCCAGCTCCTGCGCCAAGATGGTCCGAACTGACATCCTATTCAGGCTCAGCTCTTCAGCTATCATCTGCACCGTCAATCTGTGATCACTCCACACCAGCTGGTTCACTCTGTCAATGTTTTCAACCGTCTTTGTCATGGAAGGCCATCCTGACTTGGGGTCATCCTCCACCTCCTCGCGGCAACTCTTGAAGCAATTGTGCCACTTGAAGACTCGCGGCCTTGACATTGCATCTTCTCCATAAGCCAGTTGGAGACACTCAGTTGGGCCCTTCTCCAACTTAACCAGAAATTTCAAGTTGATTCTTTGCTCCATATTTCTGCCACCTCCAGTTGCGTGACAAAGCGATGGAGCAGTGTGCTACAAAACCTGAAAAAGAAAAACAGAGTGAGAGAGATGAAAAATATTATAGCAGAATAGTGGCGAGATGTTGCACAACACAGTGACATAAGCAGTTAGCCAACTGGCATTGAGTCATAGGCGTGGCTGCCACAGTCTCGTTTCTTTTTTGTATACGTATATGTAAATTTTTGTTTATTCTTATGCTACTGTTAATTAAGTACTTTTTTGATCATGGGAATACTTTCATTATTATTAATTTTTCCCTGTTTCTTGTGCCTTTTAGTATTCACTTGTTTGGCTGTTCCTTTGAGAGATATGCTGTATGCTATCACCACTGAACTTTAAACCAGGATATTCAATACTGGAGCCATATCTGACCCTGGCATTGAATATCCAAGTTGCCCGGATTGCCAGGAAGCTAACTGGGTAGTGGCGATATTCTGCCGCTGCCTGGTTAGCTTCCGCAGCAAAAGTAAGGCCAGCCTTTACTGCACCTGATTTTCACCACGTGTTGATAACCGGGCAGCAGTGATATTGAGCTGCTGCCTGGTTATCGACAGGTGCCACCTCCAGATCACCCCAATGCTAGCTGGTTAATATTGAGGCATGCAGCGATGGCACCCACAGATATTCAGTGGCACTAACCATGCTGCTGCTACTGAATATCTCGCCCAGGGCGATTAATCCCTTTGAATATCCCCCCGTGGTTTTCAAAGACCATTCCTCAAAGTTGTTGTGCAGCATGAAGAAATGGCCCCTATATGGACAGCCCTTTACAGCCAAGGAGTATGCTTTTTCCTGCTGTTTGCAGCAAAGCTGAAAATTAATTTTTTCTGAACACTAAAGAGGAAGCCCAATGATACTTTGATTGAGTGAACCAATCAAGAGGAATAAAAGCAATGACTAAATGGTAACTGAGTCAGAAGCACAGGCAATGATATGGAGAAATAAAAGTGATAATAACCTGGCAGTAAATTTAGACTGGCCTTTGGATTTTAAAAGTTTACGCTACTGGCAAATACGGATTATTACAGATCATTTAATAATTATGATGTGACACATTATACTTGTGGATTTTAAATGTTTGGATCTGTTTGACTCCCCTAGTTGCCACCACAGGAGACCTTATAATGCTCGCCTTTAAGGGTCTAAATGAAGCATGCTGATGATTATGCACAGGTATGCAGAAATACATGCAACAAGGAAAGACAGTCCCCCTACAAGTTGTATCAACTATATGAAGAACAAAAGGGGAAACTGTAAAAGATGTTCAGGAGTCCACAGAGAACTTTATTTGCAGAATGTGTCATGGCCATGTATTGGCACAATATGCCTGCATCAGGGGTAGTTTTAAATGCAGTCTAGACATCCAGCATATTCAAAAGATAAAAACATGTAAACAAATATGAATAATAAAATAAAAACCATACAGACCATATTATAGACCAAAAGCATATAAAAGAAAATAGAAAAAAACACAGATAAATATATTTCCATGCAGTATGCATCATATAGTGACGCAAAAAGGGCCATAACCATGCTACTGTATATGTAAAAAAGATGTATGCTAATAAGGTGTAAGAGAGTAGATGTGTGTTAATAAAAAGCTCTGTTCTCACAGTGAGACTTGGGGGATGATTACTAAACTGCGATAAGGTAGCAAATGTAACTTTAGTGCGTGCTAATGTTACATTTGTGACGTTAGCGTGCGGTAAATGGCACGCTAATGTTACCCACAGCGTTAAGTGCACTATGGGCGGAGAGTAGGGGTCAATGGGTGGGGAGTGGGTGGGAAGGCCCTGCTAAATTACTGTCGGCACCTTAACACCAGGAACTTTACCACCTATCAAAACTGTCTGTAAAGGTGCATTTTGAGGACAGAGAGACTATTTAAACGTCTGCAATGTGCTGCACAGACAGGTGAGCCCAAGAAAGTGATAGTAGTGCTCCATTAGCAGCAACAGCAAAGTGCCCAAGCATGAAAGGGCACTAGGATGATGGTGCAAATGGGGCAAAGGATGGAGCATGTGGAGCAGGCAGTGGGAGTGACTGGTGCATAGGGCAGACCAGGTAGTTGCCTAGGTGGCACAGAGAAACATGGAAATTGAAAATATGCAAGACCGTGTCTGACCAAGGTGCAGCATGCTCAGTATCCTGTGTCCAGCAGTGTCCAAACAAGAGCACAGGTATGCAGCAGTGTCCCCCAAAGACACACAGTATCCACAATGCCTGAAATGGGGCAAACCATCCAAATTCTAGGTCCCTCAAATAATGATTTATCGGCCTCTTTCATTAACCTTCCAAACCATTTATGAAATGCAGCTCAACTAACAGCCTTTAGAACATCCTATGGTAATGGATTGCAGGGTGTGAGGATGTGTTGGAAGACAAAATACATTCACCTAGTAGTCCAGAATGGGGGACACAGTAGCTGCAGTGCATGTCCCCAAGTCGCTCAACATTCTGATGGTAGAGACAATGGAACAATGTTTATCACACCCACTGCAGGAAATCTGCCTAGACCTTGAAATCCACACCACTTAGCTGTCTCCTCCTTAGGTCGAAGAGACATAACAGTGGCAGGTAGTGAGGGGGACCCTGAGGGGGGGAGAGCAGATGGCGGGGGGGGGGGGAGAATGTGTGTCTATCCATGTATGGCCCAACCCCTCCTGGATCATGCACTCTAGGCACCTGCCTACCTGTGTAATGGCTGGCCTGGGGCTGCACACCACCAACACTGACAGCACATGTGCATGTTAGCATGGTGTGAGGGGTAGTGAGCAGCACCTGGCTGCAGCAGATGGAAGCCATGCCCTGATGCAGTGCGCCATGTGGTGTATGACATGTGCTTGGGTCAGTGTGATGGGAAGCATTTCATCCTGATGGACTGATCTGACCATGTAGCAGCACTGTGGTGTACCACACACATTTGGTGTGCATGTGAGCAGAGGGTCACAGGTTTGGGTCCCAGCTGTGGATCATACAGTGCATGTCCCTATAGCTACATTTTATCCCACAGTGCAGGTACAACCAAAAATATACAACCCCCAATGAGTTGGCAAGCAAGGGTACAAACACACAGACAAGCCCCTGCTACCCTTAGGTGGATGGAGAGCCCTGCATTGACAGATGAGGCCAAGAAAGTAATAGTACAGCCCCAGTAGCAGCAACAGCATAGTGCCCAAGTATGAAAGGACACAATGGTCATAGGGAAAATGGGGCGAAGGAGGGTGCATGCCGATCATCCAGTGGGGGCTGCTGGGGCACAGTGTGCAGACATTTTCCAGGTGCACACACCCCTTCAAATGGCTCCCGGGGACTGAATTGTGCTGTTGTCACCCTGAACCATCTGAACATATGTGTGCATGCACTCTCACCCCATGCCAAGGTTGCTGCTTGGCTACCTTACATTGCTGCTAGGATGTGTAGTGGCTGCCTGAAAATAGACCTTGCTGCGGCCACAAGATACATCCCTGAACCGATACCCTCCACCATCCCAGGCCACCCATCCCTCCACATCCTACCATGATGCCAACCTGTCAAGATCACTGACCCACCCTATCCAGTGCAACATACATCCAACTTTCACCCATGACCTGCCTGTCATGTCCCATTGAGCAGCCACACATACCACCACAAAACACCACTGGGACACCTACCTGCACCATGGTTACCCAGTCAGATCAATATATGTCCCCATCCTTCACTGATGTACAATACCTGTGGTCCAGCACTAACTCCAATGATCTGCACAGACTCCTGATGTGGCAATCTCCTCTGCTGTCCCCAGCATGCTGGTAGCACACCTTGGCCAGGTCACCATACACCTCCCATGGACCACAATGGATGGATTTCCGCCCCAACCTGATGGTGTATGAACACATGCACACTGTGGGTCAAACACACTCACCCACAGAGCACACCATATACACAGTGCTTGTGTGCTGCCACTGTCTGGCCTCCCCTTTGCACCAATCTGTGCAGGCTCTACAGGGGACCCCAGGGCCCCTGCTTTTGGGTTTGGCATCTAGGGGTGGTAGGCCATGTACCCACCGAGCCACATTGACACTGGTGGGAGGCCAGTCTGGAGCTGCCTACACAGGTTGGTCAACTCACAACCAATGTTCCCTCTACTTTTCTGTAGGTTGTGTGCGCATAAAATATCAGCTGTGCAGCTTTTGAAGGAAGGTTAAATTTTTGTGCGCCACATAACGACACTCGGAGTTATATGCTTTAAAATTTGACTACACGTCAGAATACAGTATGTACACCACATTGATTTTAATCAAATTAAATGAAAATAGACGATTACTAAATGAAGCAGAAATTTTCTAGTAATTACAATCACAACTTTTAAATTTTAAGACATCTGTGTTGTTTTCTATCAGAATCAGAACTGTAATTTTTGTGCGCTTTGTTGTAAAGTATGTGCGCTCCCTCGGCGAGGTGTGTGCGCGTGCACACGCGCACAGCTTAGAAGGAACAGTGCTCACAACCCCTTGTTTGTCATGTCCACACCCCCTGGATGCATCACACCTGTGCAGTTGATATCCTATTTGATCTGGGGGGAATGCATGCCCCGCTGTGCACGTCTCATCTGCTGCATGGGCCATTAGCTATGTACAAGGCTTGCAGCCCTTGCAGCAGGTGACAACTGCCCTGTCGGCAGAGAACATATGTCTGATGTGGAACTCTCTGTTTCCATTCACAGAGCCTGTAGATGTTGCAGATGCCCTGGGAGGCCAGCCAGGTGGCAGCAGCGCCGACCACCAGGCCGTGGAGGTGATTGATGTAGCTGAGAGACCAGTGGTGGAGGAGGAGCCATCACCTGCCACCTGGGATGTGGGAGAGGAGGAGGGGGATAAGGGGGAGAGGGAGGAGGAGGAATGGGAGGGTGAGGTGGAGGAGGCGGAGGGGGGAGGAAGGGGAGGAGATGGTGGGGTCTGAGGAGGAGGAGGGGTGGGAAGAACCCCTGGAGGTATGGGATATGGAAGGGGAGGATAAGTGTGTGGACAGGAGGAGGAGGAGGAAGAGGCCAGGACAGAGGGGCAGCATCCCCACACCTCAAGGGATTCAACCCGCCAGGCATGGCCACATGTGGGCACACACCTGGGACCCATGATTGCAGAGGGCCCAGGGGAGCCCTGCCAGCTGCCCCATGGTCCACCTGCATAGGTGGAGACATTTCCCTTGGTGCCAACCAGTGCCACAGACAGGATGTGCACTGAAGCCACAACCCAGACCCTATACACATGGGGCCTGGGGACAGGGGCCTGGGACCACTCTCTGGCTGTAGCACTGCTGGCCCAGGCACAGGCCCAGCATGCCCAAACTGAGACCATGAGGCAGCTGGTGGATGCCGTGTGCATGGTGGCTCATGAGCTGCAGAGGCTGAGGGATGGGGACCGAGCCTCTGCAGGACATGAGCTATTATGCCATGGAGGCCCCCAGGAGGGGTAGTGCCCCCAGAGGGCTTGGGTGCAGCCCAGTCTTCTGTTCTCGTGGGTCCCAGGTGTTGCCATTACCTAATGGCCAAGAGGGGTCTGTGGTTGGACCAGCCACTGCCACCAATGTAGGCACTGTGTGCCATGCACTGTACATATTGTTGATGTGTGCTCCACGTTGTTTTGATAAATATGTACATAGTTTGTTATAACTCTGGCCTGGTCATGTGTTCTTCTTTGTTACCAACGTGCACATTGGTGCACACATAGCACTGGTTCCCTGGGTTTGTGACAGGCACACATGTGTAAGACACATGGTCCAGTGCAAACAGCAGACAGTAGGGATGGTATGTGTGGTGCTTTTTCCAACCTCCTGGGACCTCCCAGATGATGCCACCTTCCCATACACAGCAGGGGACCTGTTGGTGGCCATGTTCTGCTCACTCAACCAACATGCTTGGGGACCAGGTCATGTCCATGTATACACACATGCCATCGTGGGTGAAATGGTAGTGGACATGTGATAGAGTCATGGAACAACAGAACTGAGTGTGTTCCAGGGGTAGCTGTGGTTCATTGAGCACATCCACTGCTATGGTGAGGGGTGACCCAGCAGGTAAAGGTGTTCAGCACATAGCCTGCAACACCCGTCACCTACACGGTCCCAAGGGAAGGGTGAGGGACATATTGGCAAACACAGTGCACAGGTCAGGAAGGGGATGCATAGAGTATGGACTGTGGGGTGTGCCAGGAACAGGTGAGTGGATAAGCACATTGACGGCATAGGACACATGCCATTATGAGGAGGATCCCAGAGGGCATGGAGATGATGACTATGTAGCCACACAACAGCAATGGACTGTATGTTCATGTCATTTTGCATGGGTGAGTCGAGGGGGTATGGGACATATATGGGAGTGACAGGTGGGGTTGTGATGTTGGACACCTGAGGGGAGGGGTACCCATGACATGTCCACCTAGGTGGGTGCATGCTCAGATCCATATCAGGTAGGAGTCTCTACTAGTTCCTTGCTGTGGTACTGAAAAACACAGATAGGAGTACATGTTTTTAATTGTGGGTGTGTCAACAGGCTACTGCTTTGGCTGGTGCCCGTTACCCCTCTGGCCATGTTCATGGTTGGCCATGACCATGTTGTCCTGGCCCCCGACCAGTCCTTGCTGTTGGTGGTGCTGGTGCCGGTGGCTGCTGCCTGCCTGCCATAACAGCCTGGAGGTCTGTCTATCTATTTATTGCAGCTGTAAGGCCTACAGGCCCTCTGCCATTGCTGAAATGGCCTGCACATGCAGCAGGTACACCTCATGGATTCATTACAGATCTTGGCGGATACCCTGCAGCTCCTGGCAGATACCTGTGGAATGAGGTTTGTGAATAGTGAGGCAGTGTGCGTACAGCTGCCCTGCAAACACATGCAAATGGGGGCTCAGGGATGACAGAGACCTGGAATCCTGGCAACATACGCTGTTTGTAGCTGTCAGTGGTGACAGGTCTGCTCATGGTGTGCATTCCATTCCCCCCCACATGTTGGCAACTGCACCCTGTCACACAACGTGTCACATGGTGATCTGTCACCCACCTGACAGGTCTTCATTGGTTGATGTGTGGTCCACCAGCCCATGTATCATATCCTGCAGTAACTCAGGATAGCCTGCCAGATGTTCGGGGTGCAGACATGGTTGGTGCAGGGCCTGGTTTACTCTGCAGCTCAAGTGGCACTGGTGTAGTACAGGGACATGTAACATCATATCCACTGCTACTGGCCGTCAGGTGGAGGCTGATGTCATCCTTCTGCTCCTCCCCAGCATCATCCAGCTCAGACTCTGACTGCACCACACCAATCCTTCTTGAAAGCTAAGCACTTTTTTTACAATTTAACAACAGTTTTCGAATTATCCTCTGAAGCTATTTTTACCTACGCGTTTGGTAGCAGGTATTTAAAATAAAGGTCGTTGATGTTAATAGGGCTGTAAGTCCATTGGATGATAATATGATAAGTCTATTGGCTGCCCATGTGTACTGAGACCTTCCGCTACCATTCTAACAGTGTATGGTATTTGTAAATGGGGATAGTACTTGAATTGTATAAAATTTACCAAGTCTTTGGAGAGTTACGTTCTCTACTTTCAAGGTGTGGTGCAGAGGTTTTTCTATATATTGATTATATCCCTCTGGCAAAAGAGACCATTTATCGAGTCGTGATGTATGTAGAGGCCAAAGAAAATATACAGATCACACATGCTCTGAAAGAGGGTGAAAAAAAGGTGGGGTCTTATTTTCTTGATGGTTATGCAGTGATCGATGGGGTAGAAACAGCTTTTGAATTTAATGGATGTTTTCATCACAGCTGTCTGAGTTGTTATAACGATAAAGACCAGAATCCTGTAAAAGCCACAACTTTTCGTTTTCTTTATTACAAATCACGGCTAAAAGCTGCATTCCTGGAAAGCCAGGGGTTCAAGGTCATAAGTCTATGGGAGCATGAGTGGAAGCGGACGATAAAAGAAAATGATAGGGGCTGTACAGATTTCCTGACTGGCTCTGCATTACCACAACCTCCGATTCCACGAGATGCCCTTTTTGGGGGGTAGAACAAATGCCATTTGTCTGTACTACAAAACAAAACCTAGGGAAAAAATACACTACTATGATTTTATTAGTCTATACCATTTTGTTAGTAAAACAAAGGAATATACAATAGGCCATCCACAAATCATTTATGACAAATTTGGTCCCCCCACAAATTATTTTGGTTCTATAAAAGCAAAAGTATATCCTCCACGAAAGCTCTTTTTCTCGGTGTTACCCATGCGGTTGGGTGGTAAACTTACTTTTCCTCTGTGTCATATGGGTGCTGACACATGGCAACATTGCGATATTTCAAAGTCAAGGTGGTGTTTGGAACCCATCTTTGGGTGATTATTTAGGCGAGCTCACAAGCAAGATAACCACAGACGAACATATCACAGAGTTTGTATCAGCGGAGCCTAAAACATATGGTTACAAGCTCTCATACTCTTCACAACAGCACGCAATACCCTCCTCACACCAAATACCTTCCTCACACCCTTCACAAGTACCATACAGCACTCACTTCCCCCAACCGACCACAACACTCATAGAGATGCCTCATAGCCATACAAACCTCTTCTCACATCACTCCCATCTCCATCACCCCTGATACAACAACAGTGTCACCAGCAATGTTGCCAATAAGCTACGCTGGGTCCGCCGCCAACATTCCTACCGGCAGTTACAAAATATTCTTGCAGAAAAAAAAGCAGATACATTTAGCTATCACAATATATCAGAAACAAACAAGGTAATACATAAGCAAAACAAAATATCTACTCACCCTAGCCCACAAAGTGAGGGGGACAGTACACTATTTTAATTTAATCATAAACCAAAGGAGAGAAAGAAATATATACAACAAACCAAACCCGATTCCTAAATTTAAGAGAGCAGAGGTGAGGCACCAATGGAGGACTCTAGGCATCTAGCATTAATGAAAGCAGTTAGTTGAGAGGGTTCATAAAAAATATAGGAAACAGAGTGGTACTTCACCAAACACTTACATGGATGTTTTAAGAAAAAGAGCCCTCCCAACTGTAAAACACCAGGACGCAGCAGCAGAAAATCCCTGTGGCGTTTCTGGGTTTCCCTAGCTAAATCCGGGTAAATATGAACCATTAATCCTTTAAATAGTAAATTTTGCTTCCTAAAGAAAAGTTTTAAAAGCCACTGTCTGAGAGTAAAGCAAAGGTAACCAATAAAGTAGAGGGAGCTGGAGGTTCACAATCAGATTGCTCCAATAAATCAGTAACATTCAATACATTCCCTTGTTCCGGATCCCCCCCTAAATGAACCAAACCAGATGACAACTTTGCCTTAGGTAAATAGTAAATCTTAACCAACGGTGGTATTAATTCAGGGGAAACCTCCAACACATCAACCAAGTATTGTTTGAACATTTCTCTAGGGGGCACAGTAAGAAGCCTAGGGAAATTGATTAATCTTAAATTATTAACTCTAGACAAATTGTCCAAGTGTTCCAACTTAATTTGTACAGAAGAAAAGTTCTTCTTAAATGCATCTGATTGGTCTTCAAGAAGAGAAACTTTCCTCCGGGTTTCGGTCAATTCAGATTGTACTTCCATAACCTTCTGCTCCATCTCCTTAACTTCAGTCACTGAATTAGTCACCTTCCGATCCAACAATGTTATCTGTGGGACCAAGGCTTCTCCCAAGGATAGGATAGAATAGAATCTTTCAGGAAATGAAAAAAGAGCCAAACGACGAAACCTGGAAACAGCACAAGCACTGGCAAGTCAAATGCAAGGCGTTGATAAGGCAGGCAAAGGGAGAATTTGAGAAGAAGCTTGCTGCGGAAGCAAAAACGCGAAATAAAGACCTTTTCAAGTACATTCGTAGCAAAAAACCTGTGAGAGAGTCAGTTGGTCCATTAGATGATAAAGGGGTTAAAGGAGCACTAAGAGGCGACAAGGCGATAGCGGAGAGACTGAATGAATTCTTTGCTTTGGTCTTTACTGAGGAAGATGTAGGGATGTTACCAATGACTGAAGTGGTATTTAAAGGTGTGGAAGAATTGAAGGAAATATCGATTCATCGGGAAGATGTCTTACAACTATTAGATAAACTGAAGAGTAGCAAATCACCTGGGCCAGATGGTATACATCCAAAGGTGTTGAAAGAACTGAAATATGAGATTTTATTTTATTTATTTATTTATTTACAGTTTCTTTTATACCGCGCTATTTGACATCAGTGCGGTTTACAATGAACAGAAAACTACACGTCACAAAGATTGATCAGTGCTTACAATGAACAGGACAATAAGCTGGGTATACATTAAACAGGTTGGGTATACATTAAACAGATTGCAGAACTGCTATCAGTAATCTTTAAAATCTCTCCCGATTCGGGGTAGAGCCCTGCTTAGGCACTCCAGCCCATTCGGGGCTGTGGGAGGAGGAGCAGAGGCCCTTTAAAAGGCAGCCCGCGTTCGGCGGGAACAGCACCATCTTTAAAATCTCTCCCGATTCGGGGTAGAGCCCTGCTTAGGCACTCCAGCCCATTCGGGGCTGTGGGAGGAGGAGCAGAGGCCCTTTCAAAGGCAGCCCGCGTTCGGCGGGAACAGCACCATCTTTAAAATCTCTCCCGATTCGGGGTAGAGCCCTGCTTAGGCACTCCAGCCCATTCGGGGCTGTGGGAGGAGGAGCAGAGGCCCTTTAAAAGGCAGCCCGCGTTCGGCGGGAACAGCACCATCTTTAAAATCTCTCCCGATTCGGGGTAGAGCCCTGCTTAGGCACTCCAGCCCATTCGGGGCTGTGGGAGGAGGAGCAGAGGCCCTTTAAAAGGCAGCCCGCGTTCGGCGGGAACAGCACCATCTTTAAAATCTCTCCCGATTCGGGGTAGAGCCCTGCTTAGGCACTCCAGCCCAGAGCGGGCTGTGGGTGGAGTAGCTGAGGCCCTTTTAAAGGCAGCCCGCGTTCGGCGGGAACAGCACCATCTTTAAAATCTCTCCCGATTCGGGGTAGAGCCCTGCTTAGGCACTCCAGCCCATTCGGGGCTGTGGGAGGAGGAGCAGAGGCCCTTTAAAAGGCAGCCCGCGTTCGGCGGGAACAGCACCATCTTTAAAATCTCTCCCGATTCGGGGTAGAGCCCTGCTTAGGCACTCCAGCCATTCGGGGCTGTGGGAGGAGGAGCAGAGGCCCTTTAAAAGGCAGCCCGCGTTCGGCGGGAACAGCACCATCTTTAAAATCTCTCCCGATTCGGGGTAGAGCCCTGCTTAGGCACTCCAGCCCATTCGGGGCTGTGGGAGGAGGAGCAGAGGCCCTTTAAAAGGCAGCCCGCTTTAGGCTGGAACAGCACCATCTTTAAAATCTCTCTCCCGATTCGGGGTAGAGCCCTGCTTAGGCACTCCAGCCCATTCGGGGCTGTGGGAGGAGGAGCAGAGGCCCTTTAAAAGGCAGCCCGCGTTCGGCGGGAACAGCACCATCTTTAAAATCTCTCCCGATTCGGGGTAGAGCCCTGCTTAGGCACTCCAGCCCATTCGGGGCTGTGGGAGGAGGAGAGCAGAGGCCCTTAAAAAGGCAGCCCGCTTTCGGCGGGAACAGCACCATCTTTAAAATCTCTCCCGATTCGGGGTAGAGCCCTGCTTAGGCACTCCAGCCCATTCGGGGCTGTGGGAGGAGGAGCAGAGGCCCTTTAAAAGGCAGCCCGCGTTCGGCGGGAACAGCACCATCTTTAAAATCTCTCCCGATTCGGGGTAGAGCCCTGCTTAGGCACTCCAGCCCATTCGGGGCTGTGGGAGGAGGAGCAGAGGCCCTTTAAAAGGCAGCCCGCGTTCGGCGGGAACAGCACCATCTTTAAAATCTCTCCCGATTCGGGGTAGAGCCCTGCTTAGGCACTCCAGCCCATTCGGGGCTGTGGGAGGAGGAGCAGAGGCCCTTTAAAAGGCAGCCCGCGTTCGGCGGGAACAGCACCATCTTTAAAATCTCTCCCGATTCGGGGTAGAGCCCTGCTTAGGCACTCCAGCCCATTCGGGGCTGTGGGAGGAGGAGCAGAGGCCCTTTAAAAGGCAGCCCGCGTTCGGCGGGAACAGCACCATCTTTAAAATCTCTCCCGATTCGGGGTAGAGCCCTGCTTAGGCACTCCAGCCCATTCGGGGCTGTGGGAGGAGGAGCAGAGGCCCTTTAAAAGGCAGCCCGCGTTCGGCGGGAACAGCACCATCTTTAAAATCTCTCCCGATTCGGGGTAGAGCCCTGCTTAGGCACTCCAGCCCATTCGGGGCTGTGGGAGGAGGAGCAGAGGCCCTTTAAAAGGCAGCCCGCGTTCGGCGGGAACAGCACCATCTTTAAAATCTCTCCCGATTCGGGGTAGAGCCCTGCTTAGGCACTCCAGCCCATTCGGGGCTGTGGGAGGAGGAGCAGAGGCCCTTTAAAAGGCAGCCCGCGTTCGGCGGGAACAGCACCATCTTTAAAATCTCTCGCGAGGAGGTGGAGAGCCCTGCTTAGGCAGTACAGCCCAATCGGGGCTGTGGGAGGAGGAGCAGAGGCCCTTTAAAAGGCAGCCCGCGTTCGGCGGGAACAGCACCATTTTTAAAATCTCTCCCGATTCGGGGTAGAGCCCTGCTTAGGCACTCCAGCCCATTCGGGGCTGTGGGAGGAGGAGCAGAGGCCCTTTAAAAGGCAGCCCGCGTTCGGCGGGAACAGCACCATCTTTAAAATCTCTCCCGATTCGGGGTAGAGCCCTGCTTAGGCACTCCAGCCCATTCGGGGCTGTGGGAGGAGGAGCAGAGGCCCTTTAAAAGGCAGCCCGCGTTCGGCGGCGGGAACAGCACCATCTTTAAAATCTCTCCCGATTCGGGGTAGAGCCCTGCTTAGGCACTCCAGCCCATTCGGGGCTGTGGGAGGAGGAGCAGAGGCCCTTTAAAAGGCAGCCCGCGTTCGGCGGGAACAGCACCATCTTTAAAATCTCTCCCGATTCGGGGTAGAGCCCTGCTTAGGCACTCCAGCCCATTCGGGGCTGTGGGAGGAGGAGCAGAGGCCCTTTAAAAGGCAGCCCGCGTTCGGCGGGAACAGCACCATCTTTAAAATCTCTCCCGATTCGGGGTAGAGCCCTGCTTAGGCACTCCAGCCCATTCGGGGCTGTGGGAGGAGGAGCAGAGGCCCTTTAAAAGGCAGCCCGCGTTCGGCGGGAACAGCACCATCTTTAAAATCTCTCCCGATTCGGGGTAGAGCCCTGCTTAGGCACTCCAGCCCTTTAGTGCAGGGGGGAGGAGGAGAAGAGGCCCTTTAAAAGGCAGCCCGCGTTCGGCGGGAACAGCACCATCTTTAAAATCTCTCCCGATTCGGGGTAGAGCCCTGCTTAGGCACTCCAGCCCATTCGGGGCTGTGGGAGGAGGAGCAGAGGCCCTTTAAAAGGCAGCCTGCCTCCGGCAGGCCCGCGCCTGTCGGGCCCGCGCCTGAGGGCCTCGCCAGAGGGCCCTTGGGCGCGGCCCTTAGGCAGTGGCCTTCGGCTAAGGTATGGTACTACTCCGCACAACCCCTGAAGTACCCGATATCCAACAAACAAGAGTCAGGAACTTCTACCATCTACGCTCCGATCCTGAAGAAAGCTGCAACCGTGCCTTGAGATTCAAACCCTCTAACTGTCCACTACCTGCCTATATACTGCAAGTATTCCAACTACAGCCTTTTATGGACACTATTCTTTCACTCTTTCAGCTGCTCTTTACCCTGAAATTGTAATTTGTTACATAATTGCTCAAATGTCTCTACATGTAGATATTTAGTCACTGTTATTCCTTGCAATTGCTCTATTTGCCACAAAAGTATCTACTACAATTCATTGATACTTGCCACTGTTTTTACCTTGCAATTGTATCAATTCCAACTAAAATAAAAGAAAAATATTTATCTGCTACCTACCTCTCACTTGCAAGTCTCACCTGCTACTTCTCATCTCAGATTTAGTGCTGTTGTCATTAGTAAGTTTCAGATATATTACAGTCGTCTGTAATTCATCTTAGATATATTCCTACCATTTGTGACTCACCCTAGATTTATTAATTACCGTTATCAGTATCTCAATTTGAAATATCACTACGATCTGTGTTTCATCTTAAATATATTACTGTTGTCAGTAACTCACTTCTAATTTACTGAAGTGACCGCATTTTCATCTACTTTTCTTTACTGTTAAGCTTTATTCTGTGTAGGTATACACATTCAATCCATACTTAAGAGTTGAACACTGCCAGAAATACTGTGTTATTGTATGATACACTGAGCCTGTTTGCTGGTTGCACAATACACAAGCTAAGATCCAGTCAGCCCTAACGTGCCAAAACCCCTCTATTCGCCTCCCGAATAAGCCTCATACCTCACAGGGTTAAAATGGAAGACGTGATCATCAGGTTAATGTGCCTTTTCCTACTTATTATAACGCTACCATCTAATATATTGGCCCTCACCACCTCACAAAACCACATTCCTATTGTACTATCTAGTGAGAGAAAATGGTCAGGAAACTCTTATTACAACCCACGTGGGACCAACCTTCCGCACCGCAACCTCCTATTGCATGTCCCACTACAATACAACACGAAAACTAGACAAACTAAAAACATCTACCCTAGTAGTCTGAAGTGTGCACTTATAAATGCCCGCTCACTTCGAAACAAGTGGCCAGTGATCACAGATGTAATAATATCCCACCAGCTAGACATCCTCATGGTCACTGAAACGTGGCTCTCAGCTGAAGACAATATCATCCTCAACCAGCTTCTCCCACCTAACTTTACAGCATTCACTGGACACAGACAAAACAAAAAAGGCGGAGGAGTACTTATCATCACCAAAGCTGACCTCCAGTTCAAAATGGATGAATCCAACAGTAACAACCATCTAGAAACAGTATCAGTCTCAAACAACACATGCTCCATAAATTTGGTCTATAGATCACCATCAGGAGATCCAGACGACCTAGCAACCATAATAAATCTGGCATCCTTCACCCAGGGTCCAAATAAACCTAATTGGATCGTAGGAGATATCAACCTACCATCATTACAGGACACTCAAGCAACAGCGTTTCTAGATGCCCTAGATAGCCTAGGATACACACAAATGGTGCAAGAACCTACTCATGAGAAAGGCAATATTCTTGACCTCATATTCGCACCGCAGCTAAGTTTGGATCAACCACAAAACATTATGCTATCGATAACTGCAGTCCCTTGGACTGACCACAAACTCATCACCTTTCAGATGCCTACCACTAACTGTTCACACAAGACAAAAACAGATGAAAGCAGGCCCGCTAACTCAACTATCAGAAGCTTCCACCCATTTAACAGAGAACGCATCCTCACTGAAATGAGCACACTCTTTGATGACACCTCACTAAGCCTAGATGAGGTGATCTCCTCCTGGAACAAAAAACTCAGCACAATCGCTATCCGCCCTCCAACGAACAAGAACCCAAAGAAGAGATCTACAGCCCCATGGTTCACAGCCGATTTAAAAACCTCACTAACCATTTTAAGAAGGCTAGAAAAACGATGGAGAAAGTCACGTACTAGCAGTGACCAATCAGCTTACATCCAACACCTGTCTGAGCATCGTAAAGCCATCTCAGATAAAATCAGACAACACCACACAGATACCCTGAAACGGTCATTGAATAAACCTCACGACTTGTTTAACTGAGTTAAAACGCTTGCCAAAGAGCCAACCCCTGAGCACCACAGCAGGATCCATCCACAGGACTATGCAATTTACATGCAATCTAAAATGTGCAAGACTAACAAAATATTAATACCGGACTCTCCTGATGAACAAGACTACCCAGTATCACTGGCATCATTCTCTACCCCCTCGAAGAAAACTATTGAAGATACTATTCTAGCTCTGAACACAACCACTGCTCACACAGACCCTTGCCCTGCGCACTGGATAAAGGACCTGCGATGTGACATATCCTCAACTATAGCTAAAATCTTAAACTATTCCTTCACCACTGGCTCCTTCCCCGCTACGCTCAAGCAGACCTCTGTAAGACCGCTGTTAAAGAACACCAAACTTGATCCTCAAAAAGTAGAATCTTATAGGCCCATATCTAGCATACCTATGCTAGCAAAAATCATTGAGAAAATAGTGCACAGGCAATTACAGGATCATATAGACACCTCAGCCCCTCTGGATCCAGCTCAACATGGTTTCAGAGAGTCCCATGGAGTAGAAACACTACTCACAACACTCCTCAACAACATAATCTCGGGTGTGGATAACATACGCCAGGGTTTCGCTCTCGTCTTCCTAGACATAGCAGCGGCTTTTGACTCGGTATGCCACGAAATTCTCATCTGCCGGCTAAGGGAAAAAGGCATTGGTGGAACAGCACTCGAATGGTGTAAATCTTACCTGTCCGATAGATGGCAGCATGTCCGAGTCGATGGGGACACATCTGAACCTTTCCAACAAAGTCAAGGTGTACCTCAAGGATCCTCCTTATCTGCATTGATGTTTAATATATACATCCAACCCATCTGCGACATCATCAGATCCTTTAATGTCAGTTTAACATGATATATGCAGACGATGTACTACTATATATGCCAATATCATTGGATTGCCTAGACCTCACCCCGCTGACTAACTGCTTTGACACCATATCAGAGTGGCTCTTATCACAAAACCTGAGAATACAACACAAAAAGACGGAAGTACTGTTCGTCTCGAGGAACACCAGTTTCACCCCTCCGAGTTGTATTAACGTAAAGGATGCCCAACTCCAAGTAAAACCGGCAATACGCTACCTTGGAGTAACGCTGGACCAAAACCTTGACATGAAGAACCACATAGCCAATACAGTCAAGGCAATCTACTTTAAAATCAGATCCCTCAGACACCTACGCATGCTACTTGAACCGGATGACTTCCGAACCATTTATCAAGCCCTTATACTCCCCCATTTCGACTTCTCAAACTCCATACTACAAGGACTCCCCCGGTCCACCCTGAGCCCCCTGCAACTAGCCATGAATAGTGCAGCAAGGGTACTCCTCGGGGCATCCAGGAGAGATCACGTAACACCCCTTCTAAAACAGCTACACTGGCTCCCCATGCAAGCAAGGATCAGCTTCAAGACCTTACTGCTAACATTCAAAGCGGCTAAGGGACTCACCTCTTCCTCTCTCTCCAACCTCATACAACCACTCGCACCAAACAGGCCACGAAGAACAGCAGAATTAAACACACTAGTTATCCCAAATGATACCACAAGATGCACTAGATCAACAGCCACCAGAGCCTTCCAATTCTGTGCCCCAACTCTATGGAACACCTTACCAGCACAAATCAGAGCAACACCTAATCTGAGTCAGTTCAGAAAGGCACTGAAACATTTCCTCTTCCTTAAATATCTCATTGACAGCTCCGAACATAACCCCCAGGCAAATAGCAGAAGTGGTCAAACAGATAGAACCTCGCAACAGGCCAACTTCACAATGTAAATAGTAAGTTGTTCCATGTACTATTGTACCACCATTGTATATAGTTAACCAGGATATCCTTTATCAGATAACCCTCATTGTATTTAGTTTCCCCTATTTCGCCAAGTTATACTTCCTGTTAAATGTAATGACCAGACATATGTAAATTGTCGGATGTTTTTTGTTCAATGTAAACCGCGCTGATGTCTAATAGTGCGGTATATAAGAATTGTTAATAAATAAATAAATAAATAAAATCATCTCTAATACCTGAAGATTGAAGGATCGCCAATGTAACACCAATTTTTAAAAAGGGTTCCAGGGGTGATCCGGGAAACTACAGACCGGTGAGCCTGACGTCAGTACCGGGAAAAATGGTAGAAACCATCATAATGAATAAAATTACTCAGCATGTAGATAGTCACAACCTAATGGGAGACAGCCAACATGGCTTTAGACAAGGAAGATCTTGTCTTACTAATCTGTTATGTTTTTTTGAAGGAGTGAATAAACAGGTGGACAAAAGAGAGTCGGTTGATATTGTGTATCTAGACTTTCAGAAAGCCTTTGACAAGGTCCCTCATCAGAGACTTTTGGCAAAACTAAAGAGTCATGGGATAGGAGGCAGTGTACTATTGTGGATCAGGAACTGGTTAAAAGATAGAAAGCAGAGGGTAGGGCTAAATGGCCAATTTTCCCAATGGAGAAAGGTGAATAGTGGTGTACCCCAGGGATCTGTGCTGGGTCCGCTGCTTTTTGACATATTCATAAATGACCTGGAAAGTGGAATAACGAGTGAGGTTATCAAATTTGCAGATGATACAAAACTATTTAAAGTTGTTAAAACCCAAGAGGATTGTGAAAAATTGCAAGAGGATCTTGATAAATTGGAATACTGGGCATCAAAATGGCAGATGAAATTTAATGTGGGCAAGTGCAAGGTTATGCACCTAGGGAAGAACAACCCAAACTATGGTTACACGATGCAAGGTTTCACATTAGGAACCACCACCCAGGAAAAAGATTTAGGCATCATTGTGGATACCATGTTAAAACCCTCGGCCCAGTGTGCAGCGGCGGCCAAGAGAGCAAATAGAATACTAGGTATGATAAGGAAAGGAATGGAAAATAAAACAAAAGATATTATAATGCCTCTATATCGTTCCATGGTGAGACCGCACCTTGAATATTGTGTGCAATTCTGGTCGCCGTATCTTAAAAAGGATATAGCGATTTTAGAAAAGGTACAGAGAAGAGCCACCAAAATGGTAAAGGGGATGGAAGGATACTCCTATGAAGAAAGGCTAAAAAGGTTAGGGCTCTTTAACCTGGAAAAGAGACGGCTGAGGGGAGATATGATAGAAGTCTATAAATTAATGAACGGAGTGGAACGGGTAAACGTAGATCGATTGTTTACCTTATCAGAATATAGAAAGACTAGGGGACATGCAATGAAGCTACAGGGTAAACTATTTAAGACTAATAAAAGAAAATATTTTTTCACTCAACGTGTAATCAAACTCTGGAATTTGTTACCGGAGGATGTAGTAAAGGCTGTTAGTGTAGCTGGGTTTAAAAAAGGTTTGGACAAGTTCCTGGAGGAAAGGTCCATAAGAACATAAGAACATAAGATATGCCATACTGGGTCAGACCAAGGTCCATCAAGCCCAGTATTCTGTGTCCAACAGTGGCCAATCTAGGTCATACGTACCTAGCAGTTTCCCCAAGGGACACAGGTTCCACAATGCTTGTATTGGTTCAAGCATTGATATCCTGGGTCCCTTCTTAATAATGGTTTATGGACCTTTCCTCCAGGAACTTGTCCAAACCTTTTTTAAACCCAGCTACACTAACAGCCTTTACTACATCCTCCGGTAACAAATTCCAGAGTTTGATTACACGTTGAGTGAAAAAATATTTTCTTTTATTAGTCTTAAATAGTTTACCCTGTAGCTTCATTGCATGTCCCCTAGTCTTTCTATATTCTGATAAGGTAAACAATCGATCTACGTTTACCCGTTCCACTCCGTTCATTAATTTATAGACTTCTATCATATCTCCCCTCAGCCGTCTCTTTTCCAGGTTAAAGAGCCCCAACCTTTTTAGCCTTTCTTCATAGGAGTAGCCTTCCATCCCCTTTACCATTTTGGTGGCTCTTCTCTGAACCTTTTCTAAAATTGCTATATCCTTTTTAAGATATGGCGACCAGAATTGCACACAATATTCAAGGTGCGGTCTCACCATGGAACGATATAGAGGCATTATAATATCTTTTGTTTTATTTTCCATTCCTTTCCTTATCATACCTAGCATTCTATTTGCTCTCTTGGCCGCCGCTGCACACTGGGCCGAGGGTTTTAACATGGTATCCACAAGGACGCCTAAATCTTTTTCTTGGGTGGTGGTTCCTAATGTGGAACCTTGCATCGTGTAACCATAGTTTGGGTTGTTCTTCCCTAGGTGCATAACCTTGCACTTCTCCACATTAAATTTCATCTGCCATTTTGATGCCCAGTCTTCCAATTTATCAAGATCCTCTTGCAATTTTCCACAATCCTCCTGGGTTTTAACAACTTTAAATAGTTTTGTGTCATCAGCAAATTTGATAACCTCACTCGTTATTCCACTTTCCAGGTCATTTATGAATATGTCAAAAAGCAGCGGACCCAGCACAGATCCCTGGGGTACACCACTATTCACCTTTCTCCATTGGGAAAATTGGCCATTTAGCCCTACCCTCTGCTTTCTATCTTTTAACCAGTTCCTGATCCACAGTAGTACACTGCCTCCTATCCCATGACTCTTTAGTTTTGCCAAAAGTCTCTCATGAGGGACCTTGTCAAAGGCTTTCTGAAAGTCCAGATACACAATATCAACCGACTCACCTTTGTCCACCTGTTTATTCACTCCTTCAAAAAACATAACAGATTAGTAAGACAAGATCTTCCTTGTCTAAAGCCATGTTGGCTGTCTCCCATTAGGTCATGACTATCTATATGCTGAGTAATTTTATTCTTTATGATGGTTTCTACCATTTTTCCCGGTACTGATGTCAGGCTCACCGGTCTGTAGTTTCCCGGATCACCCCTCGAACCCTTTTTAAAAATTGGTGTTACATTGGCGATCCTCCAATCCTCAGGTATTAGAGATGATTTTAATGATAGTTCACAGATTACTGATAGCAGGTCTGCAATCTCAAATTTCAGTTCTTTCAACACCCTTGGATGTATACCATCCGGCCCAGGTGATTTGCTACTCTTCAGTTTATCTAATAGTTGTAGGACATCTTCCCGATGTATCGATATTTCCTTCAATTCTTCCACACCTTTAAATACCACTTCAGTCGTGGGTAACATCCCTACATCTTCCTCAGTAAAGACCGAAGCAAAGAATTCATTCAGTCTCTCCGCTATCGCCTTGTCGCCTCTTAGTGCTCCTTTAACCCCTTTATCATCTAATGGACCAACTGACTCTCTCACGGGTTTCTTGCTACGAATGTACTTGAAAAGGTCTTTATTTCGCGTTTTTGCTTCTGCAGCAAGCTTCTTCTCAAATTCTCTCTTTGCCTGCCTTATCAATGCCTTGCATTTGACTTGCCAGTGCTTGTGCTGTTTCCAGGTTTCATCATTTGGCTCTTTTTTCCATTTCTTGAAAGATGCTTTTTTGGCAACAACAGCCTCTCTGACCTCAGCTTTAAACCATGCTGGCAATTTTTTGGACTTCCTTCCACTTTTCTTAAAGCGTGGAATACAGCTGGTCTGGGCTTCCAAGATAGTATTTTTCAACAACACCCAAGCTTGATGTACGTCTTTAACCTTTGCAACTGCTCCTTTTAGTTTTTTTCTTAACTGTTTTCCTCATTCTATCATAGTCTCCCTTTCGAAAGTTAAAGGGTAGTACTGTGGATTTCCTTACTATCCCTCCTCCACTAATTAAATCAAAGGCGATCATGCTATGATCACTATTGCCAAGTGGCCCCAACACCCTTATCTCTTGCACTACATCTGGTGTTCCACTAAGGACTAGGTCTAATATTGCTTCCCCTCTGGTCGGTTCATGAACCAGCTGCTCCATAAACCATTATTAAGAAGTGACCGAAGATATCAATGCTTGACCCAGTACAAGCATTGTGGAACTTGTGTCTCTTGGGGAAACTGCTAGGTACATATGACCTAGATTGGCCACTGTTGGAAACAGAATACTGGGCTTGATGGACCTTGGTCTGACCCAGTATGGCATTTCTTATGTTCTTATGTTCTTATGTAATAGCCTGCCAGATAGCCTCCAAAGTAATGTTTACTGGCTGCTGAAGAGAGAAAACTGAGTCTGGATCAGCAGATGTTGAAAAGGCTTCCATTCTTGCTGGCGTCTCTCCTCCACACATAGCAGAGAACTCCTGCTCTGCACCGACCTCACTCAATGGCGCTGAAGCTGGAACAGAGCTGTGCAGCCCTAAGACTTCACTCTCCCGCTTCCGCGGACTCTCCACTCCTGGCCCTCTCGAGCTACTAGCTTCACTCTGCAATAGAGGAGAACCAAGCTCCAGGAAGCCCTCAGGCAAGGACTGCCCACAGAAGACTTTCGGCGCTGGGCTCAATGGAGAGCCAGATGTAGCCGAAGCAGCTGCTGAGTCACCCAACTCCGGAAAGGTTGCAGCTCGGCGGTCGTCCCCAACAACCGGGTCCCGGGCAGCGCGAACAACAAAAGAGTCAAGAGGTCCCACAGCAACCGGTGTAGAGGTTAGAGGGGGCTGGGAGGGCAACGACCCACCTTTCCCCTTACGTTTCCTGCCCATAGGGCTCCAAAAGAAAAACGCGCTTATTCCGGACAAACAGCGACCGCCATCTTAGTCAAAGCAACGCCCCCTGAACTGGTCCTTTTAGTTTTTTCTTAACTATTTTCCTTATTTTTTCATAGTCTCTCTTTGAAAGTTAAAAGGTAGTACTGTGGATTTCCTTACCATCCCTCCTCCATTGATTAAATCAAACAATATCATGCTATGATCACTATTGCCAAGTGGCCCCAGCACCCTTATCTCTTGCACCAGATCTGGTGTTCCACTAAGGACTACGTCCAAAATGGCTTCCCCTCTGGTCGGTTCATGAATCAGTTGCTCCAAGAAGCAGTCATTTATTTTGTCTAGAAACTTTATCTCTCTAGCATGTCCTGCCATGACACTGACCCAGTCAATACTGGGGTAATTGAAATCACCCATTATTATTACTGTTCTGTAACTTTGGTTAGCTTCCCTGATTTCTTTGAGTATTTCATCGTCCATTTGTTCATTCTGGCCAGGCGGTCGATAGTACAACGCCACTGCCATCGCCTTCCCCTTCCCCTTTTTACATGGAATTTCAATCCATAGAGATTCTTCAGCGAATTTTGTTTCCTCCAATACTTTAATCCTTTGTAACTCAATGCCCTTTCTGACATAGAGCGTAACTCCTTCACCAATTTGATCAGCTCTATCATTACGATTTAGTTTGTACCCAGGTATCACAGTGACCCACTGGTTGTCCTCCTTCCACCATATCTCTGATATACCAATCATATCTAACTTCTCATTTAGTGCTATATAGTCTAACTCGCCCATCTTATTTTTTAGACTTCTAGCATTTGCATACAAGCATTTTAGAGACTGTATTTTATTCATATTAATCTAGTTATCGGTAGGCAGGGGCAATTTGGAATCTTTAAGCTCTATCTGCTCTGTACTCAATGGCATTTGGTCTACCTTTGTCTTTATTGGAACCTCTCTGCTGATGTGCCCTAACTTCATTTTTTTGGTAGTATCATTCAAGGATACATTGTTCCAAACCATGCGCTCTTGGATGACTATCGGCTTTCCCCTATTATCTAGTTTAAAAGTTGCTCTATCTCCTTTTTAAAGGTTAATGCCAGCTGCCTGGTTTCATCCCAGTTAAGGTGAAGCCCATCCCTTCGGACGAGCCCCTCCTTTCTCCAGAATGTTCCCTATTTCCTAACAAATCCAAAACCCTTATCCTTGCACTATCGTCTCATCCACTCATTGAGACTCTGGAGCTCTGCCTGCATTTTGGGTCCTGCGCGTGGAACGAGAAGCATTTTGGAGAATGCTACCCTGGAAGTTCTGGATTTCAACTTCCTACCTAAAAGCCTAAATTTAGCCTCCAGAACCTCCCTACCACATTGTCATTAGTACCGACATGTACCAAGACAGCAGAGTCCTCCCCAGCACTATCTAAGACCTTATCTAGGTGGCACATGAGGTCTGCTACCTTGGCCCCAGGCAGGCATGTTACCAGGCGATCCTTAGGTCCACCAGCCACCCAGCTATCTACATGCCTAATGATCAAATCTCCAACTATAACGGATGTCCTAACCCTTTTCTCATGGGCACATGGTTCCGGAGAAACTTCCTCTGTGTGAGAGGGTTTTACATCACCTGGAAGACAGGTCCTAGCCATAGGATCACTTCCTGCCACGCCAGGGTGATGCTCTCCTGTCACGTGACCTCTCTCCTCTATGGCAACAGGGATGCTGCCAAACTGGAGGTGGAACTTCAGGACTATATCCCTGTAGGTCTCATCTATGTATCTCTCTGTCTTCCTTATGTCTTCCAAGTCTGCTACTCTTGCCTCCTGAGATCGGACTCATTCCCTGAGAGCAAAGAGCTCCTTGCACCTTGTGCACACGTAAGACCCCTCACCAACTGGGAGAAAATGATTCATGTGACACTCAATGCAAAAGAGTGTAAAGCTCCCATCTTGCTGCTGGACTGCTGTGTGCATCTTCGTTTTAAGGTTGTATTTAGATATTTAAGTTCTTTACTTACTGAGGGTTGCTGGGGATACTTATACTAATAAAACTATACCTAATACATTTAATGTACTTTGTTCACCTGAAGTTTAATTAATCTCAGGTCCTTAATGTATGCTGATGAAAATAAACAGCTGCACCTGAGAGTGAATATGGCACCTCTTTTCCTTTAAGAGGTTTAAGCACCTATAAAGCTACAATTATCCCAGGGGTGGGTGGGTGTTGAGGAGGGAGGGATGGAAAGAAGACTTATTAAAAGCTGGCTGCTACAAAGTACCCTGTCCTGTGCTTCTAAGGTAATCTGTGACCAATCTCCAGGGGGAGTCTCACAGGCCTTGCTTGGATAGAGGATGCCTCTAAATTTAACCAGAAAGCTCTCTTCTGTATTTTAAATTTAAACTGAATGTGCCTTGCTGCTACTAGGCCCTGACTGAGTATTAAATATTAAACTGGAATCTCTATGCTGTGTTTTAAATTTAAACTGAAAAATCTTTGCTGCTACTAGGCCCTGACTGATTTAACAAATATGCTGGGTTCACAGATTAATCAGCTTTAATCTAAAGAATTCCTTTTTCCGCAAGATTTAGAAAAATTGCCAGACATAAATACTTACAATTGCAGATCTCTCTCCAGATGTAGCAGTCTCCTTTTGTAGTCCTTCAAGAGTGAGAAGCACAGAACTCTGGTTGAATTATTTATGCCTGTGCTTCTGAGGTAAACTGTGACCAATTTCCTGAGTGATTAACATAGTCTTTGCTTGATAGAGAGAGTCTTTCAAACTGGCCCTCTGATCTGTCACCTTACTTTAATACCTATTTAAAACATTTCACAGGTCTCTTGCCCCCCTATGTAGAAGGCCTCTTTGTAAAGGTCTCTAGAAATAATTTATTGCTCAAGGAATACTGACCCTGTTTTGCCTTTTATGTTAAGTTATATTCTGATTTGATTTAAATTAAAGCTCTTTGCTACAACTAGGCCCTGAATGAGTATGAAATTTAAACTGGAAGCTCTCTGCTGGGTTCTAAATTTAACCAGAAAGCTCTCTTCTATGTTTTAAATTTAAACTGAAAGCGCCTTGCTGCTACTAAGCCTTGACTGATTTAACAAATACCCTGGGTTCACAGATTAATCAGCTTTAATCTAAAGAATTCCTTTTTCCCCAAGATTTAGAAACATTTCCAGAAGTAAATACTTACAATTGCAGATCTCTCTCCAGAGGTAGCAGTCCCCTTTTGTAGTCCTTCAAGACATACCAACCTTCCTATTATATGTTTCACAGAGCATGGACCTCCCACAGCAGATGGGCCCAACAGTGCATCTGCAGTCACCACCGCCCTCAGGTTGGATGAGACAGCAACAACAGGAGATGATGGCTGAGAAGGGTTGGCAGGGAACAATACAGAGATGTGGGCAGTGTTTAAAACTCACAACTTTTATTGGTCCTTATATGATAGGTGGAGGCCAAACCCAACACAGGCTGTGTTTCGTAACGTACTTCTTCAGGGGTGAGGCACACCATAAACTATAAAAACATCATAATAATACGTCAAAAATAACATAAATAACTAAAAATGAAACATGTTAAAAACATAATTAAAAGAATGAATAAGAAAACTGAAAATGAAACATAAAACGTTAAAATGAAACTAATAACAAACCTTATATGTTAACCACATAATAAAAGGATGATAATGTATAATAATGAATATATATAAATAAAAATGATAAAACATTATATTAAAAAATTATATGTAAATAATGAACAAAAAATCATATAAAAACATAAAGGGGGGGGGGCATACAGTAAAGGAGCTTTTGTTGTGGAGCACAAGTGGCGGATTGTTGCATTCAGAGGATGCACACAGGGCTGGCAATACAGTCCACAGCTTGTGCCGAGTGGCTTTTTGGCACTACCTAGTTATCACAGTCCTTTACTATAGATTTTGCCTTCATTATCATCAAACCTTGAATCTCACTGTCAACACCCATGGCTGCAGGACATGACTTGAAGATAGCTGTGATGCACCCCAAGGATACTAACTATTTCCAGGACACAGTCAAGCAGCAGCAACAGTGACAACTGCGGACTGGCATTCCTGACTGTCATTTACATTTTGCTTGTTTTAACATGTCACTGCCATGGCTCCATGACTGATAATAACTGTTTTTGCAGGACACAGCTTCACAGTGGGTGTATAGCAGCAGAGGCACATTGTATATGGGGTATGTTATTTCTTTGTCACCCTTGCGCTGGCCATTTTCACTGTGGCAGGCTGTTGCGCATCCCCCACAAAGTGCACCACTAGTACATGTGTCGTGTCTGTTTGGGCATATCCAGCTGTGCTACTCTTCTTACAGGGTGTCATGGTGACATTTGGGGATTTACAATGTGCATATGTGTGTGCATGAATATGTTGTGACACAGTGACATCATACGATGTTTTTTGTGAGAAGGTTGCTGTACCATGGTTTTAATGCTTGGCCAGGTCACATACCATGTTGACCTTTATTTCCTAATAAAGCTTGGAATGTCTTGATATGTTTACAGCTTACACAGTCACATGTGTGCTTCATCCTGTGTCTCTCATGATGATGTGCCACAGACATGGCATGGCGCATCTACTGATCTGCTTATCTGTATTCTCTTACATGGCTTACATTGTGTATTGCATTCACGTTCTCAGACCTGTTCACCTCATGGACATAGGGGAATACAGTGACACCCCAAAGCTATTTATTTTGCTGAGTCTATACCTGTGTGGGACATGGTTTTTTCTGTGCCAGCACATGTGGTTATCATACCTGGCTCCATCTCAACATTGCGGATCATAGCCCAGATGACAGAAAGCATTTATAGAGGTGACTGCCATAGTTACCTGTGTAATGACATCTGGGTAGTTTTGGCACAACACCTACTCAGGTGCTGGCCCTCTGAGATGCTATGTGGCTCCTGAACATACCCATATGCTGTGTGAGTGGCATCAGGGTATGTTGGGGTGCTTGTGTGGCACCACATGAGCAGATAAACATGGTTGACAGGTGGGTATGCTTTTCTAGACAACATACATATCCATCTGTAAATGACCCCTTGGCATTGATTCTCTGGAGCTAACATAGGATCTCTGTGGTGTGTCAGATAATTGTGTTATACCTGGCTAGATTCTTCTCCCTCTTATTTGTGTGTATGGACCCTGGTTTTCAATAGGCAGGAGACATATGACCTCATTATTCACATTAATGGCAGTCATGCAATGCACCGACACATCACTGTGCACCACCCAGATGAGAATCTGTGAACCATGTATTTTTGTACATGGCATTCATACATGCGCAAACATTCACAACAACTATGTTGAAACATCATCCATGTCCCATATGTCCCGTGAAATTCCGGGGATGGTGCAGGACACATCATTGCATGCCTTCCAACTCACTCACCACACTGACATCCCTAGTGCAACAATGTCCTCACTGGCCACTGTGGAGATATATAACACACATAAATGTGGAAGCACAGTTTTCCAAATGTGCTATGCATGGCTCAGATCTCTGTGAGACAGCACATATGTATAAAGGTGCACACCTCTAATGTTCAGATGTGTGCATAATGTGTTAGTTCACACAATCACAGCCATTGCTGAGGTACACCATTTCTCTTTCAGCTGGTCATCTCTCAGATATAGCTTTGAGGTTCATATATATCTGGATACATCATACCCCAACATGGCCCTGATTACTGCTATCAGACCTGTGATTCACTGAGACATCCCATGCTTAATAGCAAATGTTGTCAGTTAAGTAACAGTGTCCAAGGCATGGGTGACATGTGTACAGTATGCTCATATTTAGCTGAGCCTACCATTTCTTTCACATGGTCCATAGCCCCTGTGACACATGGGTGATTGTCAGCAGCAGCCCTTTTGCAGATGGCCACTGCATATGTACATACATTAACTGTGCCCATACAATAGACCTTTGCGTAATATCCCAGATATCATGGAGGGACATGCGAGGCATCATCTACATGATTGCTTAACAACATCACTGTACAAGTTAGTTATTCTAGCTGCCTTCATATTGTGTTGTGTTCATACATAGCTACTTAGTGCATGCTATGCATCCAGACCCTGTACAGCCACTCTTCATTGGGCAACACTGCAAGAGATGCAATAGTAGTACAACAGGTGTACTTTGGGTGCACATGTACAGTATGTTGCCTTACAAACTCAACAGGCATTCCATGGCACAATCTTCATGAGGTCCATAGCAAGCTGATTCATGGCTGATGCAGCAGAGCCCCATAATGTCCAAGGAAATTGCATCTGGTTTGGTCTCCATGTCTGTGTAGCACCATTATGGTGCTCTTATCCAGGCCAACTAACAACATTGCTAGTGCCATGCTGCCAGAGCTATAATATGCTGGTCCATAGACAGCTTTCAGCTGCACAATGGCTCCTGCATCTCTTCCTGCCTTGTTTTCAATTTGTCCACATGTATTTACCCCCAGGCAGGATGACTAGGGCCAACTTGGTAAGTTAACATCCCCATCTGGCCCATTAGGGACATAGTTGGCCTATGACATATTTAGCACTGGCTATCCAGGTTGATAAGCAACAAACAGCCTCCACTTGCACCTTCTGGTACACACACCATCCCTAACACATCTGGGGCTCTACATACATCTCCACTGTTGTTGCAGGATATGCATATACTGGATGTCATAGTTAACATGACAGGCAGGAATGGTATATAGTGCGTGACATAAATAATGAATATTGGTGACTCATAACTGGCAACATGATGTTTACACACATGCTCTGAAAATTCTGGCCTGAAGACCATGGATTGCAGTGAGGGACATGGAGCGCAATGCACATAATGCAGCTCCTACTCGGCATCTGTCGTGGGGATGAGCCTTGGACACAGCACTGGATGCACATGGGACCTGTTGGTAAGAGACCTTGTGTCTTTCCTATCTCTGCACTACACATCAGTCCATCAACTGCTGACATGGGGAGATGCCTACATGCTCAAACATCACAGGCAGGCACATGCTGCTGCATTGTTTGCTGATTTCCCACAGTTACACTTTGCAGGGACCTAGCATCAGGGATCCTGCACTGTCTTTGTACATAGCACCACCCAATGGGAGGTACACCTGTTGGTATGCAACATAGTAGTAGTAGTAAATGATGGTATATAAAGACCAGTATGGCCCATCTAGTCTGCCCATTAGATAGTTACGTTTATTTTGATTTTATCCTGTTGCTGTAAAGGGATCCACTGTGTCTGTCCCATGCCAATTTGAATTCTGTCACTTTATTTGCACCACCACTTCCATTGGGAGGGCGTTCCAAGCATCCACCACCCTTTCAGTGAAAAAGTATTTCCTGACATTGCTTTTCAATTTACCCCCTTGCAGCTTCATGTTATGCCCTCTAGTTTTACAGCTTCCCCATCTTTTGAAGAGGTTTGTTTGTTCATTATTTCTCTTTAAATATTTAAAGGTCTGAATCATATCTCCCCTATCCCTCCTCTCCTCCAGAGTGTCTCTCCTCTCTTCCAGAGTGTAAAGAAAAATTAGACGTACCTGCTAATTGTTGTTCCTTGAACTCCAGTCCAGTCCCACACCTCTGGGTAGTGTACCTCCTTCAGCAGTTTGGAGACTGAGCATGTCATCTTTTGATGACACCAGAGTACATGCGACTGACTCACCTGCATGTAGTGCAAGACCACCTGCTGCATCTGTATGTACGTGCCAATATGTGCAGAACACACAGGTCAATTAATGTCCGGTGAGATTGAGCTGGAACCTGCTGATACATTACAGGCAGACACTTACTTACATACAAACATTTCCTTTATTAGTAGATCTTCCCATGCCAGGTGGTGTGCAAGGTTAGCATTGTGGTTGTAGCAGTGTGTTTTGGACACCCTGGAGAGCCGGTTCAGTTCCTGCTGGTGTTTTTTCACTTCATTTTGTTCTTGTCTGGTGTAAGGACCATCCAAAAGGGGTGCAGGTTCAGCACGGCCCCAAGCACCTTTGCATCTATTCTCTGTGAGCTACTTTATGCATGCCCTTTTCAATCCATCCTATGCAACAGGCAAGATGTGCGGCCTGAGCTGTGGACCATTGGAGAGTGTTGGTCATGTGACCACAGCTGATGCATTATCCATACAGTGGACAGGCTTGGGGGATTGGTGGCTGCCAGTGGGGACCGGTGGGGGCCTCCATCACATATATACTGGACATGCAGCCACATCCTACACGGGTGATGTGGATCTTTCCACCTGTTTATACTTTGCAGACGGATACAAACGTTCCCTTTGTTGGTGATCCCTGCTATTAGCATAGTGGTTATGGTACTGTGTTTGGACACCCTGGAGTGCTGGTTCAGTTCCTGCTGGTGGTTTTTCTGTTCATTTTGTTCTTGGCTGGTGCAAGGACCATCCAAAAGGGGTGCAGATTCAGCACGGCCCCAGGCACCTTTGCATCTATTCTGTGTGAGCTACTTTATGCATGCCCTTTTCAATACATCCTGTCAGACAGGCAGCATGTGCAGCCTGAGCTGTGGCCCACATCCCACTTACTGACTACAATATCAGATGGACAGGGATCTACTGTCCTGCCTGTCCATCCCTCACTTTCTGATTGACTTCCATTGACGCTCCTTTATCCAGCACTTTCCCCCTCAGGGCCCTTTCACCTTGTCCGCATTGACCCCTCAGGGCATCTTGCTTACAGGTGCCTTGACCCTCGGTTCCTGCAATTTATACCCTTCTGGCACTTTCATGCCTGTCACCTTGATGTGTGTCATGCCGTTACTGTGCGGTTCATAGTCAGGGCACCCTGTTCCGTGCAGTACATGGTCAGGGTGCCCTGTTCTGTACAGTACATGGCCCATGGCTCCCTTTATGCCAGCCAGCCCACATCCACCCATAGCCTTATATGGCATCGGTAACATTAGCGCTGAGCTTACCGCCGGTGACTTTACCGCAGTTTAGTAAATATACCCCTTGATCTATATCGCCACCTCACCACAAGATATGCACTCAATGGATGGCCAGACATTTAAGTTCAGAAAATAAATGGCTTCTTTCTAAACAAAGAGAAACTGGGTTTGTCTTTTAATTTGCACTTAATAGAGCTTTTGTGTTCCAGAGTTCTAATTTTCAACTTTCTTTTGATTTTACCAATGTATAAAAATCTAGAAAGCATTGTATGATGTAGATTAACATTTATGGATTCACAGTTAGAATAGTAGCTTTGGGCCTGATACTGAAGGCCCATGCATGGGTAACTTCCTTAGTTACCGGTGTAAGGACCTTATCTGGGATATTTGAAGGGCACCTACACGGGTATTTCCCTTTGAATATCCTGGCTAAGTCCCTAACGCGCCCAGACACTATCTGCATAGCATTGGGGCGTGTTAGAGGCATTCCGGGGTGGAGCAGGGGTGGAGGAAGCATAGCCTCTGTGCCCTAAAGATAGGCGAGGTAAGACTTGCCTATCTTTAAGGCACAGAGGGCTATGTGGGTATCATCAAAAATTGTTGCTACCTGTGTAATCTCTGTGGCTGCCGGGGCATGCAGGGTTACCCAGCTTTTCACTTCTGCCAGTGCGAAAGTGAAAATCTGGGTTAAAGGGGGTCAGCGGGCGGGCTATGTGCCACCGTGGCGCATAGTCTGCCCAACTCAATATCGGGCCCTTCATCAATACTTGACACAGGGTATATAAATGCAGTGTACCTGCTACCTACGTTCCTGTGCCTGCTCAGCTGAGCGTACTTGGCTCAAATCCCGCTCTCTTTCTGACGTTTTTCACTTCAAATTCATGCTTTCTTCTTTCCAGTTCGCCATTGCACTTGTAAGCAAAACTATTTTCTCCATCTGACTAACCATCTTCCCTCTAACCCTTGCTGTCTCTTTTCTACCTCAATTCTCTTCTTAAGGCATCTCCACCTCCAATCTCTCCTTCTCTCTGTGCCAAATCCTATCAGACTATTTCCATGACAAAGTGCATAAGATTACTCTTCAATTCTTTACAAAATCTTCTTCACCCCTGCTTCTTCCTCTCTGTTATCAATTTTTCCCCTCAACCTCTATCACCCTTTCATCCTTTTCTAAAATCTCTATTGGGGAAACCTCTCTTCTTTCCTCCTCTAAACTCAATACCTGTCCTTCTGATCCTATCCCCACCCATCTCCTCAACTCCATTTCCTCTTCCGTCATCCCTTTAATCTCACATATTCTCAACCTTTTGCTTTCCACTGCAACCTTCCCTGCAGCCTTCAAGCATGATGTGATCACTCCTCTCCTCAAAAAACCCTCAATTGACCTTACTTATCCTTTTAATTATCAACCCATCTCCCTTCTCCCATTCATTTCCAAAGTTCTTGAACGTGCAGTTCTCCGCCACTGTCTAGAATTTCTGTCCTTTCAAGCCCTCCTTGATCCACTTCAATCTGATTTTTGTCCATTTCATTCTACTGACACAGCTCTTTCCAAAGTCTCCAGTGATCTGTTCCTTGCTGCCCACTCAGTTTTCATTCTTCTTGGTCTTTCTGCTGCTTTTGATACTGTTGTCCACTTCCTCCTCCTTGACACTTTATCCTCTCTTGGTTTAGAGGCCCTGAACTGTCTTCGTTCTCTTATTATCTCTCTAATCACTCTTTCAGTGTTTGTTCTGTGCCTTCTCTTTTTCTCTCTCCCTCTCCATCCCTGCTTTTCGCTTCCCAGGCAGCCCAAACTAATGTCTCCCCGTACGAACAGCGCATTTGTACGGGAGGCCTAGTCAGGGGTGTTTCTGAGGCGGAGCGAGGGCGGGGCATGGGCGGGCTGTGACCCCGATTCTGAGGTCAGCCCTGTATGTCCGGGGCCATGAACATAGATGGGGGACTTATTCCACCGCAAAGGTGAAATAAGTCCCCTGGATGTTGGGGGATCATGCTGCTAAGCCCGATCAAAGAGGTAGGGGGGGAGGGTCGAGTAAGTTCCCTGCAGCCGGACCCTGACCATGGGAGGCCAGATCAAGGGTCCGACTGCAGAGAAAGGGCATTGGCAGCCACCGGCATTTGTGGCTCCTGAATAGAGCTGCAGTGCCATGGCATCCCGTCGCCATGGCACTGTGGCTCCATTCAGGAGCCTGACTGAGGAAGCTGGGCATATGGCATGGAGGCCGATCGGCATTGGGGCCCAGCCTGCACGTCCGGATCGTAGACCTGATTCTGATCCCGTGGGCATGTCTAGCCCCCATGGGATCAGAATCGGGTCCTCCTCGGGTGTCCCAATTCCGATCGGCCACACAGAGGGCTGGATGGGCAGATTAGAATGTGCTTCCACATGTTTGCTATAAATAAATTTCTGTTGGACTTATTGTTATGAGGTCCAAACTTCCAGTCACAATTTGGTCAATTTTACTCATTTTTACTCATTCTTTAAGAACCACCAACACACAAAAATGTTTAGTGTACCTCCAACAACAACCAAAACACTTAACTGTGCTCTCATAGAAGAGAGTCCAGTACTTGATCAAAGTGATAGATGCAGTACCATGTTTCTAATCTTGGTTCTGCATCAGGATCCACTTTTTAAACAACTCTTCAGTTCTTGAATTGTTGTTGGAATAAAGTGCTATTCAAAACTTATCGTTAATATAACATTTTTTTAACATGGAGTTCTTCACAATGATTAGCCTCTACCCATCATGTTTTAAAGAATGTTAAAAGAGTGTTATATTAATGATAGGTTTTGAATGGCACTTTATTGCAGAAACAATTCAAGAATCGGAGAGTTGTTTAAAAGGTGAATCCTGACACAGAATCAAGGATTATACAGTTGGTTTGAAACGCGGTACTGTATCAATCACTTTGGTCAAGTATAAAACTCTCTTCTATGAGATTGCAGCTATATGTTTTAGTTATTGTTGGGGGTACACTAAGGCAGGCCCTTACCTAGCCCTGTGCGAGCGGTGCGGCCGCACAGGGCGCAAAGGCTTAAGGGGCGCATTTTAGCTGTCTGCCGTTCCCTGCTACCATCAATTTTTCTTCTCTCAGCGGCGGCAGGCAATGGAAGACAGCTAAAATGTGCCCCTTAAGCCTTCTCAATGGCATGCTAAGCAGGGAGGGACAGATATGCTTAGCATGCCGGCGACTTGCACATCGTGCGCGCCTCTTCTCTCCCGCCAGGGGGGGGGGCACGCGCCCGATATGCAAGTCGCACAGGGCATGATTTACACTCAGTACAGCCCTGCACTAAGGGGGTCTTTTACAAAAGGGTGTTAGCTGACAATGCATGTTCTGGCATGTGCTGGATGCGTGTTGGGATACATGTTGCTAGGTAGAGCAGGGTCATGTGTATTGCCTAGGATTCTATTAAATTCAAGATCAATCAACCATACATGTATGGTATTTAATAAGCTATTTAATATGACAATTAGCTTGACAATAAGTTAGTGACATTACAATAGAACAATAAGTTAGTGATATTACAATGACAATAAAACAATTGATATTGCATCTCCAAACTCCCTGTCCCTTACAAGAACAGAACAATGCGTCACCAAACTGCCATCATCGCAGCCCATTTTTAACATCAGCTGGGAGAGCCTCAGCGAAGGCTAGAGAAAAGTCTGGGATTCTTCACGCGTTGGCATGCGCCTGGCCAAGCGGATATCTACTCTCTACCTGTTCTGGATTTTCTCTCTCTTTTTAGTTCAAGTCATTCTCTGATGAGGACAGTAACTAAATTCCAAAAAACATGGGACCAACACAGAGGATCTCTAAAGGTAAAAAGTGGTAGTTGTTGATATGGAAGGACAGACTAGATAGGCCATGTGGTCTTTTTCTGTTGTCATGTTTCTATGTTTTTATCTACATGGCAGGACCAAGGAGGACCCCCCAGAATCATACAGACCACATTTTATACAGGTGCCTGTGGCTAAAATCACACACTTTTCCACCACTCTCTTCAGCATGCACGACACAGAAAAAGGATTCCCAGTAGTTCAAAGAAAATTCTCTGTTCACCCATCAGGTAATGATGTTACCCATGCAGGGAGGCAAAGCATGGGAGTTCAGGAACTATCTATGTACAAATATCCATTTATTGAGCATTTCCCAGTCAAGCAAATAAAAAAACCCCCAGACATACAGTCAACCAGAAGCAGTTAAAGTAATGGAAAAAGAGCTGAATCTAGATCACATTTCTTTGGTTCTCTCTAAGACGCAAGCATTTCTCCTCAAGTGGTGCTCCTTGGTGGGTGGGTGCTGTACCTTCTTCTATACTGGTATCCTCTCCCTATCCATGGCAGACACCAGGCAAGGATGACTTAATTTCTTCTAGAAATTGGCTATTGGCAACTTGACATAGGTCTTTGTCACCTCTACTCTTCAGTCCACTTAAAACAGACAATTATACCTCATCCTTTGCTAGGGATACACACACGTCACAGTCCAAGTCACATGATCCCCCCTTGAGCAAGGGTAGCAGTTTACACCTGGGACTCTGGTCCCACCACCTTCTCCACACTGGGTCATCCACCAGATTGTCACTCTCCACAGAACTCAGGAATCTCCCCCTCAGATGACTGTTAGACTTCTTCTCCCTTAGCAAACTTTTTAGTTAGACTGGTTGGCAACCCAAGTCCTCTATCTCTTCGCTTGGAAGCCTTATCAACTGGTCTTCCTCCTCTCTCCTGGTCTTCTGTGAAGGAAAACAATTTGCCACTTCCATTACTCTCTCTTATAGTTCCCTCCAAATTTGAGAAACATCTGCTACTGGGGTCTCTCAGAATAGAACAAGCCTCATTATTTTTGACTGGCACTACACTGGAGCTGAGACCCATTATATTCCTCAAGGTAGAGACATTTTGGCATCCTGCTACACATATGGAGCTCCATTCTGGGAGGGGGACATCTGGGTCGTCCAGACGTCCCTGCTTAAAAGGTTCCTGTGGGAGCCAGAATCAGGCCGGAGGTTGATTAAGATAACCTACTTCCTCCCTAAATTTGCGCACATTCAGACTCCCAAATCCCCACTGCCCTACCCACAGCTGGCCTCCCACGGCCTAGATCGAGTGGCGGGGAACCCCCACACCCGGCTCCGGCCCCGGGGGTGGCTCCCCTGCCCTGATCTGGCAAATTGTGCTGCTTATATACCACCTCTGAGGTGGTATAAGCAGTACGCCCCAGCAGGCCTGGCAGCACGTAGAGGGCCGTGACCTGAATCGGCCCTGTACATACTGCTGGGTGGCCGTTCCCCACTCCGCACCCTCCCGCCTCCGCTGGCTCTCCCTGTCCTGAAGCACAGGGCATATGGGGAGAGCCAGTGGGTGAATAGGATCTAGTCTGATTGCAGGGCTGCACATCCCAGTGGAACATGCAGCTCCACCACCCACATTCGAGAATGAGGGCCATAGTGTCAGAAGGCCATTAGTAGAGGAAAGCTAATGGGTCATTTTTCAAACAGCAGCATGTTGCAGCTTTTGAAACACATCCTTTCTAGTTATAATCTCTGGAAGGTACTAATAGTATGCTGGGAATTCCATCTTGCACTACAGGTGGCAGCAGGAAAGCTACAGAAAAATGGAAATGTTTCTCCCAAGCTGAGCCCTCAGCTTCTCTCCTCAATGAGGTGGCAGGCAAACAGATTTGACAACTGTCATGGAGGAGATGGGGTGGCGTGTTCAGCATCACTGCCTCAAATCATATGACAACTAGTATTGAAGATGCTGGCACAGTGTATCCTGTCTGCTGGTGGTTGAGAATGTAAAGTTTAAAGGACTACCTCATCTCTTAGTCTCCAGGACAATTTTGAGTATGTGGGAGATCCTCAGCTTGTATAAACATCATTATACCCAGCTGAAAAATAAAGTGGAGGGTAGGAATATACATTTCATCAGTGACATCTGGAGACGTCAGAACACTACACATGTCTTTCTCTCCCTGATGGCAGTTGGACAAGATAGATTCAGAGTCTAGTGGGGGAAAGGGGAGGGGCACTAGCAGCAGAGAATAGGTAGGCTGTGCTGCACAGTCCTGTGATGGATGATAGCCATACTTTAGGCCATATTTTAGTGGAAGTAAGGGCAGTGATGGTGGGCTGGCAGCTAGGCAGGAGAGAGACAATCATGCTTCCTGGGTATTTTTTAATAGATGGTGAGAAGAACATGATTAAGAAAGTGAAGGAGGAGGGTTTTTATGGCATTCATTGCTTTCATGCATGCTGTACCTAGTAGTAAGAGACTTGCTAGGTATGGAGAAGTTGCAGCACTGTCCTAAAGGGGGATTTCCAAAATGTGTATATTTAAATGTGTGTATTTATAGTGGTCTAGTAATTTATGGGAAGTATATTATGGGGTCCTATGCATGCTTGCTTGGATGACTTCAGCTTTTTTATTTTGGATGTATTCCCTAGTAACTTCAAACAGATAGGATCTCCAGAGAATAAACGAAGAGAATTTGAAGGATCCCACTAAATTGGTCTTAAGGGGATCTTTGCCCATCTCATCTACCATCCTACAGCAAGAGCTTCTCTTACAGGCCAGTATGGTTGAGCCTATAGCACTGCAGGAAAGATGACAGGGATTCTACTCTAAATATTTCTTGATACCCAGGAAAACTGAAGGTTATTGTCCTATCCTAGATCTAAGGGACTTGCACCGTTTTTAATTAACTTTATGCAGATAGCAGCAATAGTCAGTTCATTATCTGGACAGCTATCTCGATAAATCATCACTCCACCCACAGACTATCCCAGTTCTGTCTGTATAGTGTCAAGGCGGTGTTTCAGATATTCAGTGGAACTGTCCATATAGTGCTGCTGAATATCATCAGATAGTTCCGGTTAGTGCCACTTATCCAGATTGCAGTACCTGCTTCTTGGATAAGTGGTATTGAATATTGATCCCTGTGTTCATGACCATAAGTAAAGACTATTTGGGAAATGAGTTACTTCATTTATATTATGAACTGTGATTGGAGAAGACAGTTTTCAAAAGCCATTTACCTGGTAAGGATTGATGATACTCAATAAAAGGATCCACATAGAGGTTACCCAAGGTATGTTGATATAGATTTAGTGATAGGGATACAGTAGATAAATAAAAGAGAGTAAGAAATTAGGGAACAGCAGCAGGGATAAAGAGTTGATGTGAGAAAAGTCGAGGAATTGTGAGAGAAAAGGTGAAAGTAGGCATAGTGAGGAAGTGAAAAGAACTGAATGCGTGTATTATGACTGGGTTAGTAAGAGGTGAGAGGATGAGGTTTTTTTTATTCAGGGTAGCCTGAGTTTATTGTGCCTGGATTTGGTTTTTAGTTTTTTTAGTCAGTGATTGGGAGGAGTTAGTGAGCTGAAGTTTAGATAAGGGGGGATAAGATAGAGAACCTGCTGACTGCCCACCTTCACTTCGTCCTGCTGTGAAATCCCACCGAAGAGATTGAAAGCAGGAGTTCCTGACTATTGAAGAATGCCTGAAGGCTGAGATGTCAAAGAAGTCTGCAAATTCCAAGGGCCCCAACATTTTTCACCTGTCAGCTGGTATAAGTAAAATTTGCGCACATTCATACCTAGAGATTGTAAATATATTTGAGCTCAAAGACTGAATTGGATATTCTGAGTAACTCCAGTTTCTGAATAGAGAGAGAGAAACTCCAGAGATTGTCCTCATATAATGTATTTTATTTTCATATTGTAAACATTACTTTTGGTACCACATACTTACTGAAGTTGATATCTTAAAGCAAATTTTTAAAACAAACTTACCAGAAGTTCCCTGAAGTTTTGTTTCATCCAGTGTACAAAAGTTCCAGTCCTTTGTTAGATTAAATATATTACTTCACCAGTTGGTTCCTTTTCCTCATCTCTCCCTACAGGGAGGGAGAAAGGAAAGGAAAGTCCTGGGACTTAAACCCTGGTTTCTTAGTGTTAAAGCTAGTATTCTAACCATTAGGTGACTCCTCCACTCTATACTGACTTGCAGTGTCATCATATGCCCTCTAGTTTTGCAGCCTCCCTGTCTTTAAAAAAGTAGTTTTGAAGCAAAGGGGAGGAGGGAGATAGGTTGTTGACTGGAAAGATAGGTAGGGTCTAGGGAAGGGTTTTTGAGGAGAGGTGTAACCATAGCATGTTTGAAGGCTGCAAGAACTGTTGCAGTGAAAAGCGATAGATAAAGGATATGACAGATGGAAGAGATGGCGGTGGAAGAGATAGACCTTAGTAGACAGGCGGAAATGTGATCAGAGGAGCGGGTACTGGTTTGGAGGAGGAGAGATTTGTAGTTTCCTCCTGTTGGGATATGTAGGCCCTTGCATTAATCTCTAATGAGTTACAGATATATAGGTCAGCCATGCTGTTGAACTGTGGGCAATGAAAGTTATATTGGCCTGAAAATAAAGAAATAATCAGCTATTGAAGTTTGTAAAACTCTGGGCAGACGTGCTCAGGGGCTTGCATGCTAGACTGAATAGCAAGTTACATCCAGAGAAAACCACAAGCTGACAGTTGCAGATAAAGCTATGTGGGTGCCAATAATGTCCTGAAGAAAGCAGATGGCGTTGACAGAATTGGGTAAGTATGGAAAAAAAAGAGAAGTAAGGGCCTGCCTGGGATCTTGTGGTCAGAACATGCTGCAAAAAGCATTTTTTGGACAGAGAAGGTGGGGGCATGGGCAGGAGTGAGAGGTACTGAACTCATAGACTAAGAAATTATACATGGTCAAAGATATACACGTACACGGAAGTAAGAAAATGTATATAAGTGACAAGAATATTGTGCTGAGGGGGAGGAGGAATTCTGGAGGTGTCTGGTGTCTGATTACTGACAGAAGCTCTCCTCTCCGTTGCCTGTATTGTCCATCAGTTATCTAATAAACAGAGATTCTGATTGCACCTGTACTGACTTTTGGATCTGGACTATACAGGAAATTAGTGATAATTAGTAATCGGTCTTTTGTGAGTAACAGGGCCTCACAATTGGTGCCGAACACCCAGGATTGGGGTACGGGTGGGTCTTTATGACCAAGATACAAATTTAAAGTCGATTCAAAGTCGAATAGATTATAAAACTATTTTAACCACCTACAAAGCCCTAAATAAAACAGCACCCCTGTCTATAAATAACCTCATTAAAACTGAGCCCACTCATAACCTTCAAAGGAGAGACCAGCTAAACAAATTAACAACACCAAAAGAATTTATTAAGGCCAAAAAGACCACAAACACGAAAAGCCTTCTCCCATGCTGCCCCCATACTTTGGAACACTATCCCATCAGAATTAAGATCCTTACCCAAAATCATGGAGTTAAGGAAAAAACTCAAAACACACTTATTCACAATGCACTATGCATCCTTGATGAACTCACCTCCCACCTCACAGCTAGATAAAGGATAGTCATATTTCAGCCAATATAACTGTTCCAAAAAGGATCGAACTACTAAGCCCGAAAACAATGTATTCAAAGACTAATGAATAATAATTTAGCCTGTATATAGTTTAACTCTGTTACTCTGTACATAGTTCACAAATTGTTAAATGTAAGTTACAACTTGTTATCTGTAAAAACAGTTCTCTGTTTATTGTTGTTCCATGTAAACCGCACCTGATCAATGGAAGGAGCGGTATATAAAAAATCTGTAAATTAAATTAAATTAAATTAAATTAAAGATTTGGATTCCCCTCAAGAAAGAATAGGGAGGTACATTCCCGGTGTGTAGTAGAGACCAGAGGAGAAGAAGTGAGTGACGGATTCCCTAGAAAGACGGCGGCTGTGACGATGGCGTCGTGAGTATAAGTATTTTTAACCAAGCTTGGTAAGTGTTGTTTAAGTTTTGTTTTGTTATATGAATAAAGTGTAAGAAAAATTTGCTGTTATAAACTGGGACTGAATGATAAGTGTTTGAGACTGTACGTGTCGTCTGACACGAAGTGTGTGTGTGTTCTTGCTCATGGTTCCGTACCTCCGCAAGGAGATTGGCTGGGCTTGAACAAAGCAAATTCTTGTTTGAAAGGTGTCCTGGATATTTCGTGCACTTCCTTCCTCTGTAAATAAAGAGGTTGGATATTGAGATCCTTAAATAAAAGGTTGCACGTAGGAATCATGTCTCTGTTTAGGAGAAAGAAAGATGGCAATCAGGACATAATGGTAAATCAAGTTTCCCAGTGACTCCGGTCGAACGGATGATGAGAGATAATCCCTTATTAGGAAAGGAAATATTGAAAGTTTGCCTTAAATGGGCAAATGGAGCGCTGCTCCTGGAACTCCTCTCGGCTGGCCACCGGAGGGGTCCTTTGATGGTCGTTGTTTAGTAAAAATTAGGGATTATGTTCTATTCCACAAGACTGGGGCTAGTCAGCTGAAACACTTAAGGTACGTTTCCATGTGGATGAAACAGGTAGATCCAAACTCCCTCAGTAGTGATGATCCACCCTCCTATTGGACGACAGAGAGTCGTACAATGGCAGCGAAAGGTTATGCAGACCCTTCCATAGATCTAGACACCAAGGAGACAGAATTAGAGGACAGACCTAAAGATAAAATTAAAGATAAAAAACCAGCAGAAACACACAAGGAAAGAGTTAGATACTGGGATGAGATAAAAACACCATCTCTTATTGAGACTCCCCCATGTAATCCAATATATCCCCATCGGGAATTGGAAGACATAATGCGAAATAATAACTCCCAACCACGTAGAAGATCCCGGTCTGCATCTCCCCGCCGGGAACAGCATACGGGATGGGTCCAGGTAGCAGGTAAATTACATTTGACCCCTGATCCAATCCCTGAGCCCCCGGTGTGTGACCAGTCATTGCTGGGAGCCACAGGGGGTGATCAAACCCAAGTACAGCCCACTCCCTCTGTCCTTGACTCCATTAATTGTGATAAGTTTCCCGTGATGTCAGCGGACAAATTCCCTGGTAGTATTGATTTACCAGAAGGTCAATGGGATCTTGATCATTTTTCTAAACAACCATGTGAAAGTAGGCAGAATGTTAGAAACCGGACAACCAGAGCCCATGAATATCACTTAATGCCCGTACAGAGTTCTAAAGAACCAGTTCAACCTAAGAAAACCCCTGTAGATTTTGTTTTTAATGAAGAAGGAGGTGAAGGTTTATCATTGGAGTTCAAACTTACATGGGTGGACTACAGCCTGTGCCCCACAAATGAGAATTTGGCCAGAACAAGGGTCACTGAACACTACAGATTTAAACCTAGCTCGTAGATGTATCCGTGGAGGGGAGGGAGATCCACAATGGGACTATAAACTGATACAACAAAAGAAAACTGTTTCCGTTTTTCCTTTGACCTTCAAAGTAGAGGTTAAGAGACCTGCAGGATAATGTGGTATTCTGGGCCAGTGGTTGCCAGATTGCAACTTGGGAATGGTTTAAATCCTGAGTGAATAAGAAGTTAATCATGTTTGGATTTTGTTCTGATTGTTATGCTATTAAGCAAAATTAAAAGTTAAACAGGGATTTTATATATTATGGCAAGCACCTCATGGAGGTTGAGGTTGGCTGTAACTCTTAGTGATTTGCTTTGAAATAACTTCAAAGGGAAGTGTTTGCATTCCACATGTCCACCAGTCTTTTCATGAAAAAAAATCAGTTTTAAATGTCTGCTTCCACGAACTGTAAGATTCAAGGTAAATTACTGTGTGTGTTGTTAAGCTCTGCACTGATGACTGATGAACAGGCCAGTGACATCATGGGCGATCACTCATCTTCCCAGTTTTATTTGCTACGATATTGGATTTTAGGATACATTCACCTGTTTTTAAAGTTATGTGTTAGTGTCCAGAGCTAAAGTGTACTTTGTTTTGGAAGTCTTTTAAATTTCAGTTCCAGGAGTTCAGTCTTTAATTGCTGTTTAGAATGAGCACATATATCCATTCAAAACTACACCAATTAAGTTAGTGGGACTGGGACACTGTTTAAGAATCTAAATTTATATTTTCTGCCTCCCATTTGTTTGCCACAATACTGACTTTTAACAATTGTTTTAGAAGCAGGATTAGCTGTTGTGTGCGAGCAGCAATCCCAGAATACAATCCAAGAAGAAGAAGGGGGGAGGGGTGCTGCATTCTTTTGTTTGTACTTGTAGAATTTCAGGCAACTGAATTGGTGGAGCGAATGAAGGACATTCTGATAAGAAGTTATTTCAGATCTGATGCAGCACACCTGTGAACAACAGCGACCCCTACTGCAACTACATAATGCTGACTTTTGTGTGACCTTTTGAACTGGTTCAAGCTTGTTTGCAATTTATATAGAATGGTATAATGGCATAAACAGTATTGTGTGTTCTCTCCTTCTGCTCTCTCTCTGGAGAGTGGCGAGTGTCTGCTGCATTATGTTTTAAATGCTATCATGTATCCAGGAATATCAGGGTTTCACTGCTGTTAATCCTTTTTATGCCTGGAAGCTAGTGTATCAGGCTCTATTTCTGCTCTTTGGCTCTCTAAGATATGCTTTAGGCTTACCTCTTTAAGGCTACTTTTGAATAAGTGATTCCCACATTGTCTATTTGATTTGGCTAATTACATTAGAGAGGTTCAACCAGAGCCTCCGTGATTTCCCTTGCAGGGCTTCGGATCGCGTTCCAAGAAATTGCTGATCGGGTGGCTACTACACAGTCTGTATCCAGCTCACCATTGTCACTGTTGCTTCCCCCTTTGCTGCCCACTTGAATGATACTGACACTTGGACTCATGTCAGTCAGTTGAAGGTTTCTCCAACTGTCACCTCTGTTTGATCTACTTCCTTCCTGTATGAACTGTTGTTGACCAAGATGATTGCTGCCAAACCTGCTCCTTGGGACACCATCTGTTTCCTTCATCCTGATGGACAATTAGGTTTACTTCTACGTGTTCACAATACAACCCACATCTTCAAAGAAGTTCTCACTTCAACCCTGCCTTGAACTGAACTCTTATTGGGACATTCTGCTGAACTTTTTGATACCCTTGTGTTCTCCATTGCTATTAAATGTAGGTTAGATGCTGGACTTCCTTGGTACCTTTCCAGACCCCTGCCATAACTGCTGAACTTGGTATGGCTATACGCCGTCTGCAATGCTTACTGTATGTTCAAATGAAAGCTGTTATTGATTCTATTAGTAAGTTGTCAGAGTCATTAGAGCAAAATACACAAATGACTCTACAAAATAGACAGGCACTAGATTTGCTCCTTGCATTTGAAGGAGGCCTGTGATCTTTTATTAATGCCACTATTTGTTGTACGGTCATAGCGAATCATTCAGTGTTTGTGCTTAATGCTATGGATAAAATGCGCCACCTGTCAGATTTACATATTGATGACTTTAAGGGAGGACTGAATGTAGGTGATTGGTTTTCATCCCTTGCCATCATCACTTGGTTCAGGCTTCAAAGGTCTTTTCATAGCTGCAGATGTTTTTCTCATGTTTGCCCTCATGTTTTGTTGTATTATGTCTGTTATAATCTCATGCTGTAAGAAGCAATGTACCAAAGTCTCTACTTCTGTGCTGCCAGTGCGCCCATCTGTTTTTTATACTCCAGTCCCGGTAGATGAGTTGTGCCTCTCACCACCCTAACCCCCGAAAAAAAAAAAAAAAGAAAAAGAAATAGTGGAGTTGTTGGGATATGTAGGCCCTTGCATTAATCTCTAATGAGTTACAGATATATAGGTCAGCCATGCTGTTGAACTGTGGGCAATGAAAGTTATATTGGCCTGAAAATAAAGAAATAATCAGCTATTGAAGTTTGTAAAACTCTGGGCAGACGTGCTCAGGGGCTTGCATGCTAGGCTGAAATAGCAAGTTACATCCAGAGAAAACCACAAGCTGACAGTTGCAGATAAAGCTATGTGGGTGCCAATAATGTCCTGAAGAAAGCAGATGGCGTTGACAGAATTGGGTAAGTATGGAAAAAAAAGAGAAGTAAGGGCCTGCCTGGGATCTTGTGGTCAGAACATGCTGCAAAAAGCATTTTTTGGACAGAGAAGGTGGGGGCATGGGCAGGAGTGAGAGGCACTGAACTCATAGACTAAGAAATTATACATGGTCAAAGATATACACGTACACGGAAGTAAGAAAATGTATATAAGTGACAAGAATATTGTGCTGAGGGGGAGGAGGAATTCTGGAGGTGTCTGGTGTCTGATGACTGACAGAAGCTTTCCTCTCCATTGCCTGTATTGTCCATCAGTTATCTAATAAACAGAGATTCTGATTGCACCTGTACTGACTTTTGGATCTGGACTATACGGGAAATTAGTGATAATTAGTAATCGGTCTTTTGTGAGTAACAGGGCCTCACACTCCTCAGTGACAGGGTGATAGAAGTTGAGGGAAAGATTTGGGATTGAAGAGGGGGAAGGCAAAGTGGAGGTGACCCTGAGGAGAACTGAGACTAATCTTGAGGACTTTGTCATGGAAATAATCAGCCAAAGTCTGGGCAAAAAGTGAAGGAAGAGTTGAGGGATAGTGTTTAGATTCCTAAACATATTGGTGGAGATTGGGCAAGACCGAGGAGGGGGGTTGTTAAGCATAAAGGTTAGGAGGTGATAGTTGAAGGCATGTATATGAGTACGGGGTACCATACACTATTAGATTAACTAAAACTGAGAAAGAGTTAATTCTGTTCAGAACCTTGCTTAGAAATAAAACTTCATATATTAGCTTACTAGGTGAAGGGTTACATGTCCTGAAATAAAGAAAGGGCACGTTGTACCCCAGCCTCTCTGTCTCAGGGATACCAGATAGTAGTCTCAGGGTTATTAACTAAAATACTTTCAGGGTTAGTAATTAGTAATTAGTAGATATCAAGATATCAAGGTTAGAAGATATCAAGTTATCAGCAGTAAATAAATATGTCAATTAGGTCATTCTATATTGTGGAATCCTGTATGTCTCCTCATAATGGCCATGTAACAGTAAACAATTATGTCTTGGACTCCATTTATGGCTCCACATTGACCCACACCGAATAAGTTGACCTACAATATGATAAACATACATGACGTATAATGATAAAGTGAAATTATGCTGTATCATCTAAAAAAGCCTTATAAATAAAGTGAACCATGGCTAAGAAGTTAGAGTAGACAGGGAGAACGTGCTTCTCTCAGTCTGCTCTCCGCAAAGCTTTGGTGTATTTTTCTATAGAACTGTGTGTATTTATTGAGTATTTGATAACCTTCCCATTGTCTGTGAATGTAGTTCTTTGTAGCTTCAAGAGCCCAGTGAGGTTACTGGTGAGGGGAGAGTCAAGTAAGCTCTTTAATAGTCAGATAAGGGAAGAACTGAGATGGATAAGTTTGGGGGTGAGAAGTTGAAGGAATAGATGAGGTCAAGACAGTGGCCATGCTTGTGAGTAGGAGAAGAAAAACACAGCTAGAGGTTGAATGAAGCAGTTAGGGAAAGGAATATTAAGATAGAAAGATCAGAAGGGACATCAACATGAAAGTTAAAACCCCCAAAATTAAGAGAAGCATCCTGAAAGGAGAGCCAGGAGTCAAAGTCGGTCAGAAAGGTAGAGGTAGACTTGTCAGTAGATCGATAAATGAGAGCTACCCAGAGAGGTAGTGGGGAAAATAGGCAGATGGAGTGAACTTCAGAGGAAGAAAAGGAATGAGATTGAGGTAGAAGGAGGGGCTGAAATTAGCAGGAATGAGAATATGGAAACCCAACACCATTGCCACAGCTAATGGGTCAAGGTGTATGGGAATATAGGTAGCCTCCATAATCTTAGTCAATAGATTCCTCAAGTTCCATTATGGTAGATGTATGAAACCTAGTACCATCAAAGAGGAACATCTAACAGGGAGGAAAGACTAGGGTCATGGGGGAGGGGGGGGAGTGTGAGGGGGAAAGGAATCAGCAACTGCTCAATTAGTCAGTCTAGCTGAGCCAGTCCGGCCTGTACATCCACAGACACAACAGTTCCAGTCAAAGTCTGCATGAGAATGCTCGAATGAAATAAAGTTCTAAGGTCCATTTTACAATTTTTATGGGATGTTTCAAGCCACAAATCAAGTGGTAGTTCATTCCATTAGTGGAGTGCAATCATGCCAGTGCTGAATGTCTTGTCAATCCCAATCTAAATCTGATTTAAGAAGGGACCACAACAATAGTGTGTTAAGTATATCGTAGTGTTTGCATCAGGATGTATGAGATGAGGAGTCTAGCTAAAACACTGGTGACTTGGGTAAAAGATTCAATGAGTTAACATAGGATCTTAAAGGGTATCCTGTACATGACTGGGAGCCAGCGTGCCACTTTTGGTAACATGATCAAATCTTTTAGCCCTCATGATCCGTTGGACTCCAGAAACCTCACTATTTTCTCTTTCAGCAGCGTTATAAGAACATAAGAACCTGATAAGCCGTACAGTTAGACCAAGGTCCATCAAGCCCAGTATCCTGTTTCCAACAGTGGCCAATCTAGGTCACAATTACCTAGCAGTTTCCCCAGAAGACAAAGGTTCCACAATGCTTGTATTAGGACAAGCTGTGGATTTCCCGAGCCCCCTTTAATAATGGTTTATGGACCTTTCCTCCAGGAATTTGTCCAAATCGTTTTTAAACCCAGCTACATGAACAGCTTTTCCTACATCCTCCAGTAACGAATTGCAGAGTTTGAGTACATGTTGAATCATAGTTGGTTTCCCAAGATCGCTCTAAGTCAGACTCAGAAAGGTACCTTAACAATGTCTTAATCTTTATCTGGGCTGGTTTATGAGTTGTTGAGGAAGTGGATTTCCTTTCGGTGTCATATTGCACTGATCGGCTCTGATGCTTCGGGGATAGTGCCCTGATGCACTTGATACAAAATCAGCTGGGTAGCGGTTGATGTCGAGGCCTTTTGGGGTCTTGATGATGACCTATCTACCACAGGCAGTAATTGAGTTTCCAGGATTGGCTGTATGGTCCAATGCTGCTTGGAAGACATTGGAGGCAGTGCATCTGCATAAGCTTGTCCTCCAGTCTCTTAGCCAAGCCCTCCTTGAGGGCTGCCACAAGTGAAGCCATGGGAAGTTCAGCAGGATCATTTTATGTCTCTGCATTCCTTGAAGGTGAATTGGCCATTTGGTCATGGACACTTGGAGTTGGTGCAGCCCCTTCAATGTTATGAAGGTTGAGCTACCCTTCCTTCAGGAGTCAGGTATTGGTCTTGGCATTGTGCTCCAATGAACTCTGATGACAATGCACCTTAGCTTCTGTCTGATGCTGGATATCAGAAGCCCTCAATGTCAATGAAGTCAAGGATGAATCCTTCCTTTTCTTCAAGGAGGAACTAGTAGGTGACCGATCCCTGGCAACCTTGCTGGTACTCAGTTCTGAGTGAGCTCAAGCACTCCCTGTTGCTGATGCACCACCAGCATCCAATGCAGCTCCTTATTGCATAGAGATCAACGCCCATGCTAATAGGCTGGTCTCCTTGGTGCTAAAATTAGTATATGCTTTTCCTCATGATCTTTAAGACCCATCTTTGCCATCTGTAAACAGAATGGACAAGCAGATAGATTATGGTGAGGCCCAAGACACTTTAGACACTATTTCTGAGTGTCCATGATAGACATGATCCTAAAGCACCATGCACACTTTTAGAAATTCCTGGCCTGTTTCTGTTACATTGAGGATGAAAATATAGCTGAGATGAAATCAAATGGCTCAATTTTGAAAAAAAAAAGAAAAGAAAATGCTTCCCTGGTGGGGCATGTCTGAGGCCTAAGCAGTCTATATGATGCCAAAGAAAAATAAAGAAAGCTTGAAAAATGACTAAAAACTATTTAAGAACAATAAGAAGACACACAGCAAGGGCAGGAAAAATATTAATGGACACATACAAAACACGAAAAAGTAAGAGAAAAGAACTGTGGAGTAATTTGCGGTGCAATGGGACATCGTTGGGATCTGTGGAAGAGACTCAGCTCCTCAGGTGCAGCGGCGACAAGAAGGAGCAGGTGTGCATGTGCTGAAAACTTTCTAAAAGCTTCTGGAACAGTAGCTGAGAGAGTTCCCGCACAGGTTCCATCAGTGACAACACCCAAATGTAAGGTCTTACGTCTTCTGCTTGTCTATGGAGCGCTGAAGTATCTAACCTGGAAAGTTTTATTTTTTATTGCAATCACTTCAACACACAGAGTTAATGAACTTCTGACCCTAGTGATTGATCTACTGTATACAAAATTATTCAACAATAGGATGGTTCTGTACACTTTTCCGAAGTCCCTTCCTATGGTGATGTCAGATTTCCATCTTAGTCTTGCCAACATTTTTCCCTTGGCTACTTGAATGAGCCTTAGTCTACTTGAAGTGGACTGAAGTCCTTAGAAAGATTGCCCAGCTTTTTATTTCTTTTGATCCCAATAAACCTGAGAATGCTGTTGCTAAGGGCATGCTATCCAATTGCCTAACAAAAATTTCATCTCCTTCACTTATGCCCAAGCACGTCTGACTCTTAAGGGCCATGTCAAGGCTCGTGGAGGGTAATTTTATAAAATTATGCATTTTTGCATGTGTCTATTGCACCTACATTATAAAGTGAAGTACATGCGTACTTTGTAAAATAGGGGCGTAAATTGTAGGATACACACTGCAAATCTAGGCACAATCAATTTCTAGAGCTGGTGTAAATGCCTGTGCCTAGACCTTTAAGGAATGTGCATAAATTGTAGTATTTTATAATTTACATGCATAGATTTATGCTCTACCCCTGTGCACCTGTGCATGCCCATAGTGAAAGTATGTATCATCAGCCTGACATGCATACTGGCTGCAGTACACGTGTAAAGGCCCATTCATGCACATAAATCACTGAAAATAGGTGATTTATGTGTGCTGATGTTCTATATCTTTACATGGCTGCTTATAAAATTACCTCCATAACATCCAAGCCATGGTCATCAAATCTATATGTGTTGCTATGTCACAGTCCTGCAAATCTCTACCAATAAGATTTGCAGGGCTGCAACATAGACCTCAATACATTCACATTTCACTACTGTTTGAAAAATGATTCCCGATTCAATAGTAGATTTGTCCCATTGGTCCTCCTGAATCTCTTTGGGGATCAGAATCTACCTCCATCCCCCAAGATCCTTTTTTCTTCATTTCCAAGTAGCCTTCTGAAAACAATAAAACTGAAAAGGCTCCTTGCTACTAAAAGCACTTCTTGATAAATGCCCATTGCAGTGCCTTTCATGTTTTATTTCTCCTTTTTTTTTAAGGCAGCCTGTAGTTAGGGAATTCCAATGGTGAAGATTTGCTATCTTGTTTGACCTTGGAGAAAACCAGGTTATTTACTTGTAGTATAAGTTCTCCATGGACAGCAGGGCAAATCCTCACATTCCCAACCAGTTCCCCTAGGATTGTCTTCTATTTGAAGCTGTATTAAAGACTGAAGAGACCATGCATGACAGCAATGAGTAGGAAAATGTGCGCATACACGGTGCTGCTTCTTAAAAGCTTTGGGCCCAATATTCAGTGGTGATGGCTATCCATCGCTGCTGAACGAAAGACAGGGATATTCAATGCCAAGGCCATATATGGCCACCGGAACTGAATATCCGGGTTAGCTGGATAGCAAAGAAGCTAATCAGGCATCAGTGATATTCAGGTGCTGCCTGTTTAGCTTCTGTGGCGAAAGCTAGGACACCCTTTCAGGTGCCTAAATCACCGCTGCCCGATTATCACTGGGTGCTACCCCCATTCTGCCCCTGGAATACCCTAATACTAGCCAAATAGCATTGGGGTGTGCAGTGGCAGCAACCACAGATATTCAGCAGCACAATCTCATTAGTGCCACTGAATATCCCAGTCAGCTTGATTAAGGTGGCTAACAGATCTGCTAACTATCTTAATTACTTTGAATATCCCCCTCTTTCTAGAATAATCTCAGCTGACAAGACTGCAGACTCCATTGGATGACATTGCCCATCTGGGAGAATTTTTTCCTGCTGTCCACAAAGAACACCTTCTACATGTAAGTAACTTATAGGGTGGGAGTTGGGGCGGAAGAGAGAGTTTGTATACGCTCACTTTGGTTTATGCTGCTGTGTGCAGAGATCCAATGTCTCTTTTAACTGCTATAACATCAGCTGGGTCACAGATTATTTTCCCATCTAAACTTGGTGCTAAACCTCATGTTTTAAAATAAGGGCAGGATGTGACAGGCAGGGGCATCCATAATATTAGAGAAGGAGGTAGTCTATAGGTTAGAGCACTGAAATACAAGTCAGAAGAACTCATATATGGCAAGTTTTCATTTTATCTCCCTTCGCCTCAGTTATAATCTTTCATTCTGACACTGATTCTGTGTGTGACCTTGTTTGACATGTTCTCTACGAACTTGCAGAAAATATGTAGGCACACTTGCTGGGTGACAGTTTCTGAATGGATCTTTAAGGTGCAGTCCTGAAGTTATTTTCAAAATTCTTTTTATATTTCTTGTGAGCATGTATGAGGGTTCCTGCGCCTCCTGACACTTGCTTTGCCTGTCAGCTTCTTTTCTCCATGTGATCTTCCACACACAGTCTGTGCTTGCCCTGATACTTAGTCAATTTTCTCCTTCCAATTTCCTCTATGCTCTGTTCTCCCTGCCACTCCCTCACAGCTCAAAGCCAATAATGTGCACCAATGAAGGTAAATTGCAAAGAAAACAAAGAGGAATGGGGAGTTTTTCTCTGTCAGCTTCATGCCCTTCTTAGATTCACTGACCAGGTTGACATTCTCAACACAGGTCACTCCCACTGTAACCTCTCTGGGCCACGATCAAGCCCTGGAGGGAGAGAAACGCAACTGTAGAGAAACATCCACTACCTACTGGATGCTCTCCTCATACCGGCAGCGGGCTCAGTGGCAGGAGTCAGCAGGCAAGATAACATGAACCATACCTCCACACTTAGCACAGAGGAAAAAGAAAGGAAAATCTAAACGTTGCAGCAGCAGCTGCAAAAAAATAAAATAAAATAAAACCTTGCAGGACCTGATGAGTGAAGTAAAACCAGCAGCAACAGGATCATCACCTTACCAGTCCTGCTGAGTACAGCTACTTGTGTGTCAGCCTACTACAAGCAAGCTCAGCCCCTCCCATAACAAACCATACCATGCCTTACATGCTTCTCTATGCTGCTCCACAGATTGCTGCACTCCTGCAGCACTCTTCACTTTTTGGCTGATGCAAAGGTTCCTAACTCCCTGGCAGCACAGATAATTGGGTACATGAGAGCCTGCTGCATCACTTTCAACATCCCCAACTCATGGGTCCCAGAGCCTTTGCAAATGATTCTGGCCCAATACTACCCCTCAGTAATGCCTTTGGTGTGCACAGACACAGTCTTATATCATGCAACTTCCTCACTCAGCCCTACGATGTACCCAGCTGAATGCACAACCACTAGTGAGTTCTTCTATCTGAACGACTCAGACAAGAAAGACCAGTTGCACCTTCATGTCCCTCTATGCCAGCAGCATTCCAGCAGAATAGGACTACACAGAGAACCCATCTTTTGCAAAATTTCTGCCTAAGCTCTCAAAAGCCCTCACTCTAACCATTTCAGGGGCTCTTGCCTCCAAGAAAGACTTTCCGTCCCTTTTGAGGTCCCTTATTGTACCCAAGGATATCACGCCTCTTCTGCTGCAGGAGGTCCTCTGTGACCTCCATCTCGCGGTGTGGCAATCCCCTTGTCAGTCAAGACCACTTCATGTTGCCTCAAGGTGAAGTATAAGCTTACTGGAAACCTGGACATCTGAAGGAGCAGCTCCTTCACCACTCAGTAGATCAGAAGCTGTCCTCAAAAGATCAAATCATCTAAGTCAACCAGCCAAGTGCCTCCTGGCTGAAACCAGAAGATTTTGGATATAGGAGGGGAGAAGATGTACTAGAACTCAACACTCACACTTAAAATCCTGGCCTATCTGCTCCATAGACTCAACTAACACCATTTTCTAGTAGACCAAGCCACCTCACCAGATCGACTCTTGATCAAATCCACCTGGCTTTCATTAATGCATCTATCATATGCTAAACGCCACCTATGATGCATATGACACCAGGTCTAGAGCCGTGGTGATAGAAATTGGAGCAAGAAGGACTGTTTGGCTGCACACTTTGGGCCTGAGACAAGCTTGCAGATGCCTCTTGCTTGGGAGATACTCTCTTCGGAGAAAAGGTTCAAAACACCATTCCATAAATGAAAGAGAATTCCTACACTGTACAAAACGTTCCATTTCCCCTCTGGAATAGCCATCACCATATCAATGTACTCAGCAATTCTTCTATAAACATCAATACCTCTCCCTGCTTAATGATGTGTCACATGACCGGGGTGATATTTCTCTTGCTGTTTCACTGGACCTCTCCACAGCATTCAACTTCATTGATCACTCCCTTCTTCTCTCTCTCCTATGGGCTTCGTGGTACTGTCCTACATTCCTACCAGGGTCTCTACAGGTCAAACAATGGTAAGGATTTGAGGGTTTATTTTTATTAAATTGCTAGTTCTCTGACTGGGAGCTCTTAAAAGGGATTTTGTATATTTTTAAAGCAAAGTTACTTTCTTTTTGGTGCTTCAGTAGAAATATTTCCTTTAGTAGAGTAGGTTTTTAAACTCTAGTAACCTTCTCAGCTTTAGGGAACTGCTAATACCTAATCAGGAGTTAGTGAGCCTGATTACCTGAGAGCAGCTGAAGCCTGCATAAAAGGCTCCAGAGCCCTGCCCTCTTGAGGCATTCCTAACAGGGGCTCTACAGGTCAAACAATGGTAAGGATTTGAGGGTTTATTTTTATTAAATTGCTAGCTCTCTGACTGGGAGCTCTTAAAAGGGCTGTTGTATTTTTTTCAAGCAAAGTTACTTTCTTTTTGGTGCTTCAGTAGAAATATTTCCTTTAGACCTTCTCAGCTTTTGGGAACTGCTGACACCTAATCAGGAGTTAGTTCCCTCCCTACACACCCCGACTCCCACCCACCCCTAGTGAGCAGTCTTGCTTTATAGGGCACCTTCCCATCTAACAAAGCACAGGGACTTGGAACAGCACATTTTGAATATAATTAAAGGTATTTAACTGCTTTTTCTCTGAAAGGACAGCTGGGAAACCAGCTGGTACTTTGGTAGATCTCTCTCTTTTGCTTTAACAGATACCTAAGCTCCACGAACAGAACAATGGCTGGGAAAAATCATATCGCTAAAGCTGTTGCCCCGTTACAGCTTCTGCTGCTGTCCAGACAGAGGTCCCAATGCCAGTTGAAGGACCGGTTCCATGTGCAGGGTGCCTGCAGGCTGAAGCTCTGAGGAAACAAGTGGAGGAACTCAGAGAGAAGGTGGCGAGGCTGAGGAGCATTCAAGACAATGAGAAGTACATTGATGAAATGCTTCTTGCAGCAACCAAGCTCTCCAGCAGAATTGAAGATGGGTGCCAACAGAATGACGAAGGTTGGACACATGTCACCAGGGAGTGGCCTAGTGGTTGGGGCAAGGTACTTCAGGCCGGAAGGTCGGGGGTTCAAATCCCACTAGAGAACAGCAACCTTGGGCCGGAAGGACTGGGGTTTCTAGTCCCACAGGTGCTCCTTGTGGTCTTGGGCAAGCCACTTAACCCTCCATAGCCCATTTTCCCTGTAAAATAGTTATCTCCAAGTTATAATGCCCTGTTCAATGTAATTTCAGTTTGTTCAATGTAAACCGCACTGATGCAGAATAGCGCGGTATATAAGAGAATGAAATAAATAAACTTCTCCAGCCCTTGAATTGAAGAACCATTATGCAGCCCTGGAAGTGGAGGAGGTGAAAGCATCCCTGGAAAGGGAAGAACCAGAGCTCTGGTATCCCAAAGTTGCAGAATCAGCGACCACAAGGAAGTGAAGGGTAGTGGTGGTTGGTGACTCTCTTCTGAGGGGTACTGAGGCGTCAATCTGCCGACCAGACTTGATGTCCAGAGAGGTATGCTGTCTGCCTGGTGCCAAAGTCCAAGATGTTATGGAGAGTTTGCTGAGACTCATCAAGCCCACTGACTATTACCAAATGTTGCTAATCCATGTTGGAACAAATGATACTGCCAGGTATCCCGCGGAGCGTATCAAAATGACTTCATGGCTCTGGGACAGAGGGTGAAGCAATTAGATGCACAGGTGGTGTTCTCTTCAATCCTCCCTGTTGAGGGTAAAGGCCAAGGCAGAGAGGCTCGCATCCTGGAGATGAATGCATGGCTGCGTGGATGGTGTCATCGAGAGCGTTTTCGTTTCCTAGACCCTGGGATGCTGTTCCAAGGGTTACAGAGCAGAGATGGCATCCATCTGTCCAAGAAAGGTCAACGCGTCTTTGGTAGTAGACTGGCTAATCTACTGAAGAGGGCTTTAAACTAGATTCGTTGGGGATGGGTGAAAGCCCCCAGGTAAGTGATACATTAAATACCTTTATGGAAATGGGTAACAGGGGTAACATATGGAAAGCAGTGTGTATAAATGCCCGTAGCATGGGAAATAAGATCCCCGAGGTTGAAGCTTTGGAGGGAGTGGCTGACTTGGATTTAGTGGCAGTTACAGAAACACGGTTCACAGAAAATCATGATTGGGATGTAACTATACCTGGCTATACTTTATTCAGAAAGGACACGGTAGAAAGAAGGGGAGGAGGAGTGGCACTTTATGTAAAAACTACTATTAAAGCTTGGAATTACAGAGCTTAAAAGGGAGAGAGGAGACATTGTGGGTTAAACTAGAAAGAGGGAAAGAGAAATCTATTTGCATTGGTGTGATATACAGACCTCCCTCACAAGAGGAAGTGGTGGACAGAGAGTTAATTGAAGACATATGCAGCATACGAAGTGCTACTGATAGGGGATTTCAATATGCCAGGTGTTGATTGGCACATTCCTGCTGCAGTATCATCTAGAAGTAAAGAGATCCTGGATTCCCTACAGGGAGAACTATTCAGGCAATTGGTAACAGACCCCACACGTGAAGGGGCCATACTGGACTTGGTGCTTAGCAATGGTGAAAGTGTTTCTGATGTTGTAGTGGAAGATCATTTTCCATCCAGTGATCACCAGATGGATCACTAGGCCTGTTAGAATCCATTCAAAGGTGAGAGTCTTAGACTTTAGGAAAACTAACTTTGCCAAGATGGGCCAATACCTCAGGAAGTCGTTAGCGGGATGGGAACAGCTGGGGGATGCAGAAAAACAGTGGGCAAAATGAAAGAGGAGGAAATAGCCAATGCAATAAAATGGGGGGATAAAACATTCTTCAGATATGTTAGTGAGAAGAGGAAGGGCAGAAGTGGTGTTGTCAGACTCAAGGGTGAAGGGGAGGAATATGTAGAAGCTGATGAGGATAAAGCGGAATTGCTTAACAAATATTTCTGTTCTGTGTTCACAGATGAAGAACCAGGAGCAGGACCTTAGAAAACACCCACAAATGGGAACAGAAGCGAGGGACATCTTGAACAATTTTCAGAAGACTGTGTTCATGAGAAATTAGCTCAACTTAAAGTAGACAAAGCGATGGGACAGGATGGGATACACCCTAGAATACTGAGGGAACATGGGGACATTCTAGCAGCTCCACTGACTGACCTTTTCAATGCCTCGTTGGGAGTCGGGAGCGGTGGCAAAGGACTGGAGAGAGGCTCATGTGGTGCCTTTACACAAAAGCGGAAGTAAGGATGTGGTTGAAAACTACAGGCCAGTTAGTTTAACTTCGGTGGTGTGTAAATTATTGGAAACACTGTTGAAAGAGAAAATAGTGAGGTTTCTGGAGTCCAGCGGATTACAGGATCCGAGGCAGCATGGATTCACCAGAGACAGGTCTTGTCAGACAAATCTGATTGATTTCTCTGACTGGATGACCAGGGAGTTGGACTGAGGGACAGCCCTAGATGTGGTGTATTTGGATTTCAGTAAAGCCTATTACACTGTTCCTCACAGGTGACTTATAAACAAACTGAGCACCCTAGGGATGGACCCTAAAGTTACTGCTTGGGTTAGAAATTGGTTGGGTGGGAGGCGACAAAGAGTACACTTTCTGCCCTTTTATTCAACATATACATGCAACCCATATGTGAAGTAATCCGCTCCTTCAACGTCTCATGTCTGAGCTATGCCGATGATGTACTACTCTTCGTCCCATTCTCGATTGACAATCCGGATTTCTCCCCGGTAATAAAATGCTTCGAGGCTGTTCTCCCCTCCACCGGCACTAAAGACAAGAGACGCTGAGCTCACAAGCAACCCACTATCTGCTACCTCGGCGTCACATTAGACCAGCAGCTCGAGTTCAAAACGCACATCAGCAACATCATCAGACAGATCCACCATAAAATACGAACATTGAGACATCTCCAACCCCTATTGCAACCAGACGACTTTAGGACAGTCTTTCAGGCCCTTGTGACCCCCCCACTTTGACTACGCCAATGCGATCCTTCATGGCCTACCCAAGAACACATTAAGCCCGTTACAACTAGCAATGAATACCGCTGCACACTTCCTACACGGAGCCTCCAGAGGAGACCATATCACCCCGATTCTAAAGGACTTGCACTGGCTACCAATCTACTGTTGGATCACATATAAAGTACTCCTGATGACTTTTAAGGCCATCAACAACATGTCCTCCTCCTCCCTAATGGATCTGTTCCACCCTACCCCATCAAACAGAGCGAGGAGGTCATTCGCCATCGATACCCTTCAGACCCCCAACGAAATAACTAAATGCACCCAAGCAACGAAGAGCAGAGCTTTTAAGTTTTATGCTCCCATCTGCTGGAATGCACTCCCAACCTCCATTCGAGCAATTACCGATATTGCTCAATTCAGAAAAGCACTAAATCACCACCTCTTTCTCCTACACTACTCACAGCCCAACCTTAGCCACCTTACACCCAGCTAAACAATGATAAACCACAAGACAATTCATAGCTATAATGTACATAGTTGTAGATACTGTAAATAGTTACCCCAGATTGAAACCAAATTGTATCTCCCGTTCACTGTAAGTGCATAACAGACATCCTGAGATGCATAGATGTTACCTGTAAACCGCACTGATTCTAAAGAGCGCGGTATATAAAAGCCATAAATAAATAAATAAAAATAAATGGAGTTCACTCTGAGGAGAAGGATGTTACCAGTGGTGTGCCCCAGGGATCTGTCCTTGGACTGATTCTTTTTAACATCTTTGTTAGTGATATAGCGGAAGGGCTGTCGGGTAAGGTTTGCCTCTTTGCGGATGATACCAAAATCTGCAATAGAGTAGACACCCAGGAAGGTGTAGATAACATCAGGAGGGATCTAGCTAAGCTTGAGGAATGGTCTAAAATTTGGCAGCTGGGATTTAATGTTAAATGTTAGGTCATGCATTTGGGCTGCAGCAATCCAAGGGAGCAATATAGTATAGGGGGTGAAGTACTTTTGTCCACTAAAGAAGAGCGGGACCTAGGCGTGGTTGTGTCTGATGATCTTAAAGTAGCTAAACAGGTAGAAAAGGCAATAGCAAAAGCTAGAAGGATGCTTGGGTGCATACGGAGCGGAATGGCTAGCAGAAAAAAGGAGGTGATAGTGCCTCTGTATAAGTCTTTGGTGAGACCTCACTTGGAGTATAGTGTGTAATTCTGGAGACCGCACCTTCAAAAGGATATAAACAGGATGGAGTCAGTACAGAGGAAAGCTACTGAAATGGTTAGTGGTCTTCATTATAAAGCATATGAGGACAGACTAATATGTACACCTTAGAGGAAAGGCGGGATAGAGGTGATATGATTGAGATGTTTAAATACCTCCGTGGCATAAATGCACAGGGGGAGAGCCTCTTTCGATTGAAAGCAAGTTCTGCTATGAGGGGACATGGGATGAGGGTGAAAGGGGATAGATTCAGGAGTGATATGCGGAAATATTTCTTTACGGGAAGAGTGAATTCAAGAAAGCATGGGACAAACACAGAGGATCTCTAAAGGAAAAAAGGGGGACTGTTGTAGTTGTTGATATGGAAGGACAGGCTAGATAGGCCATGTGGTCTTTTTCTCTCCTCATTTTTCTATGTTTCTACATAGTGCCCCTACAGGATATGTGCAGAGCTGCAACCTGGTCAGCTGTCCACACCTTCACCCAACATTAATGCTTCCACAATGGTAGGACAATCTACACTCCGCAAACTCTTTGCACTATGAATGCATCCTCCACCCAGAATCTCCTGGATTCACCACATACCACAGACAAACATTTTATGGTGACCCTAACTCTGGATTCACCAGCAAGTGTGCATACATATTCCCTGCTTGTTCACAGAGAAAGTGAAGTGGTTACTTGTCATGAGGATTCTTAATACATAGCAGGAAAATGCAGCCACATTTTTCCTGCCTGCCAATCCGCTGTTAGATTAATTTTACCATATCACTATTTTATTAACCTATGCTTCAAATGGACTGGTGGGCAGAAGAAGTGTGAGGGAGTGGGAGAACCCCTGTGCATGCTCACACGAAGTAGAAAAATAAAATTTGAAAATAGCTTCAGGGCTGTACCACAAGGATGCTTTCGGAGGACATCGTACAGCAAGTGTGGCTGCATATCCCTGTCTACGAAGAACCCCCTGTCGAAAATAAGAAACTTTGCTTTTTGCCCATATATAACTGGGCAATAAACATTCCATCATCTCTTCCTCACCTTACAAGATATTTACAGGATAAGCAAATAAAGACAATGGACATGTTTCCCAATATGTTTATTTCCCAATATGTTTATTAAAGAGTCTTTTTTGGATCAGGCTTTCAAGCAGCAGTAAATGACAGTGAAAAAAATGTGAACTTTTGAAGAAACCAACACAGAAATATAGCCATATACAGTAGGGGACCTGAGGAAGCTGCTCTAAAAAGCAAATGGCAAAGGAGGAAATACGAAGTAGGGGCATGTACCAGCTGATTGTGATATGAGCCGGGTCAGCTTTCCCTCTTAATGTTGTATTAGGACTTGGTGAATCACACAGTGAACAAAAACACTATCCCTTCACTTCTACTTGGTAGGTGTGAACACAAGAGCCTGTTCTAGATTCACTGAGATTTGCACACTATCAAAATCCATCAGAATTTCAGTTTCTTTGTTATTCTCCTACTGACTTTCATTCTAGATCCATTTATTCCCCCTTACTAGTTGTAGTCTCTGTGTGGGGAAGCACTTTTCAAAGGCACCAAAAAAGAGCTCTGTGTGTCTCCCATTTTATATGTGTCTATCTCCTCCTTCATCCTTGTTAGGCTTTGTCTCCGTCTATATCAGTGTCTATATTTGCCTGCCACCAGCCACATAAATTCTGCCCAAGCATCTCCTGCAAGACGGGGGATGTGGGGGGAGGGGGGCAGGCAGGAACGAGTCCACATGGCAGTATGGTGCAAACTTACTTTTATTTGTTTGCCATGCGAGCTCCATTTGAGGCATGGCTGTTAGCTTCCGGGCCGAAGTCTTGCAATAGCAATCACATCGCGAGACTTTGGCCCAGGAGGAACATCTCCAGACTTGGAATGGAGGCAGCACAGTAAACAAATGTAAAGTAAGTTTGCCATATGGGGCCTCTGCCATTGCCACGGCTGCTGCCATTGCAGGGTGGGAGTGGGGGTGTCATGCCACTGCTGCTAGAGCGGGAGGGGGGGTCATGCTGCCACCAAAGCAGGGGGGGACAAAAATAGGGGGGTTCCTCAGCAAATTTTGCTTGGGTGCCCCCCCACTAAAAGTTTTGCCACTGCCTGCCACTTTTTCCATCTGATAGCTTGATGCAGAAATGCTGTGCTAGATTCAGTGCTAAAGCTCTAGCATAGGGTTGCCTAATGCAAGTTTAACGCAGACATTTTGCTCAGTGATGCTGTAAGCATGCAGCATGCAAATGAGCTATGCAGAAAAAGACTGAATTAAACAAGGCGAGCAATCCAGACACATGTGCACAGGGGCCTGCTTTATGTTTTGCACCTGTGCACATGTGCTGGCATGCCTTTAAACATCTTCCTTTCTGTCAGTGTATGAGCGGAGACTGGTTCATGCACAGAAAGGAAGGGAGATAAGTAAGACAAAATGCTGGTCTCTTTCTCTTGCCCAATCTCCCCCCCTTGAATTCCCAAAGCAATCATTGGTGGCCTTAATGGGCCCCGACATGCCCCACCCTTCAACCAATAATTGGTGGCCCTAGTGTGCCCTGACACCCTCTGAACCCCCAAACCAATAATTTCTGGCTCTAGTGGACCCTGACACCTCCCAAACCCCCAGAATGGGCCAGGCCAAGCCAGGCCTCGCCTCCCTCCACCCTCACCCTCCCAGTACCTCCAAATTTAGGAGGCAGGAGCGTAGTCCACATGTACCATCTTTGCAAATGGTATGCCTGACTCTGCGCATGCATCCTGTGAGGCACCAGCTCAGGTCAGTCTGCCAAATAAGGCACTGCATGGGTAAGGTGTTGCCATTTACAAAGATAGTGGTGTGGAGGCAGGAGTATGTGGGTTATGCTCCTGCCTCTGCCCTTTTAAGGTACAGAGAGTGTGGGGGTAGGCGAGACCTGACCTGATCCATTTTGGGGGTTTGTGTGTGTGTGTGGGGGGGGGGGGGAATGTCAGGATCAACTAAGGCCACTAATGATTTGGGAGGGGGGGGGATGTGAGGATCGGGTTGATCACAGCCCACTTGGGCCACCACAGATTGTGGGTCATTACAGGTGAAGTGTGATACTTTACACCAGCTCAGGGCCAGCATAAAGATCCAGCCAGAAGCAAAATGGTCATCTGAAGTGAAGACTGAGCATTAAGGGATGATTAAAGAGCTGCACTGAGTTTCAGCACAATCTTTTATATTGGCAGCAATGCTTTATTCATTTGATTTGCATGCATTTTGCATGTTCTCTATGCTAACCTTCAGCATAGTGGTTTTACGCTGATTTTCCTACCCTAGTCTTTCTTCTTGCATCGGGGAGTAAGATTAACGCAGGTAAATCAAGCGCAAACTACTGCTCTAAGGAGTAGTGCACAATGCTTCATTGACCTCTGTGTGTTTATCTACCTCAGTCTGCCTGTTTCCTCTGTCTGTGTCTCTCATTCTATCTCCATATGTGTGCATCTATCCCTCCATGTTTGTGCATGTATATGGGTCTGTGTTTCTTCTGCCTGTGTCAATTTCCATCTGAGTCTGTTCTTGTCTCTTTCCTGCTTATATCAGCAAAGCACAAGAAAGGGAATTCAGAACTGAATCCTTATGGCTGTCTCTTTTCCCTGTAACTGAAAATACACCTTCTATGAAACTTACGCACATGCTTTCAGCCAGGGACTGAAGGCAATTTTCAGTCCTAGGTATTTACTCAGGTAACCACTAGATTATTTGGGCAAATTCCTTTGAAAATTGTTCTCATATTCTCTCCACTTTGTCTATATCCTTTCAGGAGCACCAGTTAAATATTATTATTATTAGTTTTAAGTGTGGTCAAGTCAATGCTGATTCCTGCCAACCTAGCAGCCCCTGAGTTTCTTGGAAAGGTATGACCATAAATAGATTACTGTGCCTTTTCTTCCAAGGCAATGGAGGGCAAAGTGACTTGCACAAGGAATGCCAATGGAAATCAAACCCAGATTTCTTGGGTACTAGGCTGTTGTGCTAACCACTAGGCTACTGCTTCACTCCATTAGTTTGTGTTGCTTCTTTAATTTGAAAAGAAATATCACACTTATGATCTGTTTACTAAAGTGTGTTAGGCTTTTGCAGCTAATGCAGCAAAAAAGTGCAGATAGTGTGGTGTTAGCTGCAAAAGCCAAGCGTTATCTGTTGGGGCATGTACAGTATTTCCCCAGCAGATAACACACTGAATTTGCCAAGAGCACTCCCAACCTCCATTAGGACCATAACAGACCTTATCCAATTCAGAAAAGCACTAAAGCATCACCTCTTTCTCTTGCACTACTCTCAACCCAGTAATCTCTCAACCTCATCCATCTCACACACTACCAAGACCTTGTGAATGACAGACAACTCATATACATACTGTAGATAACTGTAGATAGTTGTATATAGTTACCCTAGATGAAACCCAAGTTCGATCCCCAGTTCAATGTAAGTGCTTAATGGTGTACCTGTTCTGCACAAATTATTATCTGTGAACCGCGCTGATTTTAAAGAGCGCGGTATATAAAAAAAAAAAAAAAATAAATAAATATAATAAAGAGCACAGTGGAACAGCAGCCTGGATGGCCTTTGAAGTGGCGTTAATAGCACCTGCGCTGTCTACAAATCCAGTGGTTACCATGCTCTATTGAGGCCTGTGATAACCGTGCATTGCAGACATACCCACTAATGCAGATAACATGCATTCTGCAGATAGTGCAGAAAGTCGCTGTGCTATCTGCAATTTGCACGTGTTATCTATTAACAAGGCCAGATAGCATACACTATTTGTTGCATTAACAGGAGATCAATAATGGTCCTGGTGGTTTGTGTGGAAGATGGACCCAATGCAGAGCTCTGACTCTCTGAACTGGTATTACAAAATTTGGAGGCAGAGGCAGAGGAAGCCATTCTTTGGTGAAGGGGGCCAAGGTGAGAATTTGAAACACAACACAGCTTTCCTTTCACTGTGGAAATCAAATAAAAATGATCTGATAGAGCTCTAGCTGCCTTTCCCCAGGACAGGAGAGAAAAACGTTGTAAAAATAAAACACATTCAGAAAATCTCTTTTTTTTTTTTTTACTTCTTTTTAAACATTTTCTAAGACAGCAACAGGACTCTGCTTTTGGAGGACAAAAGCTTAAAGGAGGTGGGCAGGGACATTACAGGTCACTCTCGCCATATAGGGCACTGGAGAAGGAAACATAATCCAGGGCCCCTGGCACTCCATCAGCTCCTACATACTTTGTCATGCGGTTGATGCAGTATTCTGCCTGGTCTGGTGGCAGCTCACGGCGAAGCTCTTCTACTGTGATGTAATTCTGTGGAAAGAGGACAGCACACATGAAACAGGTCTACAATGGACAGTGGGGATTGGTATCTTTAGAACAAGGAAGGGAGATTGTTGGGAACTCTTGAGCTATTCTGTGCTGTACCTCTGCAAGGTGGCATTTATGGCCCAAAATGCAGTAATTTGAAACATTTGGCTTCCAAGTACAATTTGTGGTATCCTTCTTAGAGCATCACTTTACAAGCTTTACAGTGGGGAAATGGCTACATAGGATTTCTAAGAAGGCTTGGGTAAACTTGCCACTCTTCAATGAGCATGGGAAGGCTGGATATTCTGGAAGTAGTAAGACAAAGGTTGAAAGAACAGGTAAGAAAATACTGAGGGTGAGGGGGCTGATACTAAGTTTCATATGGTGTATATGTTTACAAGTAATACCCCACAATGAAATACTGTCAACTGGGCACACTGGATAATCCAATTTGGTCTTTTTCTGCCATCATTTACTGTATTATTGTGTCAGTGGTTCTCAGTCAAGCCCTTGGTGTTGCCCCTTCCGCTTCTCCCCTAGCTAATCTGGTTTTCTGGATATCCACTTTATTCACATTCACATAAATATCCTGAAAAACAGGTTGGCTGCTGGAGATTAGATATATGAGCCAAGAAAGAAGAACGATCTACTGCCTTAGGACCACAAATCCCAGAATGCAATTGAACAGAGGTGACTAAAAGAAGAGCTCAATCTCAGTGACCTGAAGTCATATAATTAACTAGGATTGGCAACTGTTGGAAACAGAATACTGGGCTTGATGGACCTTGGTCTGACCCAGTATGGCATATCTTATGTTCTTAGGGATATGCATGGATAAAATACTTATTTCATTGCAATTTTCATTTTATTTTTATTTGTAGAAGTTTTGTTTTGCTTGTTTTAGTTCATGTACTTTAAACTTGTCAATCAAGTTGCAGCCCAGTTACAGGAGTGGAGGAGTGGCCTAGTGGTTGGGGCAAGGTTCTTCAGGCCAGAAGATCAGGGGTTCAAATCCCACTAGAGGACAGCAACCTTGGGCTGGAAGGACTGGGGTTTCTAGTCCCACAGGTGCTCCTTGTGGTCTTGGGCAAGCCACTTAACCCTCCATAGCCCATGTTCCCTGTAAAATAGTTATCTCCAAGTTATAATACCCTGTTCAATGTAATTTCAGTTTGTTCAATATAAATTGCACTGATGCAGAATAGCACAGTATATAAGAGAATGTAAATAAAATAAAATCCCTACTACTCGACAAACTCTCCTATTTCACTCCTCACAGACTCTGCTGCCTATCTCCTCACACATAAGGAGATTTCTCTTTTTTCCTTGTTGCTCCAGTGCTGATTGCTAAGGATGCTGTTACATATAGCATTGCCTGCTGGCATCATTACCAACCAGCATGGGAGTAATACAGCATCCTTAGCAACCAGCACAGGAATGAATAGATAGGCAGTCTGCAAGAGAAACAGATGAGGAATCAAAGGCTATACAGAGAGGGTAATAAAATTTCCAGAAGAGTGTCACCTGTTAGAAACAAAACCAAATGACATAAAATTTAATTTGGTTTTATGTTATTTCAAATGGAAAACAAATAAGAACACCACAATTTAGGGAAATTGGCTCCCTATCCTTTTTCGCATCCAATTCAGACTTCTCCTGCTCCTCACTACCTTTCCTCTCTTATCTCTCCCTACACCCCTCCTTGGGAATGCTCTTCTGGAAAATCGCTTCTGTCTATGCCCTTCTCTTCTATTGCTCACTTCAGACTTTGCACCTTTCACCTTGTTGCTCCTTATGCCTGGAACAAACTACCTGAGTCTGTACATCAGGCACCTTCTCTGACCCTTTTCAAATCCAGGCTGAAAACTCACCTCTTTGCTGCCGCTTTTGGATCTTGACTCATCTGATCTCCTTTGTGTTTCCTTACCATACTCCTTAGATGCATCCTATGTCTACACCTACTGTATTGTCTGCCTTGACTAGATTGTAAGCTCTGATGAGCAGGAACCGTTTTTTACATGTCTCTGTGCAGCACTGCGTATGTTTTTTTTAGTGCTACACAAATGTTCAGTAGTAGCAGTAGGGAAGAAGGCAGAAGAATTTAGTTAAGGTAAATGGAAAAACTAGTATAGGTGGGGGAGGAGGAAAAGTGTTTGGTACAGACCTGGTTCCTGTCTACCCCTGCTAAGGGACCTCTATACGCTTGCTCAAAAAAATATGATTTGAGGGTTTTCTTAAAGGATTTCAATGAGTTGTCTTACCTAATATATAGGAAAATATAGTTCCAAAAGTCGGTGCCAAGAAAAGAAAGTTGCTTTTTGAATAGATTCATGGTGAGCACAGCTATTTGGTGGAACTACTATTGTGATGCTGAGAATGAAGAGTTCTAGAAGGAGTATAGGGTATGAGAATATTGGAGCAGTAAAGTAGAAGGTCGGTATAGAATGCCTTGTGGGCTACAGGTAGAATTTTGAATTTGATATGATAGGCCACAGGAAGGCAATAATGAGATTTCAGGAGAGGTGTGATATGGTCAGATGATATAGAGTGCGTAAGCAATTTAATATTTGTAATTTGTTGGAGTCTTTTTATACAATGAATGGGCAGACCATTTTAAAGAAAATTGTTGGGGAAAGGAAGGCTAGCCTGTGTGTGAGACCCATGCTGAGTACTGTGTGCTGCTGTGAGGTCTCCCGGAGCTAGAAAGGAGCATTGGAAGCTCTTGCCAGTGAGGCTTGCTCCATCCCCACTGCTTGCATTATCAACTTGTGCCTGGATCAGCTTAAAAGTCGACGTTCTGCCAGAAAAGAGTTGGGAAAGGAAGGCTTGCTTGTCTGTGAGACTTGTACTGAGTACTATGCGCCATGTAAGGTCCCCGGCGCTAGAAAGGAGCATTGGAAGATTGTTTCAGTGAGGCTTGCTCCACCCCCACTACTTGCATCATCAACTGATACCTGGGTCAGCTTAAAGTTGGTGCTCAGCTGAGCAGTCATGGGCATGTGGCTGAAGGGGCACGTGGACAAAGGGGCATGCCCCTTTGTTTTCAGTTTGGTGCCAGCTTGGGGCTATGTAGTATTTATTTGTGATGCCTAAAGGTGGCAACAAAAGGAAGAACAAGAGACAGAACATTCCATCTATCCTGACTGTCCCAGTAAGAACTGCAGGCCCAATGGATAGATATGTTATTTCTATATGTGGGACTCCAGTTTAGTGCCTCTTCAATTTATCATCTTCTATCAGCTCAGGGGTTATTTTGAGCCCCATTGCTAGGACTTCTCCACCTCAACTATTGGCTTCTTCTGATCAGTTGGGAGGGAGTGCGCATCCACCTATATTTATGGATGGTGTTGTATTTCCTTCAATGGCTTCTTCTGGTGTTTCTTCTGAATTTATGCCTAGATATTTAAATTTTGATATACCTGATTCTATTCCTTGGACTCCTGGTGGTTCAATTTCTGAGTCAGATTCCTTGATAGACATTTGGAAAATGGTTGTTCAAATTAATTCTTATCTTAGAGTAGTTTATCATGAAGTTTGATCAACAAGATAAGAAATTTTCTCAAATTGATTTTAAAATTGGTAAAGTTGAACACTAACTTTGCAAAGTCCAGTCTGATGGGGTGGGGATTAAAGATAGTTTGGTATTGCATAAGCAGATTGAGGTCTTTGAAAATTCCTTGAGGAAAAAAAAATTAAGGTTTCTTAATATTCCCAGGACTCATTGCTTAGAAACTACTTTAAAGAAATTTTGAATTTGCCTAATGCTGAGATATTGCTTATTGCTAATTCTTACTATAAATTGATCCTTGGTGCTGACAGAGAAGGTTCTTAAGAATCTATTGATATATCACAATTTTTGGAGTCATCTTCTGATGAGGTTCTTGTTAGGGCTAATCTGGTGGCAGCATTTATCTCTGTGAGTGATAAAAGTTCTCATTTTGAGGTCTTATATTTAAAAAGCAAGAATTATTTTATGGGCAAAGAATAATAATTTTTTCTGATGTTTCATGAGCCAACCAGTTAAGGTAGAGACATTTTCTTCAGTTAAAACCATGAGAGTGACCTTTTTTCTACGTTTTCCTTGCAAATGTTTAGTTGGTTTACAGGGTGCCTGATATGTTTTTTAGACCCCTCCAACTTGAAGAATTTGTGAAAAGCAAGGAATAATATATGCCCCACTGCTTTGAAAGAAGTCTAATTTGACTTTTTAAAAAATGTAACGTGTCTGTGTAGGAGTTATTCTTCTCTAGCATTATATATGTACTGTACATTGTTTTATTTTTGTTGCTTTTAACAGGCTCTCTTGATCTCTCTCCTTGACATGGTTATGTAATTTTTTTTTCCTTGTGGAAGCCTTATGGAATGATTTCTGTATATTTCTTTCTTTTTAGCTTTGTAAAAAAGCACGAAACATTTTCAATAAAAAAAGGAAGATGGCCATAGTCCAGGTAACTTATCACCAGGGCAATCACCAGTGAGGTTAATGCTGATTTATCTAAGAAAGGATGAATAGCTCTGAATATCTGTAAGACAAAAAAAGTCTGATTTTACAGTTTCAGAAATCTGAGTATCAAAGGTTAAGGAAGAATCAAAGGTACACCCCAATATTTTTAGGGTAGGAACCAAGGGAAGCATGACCCCAGATAGAGTGGAGGCAAGAGATGGCTGGAGAGAATAATTGAAGATTCACATAGCCTTAACATTTTACAGGGTTAAGTTTTAAAAGACTGAATTCTAGCCACTAGGCTACTGTTGCAAGGCTGGAATTTAGAGGTTGAAGGTCTACGGCATGAGGGTCAAGATATACAACTATAACTGGATGTCATCAGCAAATATGTGGAGAGAGGTGAGGCAAGTCTGTAGTTTTCTATCCTTGAAACCTTTCTTCAAATAAGTTTAACAAAATCTTGTTTCCATGACTTAGGGAGAGTACCGGAAGATAGTGAGGAATTAACCATAATAAGAATAAACTGGTGAAGAGGATGAAGTTGTGATTTTATGAAATAGGAGGAGAATGGATCCAACTAAGAAGTGAGAATCTGCTGTGGATGGAACAGGGATACAGGGGGGAAAGATGTCTATGAACTTGAATGGGAGCTATTCAGGGAAGGCGAGGGTGGTGTCTGAGAGGGGGAGGGACTACAATTAAACATTGATGGAAGGGTAGTAGACAAAAGGAGAGAGGAATGGATACTATATACAGTGGTGTGCAAAAGTCTGGAATCACTTGTGAGTTTTGCGTTTTTCGTACTTTCTAATGTTTCTTTTTTTAAATTTTGCGTTAGCCCAGCATATTCAACTTTCTACCATGTTAAAAGGGATACATTTGGCTATTAGAGTTGACTTTTTTGCATCCCTTGCTTCCAATTTAAATACTTTACAGACACTGGGAGATAGCTACTGCGATTTTTGTGGATCCTGCGTCAAAACTGGATCGAGATTATCCAATATGCACATGCTATTTCTGGCCAATCAGGAGGCTGGTTTTACTAACCAATCACAATGCAGATATCTAGCCAACAGTGCAGCTATAAAAATGCGCGGAATGTTTGAATTTCATACGCTTTCTGGATTGACCATGAAGATGACTCAGACCCTGATGTTGGAGGAGCATGTTCGTGTGTCCTTTATGAGCGAGGAAGGATTTTCAAGCCGTCAGATAGCCAGGAAAGTTGGCTGCAGTCACAGCACTGTTGTTATGATTATACAGAAGAAGAAAGAAATGGGTTCAGTGGTGGACAAGCCTCGTTCAGGTCGTCCACGTGCATCAATATCACGACAGGACAATGCACTATGGTGCATTTCACTGACTAATCGCAAGTTGACCTTTCCTCAGCTACTTCGAGAGTGGTTAGACAAGAGTGAGGTCAGTGTCAGCTCATCAACAGTTCGTCGCCGGTGCCTGCAGTTTGGTCTCCGGGGTTGCAAGCATGGAATAAGCCACTGATGACTGATATACAAAGGCGCAACCGGATCGTGTGGGCAAGAAAGCACTCAACCTGGTCGACTGAAATGTGGGAAAAGGTGCTATTCAGCGATGAAAGCACCTTCTGCCTGTTTGGTATCCAGGCCCACACCTATGTGAGGAGATTTCCTAGAGAGGAATTCAAGCCTGAGTGTCTCAACCTCACTGTGAAGCATCCTTTGAAGGTCATGGTCTGGGGCTGCATGGCTGCCAGTGGTGTTGGACGGCTTCACATCATCGATGGAATGGTTTACAGGGCCAAGTACATCTCCATACTGTAAAAGTGCATGGTGCCATCAGCACACCAGCTGTTTCCTGGCCATTTCCTGTTCCAAGATGACAATGCACCCTGCCATCGCTCCAGATAGGTGATCAGCTGGAAACAGCGGAACAGCATCAAGTCAATGGACTGGCCTGCCCAGTCTCCAGATCTGAATCCAATCGAGAACCTGTGGCACAAGGTGTCCTTGGAAATATCCAAGAGGCATCCGACATCAAAGCGTGAGCTGATTGAGTCACTCATTGCAGCTTGGAACCGCGTTGTCACCAAGGATCACCTTGTCAGACTGGTTCATTCAATGCCGACAAGGTGCAGTCAGGTGATCAAGAACAAAGGGTGGCCCATCAAATACTGAGCCATCACTGACACATAAAAACGGCCTTTTTCAAGGCCACATACGTTAATTTGAAGGAAACTTGGCGTGTGTCCATAATATTTTAAAGCATACTTACAATAATATATCGTTGGCCAACGATGTACATTATGCGATTTTCACAGAAAATCTATCAACAGGATAACTATGGGGAACAAACTCAGAAAATAAGGGCCAAACCAATACTAAAAGTTGGCCCTAATAGCCATATCTATCACTTATCATGAGATACACAGAAAAAGCCATTGGGAGGAAAAAGAAATTAAGATATAAGGTCACAAAGTTGAAAAAACATCAAATTTACAAGTGATTCCAGACTTTTGCACACCACTGTATTTTGGAACTAAAGAATGAAGCAAAATTCTTGGCATTTGGGGACTTAGGGGAAAAGGCTGGACTAGACTGCTGTTCAGCCAAAATCTCAAAGAGTTCTTTGGTAGGATTAAGACTGTTGTGTATATGTTGAGAATAGTAGGCCTTTTTAGCTTTGGAGATACTTGCAGAATATGCATGTGAGACTTCTTTAAACTACACTGGTAAGGAGGATGTCTTCATTTTCTTCCAGGCTCTTTCTGCGGGCTGAAGTTGCCTTCTGAGGGTAGAGAACCCTTCATGGTAGCAAGGACTGGATTTGTTAGGTCTTATAGTTTTTGAGCACAGAGGTGCTAATGTATCATAAGCCTGTTTAAGGGTGGTATCACAGCAAAATACCTGGTCATCAAAGTCTGGGGGTAAAGAACAGCTTTGAACAAGAGCATAATGAATGATGGTAACTGGATTTTTTATGTGTTGTGGATAGGCCATAGAAAGTATGTATGAGAACTAGCAGAGATCTGACCAGGGCAGGGAAAGAGTATAGACCTGCAAGAAATTAGCAAGGGGAACCTTGGGAGAAAACATGAGGTCAAGAGTATGAGCTGCAGCATTTGTGGGGGCATTAAACCTTTAAACCATTTCTAGATCTGCTAGTAGGATGAGTTCTTATCCTTAGCTGCATGTGGATCATCTACATGTATGTTAAAGTCATCTAAATAAGTTAATTTAATATAATCCCTGTTTGCTCCTTCCCTTGTTTTTTATAAGTTTTGAACTTCATTGTAAACCGCTTAGATTTTTTGGATAAAGCGGTATATAAATCCTGTTAAATAAATAAATAAATAAATCTAAGATTATTACATTCTTGAACTGCATGGAGATATCTGTTATGAGCCCCAACAGGAGATCCCAATGAGTACCTGTAAGTGAGGGAGGGCAGTAGAGGAGTAGATAGAGGGTAGGTTGTGAGCAGAAATTCCTCATAGGCTGATGGAAAGGATAGTTCAGTAGGGCAGTACTTATAGAAGTAGAAGTACCCCAGAGGCAATGTATGTGTCTGTGTCCACTCCACATTAGCACATATATGTATCTATGTCTGCAGCATGCACGTCTGTGTATTTGTGTGATGCACATTTTGAAAACATATCCTATCCAGCACTATATTGGTTAGTCTGTAAGGTGATACCTGCCACTGTCACTTTTACTACCCCAGACTAATATGTAGTACAAGAAGGACTGGCAGAACTGACCTTGTCTGAAGCCAAGATCTTAAAGGAAGCCATGACTTGCTCAGCTGTATCTGTCTCAGCAGTCTCCCGGGTCATGAAGTCAATGAAGGCCTGGAACGTCACTACTCCTGTGTTGTTGGGATCTACCAGAGTCATGATTCGGGCGAATTCTACCTCACCCTGGAAAACAGAGAAGCAGAGATACATACATAAAGAAAAGAGGGCATATGAGAGAGAGAAAGTAAAAAAAAAGAAAAGTAGAGGGAAAGAAAAGTTTCAATAAATTAAAAATAAATAAGGAGTCAGAACATCTTTTAAATTATTTATTTTATTTTATTTATTTGATTGGGCTTTTATCCTGCTTTTCACTGAGGCAAAGCAGTATACACAGAACTTATATAAACAACATTTACAAGAAGAGGTGACTTGCATTGAGTGGTGTACACTCCTAAACAAAGGCATGGGGAGGGGTGACTTGCATGGAGTGGTGGGCACACCTATTCTTGCCACCTTGCTGGGCAGGCTAGATAGACCATGCTGGTCTTTATCTGCCGTCATATACTATGTTACTATGTTAAGGAACAGTAACATTTTACATTAAGTTTTCAACAAAAGCAAGTCGTCTTTAACTTATATACAAGGTGTTCTTGGTTGTAGGAGGAAGGATGGGTCGGGTAGGGGTATGCGTGGTAAAGGGGGGAGGGTTAGGTGAAGGCACTGAAGTGCAGAGTGAACAGGTGGGTTTTGAGAAGTTTGCGGAAAGTGGGGAGGTCTTTAGTGTTCCTTATTGAGTTGGCGAGAGAGCTGCATCTGGTGGGAGCATAGAGCTCAAAGGATCTGACACATGCTTGCAGGGAGCTTCTTGTTTTTACTTGGGGAGTGGCTAGGATGTTCCTGTTGGAGTGTCTTCGTGATCTGTTCGTCTGAGATGCTTTGATGAGGGTTTGTAGGTGGAAGGGTGATTGGTTATTGATTGTTTTGAATATCAGTAAGAGGACTATATATTGTATTCTGCTCTGTAGGGGAGCCAGTGGAGGTGCTTGAGGATGGGGGTGATATAATCATATCTGGAGACTCCTTGAATGATCCAAACTGTTGTGTGTGGGGTTATTTTCAGGGGTAGGAGTGTTGACTGAGGTAATCCGTGATAGATGGAGTTGAAGCAGTCGGCATGTGACCTGACCAGCGCTTGTAGGGCAGAGCGGAAGTCTGTTGGAGCAAGTTGAGGGAGGAGATGTAGGGTTCGGGTTTTGTAGTAGATTGCCTTTGCTGTGTTCTTTATTTGGGTCTTCAGGGTGAGGTGGCAATCCAGGGTGATTCCCGAGTATTTTACTTCAGGTCCAACTTGAATTTCAGTGTGGTTAGGGTGATGGTTGAGGGTGGAGTGAATGAGACATTCTTGGTGATGAATAAGGATTCGGTTTTCTTGAGGTTTATGGATAGGTGGTTTGTGGCAAGCCACTGGGAGACCTCTGTGAAGCATTGTTGCAGACCATTGTAGGACAGGTTTTTTTTAGGTTGAAAGGTGCATACAGCATGATGTCATCTGCATAGATGTGGTAATAGATGTTGTGTGATTGGATAATTGAGCATAGTGGTTGCATGTAGACTTTGAAGAGTAGTGCTGAGGGGGTGGATCCTTGTGGGACGTCTTGGGTCTGGGGGTAGGGAGTTGATGGGTGGGTACCAATTTTTATTCATTGGGGTCTCTATTGCTAACTAGTGAATATCCAGGCCACAAAGGCAGAATTGGACACAGGTCACCCTCAGTTCTATATTCACAAGTGGTGTGTAACTTCATTCACATGCTTGTCTCCAGATAAAAAGTAGTTGCTTAACTGTAATGGAGGTTTCCCATAGCCAGCAGAGGTATGCAGCCATACTCCCACGATCCCCACAAAAATAACAAAGCAATCCCAACTCTAGATAAATAACCTGTTTCAGCTCCAGTTATGTTATGGACTGACCAATGAGGAGGGACCTGGGAGAAGGTGGGAACAGATGTGCAGGCTTAGAGAAGTCAAAAGATTTTTCTGAGCTAAGGGAGAGCTCCCGCATACTGGCTCCATCGATGAGATCACTAATGAAGAGTGACTGCATACCCCTGTTGTCTACAAAGAACCCCTGTTACAGGTAAGCAGCTATGCTTTTTTGAATTCAGATACAGTCCTCATCTCCGCCACTTCACTGGGAGGCTATATTTCTTCACTCAACGTGTAATCAAACTCTGGAATTTGTTACCGGAGGATGCAGTAAAGGCTGTTAGTGTAGCTGGGTTGAAAAAAGGTTTGGACAAGTTCCTGGAGGAAAGGTCCATAAACCATTATTAAGAAAGGACCCAGGATATCAATGCTTGACCCAGTACAAGCATTGCGGAACCTGTGTCTTTTGGGGAAACTGCTAGGTACATATGACCTAGATTGGCCACTGTTGGAAGCAGGATACTGGGCTTGATGGACCTTGGTCTGACCCAGTATGGCATATCTTATGTTCTTATTCCTTAAAGAAATATTTACTTAAATTACTCCTGAGTCCATTCTTTTTTGCCATTATTTTACCCTTATACCAGAACTTGGGGGAAGCCAACAGTCACTCAAGAGTAGTTCAGAGTCATAAAGGTCTTTAGATAAGTATTGATTCAAAAGTATTGATATATACAAAAGGTTCATTGCTCTTTGTTCACATTTAAAATAGTTTTCATGTTCATTGTAAATGGTTTTTGATGTTCCTTGTAATTTGTTCACTGTATCAACTCAGTTCCATGTAAACCGCTTTGACTTGTAGAAAAATGGTATTAAAAAATTGTTAAATAAATAAAGCATATGAGGTCAGAGTTAAAGATCTCAGTATGTATATTTTGGAAGTTAAGGCAAGAGAGGGAAGATATGATAGAGATATTTAAACACCTCTATGGTGGTATAAATGCACAGAAGCTGGAACTCTTTCAATTGATTAGACGTTTTGGTATGAGGGGTTCATCAAATGATGGTGAAAGGGAATGGACTCAGGAGTAATTTAAAGAAATATTTATTTAAGGAATAGCCTCCCAATGGAAGACCTGTGTCCAATTCTGCCTTTGTGGCCTGGGCATCCACTAGATAGCAATAGTGACAGTATTAACTGTAGTAAACAGTCAGGAGGCAAAGAGATTGTGTAGAACTGCCTGCCCAAAAGTTAAATCTCATGCTGTGGAACTATCCAAGTAATAATGCTTGGCAAAGGTGTGCATAGAGTCAGAGCAGGTGCTAGGCTCTCTAGCGCCCCCTACAACCTATAGATCGACACCCCCTTCCCTCATTACTATTAATGGTAGGCTGCACCACCCCTTTCCCAAAAATCCTTCATGAACTCTGTTCACAGGATGCTAGTATTTCTCCAAAACATATTTAAACAAGAAAATTGCAGAGAAGGGGCAAATGCCGAGCAGGAATAAAAATAAGTACTGAGGAGTAAATATTTAACATTGTATGAACAGACTGTTTATAGTCAAAGGGTTAATGTTATCGAAGCAAACAAAATCAATGTATTTATTCAATCTTGCCTGTTATTGTTGCTAAAGAAACTACCACTGCTCTCTCTCTGCATGCACGGTTGCAAAGCCCCTTTATATATCCAACAAAAAAGGAGGAGGTGATAAAAGCAGTTAGTGTAGCTGGGTTTAAAAAAGGTTTGGACAAGTTTCTGGAGAAAAAGTCAATAGACTATTATTAAGAGAGACCTAGGAAAAGCCACTGCTATCCCTAGATATAAGCAGAATGGAAGTTACAGTGAGCACTACAAGACAAGACTCAATCCCGGAGTGGCATTGATTATAGACTATTCTGTGAATTGCATTGAGAGGGAAAAGATCGTCAAGTACCAAAAAATGCAGTTGGAGACCAAGAAAATATGGCAGAAAGATATCTAGTTATATCTTATTGTGTTGCGTGCCACAGGCTTAAATACGCAACATTTTATGAACTCCAGAGGGAAGCACTCTTTGCACGTTGCAAGTACTATGCCAAGCATTATTAATTTATTTATCTGTGCTTATATACCGCTGATCTATGAGTCAAAGTGGTTTACAAATAAGAACTTGGCCACATGGGCTTACATAGAACATAGATAACTTAGTGAGGTACATAGACGTGGTTGCATGTAACAGAAATAAGTAGGTAGAAAAATCGAACTATATACATAGAACAATGGCTGGGTTGGGACACTGATATGCACATTGAAGAGTGGTTGGCATATGATGATTAAAGACAGGTACATCAATTGGGCGTAATTTTGTTATGTGGAGGGGGTGTAGGGTAGATAGGGAGGGAGGGGTTGGGGTGGGATGGTTATGTATTCTCATTGATAAAATATTCAAGGAACAAGTGACTTTTAGATTTTTCTTGAAGTCTGTATGGTCATTGTTGATGTGGAGATGGTCTGGTAGGGCATTCCATAGCTTCGGAGCAAAGAGTGAGAAAGCTTTTTTGGACATCATGGAATTGGTTTTCATGTGTGAGGATGGTGTGTGGAGTATGTTGGTAGAGTTTGTTCTTCTGGATCTGTTGGGAGTTATCTGTATTAATGATCATAAGTAGTTGGTAGATAGACCATGGAATAATTTGAAGATTGTATGGAAGGTCTTGTGCTTGATTCTTTGATTGATGGGTAGCCAATGCAGTTGTTTGAGTGTTGAGGTTATATGTTTGGATCTTTGGACATTGCAGAGGGTGAGTGCAGCCATATTCATGGCTAGTTGAAGTGGTTAGAGTGTGGATTTTGATAGGCCTTGCAGGATGATGTTGCAGTAGTCGAAGTGAGGGAATATAAGTGCTTGAAGAACTGTGCGGAAATCACTTGGTTTCAGAAGTGATTTTAAGTGTTGCACTGTTTTGAGCTTGTGATATTGGTTATATGAAGGGAGAGTGTGAGGTGTTGATCCAGGATGATCCCCAGGTAGCATACTTGTGGCTTGATTTGGAGTTGGGTTCCATCAATTGTTATGTGTTTAGGTGGTGTAAAGTTGAAAATGGTATGACTTCAGTTTTTTTGTAATTTATATTCAAGTTGTGTTCCGTGAGCCATGTTTATACAGAGGTGAAGCATTTCTTTACGTTGGTGAAGGTTTGGTTGGTGGTGTTGATGGGGGCGTAAAACACGATATCATGTGCATATAAGTGGTATAGTAAGCTGTGTGCTTGTAGTATGGCGCAGATGGGTTGTAGGAAGAGGTTGAATAACAGTGAGGATAGGGCTGAGCCTTGAGAAACTCCTTGTGTTGTAAGTAGGGCTTTGAGGTTTCATTGCCCATTTTTACTCAGCATTCTGTGAGGTATGAGGTGACCCATTTAAGTGTGGTGCTTCTTAGGCCTATTGCTTGTATGTGCTGGATGATCAAGATTGTGTGGGATGGATGTCCAGAAATATGAGGATGAATCCTTTGTTTGTCTTGTCAATGCCTTTTACAAGATTACTGGTTAAAGCAGTGAGTAGGGATTCTACTCCGGTTTGTGGCCTGAGACCATATTGCTGAGGGTCAAGTAAGTGATTTGTATCCATGAATTCTTGCAATTGTGTGAATACTATTTTTTTCAATTACTTGAATGGCAGGCTGGGAATTGGCTGGTATGAGTTTGGTTGGGTAGGGTCTAATAAGGCTTTTAGTGCTGGATGGAGGAGGCTATTTTCAGGTCCATAGGCATGTGTCCTTGTTGCAATGATGTTTGAGCGATTTTAAGTATTATGGGTAGCAGTTCTTTCCATGCTGCCTTGATCCAGCTAACTGGATACGGGTCAAGTGGGGAAGTTGTAGTACTGATGATTTTGATGATGTTTTCCAGATGTTCAAGGTGGATGATGGAGAAGGAGTCCCAGGTGATGCCGGAAGTTGTATTTTTATGTGAGAGTTGAGTTATTGTTGTGTGGATCTGGCTGCCTGGAGGATGGGCTAGTGTTTGGAAGTGATCTGACAATGTTTGTGGGGTGAGGTCTGTAGTCTGTTGTCTTGTTGCAGGTGCTTTTACTAGGTTTTTAACCAAATTAAATGGTTCCTGGGGATGGTTTAAGGATTTTTGTATTATATTGGTGTAGAACTCCTTTTTGGCTCTGTTTGTGGCTGTTTGGTATTCTTGTAATTTGGCAAAGTAGTTGTTGAAGTTGATAGTTGTATTGCTATATTGCTTATGGTCTTGTTCCAGTTGTGGATGAGTGAGTCTAAGGAGTATGTTTACTAAACCGCGCAGACATGCGCGGCACACAATAGCGTATGCTAATGATGCACTTAAGTGCTCTTAAGTGCCGCGCACGCATGCGTGTCACATTAACGGGCCGGCGCATGTGTGCGGGGCACTGATGTGCAATAGAGGCGGGGAAAGGCTTATGGAGGGCGGAGGAAGGCCCTCGAGGGGCGGAGGGACGGGGTCAATGGGTGGAGAGTGGGAGGGGAGAGGCTCCCCACACAGGAGCGGGGCTGAATTTCGGCAAGAAAAATACCGCGAGTGAAACCCTCGCGTTAGAGCCGATTTAAAGGGAAGAGAAACCATTTCCGTCAGCAATGTACAGCAAAACCGGGGAAACCTGCAAAACGTGAGCAGTGTGATACATGTGCACAGAACAAAATAGCAAATATAAATTGAAAATGACCACAACAAATGCCAAATAAATTATAATCCAGCTGGGCAACAGTGATATTAATGGGCAACCATAAAAAACACTCTCAGGAAAGCTCCAAAAAAAGGAAATGATTTTTGGAAGGGTCTACGCTCCGTAGACACGTTCAAAAAGCACTGCATTTTAATGGAGCTTTCCTGGGAGTGTTTGTCATGTTGCGCATTGATATCACTGTTGCCCAGCTTGGTTGTGGTTTTTTTCCCCTTTTTCGGAAGTCATTTGTGAGGTTTAATTGCACCTTTGTCCCCATACAAGGTAAATGAGCCCACAGTAAACTTGTGTAGAGCAGGGTGTCTGACTTGTGCGGCCAGGTTACCTATCTCCAGAGACTGCACTGTCTCTGTGGCCACAGTGTGGTGCAGTGGACACAGCCAGTGCCTGTAGGACCAGAGGGTCACAGGTTCAAATCCCAGCTGGGGCTCCTGCAAACCCAGACCCCATAGTTTTACCCACCACTAAACAGTGATAGTACAGACACTCCTTTATGGCAGAGAACATAAGCATGGTTCCAACACCTATATTTTACCCTACACCGCACACAAACCATAACAATGGGCATTACCTACAGCCGAGTCCCCCAAATTCAGTCCTGGAGTGCCACAACTCAATCAGGTCATATGCTTTTTCCCAGATAGGGACATGTCTGCATGTTGGCGGAAGGGTACAGGTGGTGGAGGGGGCAGTGGCTGCAAACCACAGCAGACAGTGGCCTAGGCCTGTGCAGGCTGGCACCGTCCACCGCAACAGACAGGCTCTGTTGGATGTACAGTCATGGACTCCCCAGGGAACACAGCATATCTGTGGCAACATGGTGGTGCAGTGCACACAGACAGTGTGTGCAGGAACAGAAGGTCACAGGTTCAAAGCCCAGCTGGGGCTGCTGCCAATCCAGTCCACATATTTTTCCTACAACTAAACCATGATAGTACGGACAAACCTTTATTGCTGAGAACATACGTATGGTTCATACGCCTATATTTTACCACACCAAACACAGACACCATGAACAGCCGCATTACCTAGAGCAGAGTCTCCCAAATGCAGTCCTGGAGGGCCCCACACCATTCAAGGGCAAGCACTGAAAGCAGCTAGTATGCCCTGTGGCTGCACAATCCCTGCAGTCTGCAACATTCTACCTAAGGTACTTTACATCTGCCTATGACTCTAATGCATGTTCCTGTGCACATCCCCATCCCCGAGTAAGTGCTACGGGATAATTACAACTTGCCATGTGATACCTACAATATTAATATATGTTAATGATACACTGAGAATCCACTAGTACACACAGTTGCATCAGTGTTTTCCTATTGCTAATAAGCCATAGAAGTGTTAAGACTGTTGTTTCTGTTGTCTATGCTGTCATTCAGTTCAGCTCTGGTAACTTGCTAAATGTAATTATCTCTGGGTAACAATACATACTCATTCTTATATACCGTAGTGCTAATCCTCCTAGCACCTGTAAAGCTCTGTTTAAGCTCTTGTTGCTTCCACGACTACTCTGTCTTTACTATAACACACCCTCGTACACACGCCACAACTGGGCCACAAATAGGTAGTACCCTACCCACACTCATCAAGACCAACGCAACAGCCACCAAGCCATCATGGCCATCCCATTACTTACCCTTACCACTATATTCCTAGCTGTAAACACCTTACAATGCTCCATAGCCCTCTCTACCGGGCAATACCACATCACCACCTTACCCTATCTGGGTAGGAGGAACCACTCTAACCCATATCACTCTGCAACCAGCTTCCCACAACACCCGCGACGCTCACACCTGCTATATGTGGCCCTCAATCAAACTGACAATCCCAAAAAAGCCCCACCTAAAACTCAACTCTCCCTCAATTGTGCCCTTATAAACTCACGCTCCGTGCGTAAGAAATGGCCTGTGATACCGGACCTGATAGCTGTTCATAACCTGGATCTCCTTATGGTGACTGAATCCTGGCTCAAGGATACTGACACAGCTCTCATAAACCAAATAATCCCTTCCAACTTTTCCATCCACACCTGCCACAGGACTAACCGAAAAGGCGGTGGAGTTTTTATCCTTTCAAAAACAGATCTAGAATTTCGACTTCTCACATCCAAGAGCTCCATCCATGCGGACATAATCACCATTGCCAATAAGGACATCACCATAAACCTCATTTACAGATCCCCCTCTTCTCCACCTGAGGTCATCTCTACCTTTATTGACTTAGCCTGCAACCCAGCCGACCCGCGCAGTTTCAATTGGCTGCTTGGAGACTTTAACTTACCCTCCCTACAATCCAACCAAGCAGATGCTTTCCTAGAAGCCATGCAAACACTTGGTTTTGATCAACTTGTGAACACTTCCACCCACAATAAAGGAAACCTACTGGACCTAATCTTCGCTCCCCACGCTGCTATCAGCCAGAACTCCAACCTCAACACTACTATCACACCCATCCCCTGGTCAGATCATAAACTAATCATGTTCCAGATGCCCACTCTTCATTCTAAATACCCACCTAACGACTCCAGTACAGAACCCAAACTTACCTCTCACTTCAAACCACTGGACAAAGAAGAATTCATTAAGCACGCCTTACCTATACTCAATTCAATGCCTTCTGACCTCGGCGAAGCAATCACCAACTGGAACGCCACATTAAAGTCTTTTGCACAACTACCAGCCTCAACCAAAAGCAATAAGAACAAACAAAACAATAGACAACCATCGCCATGGTTCACAGCAGAGCTTCGGTCATCCCTCCTCTCCCTCAGGAAATTTGAAAGGAAATGGAGAAGGTCTCGCTCTGAATCTGACAAAGTAACATACCTGAACCACCTCAAACTCCACCGTGAAACCATTTATCTCAGAATGAGTGAATACCATGCTAATCTTCTCCTCCGCTCACTAAATAAACCTAGAGACCTTTTCAACATAGCAAAATCCCTAATTAAAGAACCATCACCTACACAACTTGTTCCTATTTTCCCCCAGTCTTACGCCAACTACCTTCAATCCAAGACCTCCTTAACTGACACAGTCTCAGTTACAGCGTTCTCCCACTCTCACACCCCACTTCCTTCTATCACAATGTTCACCACACCAAATGAGAAAAACATTCAAGATCTCATCACCTCCATCAACACCTCCACAGCACCAAGTGACCTCTGCCCAGCATACTGGGTCAGATCTCTACGTACCGAACTGAGTCCAATCCTAATCAACATCATCGGGCTATCCTTTGCAAACAGGCTCGTTCCCCTCTTTCCTCAAACAAACCTCTATAAGACCACTCCTGAAGAACTCTAGACTCGACCCGTTAAAGTCCGACTCCTACCGACCAATCTCGAGCATACCTCTATTAGCCAAAATAATAGAGAAGGTTGTTCAGAGACAGTTACAACATCACATCGATATAGCCTCACCGCTTGATCCTTGTCAACATGGCTTCAGGGAATCACACGGTGTAGAAACTCTCCTTACCACCCTAACTAACGCACTGAACAGAGGTCTCGATAAGCTGAAAACGGCTTCGCCCTAATATTCCTAGATATCTCCGCTGCCTTCGATTCCGTTAATCATAATCAACTCCTCGCCCGCCTCCTGGAGAAAGGAATCCGTGGCCTCGCCTGGGAATGGTGTAGGTCTTACCTATCGGAGCATTGGCAGCATGTCAGAGTAGGATCCACCACTTCCACACCTTTCCACCAACATCAAGGTGTTCCGCAAGGATCTTCTTTATCTGCGCTTCTGTTCAATGTATACATACAGCCTATATGTGACATCATACGCACCTTCGATATCTCTACATTAATCTATGCTGACGACGTCCTACTGTTTACACCATTTAAAGTCAAACAACCAGACTTCACCAACCTTATTCACTGCTTCAACGCCATCACAGACTGGTTATTATCTCAAAACCTCCGTATAAACTTCAAGAAGACCGAAGTTCTGTTCATATCAAGAAACAAAGAATTCTCCCCCCCCATCCTCCCTAAGAGTAAGAGATGCGGAACTCCCTAGTAAACCATCTATTCGCTACCTTGGCATTACACTGGATCAGCATTTTGACTTTAAGGAACACATACGGAACACCACCAGATCTGTCTACAATAAAATCAGAACGCTAAGGCACCTCAGACCCATGCTACCTCATAACAACTTCCGGACCATTTTCCAGGCCCTCACACTACCTCACTTTGATTATGGAATCGTCGTCTTATATGGACTCCCCAAGAACATCATTAATCCGCTGCAACTCGCTATGAATGCGGCTGCTAGGGTGCTCTGTGGTCTAGCAAGATCAGACCATATCACCCCGATTCTCATGGAACTCCACTGGCTACCAATTCATTGCAGGTTAACCTATAAAATCCTCCTCATCACTTTCAAGATCATCAACAACCTTGCCCCCACATCCCTCAATGATGTCATCTTCCTCACCCCAAAAAACAGAACGAGAAGGTCAATAATGGACAACACCCTGATCATCCCCAAAGAGTCCATCAAATGCACCCAGACAACCAAGAAAAGGACCTTCGCCTTCTATGCACCTAAATGCTGGAATGACCTCCCACCTGAAATAAGAGCAATTAAAGACCTCACTCAATTCCGCAAGGCAATCAAGCACTACATTTTCCTTTTCCACTTCAGCACTCCTAAACCCAAAAACTCTCAATCTCCACTCCCAATTCCCTCATAGGCAACTCCGCCTCAAGTTCTCTGCGGTCTTGCCTTAGCCCTCCTTGTGAATACTAAAGAATCTAATATGTTTGTACATAGTTACAGTTTTACCCTGTTGTTCCAAGTTTAAGTTTCCTGTTATAATGTAAGCACACAATTGTCCTCCGAATGTGCAACCTTTGTTATATGTAAACCGCACTGACAACAAATAGCGCGGTATATAAAAGATGTTAAATAAATAAATAAATTCAGGATCCATGCTGCCTCTAATAAGGATGCCTGTGCTGCATATCTATGCACCACCCCCATGGTATGCTGATGTAGCTCATGCATATCTATGAGGGACAGCATGAAAACCCGAACAGTGGTTGGAACACCAGGACTGGAGTTGGGACACTCTGCCGTAAAGCAGCAGCCAACAGGGCCAGACACCCCCACACACACCCCCACAGGCCCCACTGGCCAATGCCTCATGGAGAGGCAGGACATTGGGCCCTGCCTGTATCTCCCAATACTAGCAGTTGCATACCTTAGCACTGCCACCCTACACCTGGGTATATGGTACACAGCTATCAAACGTTGCCCATGATAACTGGCAGATATCAATTCCTACGTTAAGCACATTTGCTCATTGATCTCCACCATAACAATTATTGTGATGTCTGCGGTGTGCGCTGCAGGTCTGGTCTCTGACAGTGTTTACCACCCTGGGGAGTGACCCCCAACAGTAGTGCGTACCATATCCATGCCTGTACTGTGCCCAGGACTGGTGTGGTGGGTATGGCTGCTGGACTCCTCTATAGTAGCACAATGCTGGCATAGGTGTGGGGGTGGCTGTCTGCCTATCCAGTGTGAGGTGGCTGCAAACACCTTCCACAGCCCACACTGCCAGCAATGTTGCCAGTATTGGGCTGCCAGTGTGCATAATGAGGAGCAAAGGTACCATGGGTATAGGCCGGACAGGGTGGCCTGGCCAGGGTGCATCTGCACAGGGCATAGGGCACTGACTGGGACATTTTGGTGCCCGGCCACCACCTACACAGACAGGGTGACCTCAGTATGTCCTGCTGAGAGATCACTCTCACCCTGACTGTGCAGTGACCACAGCATGGCTAGGCACCCCCATAGTGCTATATAGTATTTCTCTCATGTGATAGATATGGGTTTCCTTTTGGGGCCCAGTCACTGATTTATCTGCTGGCTGTGTATGCTGACATCCTAGTTCTGGGTGCACGCATCTCCACTGGGAACATGCATTGTGGACTAACTAGCACACTGTTTGCAGCTGGTATGTGTTGTGATGGAGCAGCTTGCAGGGTGCAGCGGCTGATGACTTGCTGCAGGAGAATATCAGATAGTGGTGGGGTGCAGCTCACCATCTCCAGGCCTAATATCTGTCTGCTATTGTGTTATGGATGTGTATAGAGCTGCATTGACTGCCCTGTGGGGTGTCTGCTCCTCAGCAGGACTGGAGTTGATGGACCCCTCTACTGCCACCTTTGCAGGGAGGTAGAATGTGGATCTATTGATAGGAGACCCTGTTTGCCACCCTCAGGCCTGGGGGAGGGGGAAGGGGGAGGAGGAGGAGGGGTGGTGGTAGTGGTAGTACATGGCCCACCTAGGGGTCCATAGGGGCTGCACCTGATTGAGTCAGACAGAGATATCCAAGGTGTTTGTGCAGGAACTACCTATCTCACACATTAACACTGCTTTGGACCTCCGGCATGACCTCTTTCAGCCATGGAAGGTGTTGTGGACCTGGTCCTGGGTGCCTCATTGCACCCTCAGGGTGAGCACAGTACCCACACAATGTGATGGTGTGTAGCTACTCTGTGCCAGTAAAACACACGGTCAGTACCCCCTACCAGGCCGAGGTGGTGTGTGGGTGCACATGGTCACTTCCCTCTACCGGGCTGAGGTGCTGTGGGGGTGCATTGCCCATCTTGTGTTAATCTGTGGACAGCTGATTTGCATGTGCAGTGCATCATGGGTATGGGTGGGCTAACCCTATCCTGGTGACCACAGCAGACTGTCTGTGTGGTGATGTGCATGGTCTCTGCAGCCAGCCAGGGGCTTGCTAGCAGCTATAGAGCTGTAGCCCAATGGTTACTTCACTGCCTCTAAAGCCAGAGGTCATGGGTTCAAACCCACAGTGGGGTTATTTGATAGGGTTGTCCAATGCATTTTATTTAATGTACATGTTTTGATGCCAGCAAAAACACCCTCAGCGTACTGTACCCATAAGATGCCTCTGAGGGTGCTTTATAGGGCGCCCTATAGGGCACCTTATGGTTCCCGTCCATATAAGGTGCACTATACAATATCCTGTGACGCAACCTATAGGGTGCCCTATAGGGGACCTTTTAGGGTGCTGTGGCGGACAGTACAATTTCTAATGTGCCCTATGGAGTGCCTTATAGGGTGCCTTATACGGCACCTTCAATTACAGCACGTGAGGGCGTGTTTGCTGGCAGCAATTAATAACATAAAATTAAAGTGCTGCAGGACAAAATATGTACAATGCAAAGCTGATGCCACAGCCAGCCTTATGTATTAGGCACATCAGGGAGCAAACTCATGACCCCTGTATCAGCAGTCAGTGCCTTAACCATTGTGCTCCACTGCTGCTCCTCCTTGCCTGTCAGCGCACCTACTTATGCTTTTCATTCTTTAAACTGCACAGTGCTGCCATAAAAAACAGTACACTGACCTTGCGGTACCTCATACGGCACCCTCTAAAGCGCCCTATAAGCAACATTCTAGGGTGCCTTGGCTGACAGTGCACTTTAAAATGTGCCTTATAGGGCATCTTATGTTAACACGCTTTGGGAGTGCGTTTGCTAGTAGCAGGGCCGGCCCGTCCATTGAGCAAGAATGTTTTTTGCACAGGGCCCCGCGTTTCAGGGGGCCCCGCGCAAAAAACATCTTGCATCCCATTAAAGTTTAAAAAAAATCATAAACCGGCTACGGCTGCCGCTGCCGCCGTGGCAGCGGCAGAATGGAGAATCCCGCGGTGCCCATTTACAGTCCTTACCACCCCCCCCCAATCAGCCCAACTAAGTTTAAAAAAAAAAAAAAAAAAAACCAGCAACCGGCTGCTGCTGCCGCCGTGGCAGCGGCAGAATGGAGAATCCCGCGGGGCCCCCCTGTCCGGCAGTCTTCTCTGTGGCCTCCGTCGGCTGTCAGAGCTGCGCGAAGAGAGAGAGCTTCTCCTCTCACAGCTCTGTTAATCCCGCCACGGGGCTGATGGGATTTCCCATCAGCCCCGCGGCGGGATTAACAGAGCCGCGAGGAAAGGGAAACTCTCCCTTCGCGCGGCTCTGAAAAGCCCGCGCTGAGGCCGCATCAAAGACTGCCGGACAGGGGGGCCCCGCGGGATTCTCCATTCTGCCGCTGCCACGGCGGCAGCGGCAGCAGCAGCCGGTTTCTGGGTCTTTTTTTTTTTAAAACTTAGCTGGGCTGGGGGGGGGGGGGTAAGGACTGTAAATGGGCTGATGGGGGGGGGAGGGAGGGAGGGAGGGGGTAAGGACTGTAAATGGGCTGATGGGGGGGAGGGAGGGAGGGGGGGGTAAGGACTGTAAATGGGCTGATGGGGAAGGGGGGGGGTAAGGACTGTAAATGGGCTGATGGGGAGGGTGGGGGTTAAGGACTGTAAATGGGCTGATGGGGAGGGAGGGAGGGAGGGGGGATAAGGACTGTAAATTGGCTGATGGGGAGGGGGGGGTAAGGACTGTAAATGGGCTGATGGGAGAGGGGAGGGGGGGTAAGGACTGTAAATGGGCTGATGGGGAGGGAGGGAGGGGGTAAGGACTGTAAATGGGCTGATGGGGAGGGGGGAGGGGGGATAAGGACTGTAAATGGGCTGATGGGGAGGGAGGGGGGTAAGGACTGTAAATGGGCTGATGGGGAGGGAGGGGGGTAAGGACTGTAAATGGGCTGATGGGGAGGGGGGGAGGACTGTCAATGGGCTGATGGGGCGGGGGGGTAAGGACTGTAAATGGGCTGAGGGGGGGATGACTGTAAATGGGCTGATGGGGAGGGGGTAAGGACTGTAAATAGGGAGGGAGGGAGGGGGGGTAAGGACTGTAAATGGGCTGATGGGGGGGGTTAGGACTTGTAATGGGCTATAGGGGGTTCGGACTGGAAGTGGGCTGATGGGGGGGTTAAGACTGGGAATGGCTATGGGGGGCTTAGGACAGGTAATAGACTATGGAGGGGCTAAGACTGGAAATGGGCTGATGGGGAAGTTATGACAGGTAATGGGCTATGGGGGGCTATGACTACAAGGTGGGTGATGGGGGGATTAGGACTGGAAATGGGCTATGGGGGGGTTAGGACAGGTAATGGGCGGATGGAGGGGTCACAACAGGTAATGGGCTATGGGGGGGCTAAGACTACAAGTAGGCTGATAGGGGGTTAGGACTGGTAATGGGCTGTGGGGGGCGTTAGGACTGGTACTGGGCCATGGGGGGGCTAAGACTACAAGTGGGCTGATGGGTTAGGACTGGTAATGGGTTGATGGGGATAAGACTGAAAATGGGCTGATGGGAGGGTAAGGACTGGAAGTGGGCTGATGGGGGGGTTAGGACTGGTAATGGGCTATAGGGGGTTCGGACTGGAAGTGGGCTGATGGGGGGTTAGGACTGGTAATGGGCTATAGGGGGTTCGGACTGGAAGTGGGCTGATGGGGGAGCTAGGACTGGTAATGGGATGGGGGGTTTGCTAGGACTGGAAATGGGCTGAGTGGAAGGGGGGCTTGAACGGCAAATAGCTGATGGGGACAGGGGCTTGGAATGGAAATGGGCTGAGTGGAAAGGGGGCTTGAACTGCAAATAGCTGATGGGGAGGGGGGCTTGGAATGGAAATGGGCTGTGAGGAGAGGGAGCTAGGACTGGAAATGGGCTGAGTGGGGGGGGGGGGCTAGGACAGGAAATGGGCTGATGGAGGGGCCAGGATAGGACTGGAAATGGGCTGTTGGGGGTGCTAAGGTTGGAAATGGGCTGTGGTGGGGGCTTGAATTGAAATGGACTCATGGAGGGGCTAGAACTGGAAGTAGGCTCATGGGGGGCTTGGATTGGAAATGGGCTGAGTGGAGGGGAGCTAGGATTTGACATGGGCTGATGGTGGGGCTAGGAAAGGAATAGAAATGAGCTGATGGGGGGCTGGGATTGGAAATGAGCTGATGGAGGAACTGATAGGACTGGAAATGGGCTGATGAGGGGCTGGGATTGGAAATGAACTGATGGATGGACTCGGATAGGACTGGAAATGGATGGGGGAGCTAGGACTGGAAATGGGCTGATGGTGGGGCTAGGATAGGATTGGAAATGGGCTGATGGGGGACTAGGACTGGAAATGGGCTGATGCAGGGACAAGAAGGGAGCAGATGCTGGGTGGGGCTGGAACTAGAAAGGAGCAGATGTTGGTGGATGATTAAAATGGGATGGAGCTGGGAGAGTGAAATGGAGAGGGAAAAATATTTTGCGTGGGAGGGAAGACAAATCTACAATTGGCCAGATATTGGGAGAATAAGTGGGGATTGAGGATGGAGGGATAAAATTTGAGTGGATGAAATAGGAATGAGGAAAGAGCAAAAGGAGAAAGATTAGCATGTTAAAGCAGATGTAGAGAGAGAATGGAAAAAAAAAAACAAGACAGAAGAAAGGACAAATGGACAGCAGATGGAGAGTTAGCAGAAGACACGAAGAAACCAGAAGAAAGTGGCTGGAACAATTGCAACTGAAAAAAAATGCACAAAAGGTAGAAAAATATCTCTTTATTTTGAATTTATTAACTGGAATATGTCAGCTCTGGGAAATGTGCATCATTAATTTTTGCGCTTTGTTTAGTACAAGAGGAAATTAATTTATAGTTTTATTTCTACAGTGTTGTTGTATATTCCAAGTTTGCTTTTGGGGTTCCCAGTTTAATTATGGTCTTCCTGTTTCTAAATTGTGATTCCTTGTTTGGTGATGGTCTATGTTCTGCATGTGTAACTGAGCTGAGGTATACTGTTTATGTAATTCCTATTTGACATTGCCACTTGTTCTTTCCCCAGTAGGTCATGTATTATTGTTCTCTGAAATGTATTGGTTTAATATTTGCAGTGTTGCCTTTTGATAGTTAGGGTATGGTGCTTTGTGAGTCCTGGTAGTGCTGTTAGGATACGGCGGGTTTGCTATGGGTTCTAAATGGGCAGTGTTTGTAGTAGTTCCTAATGTGCCTGGCGGTTGGTACTGGATTATAGTAATGTAGAAACCTTTTAGTCTTTCTTTATCCATATACTCATTAAGAGGCATGTTTACTAAAAGTTAGTGTATGGTAACATTATGCAAATATTTATGCAAATGAGGCACCTTATGCAAATGAGGCCCCGCACCGAGTCTCCGCACATGGCCCCGCACCCCCCTTGGGCCGCCCCTGGCTAGTAGTGATAATTAAAATGCCTCCTAAAGCAATCTTCCCCTTAATATGTTATGCCTCAGCTGGCCTTGTTCATTGGGCACTTTGGAAGATTGAACCCCTGATCCCTTCACCATTGGTCAGTGTCTTAACCATTGTGCTGTGGCTCTGTTCCTGTGATTGCATATCAGCACGCCGCCTTATGCCGCCCAGTATTAAAAAGCCTCCTAAAAGATTAGCACACCGCCTTATACCACCCATCATTTAAATGCCTCAGCCAGCTGTCTCCATTGGGCACTGTGGGGGATTGAACCCCTGATCCCTGCACCATTGGTAAGTGCTTTAACCATTGTGCTGTGGCTCTGTTCTTCTTCCTGCACATCAGCACGCCACTTATACCGCCCAGTATTATAATGCCTCCATAAACATCAGCCTGCTGCCTTATGCCGCCCAGTATTAATATGCCACCAAAAACATTAGCACGCTGCCTAATGCCGCCCAGTATTAATATGCCGCCAAAGACATTAGTGTGCTGCCTTACGCTGCCCAGTATTTCTGTGCCTCATAAATTAACCCCTCAGCCAGCTGTCTCCATTGGGCACTGTGGGGGATCGAGCCCCTGAGCCCTGCACCATTGGTCAGTGTCTTAACCATTGTGCTGTGGCTCTGCTCTTTTTCTTGCACTTCAGCGCGCCACTTATGCCTCCCACGCAGCTATCTCATGCGCTAAGGTGCGGGGCGCACATGGGCGCCGTGCACCTTAGTGCATATGTAAATTCCGCCTTTCCTTTTTCAGGACGGAACGCCCACTCCTTATATGGCACCCGCACACTACCGGGGCCCGCACTTTACCGGGGTTTTAGTAAACATACCCCTAAGTTGTCAGATGAGTCTTGGAGGTGTGGTAATATCCTTGTTAGAAATTGCTGGGTTTCTAGATGGTGGAATCTGCGGGTAGTGGAGTGCGTGTTTGGCTCCTTTTGTTAGTGTGAACGATGTGTTAGGAAGAAGATGAGTGCCTTTTGGTCATAAGAACATAAGATCTTTGTTAGTGATATAGTGGAAGGGATGTCGGGTAAACTTTGCTTCTTTGTGGATGATACCAAAATCTGCAATAGAGTAGACACCCAGGAAGGTGTAGATAACATGAGGAGGGATCTAGCTAAGCTTGAAGAATGGTCTAGAATTTGGCAGCTGGGATTTAATGTTAAAAAATGTAAGGTCATGCATTTGGGCTGCAGCAATCCAAGGGAGCAATATAGTTTAGGGGGTGAAGTACTTTTGTCCACTAAAGAAGAGTGGGACCTAAGCGTGGTTGTGTCTGCTGATCTAAAAGTAGCTAAACAGGTAGAAAAGGCGATGGCAAAAGCTAGAAGAATGCTTGGGTGCATACGGAGAGGAATGGCTAGCAGAAAAAAGGAGGTGATAGTGCCTCTGTATAAGTCTTTGGTGCGACCTCATTTGGAGTATAGTGTGCAATTCTGGAGACTACACCTTCAAAAGGATATAAACAGGATGGCGTCAGTACAGAGGGTGGCTACTAAAATGGTTAGTGGTCTTCATTATAAAGCATATGAGGACAGACTTAAGGATCTTAATTTGTATACCTTAGAGGAAAGGCGGGATAGAGGTGATATGATTGAGATGCTTAAATACCTCCATGGCATAAATGCACAGGGGGAGAGCCTCTTTCAATTGAAAGCAAGTTCTGTTACGAGGGGACGTGGGATGAGGGTGAAGGAGGACAGATTCAGGAGTGATATGCAGAAATATTTCTTTACAGAAAGAGTGGTGGATCCGTGGAATAGTATCCCAGTGGAGGTTGTAGAGATGAGGATGGCATCTGAATTCAGAAAAGCATGGGAAAACACAGAGTATCTCTAAAGGAAAAAAGGGGACTATTGTAGTTGTTGATATAGAAGGACAGACTAGATAGGCCATGTGGTTTTTTTCTGTCATCATTTTTCTATGTTTCTATGTTTCTATATGCCATACTGGGTCAGACCAAGGTCCATCGAGCCCAGTATTCTGTTTCCAGCAGTGGCCAATCTAGGTCACAAGTATCTAGTAGTTTCCCCAAAAGACACAGTTCTGACCAAGGGATGGAAGTTGTGGTGGGGGTGGAAGGTTGTGGTCTCCATCAGGTCTAGCATATTACCTTTGTTATAAGTAGGTTGTATGATGATTTGTGTTTGTCCTAGTGCATCCATGGCATCGAGAAAGGTCTTTGCTGTTTCAGATGCGATGGAGGTAAGGTTAAAATCGCCTAGGGCAGGGGTCGGCAACCCGCGGCTCCGGAGCCGCATGCGGCTCTTTCTCACCTTTGCCGCGGCTCCGGAGCACACTGCCCGCCCGGTGACAGGCAATGGTGTTGTAAGCTCCCTCCCTTCTTCAGCAGCCGCGGCTCCCTGCCTCTTAGGGAACCGCGGCTGTGCTTTTAAAATCATCACGGAGCCCTTCCTGTCTTGACGGGCTCCGTGCAGCATTGTCCCGCCTCTAAAGGAAGTTTGGAGGCGGGACAATGCTGCACTGAGCCCGTCAAGACACGAAGGGCTCCGAGATGATTTTAAAAGCACAGCCGCGGTTCCGTAAGAGGCAGGGAGCCGCGGCTGCAGAAGAAGGGAGGGGAGCTGACATGGAGGGATGGAGGGGGCTGACATGGAGGGAGGGAGCAGATATGGATGGATGGAGGGAGGGGGTCTGACATGGAGGCAGGGAGCATATATGGATGGATGGAGCGAGGGGGCCTGACATGGAGGGAGGGGGGCTGACATGGAGGGAGGGAGCAGATATGGATGGATGGAGGGAGGGGGCTGACATGGAGGGAGGAGCAGATATGGATGGATGGGAGGAGGGGGGCTGACATGGAGGGAGGGAGGGAGCTGATATGGATGGAGGGAGGGGCTGACATGGAGGGAGGGAGCAGATATGATGGATGGATGGGTGAGGGGGGATGACATGGAGGGAGGGGGGCTGACATGGAGGGAGGGAGCAGATATGGATGGATGGATGGAGGGAGGGGGGCTGACATGGAGGGAGGGGCTGACATGGTTGGAGGGATCAGATATGGATGGAGGGAGGGAGGGGTGGCTGACATGGAGGGAGGGAGCTGATATGGATGGAGGGAGGGGGGCTGACATGGATGGATGGAGGGAGGGAGGAGGGGCTGACATGGAGGGAGGGAGCTGATATGGATGGATGGAGGGAGGGGGGCTGACATGGAGGGAGGGAGCTGATATGGATGGAGGGAGGGGGGCTGACATGGAGGGAGGGGGGCTGACATGGATGGAGGGAGGGGGGATGACATGGATGGATGGAGGAGGAGGGGCTGACATGGAGGGAGGGAGCTGATATGGAGGGAGGGGGGCTGACATGGAGGGAGGGAGCTGATATGGATGGAGGGAGGGGGGCTGACATGGAGGGATGGAGCACTGGTAATGGGGTTGAGGGGACTAGCACTGGAAATGAGCTGATTAGGGGAGGCTAGGACTGGTAATGAGCTGATGGGGGGTAGGACTGGTATTGGGCTGATTAGGGGAGGCTAGCACTGGTAATGGGGTTGGGGGAGTAGCACTGGAAGCGAGCTGATTGGGGGGCTTTGAATGGGCATGGGCTGATTGTGGGGAGGGGAGGATAGAGCTGCTGGCCCTGGAAGATAACTGGGGGCTAAGGCTGCCATGGTATTTGTACTAGAAGGGACTGGTCAGTGGGGAAGGAGGGGGATTGGAAGGAAATGGACACCAGTGGCAATCATGGGAATGCAAGTTGACATTGGAAGGTACTGGGAGTGAGGACTGGAAAGGGGCTGATATTGGGGAGGGTTACTGGGACTGGAAATAGGCTGATGGAAAGAAGTGAAGAAAACGAAAGAAGAGATAAGAAATGGCAGATGGACCATAGACCACAGAAAGAGAGCTAAGAGAAGACAGGAAAGCAGAAGCCTCAGATCGGGACCAGCATGATCAAAGAATAAATTGGTCAGACAACAAAGGTAGAAAAAATAATTTATTTCATATTAGTGATTTGACTACAAAATCATCATAATTTTGAAATCAAATATGTTACTTGTTGTTGTGATATTTTCTGGCGTATTTTTTTTTTTGGTGTGTGCGAAGGAAGAGGGGTAGTCTTATACGGCGAGTATAGGCCAAACACCTATATTTTAACAGGAAAAGTAGGGGGTCGTATATAGCATTAAGGTAAGAAACAATATATGCAGTGTTAGATTTGTTTTAAATGTCGCAATGGTTTTGCGGCTCCCAGTTTTTTTTCTCCCTTCGGAAACGGGTCCAAGTGGCTCTTTATGTCTTAAAGGTTGCAGACCCCTGGCCTAGGGTGAATAAATGGTTGGAGGTGGATTTGTGCTTGCAGGCTGTTTCTAGGATGGTGTCCAGGTCATCTGGGTTGGTGTTCAGGGATCTGTACACTAGGTGGAGGGATGTGGTGTTGTTGGTGATAGTTAAGGATCTAGGCCTCTGCTTGTGCTGTTGATGAGGAATCGGAATTTGAGGTGTTTCTTTGTTAGGATGGTAACTCCTTAACCTCTGCATTCACTTCTTCTACAAGTGAATAGATTCATAGGAGAGTGATGTGAATTGATTGATAAGTACATTGTCAGAATCTGAGAACCAGGTTTCAGTAATACATAAGATGTCCAATTGGTTGTCTGTGAGGAGGTCAGCAATTTGTGTTTTATTACGCACTGAGCGGTCATTAATGAGAGCGCATTTAAGGTATGAGGGAGTATTTAGGGAGTGTTGTGTGGTTGTGGTGGCTGTATGAGTGTGGGTCTGATTTGGATGAGGTGTTGGTAAGTGTTGGATCTGGGCTTGTGTGTGTAGTGAGGAGTAGGGATGATAGTGTGTGTGTCTGTGTGTATGATTGGTACGTAATTGCAGGGAGGGCTTAATGAGGTGGTGTTAGGAGATGGGCCAGGTAGAGGAGTATGAGAAGAGTAGTTGTAGGGGACATGATGTTTTAGTGTGAAAATAGGTGATTCTTGTGGTGTGCATGATGTGAGTATGTTCTGAGGGGTGTTGATTGAGGGAGGGTCCTGGATGTGGTATTATATATACAGTGAGAGTTACTGTTGTCAGCTGGCTTCTTTGGGACTTGTTTAATGCTTTGGTTGACGCATTGGATGTTTAGAGTTGATTCTGGATGGTGAATAGGTTCAAAGGATGGATTTGTTGGTGAATGTGAGTTTATTCCATTAAGCTGTTCTCTGGGTATTTGGTCTTCGCCTAAGGGCCACGCCAAAGGGCCTTCTGGCGATGCCCTCAGGTGTTGGGCTCTTTTTAAATTGCTGCTGGAGCAGGGCTGATTGGCTGTGCCGGTGGGGAGCGGGGAGCAGGGAGGAGCTTACCTTCCCGCTCCCTGCTGCTGCCTCTGATTGGTCCGGTGTGGCTGGAGAGGCCGGGTGCCTGATCAGGGTTCTTTTAAATTGCTGTTGGAGCTAGGCTGATTGGCTGTGCCAGTGGGTAGCGGGGAGGAGCTTACCTTCCTGCTCCCTGATGGTGCCGCTGAATGGTCCAGTGTGGCAGTAAATATGAGAGACTGAGATCATATTCCATTTACCCTGGCTTAGAAATGAGGTTCATGACTGTCATGGTATGTTTAAAGCTAACCCATTTGGATAAATTGCCCATATTTACCATTCCATAACAGCAATAACTTCCACAATTCCTACAAGGAGTCTACCTTGGAACCCAGCAGAGCTTCTAGTTTAAATTTAATACTCGTGAGGGCCTAGTAGCAGCAAAGAGCTTTAATTTAAATCAAATCAGAATATAACTTAGCATAAAAGGCAAAACAGGGTCAGTATTCTTTGAGCAATAAATTATTTCTAGAGACCTTTACAAAGAGGCCTTCTACATAGGGGACAAGAGACCTGTGAAATTTTTAAAATATGTGTTAAAGCCAGGTGGTAGATCAAAGGGCCATTTTGAAAGACTCCCTCTATCCAACCAAGGACTGTGTTAAGCACCCAGGGAAATTGATCACAGCTTACCTCAGAAGCACAGGCATAAATAGTTCAACCAGAGTTCTGTGATTCTCAGTCTTGAAGGGCAACAAAAGGGGACTGCTACTTCTGGAGAGAGAGCTGCAATTGTAAGTATTTACGTCTGGGAATTTTTCTAAATCTTGGGGAAAGAGGAGTTCTTTAGATTAAAGCTGATTAATCTATGAACCCAGTGTATTTTTTAAATCAGTCAGGGCCTAGTAGCAGCAAAGAGCTTTCAGTTTAAATTTAAAACACAGAAGAGAGTCTTTCTGGTTAAATTTGGAACCCAGCAGAGAGCTTTTAGTTTAAATGTAATACTCAGGGCCTAGTAGCAGCAAAGAGCTTTAATTTAAATCAAATCAGAATATAACTTAGTATAAAAGACAAAACATGGTCAGTATTCTTTGAGCAATAAATTATTTCTAGAGTCCTTTACAAAGAGGCCTTCTACATAGGGGGCAAGAGACCTGTGAAATTTTTTAAATAGGTGTTAAAGTCAGTGGCAGATCAAAGGGCCATTTTGAAAGACTCCCTCTATCCAACCAAGGACTCTGTTAATCACCCAGGGAATTGGTCACAGCTTAACTCAGAAGCAGAGGCATAAATAGTTCAAACAGAGTTCTGTGATTCTCAGTCTTGAAGACTACAAAAGGGGACTGCTACTTTTGGAGAGAGATCTGCAATTGTAAGTATTTACTTCTGGGAATTTTTCTAAATCATGGGGAAAAGGGAATTCTTTAGATTAAAGCTGATTAATCTGTGAAGCCAGTGTATTTGTTAAATCAGTCAGGGCCTAGTAGCAGTAAAGAGCTTTCAGTTTAAATTTAAAACACAGCAGAGAGCTTTCTGGTTAAATTTAGAACCCAAGACTCCCTCTATCCAAGTAAGGGCTGTGGGACTCCACCTGGAAACTGGTCATAGATTACCTTAGAAGCACAGGACAGGGTACTGTGTAGCAGCCAGCTTTTAATAAGTCTTTTTCACTCCCTCCCTCTCCACACCCACCCACCTCTGGGATAATTGTAGCTTTATAGGTGCATAAACCTCTCAAAGGAAAGGAGGTGCCATATTCACTCTCAGGTGCAGCTGTTTGTCCTCATCAGGCATACATTAAGGACCTGAGATTAATTAAGCTTAAGGTGAACAAAGTATATTAAATGTATTAGGTGTAGTTTTATTAGTATAAGTATCCCCACCAACCCTTAGTAGGTAAAGAACTTAAATACCTAAACACAACCTTAAAACTAAGATGCAGACAGCAGTCCAGCAGCATGATGGAGATTTTCCAGTCTTTTGCATTGAGTGTCACATGTATGATTTTCTCCCAGTTGGTGAGGGGTTTTATGTGTGCACTAGGTGCAAGGAGCTCTTTGCTCTCAGGGAACGAGTCCGATCTCTGGAGGCTAGAGTAGTAGACTTGGAGGACATAAGGAAGACAGAGAGGTACATAGATGAGATACAGGATATAGTACAGGGATGAGTACAGAGATGAGTACAGGGATATAGTACTGAAGTCCCACCTCCTGTCTGGCAGTATCCCTGTTGCCATGGAGGAGAGAGGTCACATGACAGGAGAGCATCACCCTGGTATGGCAGGAAGTGATCCTGTAGCTAGGACCTGTCCTCCAGGGGATGTAAAACCCTTTCACACCGAGGAAGTTTCTCCAGGGCCACGTGCCCATGAGGGAAGGGTTAGGACAGCTGTTATAGTTGGTGATTCGATCATTAGGCATGAAGATAGCTGGGTGGCTGGAGGACGTGAGGATCGTCTGGTAACTTGCCTGCCTGGTGTGACAGTAGTGGACCTTACGCGCCACCTAGTTCTGGGGAGGAGACTGCTGTCTTGGTAACATGTCGGTACCAATAACATAGGAAAATGTGGTAGGGAGGTTCTGGAGGCTAAATTTAGACATTTAGATAGGAAGTTGAAATCCTGAACTTCCAGGGTAGCATTCTCTGAAATGCTACCCGTTCCACGCGCAAGACCAAAAAGGCAGGCAGAGCTCCAGCATCTCAATGCATGGGTGAGATGATGGTGCAGGGATGAGGGTTTTGGATTTGCTAGGAACTGGGGAACATTCTGTGGAAAGGAGGGGCTGTTCCGAAGGGATGGGCTTCACCTTAACCAGGATGGAACCAGGCTGCTGGCATTAACCTTTAAAAAGGAGATAGAGCAGCTTTTAAATTAGATAATAGGGGAGAGCCTACAGTTGCCCAAGAGCGCATGGTTCAGAACAATGTATTCTTGAAGGATACTACCAAAAGAATGAAGTTAGGGCATATCAGCAGAGAGGTTTCAATAAAGACAAAAGTAGCCCAAATGCCCTTGAGTATGGAGCAGACAGAGCTTAAAGATTCCAAATTACCCCTGCCTACCGATAGTCAGATTAATAGGAATAAAATACAGTTTCTAAAATACTTGTATGAAAATGCTAGAAGTCTAAAAAATAAGATGGGAGAGTTAAAATAAATAACACTAAATGAGAGATTAGGTATGATTGGTATCTCAGAGACATGGTGGAAGGAGGACAACCAGTGTGATACCTCGGTACAAACTATATTGTAATGATAGAGCTGATCAAATTGGTGGAGGGGTTGCGCTATATGTTAGAAATGGGCATTGAGTCAGAAAGGATTAAAGTTTTGCAGGAAACAAAATTTGCTGTAGAATCTCTATGGATTGAAATTCCATGTAAAAAGGGGAAGGCGATGGCAGTGGGGGAAGCTAACAAAAGTTACAGCACAGTAATGGGTGATTCAATTACCCCGGTATTGACTGGGTCAGTGTCACGGCATGCTAGGGAGTTTATGTTTCTAGATGAAAAAATGACTGCTTCTTGGAGCAGCTGGTTCATGAACCGACCAGAGGGGAAGCCATTTTGGATCTAGTCCTTAGTGGAACACAAGATCTGGTGCAAGAGATAAGGGTGTTGGGACCATTTGGCAATTGTGATCATAGCATGATCGTGTTTGATTTAATTAATGGAGGAGGGATGGTAAGGAAATCCATAGTATTACCTTTTAACTTTCAAAAGGGAGACTGATAAAATGAGGAAAACAGTTAAGAAAGAACTAAAAGGAGCAGTTGCAAAGGTTAAAGACATCAAGCTTGGGTGTTGTTTAAAAATACTATCTTGGAAGCCCAGACTAGCTGTTTTCCATACTTTAAGAAAAGTGGAAGGAAGTCCAAAAAACTGCCAGCATGGTTTAAAGGTGAGGTCAGAGAGTCTGTTCTTGCAAAAAATCCTGGAGGAAAGGTCCATAAACCATTATTAATAGGGACCTGAGATATCACTGCATGACCCAATACAAGCATTGTGGTACCTGTGTCTTCTGGGGAAACTGCTAGGTACTTGTGACCTAGATTGGCCACTGTTGGAAACAGGATACTGGGCTTGATGGACCTTGGTCTGACCCAGTATGGCATATATTATGTTCTTATGTTCTACCTAGAAAAGGGCAGCACCATAAATATTGCTGTGAGCCCTAGAAAATACTTCATCTACCAGGACAAGTGAACAAGCCAGATTACTACAGAGCCTTATATAGAAACTCATTGCTAACATTATCTGGCCAAATACATTTAGAACATAGATTTATCAAAAATAGAAATATATAGACAAAAAGTCCACTGAATACCCAAGAATCTATGTGCTGCATGCAGTGCAACACCAGAGAAAAAGACAGAAATGCGGATCAAGGCAGCATTTTAATTAAAAAAAATGGACGTATGCCAAACACTAAATTGAAAATAAAATTATTTTTTTTACCTTTGTCTGACCATTTTATTTTTTGACTGACATGGTTCCAATCTCTTTTCCACATTCCTTGTGCCCATTTCTTCTCTCTCCTCCCATCTTCTTTTCTTCCTTTTCTACATGTCTTTAACCTTGATTTTTCCTTATCTCTTTTTTTCCTTTTCTCTTTGCCTCCATATCCACTCATATACTCATTCTACTCCTCACTCTCAAGTCTCACACTTTTCATCTCTCTCCTATCTACAGTACTACCTTTCCATTTCCCATTCTTACCTCCTCTCTAATGCTCCCATTGCTGTCGCTGTCTCTCACCTTCCACTGCTTTCTATATCCTCTCTACCATTATCCAATCCCTAGCTCCCTATTTCTATCCTCTTTTCTTACTCCCTCAACATTCATCTGTCATCCTTTGCCTTTGATCCCATCACTAGCCCTAGTTGTTCTCTCTCGTTAATCCCTTTCTGGCCCCCAACCCATTCTTTAGCCTCTCACCCCCCACTATTATTTCAACATTTCCCCAGCCACATTTCTACTCTCTCTCCTTCAGAAATCCATCAGTTTTCACATCTCTCACCCTTTCTCTAGTCCTCTAGATCATTTATATCAGGCATCAACCACCCCCAACCTTTCTTTCCTATTCTTTTACCACCACCCCACACTCTCCCTTATATCTAGCAATTACTAGGTGCTGTTGTCTCCAAATTCCTACTCAGTCTCTTGAGTCTCCCATCTCAGGTTCATGGCTCTGCCTCCTACTCCTTTGCATTCTCCCTTCTCCAAGTCCCTAATCTTCATTCTTCCCTTGCTTTCCCCCACATTGCTTACTGTCTGAGTCCTGCAGTGCCGACCCTCATTATTCCATCTTCTCATTTAGCCTCTGTACTCACTTTCTAAGTCCCTGATTTTGTCACTTCAAATCTCTGATTATCCCTCTGCATCTTTCCAATCCCAGTACCATCCCCAGCCTCGCTCCCCCAATGTCTAGCTCCTTCTAGTCCCAGTACCATACTCAGTGACAGCCCCCTTCTGGTCCCAGTCCTTCCCCCACACTGTCTAGTCCCCTTCCAATCCCATCACCAGTGCTAGTCACTTGAATTCCCAGCCACCCAGTGTCAGCTCCCTTACAGTCCCAGTCTATCTTCCCCACTCTCTCGCCTCCTTCTAGTCCCAGTACCATCCCTAGTCAGCAATCTTCCAGTCCCATTATCCCCTACTGTCTAGTCCCCTTCCAGTCCCAGTATTGTCCCCATTGTCAGCTCCCTCACTGTCTTACTCCCCTCACCACTACCTGGCCACCTTCCAGTCCCAGTACCATCCCCAGTGTCAGCTCCCTTCCAGTCCCACCCCCCTGTCTAGCCTCCTTCCTATCCCAGTACTATCCCCAGTGTCAGTCCCCTTACAGCCTAGTCCCTCTCCACCAATGGCTAGCCCTGTTCCATTTCCAGTACCATACCAATGTCAGCTCACTTCCAATCACAGCCCCCCCCAACTATCTAGCCCCTTCCAATATGACTCCCCCACACTATCTAGCCCCTTTCCATTCCCATCCTCAGTGTCAGCTCCCTTACAATCTGACTCCCCCCCATCTAGTCCCCTTCCAATCCCAATACCTTCCTGTATCAGCTCCCTTACAATTATAGTCCCCCTCCCTCACTGTCTAACCTTGGTTCCACTCCCAGTCCCATCTTCAGTGTAGGCTTCCTTCCATTCCTTCCAACCTCATCCTACGCAGTCCCCACCTACCTTTCCCCAACACTGGTCACCTCTTACCTCCTACTTTTACAGCCAGAGGAGCATTCTCTTTTGCTCCCACGACTGTACTGTAAAAATGCATAGTTGGACATCATGCTTTTAAAATCACTGCAGCCTGTTCCACACAGAGTCTGAGCCTCCCTTTGCCCTTGCTGACTGGCTTGGGGCACACAACCTTTAAGGACGCCCGAAGCCTTCTTCTCTGATTCACCCTTTAAAGCGACTGAGCACAGCCAGGGGAGCATTCTCCCTTATTCTCACAGTTGTGCTGCTTTAATAACCGTGGGACCACAGCATTTCTAAAGTTAGTACAAGCATTTCCTGTTTCCCGCAGGAAATGGGACAGTGTAGAACAGGCTGCCGTGATTTTGGCGCCCCTTATCACCGGCACCCCTTGCCATGCTTACCCGGCTTACCACCAGTACCACCAGAGAGCTTTTCATTTAAATCAAATTAGAGTACCGCTTAGCATAGAAGGTAGAATAGAGTAAATATTCTTTTGAATAGAAAGAAAGAAATTGTTTCTAGAGAGCTTTCATTTACTACTACTATTACTATTACTGAGCATTTGTATAGTGCTACTAGATGTTAGCAGTCCTGCACAGGCATGTAAGAGATTGTCCCTGCTCATCAGAGCTTACAATTTAGTCAAGACAGACAACACAGTAGGTGTAGACAGGGATACATCTAGGGGGAATGGTAAAGAAACACAAGGAGATTGGGTGACTCAAAATCTGAAAGTGGCAGCGAAGAGATGAGTTTTCAGCCTGGATTTGAAAAGGGTCAGAGAAGGCGCCTGACATACAGATTCAGGTAGTTTGTTCCAGGCATAAGGTGCAGCAAGATAAAAGGAGTGAAGTCTGGAGTTAGCAATATAAGAGAAGGGCACTGATAGAAGCAATCTGCCAGAACAGTGGAGTTCCCAAGGGGAGATGTAGGGAGAGATAAGAGAGGAAAGGTAGTGAGGAGCTGCAGAGTGAATGCACTTTTAGGTCAGCAGGAGAAGTTTGAACTGGATGCGGAAATGGATAACTAGCCAATGAAGTGACTTGAGAAGAGGGATAATATAAGCATGACGAGGATGGTGGAAGATTAGCAATGCAGCAGAGTGTTGAACAGACTGAAGGGGAGAGAGATGATTCAAAGGGAGACCAGCAAGGAGTAGGTTACAGTAGTAAAGAAGGGAGGTGATTAAGGAGTGGATAAGTGTGTTAGTATTGTGTTCAGAAAGGAATGGGCGGATTTTGTTAATGTGGAGAAAGAAACAGCAGGTCTTAGCTATCAGATGAATGTGTGTGGAGAAGGAGATAGAGGAGTCAAAGACAACCCTAAGGTTGCAAGCTGAAGAAACGGGGAGGAGTAGAGAGTTATCCACAGAGACTGAGAAAGGAGGAAGAGGAGAGGAGGTTTTAGGGGGAAAAATAAGAAGCTCATTTTTGGCCATGTTCAATTTCAAGTGGCAGTGAGACATTCAAGCAGCAATATCAGAAAGGCAGGTTTGGATTGCCAGAGAGATTTCAGGTGTAGAGAGGTAGATCTGGGAGTCATCAGCATAAAGATGATACTGAAAGCCATGGGAAGAGATGAGCGCACCAAGGGACTGAATATATAGAGAGAAAAGGAGTGGACCCAAGACATATCCTTGGGGTACACCAACAGAGAGCGGGATAGCAGCAGAGGAGGATCCACCAGAATGAACACTGAAAGAGTGATGGGAGAGATAAGAGGAGAACCAGGATAGCACAGAGCCCTTAAAACCAAGCGAGGAAAGGGTATCAAGGTGAAGGTTGTGGTCAACGGTGTCAAAAGCAGCAGAGAGGTTAAGAAGGATGAGGACACAGTAAAGGCCCTTGGATTTTGCTAGGAACAAGTCACTGGAGACTTTGGCAAGAGCCGTTTCAGTAGATGAAAGCCAGTAAAGGATGAAAGTCAGATTGTAAATGATCCAGGAGGGCATGAAAGGAGAGGAAGTCAAGGCAGCAGTGGTGAACCATATGTTTAAGTAGTTTAGAAATGAAGGGGAGGAGGGATATAGGTCAATAATTAGAAGGACAAGTAAGATCAAGTGAGTGTTTCTTGAGGAGAGGTGTAACTTCAGCATGCTTGAAGGCTGCAGGGACAGTTGCAGTAGAGAGCAATAGGTTAAGAATATAAGAGATGGAAGGGATAACAGTGGAGGTGATGGGGCTTAGGAGATGGATGGAGATAGGATCAGAGGAGCAGGTAGAGAGTTTGAGGAAGAAAGATGGTGTGCAGTTTCCTCTTCAGAGATTACAGAAAAGGAAGAGAGGGTAGCAGAGGTAGAGGGGGAAAGTTGGAAGTGGAGGAGGGGAGGAGGGGAAGCAGCTGACTTTGTGGGGAATTGGAGGTTGATCTTGTGGATTTTGTCATGGAAATAGTCAGCCAGGGGTTGGGCAGAAAGGGAGGGAAGGGTCACAGGCGGAGGCACCTTTAGAAGAGAGTTGAGAGTAGTAAAAAGACGGCGGGGGTCAGAGGCAAGAGAGTTAGTCAGATGGACATAATAGTCTTGTTTGGCATGTGCTATGGCTTATTGAAAAGAGACAAGCATGAATCTGAAGTGTAGAAAGTCTGCAAGGGAACGGGATTTGAGCAGAGCATGCTCAGCTGAATGGACACAGGAATGTAGATAGCAGGTAGTGGATGAAAGCCAGGGCTGGGCTGCAGTACGCCTCACAGGATGTGGCATGGGTGGAGTGAGATCGTCCAGAGCAGAGGAGAGTGCAGCATTATAGGAAGCTACTGCCTCATCAATAGACTCAGATGACATAGTGGAGCAAAAGAGATGATAAAACAGTAGAGGAGAGAACCAAATGATCAATAGCATGAAGATTTCTAAATAGGTTGGAGGAGACAGCATGAGATTGAGGTGGTGGGTGATGAAGAGTGAAGCTTAGCAGGTGATAGTCAGATAAGAAAAGAGCTGAGGTACAGAGGTTTGAGGGTAAGCAATTAGAGAAAAATATCAGGTCAAGGCAGTGGCCATGCTGGTGAGTGGGGGCAGTACAGCAAAGCTGGAGGTCGAATGAGGAGGTAAGGGAAAGGAGCTTTAAAGTATAAGGATCCAAAGGGTTATCAACATGAATGTTAAAATCACGGAGAATAAGAGTGGAGGAAGAGGAATCCAGAAAGAAGAAAAGCCAAGAGTCAAAGTCAGTGAGAAAGGTAAAAGTAGACTTGTCAGGAGATCGATAAATAACAGCTACCCGGAGAGGTAGTGGAGTGAAAAGATGGATAGAAGGAACTTCAAAGTAGGGAAAGGAGTGAGACTGAGGCAGCAGGAGGGGTTGGAATTGGCAGGAGGGAGAAAGTGGTGGCCATTTAAATTTCAAGACAGTCAGGGCTTAGTACAACCAGAGAGCTTTTTCATTTAAATCAAATCAGAGTATAGCTTAGCATAGAATGCAGAATAGGGAAAATATTCTTTGAATAGAAAAAAATAAATTGTTTCTAGAAACCTTTACAAAGAGGCCTTCAGTTAAGAGCCAAGAGACCTGTGAAGTTGTCTTAAAAAGGTGCTAAAGCCAAGTGACAGATTAAAGGGGCAATTTGAAAGGTTCCCTCTATAAAACCATGCAAATCACCCAGGAAATTGTTAAGAGATTGGGTTTCTGAGTGGAAGAGTAGTCTAATGGTTAGAGCACTGGCTTGAGAACCAAGTGAGTAGAGTTCAGTTCCCACTAGCATTTTTTGTGGCTTTGGGCAAGTCACTCAACCCTCCATTGCCTCAGAAAAATCCAACTTATCAATGTCCCTGTTTAATGTACATAGTTTAAGTTATAATGGAAACTGCTTTGATTGAAATGATAAAGTGGTATAAGAAAAACCTGTTAAATAAATAAATAAAATTGCCTTAGAAGCACAGGTCAGTGCACTGTGTAGCAAGCCAGCTTTGCTAAGTGTTCTCTCCCTCCCACCATAGACATAATCTTAGCTTTATAAACTCTTAAAATTATTAAAGGGAAAGAGGTGGTCAAATTCACTTTCAGGTTCAGCTGGTTATCCTCATTAGGAATAGATTAATTAAGGCCCTGATATTAATTAATCAGGTGAACAAAGTTCCTTAAACTTATTAGGTATAGTTGCATTAGTAGAAGTATCCCCAGCAACCTTAAGTAAGTAAACAACTTAAATAGCTAAACAAAACCTTAAAACTAAGATGCAGACAACAGTCTTTTGCATTGAATGTCACATGTATGATTTTCTCCCAGTTGGTAAGTGTGCACTGGATGCTATGAGGTCTTTGCTCTCAGTGAATTTATTTATTTATTGAGTCCATTTATATACCGCTCCTTCCAGTGATCAGCAGCGGTTTACATTTTAACATTTAACTCTGCAAGGACAGCAATTACATATAACAATATAGAACTAGGTACATAGCAAAGGTAGCATAGGAAATCAAACTCAAAACTATTTACATAGAGAACCAGGTATGTTCAGTTAACTATATACATAATATTTACATTGACGTACAATGGGAATGTCACATGCCACATATCTAATGGGTTTACATTTTAATATACTCTGTTGGGCTTGGTGTGCCATATGACGATGGGGTTGTTGGAATCCATCATGTTATGATTTATTCTTGAAGACAATTTGATTTATGTTATTTCTGACAGATTATAATATTCTTGGAATAAGTAAGTTTTGAGGTTTGTTCTGAATGATTGGAGGTCCTTGTTGGCTCTTAATGTGTCAGGGAGTTTGTTCCATTGTGTGGGGGCTAGGTAAGTGAATGTTCTATTGCTGGTATTCATTTTTACCTTGCGTATAGAGAGTGGAATCTGAAGAGTGTTTAGATTGTGTGTACGTCTGTTTCTGTTGGGGGGTTGTATTTTAATGAGTGTGGCTAGGAATGATGGGGCAATATTGTGAATTAACTTGAATGTTGTAATTATTATTTTGTATCTTATGCGTGCTTGGATAGGTAGCCAGTAAAGTTCCATTAGAATGGGTGTGATGTGATCTGAAATCCACACATTCATTAATATTTGAGCTGTGACGTTCTGGGCCATTTGGAGTATGTTGATTGTTTTTTTAGGTAGTCCATGGAGGATGCCATTACAATAGTCCAGATGTGGGGTTATGAGTGTTTGCACTATTGTTCTAAAATCTGATTGTTCGATGATATTGCGTAGTGGTTGTAAGATTCTCAGTTTGTGGAAAATTGTTCTGTTTAATAGTCTTAGATGAGTTTCCATGTTAAGAGCCTTATCAAGCGTCACACCTAGGTACTTTAATTCTTGCTTGATGTTGTAAGAAATATTGTTTAGTAGGATTGTGGGGGGGATGTTTAAATTCTGGGTTTTTAGAGATAAACATTACTTCCATTTTCTTATGGTTGATGTTCATGTTGTTTTGTTGGAGCCATAACTGGGTTTCTTTAAGGCAGGCTTCTATGTGGCTATAATCTGGGTTACATATATCCAACTGTGTATAAAGCATTATATCGTCCGCGTATAGATGATAATTAATTTTGTGCTTTTGAAATATTTTGCAAATGGGCCTTAGGTATAAACTGAATAGTATGGCAGATATTGCAGAACCCTGTGGAATACCTTGTGTATGTGGGAAGGTATTGGATAAGTTTTGGTCAAAGTATACCTGCTGTACTCTGTTGGATATATAGGAGGTGAACCATTTTAAGGGAGTTCCCTTTATTCCTATTGATTCCAGTCTTGATATGAGGGTCCTATGATTCACAGAGTCAAAGGCTGCTGTTATGTCTATGAATATTAAGATAGACATTTTCTCGCAGTTTTCAATGCCTTTATATAGCTTATCAAATAACACAAGTAGAAGTGTTTCTACTCCATGGGATTGACGAAAACCATATTGTTGGTCATCAAGTATATTTGTGGCATCTATATATTCCTGTAACTGACATTGGACTGTTTTTTCAATGGTTTTGGCTATAAATGGGATACTTGATATGGGTTTATACGCAGATGGGTCTTCTTTGTTGAGCGTTTTGTTTTTTAGGATAGGTCATATGAGTGATCTTTTTAGCTCTGCTGGCATGGTTCCTTGGAGAAGTGATTGGTTTACTATGTTTAGTATTATGTGTGCAGTTTCTGTTTTTGTGGCCTTGAACCAGGCTACTGGGCAGGGATCTAGTGGGGATGTAGTGGTGTTTATGCTTGTAATTATGTTTAGCATTTGTCTAAGATCTATTTTATGGAAATTTTCCCACTCTTCTGCGGAATCAATAGTCTGTGATGTCCTTTGAAATACATTGCTTACTATTATTTTATGAGAGTTTTTTTCTTCTGTAGGATTCAATTTGCTAGAATAATGATCAGCAAGTGTTTGGGCAGTTATTGGATATTTCGTATTGGTGTCCTTAGTGGGTTTGGTAAAGGACTTTACAAGTTCGAATAATTCTCTAGGTCTATTTAAAGCATTATTTAGCTTTTTGGTATGGTAATTCTTTTTTGCAGAATTTATGGTTTCTTTGTAGCTTGCGAGTAATAACAGATATTGTGCTTTGATTTCTAATGACTTTTTAGTTCTCCATTTTTTCTATTCTTCTGAGGTCTTTCTTTGCTTTGACCAAGTCAGAAGTGTACCATGCTTCAGTTTTATTCTTTAATTTGTTGTTTACATTAGGAGAAACTTTGTATGGTTGTTTTGAAACTGCTTCTATTCCATTATTCCATTGTTTTATTAAGACATCCAGATTTGTAGTTTCTGTGTTTGTGTGAGATAAAATTGATTTTATTAATGCGTCTTTATCCAAATTTTTAAACATGCTTTTATGTGCATGTGCTTTGTCTTCTAGATTGGGAGGTTGCATTGGCATCTAGAAGGTGAATTGGATAAGGTGATTATCAGACCATGGAACCTGTGTTATTTTTTGTGTTGAGCCAAATGAGTCATCTCTAGAGGCTAGAGTAGTAGACTTGGAGGACCTAAGGAAGATAGAGTTTTATGTAAACGAGATGATGGGGATATAATACTGAAGTCCCACCTCTAGTCTGCAAGCCTCTCTGCTGCCATGGCGGATAGAGGTTACGTGATAGGAGACCATCACCCTGGTGTGGCAGGAAGTGATCCTGTAGCTAGGACCTATCCTCCAGATGATGTAAAACCCTCTCACACTGAGGAGTTTTCTCCAGGGACATGTGCCCATGAGGGGAGGGATAGGACAGCTGTTATATTTGGTGATTCGATCATTAGGCATGCAGATAGCTGGGTGGCTGGTGGATGTGAGGATCGCCTGGAAACATGCCTACCTGGTGCGAAGGTAGCAGACCTCACGCATTATCTAGACAAGGTTTTAGATAGCACTGGAGGGGAATCCCCTATCTTGGTACATGTAGCTGACAATGACATAAGACAGTGTGGGAGGGAGGTTCTAGAGGCCAAATTTAAGCTTTTAGGTAGGAAGTTGAAATCCAGAACTTCCAGTGTAGTATTCTATGAAATGCTTCCTGTTCCAAATGCAGGACCCAAAAGGTAGGCAGAGCTCTGGAGTCTCAATGCATGGATGAGACGACAGTGCAAGGAAGAGGCTTTTGGATTTGTTAGGAACTGGCCAACATTCTGGGGAAAGGAGGGGCTTTTTCAAAGGGATGGGCTCCACCTTAACTGGGACGGAACCAGGTTGGTGGCATTAACCTTTAAAAAGGAAATAAAGCAACTTTTAAACTAGATAATAGGGGAAAGCCAACAGTCACCCAAGAGTGCATGGTTTGGAAGGATGTATCCTTGAAGGATACTAGCAAAAGAGAGAAGTTAGAGCAGCCCAACAGAGAGGTTCCCATAAAAATAAAAGTAACCCAGATGCCCTTAAGTACCAAGCAGTCAGAACTGAAAGATTCCAAATTACCACTGTTAACTGATATCCAGATTAATATGAATAAAATGCAACCTCTAAAATGCCTGTATGCAAATGCTAGAAGTCTAAAAAAGAAGATGTTAAAATATATAGCACTAAATAAAAGGTTAGATTGGCATCTCAGAGACCTGGAGGAAGGAGGACAACCAATGGGACACTGTGATACCTGGTTAAAAACTATATTGCAATGATAGGGTAGATCAAATTGGTAGAAGAGTTGTTCTCTATGTTAGAGAGGGCATTGAGTTACACAGAATTAAAGTTTTACAGGAAACAAAATATCCTGTAGAATCTTTATGGATAGAAATTCCATATAAAAAGGGGAAGGTGATGGCAGTGGGGTTGTACTACCGACCACCTGGCCAGAATAAACAGATGGATGATGAAATGCTAAGAGAAATCAGAGAAGCTAACAAAAGCTACAACACGGTAATAATGGGTGATTTCAATTACCACAATATCGACTGGGTCAGTGCACAGCAGGACATGCTAGGGAGATAAAATTTCTAGATGAAATAAATGACTGCTTCTTGGAGCAGCTGGTTCATGAGCCGACAAGAAGGGAAGTCTTTTGGACCTAATCCTTAGTGGAGCACAGGATCTGGTGCAAGAGATAAGGGTGTTGGAGCCATTTGACAATGGTGATCATAGCATGATCATATTTGATTTAATAAATGGAGGAAGGATGGCGAGGAAATCTACAGTACTAATTTTTTAACTTTCTTTGCCAATGATACCAAAATCTGAAATAGAATAGACACCCAGAAAAGTGTAGATAACATGAGGAGGGATATAGCTAAACTTGAAGAATGGTCTAGAATTTGGCAGCTGATTGTTAAAAAATGCAAAGTCATGTCATTTCGGCTGCAGCAATCCAAGGGAGCGATGTGGCATAGGGGATGAAGTATTTCTGTCTGCAAAAGAAGAGCGGGACTTAGGCATGATTGTGTCTGATGATCTTAAAATAGCTAAACAGGTAAAAAAGGCGACAGCAAAAGCTAGAATGATGCTTGGGTGCATAGGAAGAGGAATGGCCAGCAGAAGAAAGGAGGTAATTGTGTCTCTGTATAAGTCTTTGGTGCGACCTCATTTGGAGCAATTCTGGAGACTGCACCTTTGAAAGAATATAAACGGGTTGGAATCGGTACAGAGGGTGGCTACTAAAATGGTTAGTGGTCTTTGTTATAAAGCTTATGAGAGAGATCACGTGATCACATGAGCGGGTGAGGACGTTCCTCGTTGCGCTCCCGGGCCGCATCCCTGAGCTTGCTTTAATTCAAACAGAAATTTCTCAGAGTGAGTGGGAGTGGAGCAAAGGTACAGGAAGCCTTGCTGTGGTGACTCATAAGCCGGAGAGTGGAAAAGCAGCATGCGGTCAGCGGCGAAAAGAGAAAAAATGCATGGACCTCGTGAGTCCAAAATGGCGGCCGTGCCGCGAGCCTGTGACCTGCCAGATTCGCTGGGGAAGGAGAGTGTGGAGTCGGGCCCCGAGGAATTAGCGTACAAAGTAGCCAAGCTGCTGGAGCCTGAATTCGATATGGTGTTGAAAAAGTTGGAGGAGATGGGAGAGACTTTTACCAAAATAACTTACAGAGTGGAAGAGGTTGAACAAAGAGTAACTACGCTGAAGGATAGTGAACTTCAGCTGGAGCAGGACAACCAGAAACACCAAAAACAAACTGAGGCCCTGCTTACAAAAGTGGATGACCTCGAGAACCGGTCCAGAAGAAATAATCTACACCTGGTGGGAGTACCGGAGACATGGACAGAGCAGCAGCTACCGGGCCTATTTGAGGTATGGCTACCGAAAGAACTGGGCCTAGTGGACTTGCAAGGGAAAATTAGAGTGGAAAGAGTGCACAGGCTGGGCCAGAGAATGGAGGGCAAAGAGAGGCCAAGACCGGTGCTAGCGCGGATATTGAATTTCCAGCACAAAGCAGCACTCCTGCAGGCCTATAGGAACCAGCGAGCCTTAAAACTGGACAATAAAACCATACTTATGTTCCAGGATTATTCGGTGGCGTTAGCTGCAAAAAAGGAAAACATTCTCGCCACTATGTACAGAGCTGTCAAAAAGTGGCATACGCTTTGCTTTGAGCTATCCAGCCATCTTGAGAATATTTCATAAGGAGGCAGTGCATATGTTTGAGCAAGCCTCGGCAGCACAGAAGTTCATTGCCACTCTGCAGCAGGAGAAGATTTTTATTATTTATTACATTCTCTTATATACCGCGCTATTCTGCATCAGTGCGGTTTACAGCATTATAACTTGGAGAACCACAAGGAGCACCTGTGGGACTAGAAACCCCAGTCCTTCCGGCCCAAGGTTGCTGTCCTCTAGTGGGATTTGAACCCCTGACCTTCCGGCCTGAAGTACCTTGCCCCAACCAGGATAAGGACTAAGAACTAGCACTTGGCTCGGACAGATATCTCACGCTATGACAGAATAGAGGACACTCGGTGGAGTACGCTGAAGAAGCGATGGAAGCTGGAAACTAGATTCACCGGATGGACATATTTGAGAGTGACTTATTAGAAAGGCAGTTGCAGGGGTTTTCTCCCCTTTTCCCCCACATTGCTGTGAAGGGGGCGGCCCGGAAGTGTGGACTGTGATCTATCCCTTTGGGGATATTAGCTATGGCTAGCTGGATTGTTGGGGGGAGGGGATTTGGAGTTGGGGGGGAGGGGAGTTTGGGCACGTTGGGGGTCTGGGAGGGGGATGTGTGGGCCAGTTGAGTTGTGGGGATTGATGTGTGTGTTGTTGTGGAACGGGAGGCAGGAGAGAGAGGGGGTGGCTGCAATGTTCCCTCTAATTTTCTGTAGGCTGTGTGCGCATAAAATATCAGCTGTGCAGCTTTTGAAGGAAGGTTAAATTTTTGTGCGCCACATAACGACACTCGGAGTTATATACTTTAAAATTTGACTACATGCCAGAATACAGTATGTACACCACATTGATTGCACTAGAAAATATTGTAGAACTTGTGAAAACCTTAAATACACAACAACTTTTAAATTTTAAGACGTCTGTGTTGTTTTCTATCAGAATCAGAACCGTAATTTTTGTGCGCTCTGTTGTAAAGTATGTGCACTCACTCACCAAGGTGTGCGCGCGCGCACACGCGCACAGCTTAGAGGGAACAGTGGGTGGCTGGGAGGGGGAGGGGAGGGGGAGGGAGGGGAGGCATAGCAGTGGGAGAGGGAGGTGGGGGGCGGTTTGGACAAGAGAGACGGCAAAGTAGGATGAAGTGTACCCTAGGGATACCAGAGCGCTCATTTGGGGCCGGGGCTGGGCGGCTCCCAGAGTGCAAAGAGTAGAATGGCATGAATAATGTTAAGCTAATGACAAGATATGATGCATAATATAAAGATTGTATCCTGGAATGTAGAGGGGATTGGATCGCCAGTTAAACGTACCAAAGTACTCCAGGCACTCAAGAGGAAAGGAGCAAAAATCGTGTTGCTGCAGGAGACCCATTTGAGTACTGTGGTGCATGAGAAGCTAGCGAGAGAGTGGGTGGCGAAAACATATGGGGCATCCTCGGGGACCAGAAAGGTGGGGGTGGTGGTGTTGGTAAAGAAATTCTTGCCATTGGAAGTAAATGTGAAGTTGACCCAAATGGAAGATTTATTTTTTTGCAAGCAAAGTTATATACAGAGGAACTCTGGATAGGTAATGTCTATGCCCCAAATGTATACGACCATGGTTTCTTTAAGGACCTGTTGAAGTTTATCATGAAAGCAGAGGGGAAAAAGCTGATCATGGCAGGAGACTTCAACTGCCCACACGACCTGAGGCTGGATAAGTCAGGGGGAAGCGAAAAAGGGGCCTGGTCCAAAAAAGGGATTGGGTACCTGTGCAGGATGGGTGCTTTGGTTGATGTGTGGCGTGCATTGCACCCTGGGTCATGGGAATATATCCACCAATCTAGAGCGCATTTGACTTGGTCGTGCATCAACTACATTTTGGTGAGTGAAGGAGGATTTGCACAAATCTCCCAGGCAGGAATTGAGCCAGTTGTGGTTTCAGACCACGGGATGGTCTGGGTGAATTGGGATACCCAAGGCCCAGTTAAGACCGGATGGCATTTCCCCACATACTTATGGGAGGATAAAGACTTTAGGGCATACCTTGGGAAGCAGTGGGAAGAGTACACAGCATTCAGTGATACCCCCAACTGCTCGCCACTCTTGTTCTGGGAAGCAAGTAAAGCAGTAATGAGGGGGGCCATCATAACTTATACTATTCAAAGGCGTAAACACTTAGATCATAGTCTGCTAGTAATGGAATGCACTCTATGTGCGCTGCAGAGGCGACAATGCAGAACTAGGGATAGCGCCATCCAACAAGAGTGTACTAGAGTTCAAGCGGCTCTTAATGAGCTCCTTCAGCAGACAGCCTGTCTCTGCAGTATTATAAGTATCAGCTGTACAAATTTGGTAATAGATCCGGGAGATTGCTGGCCAGAGTGGTTAGAGACTCCGGGGGTACACCTTTTGTTCCAGTCCTACGGAGTGAGGAAGGAACCCTGCATCATCAGCCACATCAGATAGCTGCCATATTTTGGAATTTCTATGCAAAACTGTACACAGATGAGGAAAGGGACTATGAGAAGGGCCGGAGGTTCTTATATACACTGGGTCTCGCTAAGTTAAGAGAGGAAGATCTACGGGTGTTGAACGCCCCTATCTTTGGAGGGGAGATACAGAAGGCAATTTGGGCAGGTAAGCTCCATAAGACTCCGGGCCCAGATGGATTTGGGTCGGAGTACTATAAGATACTTGAACTCAAAATTACCCCCACTTTGCTGGCAATGTATGAAACAGTATTTCAGGAGGGATGCTTCCCCAGAGATATGAGGTGTGCAGACATTACTGTAATACCGAAATAGGGAAAGGATTTGCAGGACCCAGCCTCTTATAGGCCTATATCATTGATAAACTATGACATAAAAATTTTGGCCTTGATCTTGGCGGGTAGGCTGAACCCCCCTCTTACCCTCATTAATTGACCCGCGGCAGGTGGGTTTTGTGGCAAGGGCGGATGCTTCTAGGAACATTGCGAAATTGATCATGGGGAAGGAATGTTGTATGAAGGAGGAGGCACCATTGTTGTTAGTCAACTTGGACGCTGAAAAAGCGTTCGATAGAGTGGCGTGGCAGTACCTGTGGGACGCTCTGCAAGGTTTTGGATTTGTTGGTGCCTTTCTACAATGGGTTCAGATCCTATACACCACCCCGCAGGCAAAAGTGGGAATGAACGGAGTTTTCTCTGACCCCTTTACATTGAGAAGAGGTACGAGGCAGGGATGTCCCCTGTCCCCCCTCCTGTTTGTTCTCTCATTGGAGCCTCTTCTTCATGCAATCCAAAGTGATGCACAGGTAGTGGGAGTGCGTATGGGTAAGGAGGAGGAGATGAAGCTAAGTGCTTTTGCTGATGACATGCTTCTTTGCCTAAGAAACCTGCAAGCTTCATTGGAGTGGGCACTTCAGTTGATTGCCTACTTTGATGATTTCTCTGGGCTTAAAATCAATGTTGTCAAGTCAATGGCACTGGATGTAGGGGGACGAGTGAGAAAACAGTAGAAGGGTGTTTTCCCTCTAACCTGGGCATCTAGCTCTATCCAATACTTGGGTATTCAACTGCCAGATGCCCCTGAGCATCTCTATAAGTGTAATATACCGGGAATGTTGGAGAGAGCTCATATAACTTTTCATAAATGGGTCACCTTGCCATTATCCCTGAGGGTACGAATAGCATTATTCACAATGATGGAGCTTCCAAGATGGCTTTATGTGCTCCGCATGCTGCCATTTGGGTATTAGGTAAGGATTGGAAGTGCTTTGAACGACACCTGGGCTATTTTTTATGGAGGGGAAAACATGCGCGTATCCCTCTGAGGGCCCTAATGGGATGACGAGAGGAAGGGGGTTTAGATCTTCCCTCTGTACGTAATTACAACCTCCGATATATGGAGCGACACCTTGTGGGGCTTTGGTCGGTGGAGGTGGTTTGTGCCCCAACACGACAATTAAACTGGATGTATTCCCCATATCATTGCTTGTACATCCTGCATACCCAGAGTCGAGACCTCCCGGAGTGCCTACGTGGTGGGACTTATATGGGGGCGTTGAGAGCAGCATGGCGCGCCTTATGTATGAGATATGGATGGGATTGGAATCGCTCCCAGTTGCTCCCATTAGTGGGAAACCCAGAGTTCCAACCAGGTTTTGTGTCCAGGACCTTCACAGGGTGGGCTCAGAAAGGTCTAATGTGTATCAGAGATATGTGCAGAGAGGGAGGAGCGGGTATTGACAACTTTCAAAATCTCAACTTGAAATATGGCCTACATAAACATGAGTTTTATTGTTACTTACAGGCACAACATTACATAGATGAAGTAAAGAAAAGGGCTCCCACTCAGGTCGATTCTTGCGGCCCAAAAGATTTATTTGTGAAATTGATGGGGAGGGAGGTTCCTACAGAGGAAGACAGACACATTGTACGCCTTATAGGCGATCAGCGCTACTTGTCCCATCTGCTGGAGAGGTAGACGGAGGATGGTATGGAGGGGCTCATCTTGGAATGCCTGTAGATTGCTTTTACAAGGATTCCCCTCAGGGTGAAATGGGTCTATCTGCAGGAAATGCAATACAAATTCCTATGGAGAGCCTACATAACCGATAGGTGGGCTTTCAAAGCGGGATTACAGAATGATGATAATTGTAGGTGGTGTAGGTTGGAGGGGGGTACACTGCTACACAAATTTTGGAAATGTCCCAAGGTGCAGTTATTGTGGTCACAGGTCTGTTCCAGGATGGCTGGGATGCTGGCGAGGCAGGTTCCCCAACGGTTGGAAATTTGCCTCTTCCATAGTTGGGACGTTATGGGGCTATGGGTAGATCCGCAGCAAAGGTTCCTTATGGAAAGAGGTTTCCTAGTGGTAAAAAAGGTACTGTTGGGCCCTTGGCTTGAGGGGGCTCCCCCAGGGGTGGGACAATGGGAGTTGGCTTTCTTAGAGCTAATGCAGATGGAAAGGCTAACAGCAAAACAACTTGGGGGGAAGCATTGGGACTCCTTCACAGAGCTATGGATGCCAGTTTTGAATACTCTGACCCCACAGGAACGTAGTGCATTGTTAAACGTATAAGAAGGTACAATAGGTTCATTTACACCTAGGGGTGAAGTGAAATGATGTGTAAAAAGTAAGAGGAAAGGAAACATATCATAGGAAGGGAGGGGAGGGGTGTGGGGGGGGGGAAGGGTTGGGCAGGGAAGTAGGGGCGGGGGGGGAACTGAGGGAATAGCCATTGGAGTAAGTAGGGGGATAGATATGGGGTATAATGTTAGAGTGCGCCGTCTGCTACATTTTGATATGCTCATTTTGAACTGCCCATTGAGGTTGAGATGTTTGTTGTTATAAAGTCAGTATTGCTGTTAAGAAAATTTTCGCTGTAAGGAAAGTTAGATGATATATAATGTGTGTGAAATTAATAATGTGTGTGAAATTAATAAAAAGATTTGAACATAAAGCTTATGAGGACAAACTTAAGGATCTTAATATGTACCATGGTCCAACCATAGCCTGATAAGGTTCCAGATGCCATCGCACCTCAAGCGAATTCACCACAGCGTCATCAAAACGCTTCCGGCCATTCAACAAGGAGGAAATCCTGGACAGAGCCCAGCCTCTCCATAACCCGCCAGCACAGAGCCTCGACGACATGATCTCCACATGGAACGCAAGCCTGGATGCCATAGTCCAACTACCTCCCATCAATAAGTCAGCAGGAAGAAGAAAGAATGCTCCCTGGTACTCCCCTGAGCTACGGACGTTGTTTCTCCATCTCAGAAAGCTCGAAAGACGTTGGCGTCGCTCACATCAGCTGAGAACCACGAAACATACACTGCTCACTTGGGAAGACACCGTTCAGCAGTCACAAAGAGAATGAAGCAATTACATGCAGAGATATTACAGCTCTCCCTAAATAAACCACACGAGCTCTTCAGCCTAATTAAGACCCTAACGAAGGAGCCTTCCCCCATGCAACCAAGCCTTCCTGACCCTCAGGAATATGCTGACTACCTGCAGGCCAAAACAAGCCAGACCAGCATGTCCTCCACGTATGGTGCACCCCACCCAACCTCTCCACCCACCTCGATGCCATTCACAAAGGACACCCAGCACATCATCACCGCCTTCTCTGCCCCAACTGAAAAAGGCATCCAAGACATCATCACCACCATAAACACCACCACAGCACCTAACGACCCTTGTCCAGCATTTTGGATAAAATCCCTGCATGCTGACCTCAGCCCTTTTCTGTCCAAACTCATAGAACTATCATTCTCGACTGGGACTTTCCCCCAAAGCCTGAAGCAAACAGCCATCAGACCGCTACTAAAAAACAGCAAGTTGGACCCAACAAAGATGGACTCCTACAGACCAATTTCAAATGTCCCTCTTCTGGCAAAAATCATTGAGAAGGTCGTACAATGCCAACTTCACTACCACATTGAGACCAGCACACCCCTCGACCCCTTGCCAGCATGGATTCCTGGAATCACATGGTGTGGAGACGCTGTTGACCACACTATTCAGCACATTAACCATTGGGATGGACAACATCAGACAAGGGTTTGCCCTGATCTTCTTGGACATTGCAGCAGCCTTTGACACTGTGTGCCACGAAATACTCCTGTCTCAGGGAGAAGGGCGTCCATGGCACTGCGCTAACCTGGTGTGCATCTTACTTAACAGACAGATGGCAGCATGTTCACACCGGCCCCTCCACCTCCTCACCTTTCCCGCAAGAGAAAGGTGTCCCACAGGGATCCTCGCTCTCAGCCCTACTATTCAACGTCTACATGCAGCCCATTTGCAACGTCATCTGCTCTTTCAATATCAATTGCCTAATCTACGCCGACGACGTGTTACTATACATGCCTATCTCGACAGATCATCCAGACCTCTCACCACTATCTGCCTGCTTCGATGCTGTCACGGATTGGCAACACACGCAAAAATTCAGAATAAATTAAAAAAAAAACAGAGGTCCTCTTTATCACCATGAACCCAACATTCACTCCGCCCACCTCACTGAAGGTGCGAGATGCAGAGCTCCTGAGCAAGCCCACGGTTCGGTACCTAGGGGTCACGTTGGATCAACAGCTCAATATGAAGGCCCAAATAAGCAACATAGTCAAGGCGATCAATAACAAAATTCGGACGCTTTGCCATCTGCGACAGCTGCTTGAGCCAGAAAACTTTCGGACAGTCTATTAAGCATTAGTAATTCCACATTTCGACTATGCGAACGCCATACTACACGGTCTCCCGAAAAACATGCTGAATCCTTTGCAACTGGCAATGAATGCAGCCGCTAGAATCCTGCTCGGAGCCTCCAGGAGGGAACATATAACCCCAATAATGAAGCACCTGCATTGGCTCCCGGTCCACTGCAGGATCTCCTTTAAGATTCTAATGATGACCTACAAAGCCATCAACAAGTGCTCCTCCACCTCCCTCACAGATCTCATACAGACCACTCCCCTCAACAGAGTAAGGAGTTCAGCTGCCGTCAATACTCTGAAACTCCCGAGGGTGATCACAAATTGCTCGCAGGCAATTAGAAACAGAGCTTTCGTCTATATGCACCCACATGCTGGAACGCCCTGCCACCTGCCATCCGAGCTATCAATGACCTCGCCCAGTTTAGGAAGGCATTGAAGCACTATCTGTTCCTCCAGCACTACACCGAACTTGATGACAACCCGCAGTCAGTCACACTCAGGACACAGGTTGACGCCCCCGACGCAGCCGTTCCACGAGTCTGAAGCCCAGCCCGCTAGACCCCGATCCCCTCGACGGGTAGAGATATACACCCCTGCCTTGTCACCATGTATATAGCTGAGCCAATGTGTAAATAGTGTGGAGCTGTCCTCATAACATATGACAGCAAGTTATCTTGTACATAGTTACCCTGTTAACCCTGTATATAATCCCCTGTTTATTGTAAGTCCAGTGTAGGCCTGCCTGCCTGCATGCACAAATCTGTTACCTGTAAACCGCACTGATTTTTAAAGAGCGCGGTATTGAAGAGACATTAAATAAATAAATAAATAAATGTATACTTTAGAGGAAAGGCGGAACAGAGGTGATATGATTGAGATGTTTAAATACCTCCGTGGCATAAATGCACAGGAGGAGAGTCTCTTTCGATTGAAAGCAAGCTCTGCTATGAGGGGATATAGGATGAGGGTGAAAGGGGATAAACTGTGAGCCTGTGGGGATGAGGGAAAATATATATGTAGTACATGATTGTAAATTGCCTGATTGTGTTGTTTCGCAGATGGGCGGTATATAAATGCTTCAAATACTCAGGAGTAATATGCAGAAATATTTCTTTACGGAAAGAGTGGTAGAATCATGAAATAGTCTACCAGTGGAGGTGGTAGAGATGAGGACAGTATTTGAATTCAAAAAAGCATGGGACAAACACAGAGGAAAAAAGGGGACTGTTGTAATGGTTGATATGGAAGGCCAGTGTTCTTTTCCTGGCATCATGTTTCTATGAGACTATGGTAAAATGAAGAAAATATTTAAGAAAAATCTAAAAGGAGCAGCTGCAAAGGTTAAAGATTTACATCAAGCATGGGCATTGTTTAAAAAGTCTATCTTGGAAGCCCAGACCAGATATATTCCACGCTTTAAGAAAAGTGGAAGGAAAGTCATAAACCTGCCAGCATGGTTTAAAGGTGAGGTCAGAGAGGCTGTTGTAGCCAAAAAAGCATCTTTCAGGAAATGGTTAAAGGAGCCAAATGACAAAAAAGGGAAACAACATAAACACTGGCAAGTTAGATGCAAAGCATCGATAGGGCAGGCAACGAAAGAATTTGAAAAAAAGCTTGCTGTGGAAGCAAAAATGCATTATAAATACTTTTTCAAGTACATTCCTAGCAAAAAACCTGTGAGAGAATCATTTGGACCATTAGATGAAATGGGGTAAATGGGGCGATAAGGCCCTAGTGGAGAGACTGAATGAATTCTTTGCTTCAGTCTTTACAGAAAAAGATGTAAAGTAGTTATCCATACCTGATATGCTATTTAAAGTTGATATATCCAAAGAATTGAAAGAAATTTTGGTAAATCGGGAAGATGTATTACAACTATTTGATAAGCTGAATAGTTGCATATCACCTGACTGGATGGTATATATCCGAGGGTATTGAAAGAACTGAAATATGAGGTTGCATATCTGTGAATTATCATTAAATCATCTGTAGTACATGAAGATTGGAGAATGGCCAATGTAATGCCAGTTTTTTAAAAGGGTTCCAGGGGTGATCCAGGAAACTACAGACCGGTGAGCCTGACATCAGTACCAGGCAAAATCTTTATCTTTATCTTTATTTGACACACTTGATATACCGCCTAATACCGGAGTGTTAAGGCGGTGTACAATAAAAAAAAAAAATTAGAACTACTTAAAGAAAGGTGGAAAGGAACGCCAGTAAATGGATAGGAAAGTAAAGGAGAAACAGGAAGAAAAGAATAATAAAGCGACAAATCAAGTGACGGACAACCAGACGAAACAGCGGACAACATGAAACACAATGGACAACGTAACATCAATAGACGGCTTTGTGACAATGATGGGGTAGGAAAGGGGGATAGGTAAATTGGGGAGGGATGGGGGAGTGGAGCGGATGCTAGGGAATCTAGACTGTTGGGGGGACGCCGGAGAGGAGTGTATCTGGCTGATTAGGGGGATCTGGCGGGAAAGGAAAATCAAAAGCCTGACAAAAGAGATAGGTCTTAAGAAGAACTTTGAACCGGGAGAAAGATAGTTCAGTGCGAATAGAGTGCGGGAGAGAGTTCCATAGGGTGGGGCTTGCGAAGAAAAAAGCAGCGTGACGAGTAGATTCGAGGTGGGCATGAGTGGGGGATGGTAGGAAAAGACGGCTACCTTGTGCGGAACGTAACAAGCGGGGGGTAGGTTGAAGGAAGATAAGATCGGCCAGATACTGTGGGGTGTTGGTGTAGAGAACCTTGTGGGTAATGGTAAGAAGTTTATAGACGTAACGAACCTTGATAGGGAGCCAGTGAAGGGAGAGAAGACAAGGGGTGACATGGTCTCGGTGGAAACCATTATAAAGACTAAAATTACTGAACATGTAGATCAGGGGTTCTCAATCCCATTCTCTGGGACCCCGGCCAGTCAGGTTTTCAGGATATCCACAATGAATATGCATGAGATAGATCTGCATGCACTGCTTCCATTGTATGCAGATCTATCTCATGCATATTCATTGTGGATATCTGAAAACCTGAATGGCTTGGGGGTCCCAGAGGACTGGGTTGAGAAGCACTGATGTAGGTAGTCATGGTTTAATGAGAGAAAGCCAACATGGATTTAGCCAAGGAAAGTCTTGTTTTACTAATCTGTTATATTTTTTGAAGGTGTGAATAAACAGACAAGTGTGAGCTAGTTCATATACTGTAGTGTATCTGGATTTTCAGAAAGCCTTTGATAAGATCCCTCATGAGAGATTCTTGGCGAAATTAAAAAGTCACGGGATAGGAGGCAGTATACTATTGTGGATCAGGAACTGGTTAAAATAAAGCAGAGAGTAGGCTAAATGGCTATTTTTCTCAATGGAGAAAGGTGAATAGTGGAGTTTTCCAGGGATCTGTGCTGGGCCTGTTGCTTTTTAACATATTCATAAATGACTTGGAAATAAGAATAATGAGTGAGGTGATCAAATTGCAGATGACACAAAATTATTCAAAGTTGTTAAAACACAAGTTGTTACCCTCCAACAGCTTTACAAGGGATTATCCCACTCAACCCCTTCAAAGAACTCTATTAAAAGAAGAGGTGACCACCCTGTTCTCCCAGGGTGCCATAGAAAGAGTTCCTCCTCCTCAAGAAGGGATGGGCATCTACTCTCCATATTTTCTCATTCCAAAGAAAACAGGAGGATTCAGGCCCATTTTGGATCTCAGAGACCTAAACAAATTCATGGTCCGAGAAAATTCAAAATGATTTCTCTAGGAACTCTTCTACCATACCTCCAGAGACAGGATTGGGGACAGGGGAAATGTACGCGATAGGGGGCAAGAAGTTGGTTTGCACGGACCAGGAGAAGGACCTTGGTGTGATTATTTCTGCGGATCTCAAGGTGGCAAAACAGTGCGACAAGGCGGTGGCAAAAGCCAGGAGAATGTTGGGTTGCAATCAAAGAGGAATTATCAGCAGAAAGGAAGAGGTACTAATGCCACTGTATAAGTCACTGGTGAGACCTCACTTGGAATAATGTGTTCAGTTTTGGAGACCATATCTTGCAAAGGATATAAAAAGACTGGAAACTGTTCAGAGGAAGGCAACCAAAATGATTTGGAGCCTGCGTCAGAAGCCTTATGAGAAGAGACTTGAAGACCTAAATATGTACACTCTGGAGGAGAGGAGGGACAGGGGAGATATGATTCAGACCTTTAAATACTTAAAGAGAAATAATGAACAAACAAACCTCTTCCAAAGATGGGGAAGCTGTAAAACTAGAGGGCATAACATGAAGTTGCAAGGGGGTAAATTGAAAGGCAATGTCAGGAAGTACTTTTTCACTGAATTTACATTCATTCTCTTATATACCGCGCTATTCTGCATCAGTGCGGTTTACATTGAACAAACTGAAATTACATTGAACAGGGCATTATAACTTGGAGATAACTATTTTACAGGGAACATGGGCTATGGAGGGTTAAGTGGCTTGCCCAAGACCACAAGGAGCACCTGTGGGACTAGAAACCCCAGTCCTTCCGGCCCAAGGTTGCAGTCCTCTAGTGGGATTTGAACCACCGACCTTCCGGCCTGAAGTACCTTGCCCCAACCACTAGGCTACTCCTCCACTCCACTGAAGGGGTGGTGGCTGCTTGGAGTGCCCTCCTGATGGGGATGTTGGGGCGGGTGCAGTGACGGAGTTTGAAGTGGCATGGGACAGACACAGTGGATCCCTTCACAGCAACAGGATAAAATCAAAATAAACTTAACTAACTAATTTCTCAACATACAGGGGTGTCCTACACGGAGCGGTGGGTTCACCCCTAAAACAAAGACATGGGAGGGGTGGCCTGCAAGGAGCGGCAGGTGCACCTACTCTTGCCAACTTACTGGGCAGACTAGATGGACCATACTGGTCTTTATCTGCTGTCATTTACTATGTTACTATGTTACAAGAAAATTGTGAAAAATTGCAAGAGGACCTTGATAAATTCGAAGACTGGGCGTTCAAACGGCAAGTGGAATTTAATGTGGACAAGTGCGAAGTTATGCACTTAAGAAAGAACAACCTAAACTATGTAAGAACATAAGAACATAAGACATGCAATACTGGGTCAGACCGAGGTCCATCAAGCCCAGTATCCTGTTTCCAACAGTGGCCAATCTAGGTTATACGTACCTAGCAATATCCCCAAAAGACACAGGTTCCACAATGCTTGTACTGGGTCAAGCATTGATATCCTGGGTCCCTTTTTAATAGTGGTTTATGGACTTTTCCTCCAGGAACTTGTCCAAACCTTTTTTAAACCCAGCTATACTAACAGCCCTGGTTATATGATACAAGGTTCCACATTAGGAACCACCACCCAGGAAAAAGATGTAGGCATTATCGTGGAAACCCTCCACTCAGTGTGCAGCAGCGGCCAAGACAGCATATAGAATGCTAGGAATCATAAGGAAAGGAATGGAGAATAAAACCAAAGATATTGTAATTGCTCTGTATCGTTCCATGGTGCAACCACACCTTGAATATTGTGTGCAATTCCAGTTGCCATATCTTAAAAAGGATATGGTAAAATTAGAAAAGGTACAGAGAAGAGCCACCAAAATGGTAAAGAGGATGGAAGGATACCCTATGAGGAAAGGCTTCAAAGAGATGGCTGAGGGGAGCTCTGATGGAAGTCTATAAATTAATGAATGGAGTGGAACTGGTAAATGTAGATTGGTTGTTTACATCATCAAAAAGTAGAAAGACTAGGTAACACTCATGAAGCTACAATGTAACCCATTTAAGACTAATAAGAAAAAATATTTTTTTCACTCATCTCGTAGTCAAACTTTAGAATTAATTACCAGAGGATATAGTAAAAACTGTTGGTTTAGCTGGGTTTAAAAAATGTTTGGACAAGTTCCTGAAGGAATGGTCCATAAACCATTATTAAAAGGGACCAGGAAAATCCACTGCTTACCCCAGGACAAACATTGTGGAACCTGTACTTTTTTGGGAACCTGCCAGGTACTTATGACCTGGATTGGCCATTGTTGGAAACAGGATACCAGGCTTGATACACATTGGTCTGACCTAGTATGGCATTTCTTATGTTCTTAAAGAGGATATTTTACATTTTCTGCAGATGTTAAAAGATTTGTAGAAGGAATTTGTGGATCTAAGCATCTGCTCAGACTTTCTGCCAACTGGTTTTGAGCTTCAAGCAAATACATTACCTGAAGCATGGTCACAAAATGTCATAGTCACATGAACTCTCAGTATAACCTGAGAGAGCCTTGTTTGTTGATCTGGAAAAGTTATACTTTCTATCTAATCCAGGCTTGATGTCTTTAATGCATAATTTATTTATTTATTTTATTTATTTATTTTATTTACATTCTCTTATATACCGCGCTATTCTGCATCAGTGCGGTTTACATTGAACAAACTGAAATTACATTGAACATAAACGAATTCTAACACACTGATGTGAAGAACCCATTCCTCATCAGCCCATTTAGTGAAGGTTTTGAACCCTCCAGTCATACGTGGAAGCATTAGTGGTAAGAGTTAACTGGGGGAGTAATGCAAGGAAAGGGCATCCTTTGGTTAGATTGCTTTTGATGCACTGCTATTGCAAGGATTTTTATAAGAAATGGCTATTGCGTCTAATGAGTGGGATTTTCTTGAGCAGCAACTGTTGGTATTGGTCCCAATTCAGCTTGATGTGCCATTGCAATGGTTGCATGTGCAGTCTGGCTAGTGGAATGACATTGCTGAAGTTGTCATGTGTCCAAGTAGTCAGAATACTGCAGACGGATACTGATCTGTCTAGCCTGTTGTTCAGCTGGATGACTATGCGAGTCCTATCATTTATCTATTTATGTGCACTTATATACTGTCTTTCCGGAATCAAAGTGGTTTACATTGAACTCAAAACAGTAAAGCAACAAGCATAAACTTACATGGAACGATGATAACAAGGTGACATAATACTAGTTGAACATCTTAAATTGAACAGATTGATTACAAATGGATTTCAAAAACCTATTTATATGTATCATACAGAATCAACTAATGGTTAAATCTATCCTTAGCGACATATTCCTTAAGTTATAGATTATTTATTTATATTCTCTTATATACTGTGGTATTCTGCATCAGTGCGGTTTACATTGAACAAACTGAAATTACATTGAACAGGGCATTATAACTTGGAGATAACTATTTTACAGGGAACATGGGCTATGGAGGGTTAAGTGGCTTGCCCAAGACCACAAGGAACACCTGTGGGACTAGAAACCCCAGTCCTTCTGGCACAAGGTTGCTGTCCTCTAGTGGGATTTGAACCTCCGACCTTCCGGCCTGAAGTACCTTGCCCCAACCACTAGGCTACTCCTTTGAACTTTATACCTATTGTTATGGTCCTCTGAATTAAGAATTAGTTCACAGTGAAATACTGAGAACTTAGAAGGGACATTTTCTGTATTGGGTCAAATTACCGAGTCTCCAAAATGATCTTTACATAGGGAAGTTTTTAGAAGCTTGCGGAAAGCATTAGGGTCTATGGTAGCTCTTATATTGTCTGGGAGTGAGTTCCAAAGAGTTGGTGCATATAAAGAGAATCTCTTTTGGATGTTCATGTGTTGCTTTACCTGTAGTCCAATGGAACTACCAGTGTGTTTTTACCAGCAGGGTGATTTCAGCTTTGACTGCTTCAGCGCCGGTGTGGTGTGAGGAAAGTTGTCTGGGCTGAGCAGTAAGGATTTTGCAGAACGTTTTCAACAGAAGGTTAGCATGGTGATTGGTGATTTGTGACTGATGGGGGGTGTTGAACAACGGAGAGTGGATGGTATTATTTTTGGAAACATGGGGGTTGATTAGGTGCAAGTTGATGAGTGAGAAAGCAGTTAATAGTTCAGAACCACTGGAGTTCCTAGATAGATATTGGGGGGAGACTGTGGTAGGTCTACGATGCCTGTTGTTGCAAATGAAGTCAGTGGCCTGTGGTACAGACCTTTGCCATCAAGTTATGTGCAAAAGGGCAATGTAGCATTGTTGCAGTAGTTACTTTTCATTGTGAATGGATCACTAGAAATGGGCTATATGCCTTGCAGCTTGAAGTCGATTAAAATTTGTCCAGCATTAAAGCTGGTGTTGGGGATGTGTCAGATTTGAATAATTTCCGTCCAGTTTCATTGTTACCATTTTTGGGTACGTTTGTTGAGTATGTGGTATTTTTGCATGTAAATAATTTTGTGGAGGGTTGACAAGCATTGTGTGAATCACAATCAGGTTATTGGCAGCATCAAGCATAGAAACAGGAATTGGATGAACCATATTTGGGAGGCCGATCACCGACAAGTGGAGGTTTGGGAACTAGAGGTACAAGTTGGGGGTGTGGGAAGGGGAGGAGGGGAATGTAAGAACAGTATAGGACAGAATTTAGGACAGGTAAAGGTAACATAGGATAAATCAGTTACAAAGGGCATACAGGGGTGGGTGGGGTGGGAATAAGCAAGCTCAGGAGGGGTAGTGGGATGGGGCTACTTAAGGGGCCAGGAGCTAGGCTGGTGCCATTTTTGGTGTCCTGAACCAACAATAGAGATTGGTAAGGTTTTCCCTCCTCAAAAATGATCTTAGTGGCACAGGGAGACCCGATGATTTGCAGCTTATTTTATAAGGTGCCTGGAGCAGAAAACTCCTGTCGTAAGAGTAAGGTTAATGCCACTTATGGTGTGGAGGGGGCCAGTGGGTCTGGTGGTGGCACTGCAGCATGGAACCCTGATCCAGCCTTTGCAGCTGTGGGCACATGCAACAGCATATGCGAGTGAATAGTCGGTGCCAGTTAAGTAGAGCCATGATATTGGCAGGTGCGGTCATGCATGCATGTGGCAGCATGGGGAGTTTTGCATGGACAGAAGCGGTGCACGCAGACCTAAGCTGGCAGACATGGTCATGCAGCTCTGCATCCTGCTTAATTAGAAACACGCAGCAGCCAATTTCTTTGGGCTGTAGATGGCTTCTTGGGTGCGGTGATGCGACCTTGTAGCACATTTGAGATGAAAACTCCTGCCACATGTGAGTAAGGTTTATGCTGCTTGTAGCCAGTAGGTCCAGAAGTGGCATTTTAGCGTGGTGCCTCAATCCAGCAGGTGTACGCAAAAACTAAAGGGGTGTGGATGGTTGGTACCAATTAAGTGGAGTCCCAATCATGGCTGGTGTAGTCATGCATGCATGCAGCAGCATGGAGACTTTTGCACAGAACAGATTTGGTGTGCTTGGGCCTGAGCCAGCAAACCTGGACACACTGTTTGGCAGCCTGCTATACTGGCAATATACGGCTGCTCATTTTGTTGTGGCTGGCAACTTGGGAGTGGTGTTGCAATCGGGTAGCACAACAGCAATAATGAAGGAGTTTGGTGATGGAGGATGTTTATACTATCGACATCAGGAGCCCCTGGGACAGTGGACCTTCTCGCTGGGCTTCGGCCTGGGAGAGAAGAGCCAATGAGCCTACACTGGAGGCAGTATAGCAAGTTCATATCCTTGCAAATAGTTGTTCTTTTATTTATTTATTCATATAATTAGTTCATTGTTATATTATGTATATATGTTACTTGTTCTATGTAAACAGTGGAAACACTCTATTTTATGTTCTATGTAAACCGTCTTGATTTGTAGAAAGACGGTATATAAAACCTGTTAAATAAATAAATAAAATAAATAAAGTCACCTGGTTTCAAGGTAAGCTTGCCGTGTTGCCTCGGAAGTATGGGCCGAGAAGGGGGCAGAGGGATGTGGGGGGTGCATCATGCCATGGAGGTACCGGGGTGGGGAGGGCACTGGCCACAAGGGGGCTGGGAATGCCATTGTATAAACCATTATTAAAGTGGACCAGGGAAAATCAACTGCTAATCCCTGGCATAAGCAGCATGGAATCTGTCTATCTTTTGGGCTCCTGACAAGTACTCGTGACCAGCCACTGTTGGAAACAGGATATTGTGCTTGATGGACCTTTGGTCTGACCCAGTAAGGCAAATGTTATGTTTTTATGTTATATTCTTTTTAAATGTTCACACATAGGTCAACCTGGGTATCTTGCCAATTTGCTTTGTCCTTCTGTCCACAGTTTCACTTTGCTTTCATCAATGCACAGTGTCCTGGAAGTGGCATAGTTTCCTCAGGTTTTGTTGAATATTACTCAGAAAGCGTTTCTCACTTTAGCTGTTTTTCATCTGCATTATGGAATACCTTGCCATTGAATGTTAAGAAAGAGTTTCATTTTTGGTCATTTCAGAAAAGGGTGAAAGCATGGTTATATTTGGAAGCATTTGGGCAAGAGGGGTCAGTGTGAGGTGTATGAGGAGTGTTGTGCCTTGGGGATATGAGTGGGGTATCAAGTATGTTTAAATAAATACATTTTTTCAGGTATGGATAGACACAATGGGCACTGCAGCATAGATAAACTGCTACTACAGCAAGGCACTTTCTGATTACCCTGGACACCAATGACAGGCCAAAGGGAAGCACTTTGCATTGGAAATGTTGACTCTGGAATGTGAAGCATAGATATCATCAACGTTGAGGTTGGATGGGGATGTGAGTATAGGCACCCTTGAGATCCAGGTAGGCAAGCCAATCATTCTGGCTCAAGAGGGGGAAAAAACATGCCCAGTAAGTTCATCTTGAACTTCATTTTCTTGATGAAGACATTGAAGTTGCAATGGTTGAGGATTAGTTGAAGTCTGCTGGATGTTTAGGGCATAAGGAAGAATCTGGAATAACATCCCTGATTCTGCTGCTCATGTGGCACTGGTTTGATCACTTTGCTGAACATATGGACATTGATTTCTGTGCTAAAATGGGAATGTGCAAGGCTAGAAGTGCTCTAACATATAAGAACATAAGATATGCCATACTGGGTCAGACCAAGGTCCATCAAGCCCAGTATTCTGTTTCCAACAGTGGCCAATCTAGGTCATATTTACCTAGGAGTTTTTCCCAAGAGACACAAGTTCCACAATGCTTGTACTGGGTCAAGCATTGATATCTTCGGTCACTTCTTAATAATGGTTTATGTACCTTTCCTCCAGGAACTTGTCCAAACCTTTTTTTAAACCCAGCTACACTAACAGCCTTTACTATATTTATTTATTTATTTATTTATTTATTTATTTAAAGTCTCTTTTATACCGCGCTATTCAGCTTCAGCGCGGTTTACAATGAACAGTGAACATACACATTTCCAAAAGTACTTTGTGTTTACATATGAACAGGATATTCAACTTGGCTAACAGGGTAACTATGTACAACCACAATATATACAATATATACAAATTCCAGAGTTTGATTACACGTTGAGTGAAAAAATATTTTCTTTTATTAGTCTTAAATAGTTTACCCTGTAGCTTCATTGCATGTCCCCTAGTCTTTCTATATTCTGATAAGGTAAACAATCGATCTACGTTTACCCGTTCCACTCCGTTCATTAATTTATAGACTTCTATCATATCTCCCCTCAGCCGTCTCTTTTCCAGGTTAAAGAGCCCTAACCTTTTTAGCCTTTCTTCATAGGAGTATCCTTCCATCCCCTTTACCATTTTGGTGGCTCTTCTCTGTACCTTTTCTAAAATCGCTATATCCTTTTTAAGATACGGCGACCAGAATTGCACACAATATTCAAGGTGCGGTCTCACCATGGAACGATATAGAGGCATTATAATATCTTTTGTTTTATTTTTCATTCCTTTCCTTATCATACCTAGCATTCTATTTGCTCTCTTGGCCGTCGCTGCACACTGGGCCGAGGGTTTTAACATGGTATCCACAATGACGCCTAAATCTTTTCCTGGGTGGTGGTTCCTAATGTGGAACCTTGCATCGTGTAACCATAGTTTGGGTTGTTCTTCCCTAGGTGCATAACCTTGCACTTGTCCACATTAAATTTCATCTGCCATTTTGATGCCCAGTCTTCCAATTTATCAAGATCCTCTTGCAATTTTTCACAATCCTCTTGGGTTTTAACAACTTTAAATAGTTTTGTGTCATCTGCAAATTTGATAACCTCACTCGTTATTCCACTTTCCAGGTCATTTATGAATATGTCAAAAAGCAGCGGACCCAGCACAGATCCCTGGGGTACACCACTATTCACCTTTCTCCATTTGGAAAATTGGCCATTTAGCCCTACCCTCTGCTTTCTATCTTTTAACCAGTTCCTGATCCACAATAGTACACTGCCTCCTATCCCATGACTCTTTAGTTTTGCCAAAAGTCTCTGATGAGGGACCTTGTCAAAGGCTTTCTGAAAATCCAGATACACAATATCAACCGACTCACCTTTGTCCACCTGTTTATTCACTCCTTCAAAAAAACATAACAGATTAGTAAGACAAGATCTTCCTTGTCTAAAGCCATGTTGGCTGTCTCCCATTAGGTTGTGACTATCTACATGCTGAGTAATTTTATTCTTTATGATGGTTTCTACCATTTTTTCCCGGTACTGACGTCAGGCTCACCGGTCTGTAGTTTCCCGGATCACCCCTGGAACCCTTTTTAAAAATTGGTGTTACATTGGCGATCCTCCAATCTTCAGGTATTAGAGATGATTTTAATGATAGTTCACAGATTACTGATAGCAGTTCTGCAATTTCATATTTCAGTTCTTTCAACACCCTTGGATGTATACCATCCGGCCCAGGTGATTTGCTACTCTTCAGTTTATCTAATAGTTGTAAGACATCTTCCCGATGTATCGATATTTCCTTCAATTCTTCCACACCTTTAAATACCACTTCAGTCATGGGTAACATCCCTACATCTTCCTCAGTAAAGACCAAAGCAAAGAATTCATTCAGTCTCTCCGCTATCGCCTTGTCGCCTCTTAGTGCTCCTTTAACCCCTTTATCATCTAATGGACCAACTGACTCTCTCACAGGTTTTTTGCTACAAATGTACTTGAAAAGGTCTTTATTTCGCGTTTTTGCTTCCGCAGCAAGCTTCTTCTCAAATTCTCTCTTTGCCTGCCTTATCAATGCCTTGCATTTGACTTGCCAGTGCTTGTGCTGTTTCCAGGTTTTGTCGTTTGGCTCTTTTTTCCATTTCCTGAAAGATGCTTTTTTGGCAACAACAGCCTCTCTGACCTCACCTTTAAACTATGCTGGCAGTTTTTTGGACTTCCTTCCACTTTTCTTAAAGCGTGGAATACAGCTGGTCTGGGCTTCCAAGATAGTATTTTTCAACAACACCCAAGCTTGATGTACGTCTTTAACCTTCGCAACTGCTCCTTTTAGTTTTTTTCTTAACTGTTTTCCTCATTTTATCATAGTCTCCCTTTCGAAAGTTAAAAGGTAGTACTGTGGATTTCCTTACTATCCCTTCTCCACTAATTAAATCAAAGGCGATCATGCTATGATCACTATCGCCAAGTGGCCCCAACACCCTTATCTCTTGCACTAGATCTGGTGTTCCACTAAGGACTAGGTCTAATATGGCTTCCCCTCTGGTCGGTTCATGAACCAGCTGCTCCAAGAAGCAGTCATTTATTTCATCTAGGAACTTTATCTCCCTAGCATGTCCTGACGTGACACTGACCCAGTCGATACCGGGGTAATTGAAATCACCCATTATTATTACTGCGCTGTAACTTTTGTTAGCTTCCTTGATTTCTTTGAGCATTTCATCATCCATTTGGTCATTCTGGCCAGGTGCTCGATAGTACACCCCCACTGCCATCGCCTTCCCCCTTTTATATGGAATTTCAATCCATATAGATTCTACAGCAGATTTTGTTTCCTGCAAAACTTTAAATCTTTCTGAGTCAATGCCCTCTCTAACATAGAGCGCAACCCCTCCACCAATTTGATCAGCTCTATCATTACGATATAGTTTGTACCCAGGTATCACAGTGTCCCACTGGTTGTCCTCCTTCCACCATGTCTCTGATATTCCAATCATATCTAACCTTTCATTTAGTGCTATATATTCTAACTCTCCAATCTTATTCTTTAGACTTCTAGCATTTGCATACAAGCATTTTAGAGAATGTATTTTATTCATGTTAATTTGGCTATTGTTAGACATGGGTAAATTGGGATCTTTAAGCTCTGTCTGCTCCATACTTGAGGGCATTTCGGCTACTTTACTCTTTTGTGGAACCTCTCTGCTTTTGGTAGTATCCTTCAAGGATACATTCTTCCGAACCATCCGCTCTTGGGCGACTGTCGGCTTTCCCCTAATATCTAGTTTAAAAGCTGCTCTATCTCCTTTTTAAAGGTTAATGCCAGCAGCCTGGTTCCATCCCGGTTAAGGTGAAGCCCATCCCTTCGGAAGAGCCCCTCCTTTCCCCAGAATGTTCCCCAGTGCCTAACAAATCCAAAACCCTCATCTCTGCACCATTGTCTCATCCACGCATTGAGACTCCGGAGCTCTCCCTGCCTTTTGGGTCCTGCGCGTGGAACAGGAAGCATTTCGGAGAATGCTACCCTGGAAGTTCTGGATTTCAACTTCCTACCTAAAAGCCTAAATTTAGCCTCCAGAACCTCCCTACCACATTTTCCTATGTCATTGGGTACCGACATGTACCAAGACAGCAGACTCCTCCCCAGCACTATCTAAGACCTTATCTAGGTGGCGCGTGAGGTCCGCTACCTTCGCACCAGGCAGGCATGTTACCAGGCGATCCTCACGTCCACCAGCCACCCAGCTATCTACATGCCTAATGATCGAATCACCAACTATAACGGCTGTCCTAACCCTTCCCTCATGGGCAGATGGCCCTGGAGAAACTTCCTCGGTGCGAGAGGGTTTTACATCACCTGGAGGTGGGCAAGTGGGAGGGAATTCTGAGAAATGTATTTTGTACCCTGTTGAATGATGTCATTCATCCCTGTAGTGATGAAGCTTGCATTTTACTGGATGGTCAAAACTAGGATTTGATTTAGGAGTAGGAGCAGAAAGAAGTGGCTGTTGCTTCTGCTTCTGAAGCCTTGGACGCTGGGCATAATTCTGCATCAGTCGTCACTAAATCTTTGGTCTAAGGTACGGTTGGTACTTTCTGTTGGAAATACTCATAATGGTAAATCCGTCTGTATTGGGGCAGCTGTGATCTTTGTACTGTATCTGTTGGGATGGATCTGGTGGTTATGAAAAGAGTTATTTGACAATTGAATAATGGTGTTTTACCTTGGTTACTTCTTGGACTTCATCCCCAACTAAATTATTTCCTCCACAGGGAGCATCTGTTAGGCAATTGTATGGGTCATCTCGGAGGTTGGCAGATATCACCATGGCTGCTGAGTATTCCACTGAATTATAGGCATCATAGGTGGACCAAATGAGATGGTAGGCCAATTTCTGCAGGTTGAAATGTATATGAGTGTGATCCTGCTGTGATGGAGAATGACCCAGATCATAGAAACGCTAGAGGAGATTGTGATGGTAGTGCAGGATCTGGAGATGATGAGGTAGGATTTCAGGGCTAACAGTGTACTTTGGTAGACCTTATTTTCCATGGTTTCCACAGTCATGAGCTTGTGCTTTTGAACACTGACCCACTTGAGGGCTACCTCAGACACTACTAACTAGTGAGGGAGCTGCTGATTAACATGCCCAAATACCAGGAGAATTTCATACTTTCATTTGAGATGTCTGGAAGTAGGATGTATGAAAGACAGAGTTTTCAAGATGGACACCTGGAGATCCTGTAGGGTCTGATAGATTAGAAACATGATGATTTCCTTGGGTGCACTGCAGGCTTGGAGGATAGACTGGAAATCTTTTTAATTGTTTGAAGTTTGGGAATCACTGAACATCAGTGCTTTTGATATTTTCTATAAAAACTCTGGGTATGAATAGTAATCTGTTGGTTCTTCTGGCGCTGCTTCTCCAAGTTGACATGGAGAACAGTTGGTACTAGCTGGTTCTGTGACAACATTCTAGTGATGGGAACAAGGGACTTTCTGAAGTGAGTGAACATTGGTCATCTGATCTTTATCTGCATCCTACCTTTGAGGAAAATCTGCACTGGATGGAGACCTGGAAGGTGGGAGAACCTGGAAGACGAGCGAGGTGAAGAAGAGAACAACTCACCAAAGTGATTTGTATACAGTACAAGGTTTATTGTCCTCGTTATTGTTCCACTCTAAATAGCCGTGTTTCAGTGTGCGCCTTTGTCAGGGGTATAAAGAGATACTGAAAATCACTTGGGGCAGTTTCTCCAAATGGGTTAGTTTTGCACATACTTTAACAGTCATGAATCACAATTCTAAGCCAGGGTATGTGGAGTATGATCTCAGTCTCTCAAATTTACTGCTAATGCTTGGTGTAGTACTGTACTTGCATCTTGCCAAAGACAGCTTCCTTCCAGAGTTCATAAGATGTAAAAGGTATGGGTAGTTTGTCAAGATGTTCTTGGAAGTTCTTTATCAAGCCTGTGGCTCCCAATACAATGAGAAATATTTCTGTATCCTTCTGCCACATTTTCTTGGTCCCTGACTGCATTTCTTGGTACTTTAGGATCTTCTGCCTCTCCATGCGATTCACAGAATAATCACTTAGAACTGACATCTCTATTATCAACGCCATTCTGGTGTTTTTCTCCTATACCACTATGTCAGGTTTCCTCGCATTCAGTTTCTTATCCTTCGGAATGGGAATGTTCCAGGTGATCATAATCTCTTAACAAGTGGGTATCCACAAGTGAAATAAGGTCAACAAAACTTTCTTGAAAGCTTATCCTGACTGCATTGGACTAGGGGGTCTCATGGGCAAAGCCAGCACAAAGGTTTCTGCTGTCTTGGACAGAAGCCCTGGCTGTGTACTGTGTGCCGACTTCTCCACATACACAATGCCATCCTCCCCCCATGCTGAACCATGCATCTACCTGCTGCTGCTTTGTGCTCCCCCTGCTGCTGCTGATTCTATTGAGCATAGTCACCTGCCGCCAGAATCAGAGGCAGCATGAGGGGTGGCATCATGGGTCAGCATGGGGTATGGGCGATGTGGCTGGATGCTTGGGGGAGGAGCAGGCCAGGCATGCTGAAGCACACGGCCTGCCGCCTATAAAGGTCTGCTGCCCTCAGCGGCTGCCTAACCCACCTAGTAGATGGGCCGGCCCTGCTCATGGGTTTGTAATGCCAATAGGCTTGCTTCTGGCCTGCACTGTGGACAGAGGTTTGATCTTACCCTTATGTTGGCTAGAGCTGCCTTGTCTTTTCTCATAGCCTGCCAGAGCCTTGGCTAACTTTTGAGAAGAGTGTTCTGCCTTTTTTTAGTCACCAGTTTTTGTTGGGTCCCATCCAGACTTTGAAGAAGAGGAGAAGGCTTTCTTGTCAGAATGCCTCAGGTGGGTGGGAAAATCTGTGTTGTGTCACTGAATGAGGAAGAATAGGGGTGGAGCAATGGTCCCGAGTCTGCAGGAGTCTGTATGATGCTGCTTCTGCCAAGGGGATGTCTGCTTCCAATTGCACAGTTATATGCTTATCTCTTGACTCTTCCCCCAACAGAATCGTGTCCGAGTCGACAGGGCATGGGTTGTTGGTGATGGAGTTCACAACATGGTGACAGGTCAATCATGACAAGCTGCAGCAAAAGTTTGGACTCATGAGAATAGAGTTTCTGGTCAGGAAGAATGTTTCAATTAAGTCATAGTGAGGCTTTACATTTTTCTCTCTTTTATTTTAAGAGTCTCTGAAGTGCATTTTGTGGGGAAGGGGAGAGCTGTGGCCGATTCTGGTTGTGGATGATTAAGGAGGGACCTGTGAGAAGTGGGAACACAAAGGCAGGCTCAGAGATCTCCGTATGCTGGCTTTGTTGATGATGTCGCCAATGGAGTATGCCTGCATCCCCTGCTGGGACAAACAGAGATGATCTCTAAGGGAGAGGAAGGGTTTTTTGGACTTAGTAGTTGGCATGGATGGGCAGACTCTATCTACCATCATTTTCTATGTTTCTATGCAACCGTTTCATCTGAAGGGAAAAATGAATCCCCCTTCAGATACCTTTGTTACAGGTTGAATCCATCTTGTGCTAATGTCTATAGCTCAGGCCTAAGAAATATCTTGCTCTGACTTTTTCACACTGAAACTGCAAAATCAGCAAGATTGAGAAATGAAATGAGCTAATATCCTGTCCCAGAGAGCTCTGAACACTACACAGTTAGTGAAAAAGCTGTCACCTGGGCCTCTTGAATGAACAAAGGGGAACATAAATAAGGAAGACGAACATCAGTATCTACAGTTTATCTGCAGGAAACATGACTAGCACAAGGCGAGTGAGAATGGAGAGACAGGATGCTACAGAGAAAACAGAGGGTAAAAAGATTGGGAAGCAGATTTGCGTAAGATAATGGAGAATAAGAAACAGAAAGGAAATCTATTTATCAGCAATTTGAGCCTGAAAATGAATATAAATATCGAGAAGAAATTCTAACAAGTAGACAGAAATTAGCTGATCTCATTGGAGTAAGGCTATCTCTGTCTCTAGGACCTTTTACACTTAAGTCAGGTGCTTTGCTTGTTATAGACGTATTGAAATTTCCCATCAGCCCCTGAGGGCTTAACAGAGACGCGAGGGAGACACTCTCCCTTCGCGACTCTCAAAGCCGGCACGGAGGGGCTCAGCCGGCACGGAGAAAGGGAGGGAGGGATTCAGCAGGGCAGAAGGGGCCCCGCGGGACAGTCCATGCTGCTGCGGCGGCGGCAGCGGTAGCAGCCAGCATTTTTTTAAAAAAGTTAATTTTACTTGAGCCGATAGGATGGGGGCTGATGGGGGGTTAGGACTGGTAATGGGCTATGGGGGGGCTAGTACTGGAAATGGGCTGGGGGGGTTTAAGAGTGGAGGTGGGCTGTTGGGGTTAGGAGTGGTAATGGGCTGTTGGGGGGGTAGAAACTGGTAATGGGCTATGGGGGGGTTAAGACTGGTAATGGGCTGTGGGCTGATGGGGGCTGTCTGGTAATGGGCTATGGGGGGGCTAGGACTGGAAATGGGCTGGGGGGCTAGGACTGGAAATGGGCTGGGGGGGGTAAAGACTGGAGGTGGGCTGATGGGGTTAGGACTGGTAATGGGCTGTTGGGGGGGTTAGAACTGGTAATGGGCTATGGGGGGGTTAAGACTGGTAATAGGCTGTGGGCTGATAGGGGCTGTCTGGTAATGGGCTATGGGGGGCTAGGACTGGAAATGGGCTGGGGGGCTAGGACTGGAAATGGGCTGGGGGGGTTAAGACTGGAGGCGGGCTGATGGGGTTAGGACTGGTAATGGGCTGTTGGGGTGGTTAGAACTGGTGGGCTATGGGGGGGGTAAGACTGGTAATGGGCTGTGGGCTGATGGGGGCTGTCTGGTAATGGGCTATGTGGGTGCTAGTACAGGAAATGCGCGGGTCGGCTAGGACAGGAAATGTGCTGGGGGGGTTAAGACTGGAGGTGGGCTGATGGGGTTAGGACTGGTAATGGGCTGTTGGGCTGTTGGGGGGGTTAGAATTGGTAATGGGCTATGGGGGGTTAAGACTGGTAATGGGCTGTGGGCTGATGGGGGCTGTCTGGTAATGGGCTATGGGGGGGCTAGGACTGGAAATGGGCTTGGGGGCTAGGACTGGAAATGGGCTGGGGGGGTTAAGACTGGAGGTGGGCTGATGGGGTTAGGACTGGTAATGGGCTGTTGGGGGGGTTAGAACTGGTAATGGGCTATGGGGGGGTTAAGACTGGTAACGGGCTGTGGGCTGATGGGGGCTGTCTGGTAATGGGCTATGGGGGGGGCTAGGACTGGAAATGGGCTGGGGGGCCTAAGACTGGTGGTGGGCTGATGGGGTTAAGACTGGTAATGGTCTGTGGGGGGGGTTATAAATGGAAATGGGCTATGGGGGGGGTTAAGACTGGTAATGGGCTGTGGGCTGATGGGGGCTGTCTGGTAATGGGCTATGGGGGGCTAGGACTGGAAATGGGCTTGGGGCTAGGACTGGAAATGGGCTGGGGGGGTTAAGACTGGAGGTGGGCTGATGGGGTTAGGACTGGTAATGGGCTGTGTGGGCTGATGGGAGGTTAGGACTGGTAATGGGCTATGGGGGGGTAAGGACTGATAATGGGCTGGGGGGGCTGGGACATGAATTGGGCTGTTGGGGCGGGGTTAGGACTTGAGGTGGGCTGATGGGGTTAGGACTGGTAATAGGCTGTGGGCTGATGGGGAGGGGTTAGGACTGGCAATGGGCTATGGGGGGCTGACTGGAAATGGGTTGATGGGGTTAGGACTGGAAGTGGGCTGATGGGGGGTTAGGACTGGTAATGGGTTATAGGGGGGGCTTAAACTGAAAATGGGGTGATAGGGGGTTAGGACTGGAAGTGGGTTGATGGGGGTGCTAGGACTGGTATTGGGTTGGGGGGTTGCTAGGACTGGAAATGGGCTGATGGGTGGCTAGGACTGGAAATGGGCTGATGCAGGGACTAGAAGGGAATGGATGCTGGGTGAGGCTGGAACTAGAACGGAGCTGATGTTGGGGGAGGATTAGAATGGGATGGAGCTGGAAGAGTAAAATGGAGAAGGGAAAAATATTTTGTGTGGGAGGGATAAAAAATCTATAATTGGCCGGGTATTGGGAGAGTAAGTGGGGATTGAGGATGGAGGGGTAAAATTTGAGTGGATGAAATAGGAATGAGGAAAGAGCAAAAGGAGAAAGATTAGTATGTTAAAGCAGATGCAGAGAGAGAATGGAAAAAAACTAGAAGAGTGGACAGCAGACGATGGAGAGTTAGCAGAAGACACAAAGAAACCAGAAGAAAGTGGCTGGAGCAATTGCAGCTGAAAAAAAATGCACAAAAGGTAGAAAAATATCTCTTTATTTTGAATTTATTAATTGGAATATGTCAGCTCTGGTAAATGTGCATCATTAACGTCTGCGCTTTGTTTAGTACAAGAGCAAATTAATGTATAGTTTTATTTCTACAGTGTTGTACATTCCAAGTTTGGCTTTTGGGATTCCCAGTTTAATTATTGTCTTCCTGTTTCTAAATTGTGATTACTTGTTTGGTGATGGTCTATGTTCTGCATGTGTAACTGAGCTGAGGTGTTCTGTTTATATAATTCCTATTTGACATTGCCACTTGTTCTCTTTCCCCAGTAGGTCATGTATTCTTGTTCTCTGAAATGTATTGGTTTAATATTTGCAGTGTTGCCTTTTGATTGGTAGAGTATGGTGCTTTGTGAGTCCTGGTAGTGCTGTTAGGATACGGCGGGTTTGCTATGGGTTCTAAATGGGCAGTGTTTGTAGTAGTTCCTAATGTGTCTGGCATTTGGCACTGGATTATAGTTATGTAGAAATCTTTTAGTCTTTCTTTATCCATACACTCATTAAGAGGCACGTTTACTAAAAGTTAGTACAGTCAAACCTCGGTTTTCATGATTAATCCGTTCGAAAAAGTCTGACTAAAACCGAAACGTATGAAAACTGAAGCAATATTTCCCATAAGAAATAATGTAAATCCAATTAATCCGTTCCAGACACCCAAAAATATTCACAAAAAATACATTTTATAGAGAATAACTATATTTTTACATACAGAAAACAATGAGAAATAAATATAAATGACTAATGAAATGGATAAATGAACATTTAACATCACTGAAAGCAAGCTAAGTACAGTACGTTAACATCTGGCCTTAGCCACCCCTGACAAGCTGCTGTGCCCAGCTCTCTTCGGAATCACATTGGATTCAGCCCATTAAAATACCTTTACATTATCTGTTCAATGCTTCAGAATGGCAGAAAGTCTTAATGATATAGCTTCAGACGTACCCTGCAAGAGAAAGAACTGCCTCCCACATTCATGCAACATCTCCTGCTTACGTTGACAGCTTTTCTTCCCTGCTACCTCCGAGCCTGAGGGGGCGCTCCAGAGAACGGGCAGGCGATGGACGAGATCAGGGCCTTCCTCTCTGCTCAATCCTTGCCTCTAACTCTGACCAGGCTCGAGGATGTGTTTCATTTACGTGCTCAGCTGGCTTTCACTTCTCATCATGCTGGCGATCGGTGAGTCCGGGGGGCAGTGCTGCCGGGACCGGGCGGGCGTTCCGGCAGTGTTATTTACAGTACTGTAGTTTACGAAAACCGAGGCGATGTACGAGAACCGGGACAAAATCTCAGTCAAAAAAGACGTTGAAAACCGAAGCGATGTATGAGAACCGGGACAAAATCTCAGTCAAAAAAGACGTTGAAAACCGAAGCGTATGAAAACCGGGGCAAATGAAAACCGAGGTTTGACTGTATATGGTAACATTATGCAAATATTTATGCAAATGAGGCCCCTTATGCAAATGAGGCCCCGCACCGAGTCTCCGCATATGGCCCCGCACCCCCCTTGGGCCGCCCCTGCTCTCTGGAATGTCCTACCAGATGAGCTAAGAGAAATCAATGATCTTACCACATTCTACAAAAAACTAAAAACCCACCTCTTCAAGCAACATTTTGGAAACCCGTTGAAACTCCCCAACACAGACCCCACCTAATTCACCACATAAAAGACATAATTCCTCAAAACCAGAACTCCCTCCCCACATTCAAAGAAAACACACACAAACCAGCAAACTATATGAGCCACCCCCGAACCACAAAACCGAATCTTAGGACTCTGTTTTCTGTACATAGTTCTCAATTTATTCTAGCTTCAGCCAAGTTATGCTCAATGTTTTCTGTACATAGTTTTAAATTGTTATATGTATCTGACCTTGTTGTTTAATATAAACTGTATTTGATCTTGTGGAAAAAGCGGTATATAAATGCTAATAAATAAATAAATAATACCAAGTCATAACTGCACCCTGTGCAACTTGCAAACCTGGTGTCCCCTCCAAAGACATCAGACTTTTGTTAAGTGCCCCATCCCCCCATGCCCAGCATAGCCCTTCTGCTTCTGTTCCCCCATATCCAGCATCTCCCCATTCTATCCCACCTCCTCATGTCCAGCTGTCTCCCCCCCGCGCGGCCTGCCCTTGCCCCCCCCCCCCCCGCTGCTTTTCCTGTTCTCTTGGCGGGGGTGGCAGCAGCGGACCTCCGATAAAATAAAAAATGCAGGTCTTTTTGACTCTGTGCTTGCATCGTTGGTCTGAACCTGTCTTCCTCTGCTGCCATTGCCAAGGGAACATGAAAAGCGGCGGCAGGGAAAGGGCAGGCAGCGTGGGGAGGAGCCAAGGCCAGCAGTTGGCAGAAATCTGGCCTTAAATATTCCCTTATTTTTTTGCATCCTGTGCTGCTGCACCTCTGGCACAGGCCTAGGTATGGTGCTGCATTTTTGTCATCTCTCCTTAAACCTTTGCTACTTGAGGTAAGGTCCTACTATGGACCTATACAGTGGCATGATTATATTTTCCTCATTAGGTCTGCTTCCCATTTTCTGAAAAATGCCCTTTGGCTTTCACTGCCTTTTCCACCACACCATTAAACAACAGTGGCAGTTGTTTGGTCTTATCATCTTTCCATGAATAACACTGCAAGGTTAAACACAAGGGGCCTGATATTCCAAGAGATTTACATGGTTTACAGACCTGTAAACTGTGTAAATGCCCCTAAATGAGATATTCAGTGGCACTAACACAGTTACCCTGGCCTAACTTTCACCTCATATCCATAAAAGGGCAGCGGCTCAATATCGCCACTGCTCGGTTAGCGATTGAGTTCTGCGGCAACCCGGATATTCAATGCTGGGGGCAGACATGACCCCGACATTGAATCCACATTTAATGTTCAGCACTGGCAGCTAGCCGTTGTAATTGCCCTAGTCTCTGGCACTGAATATTGGGCCCAAGCTGTATTATTTTTTTGCACATTGAGCTACTTTGCATGAATTTGCTTGTTTTGTATTCATTAGTAATTCATATATTTTGCACAAATATTGTGCATTAAGGGAAAATAATGTATGTTTTTGCCAGTTAATCCACTTCTGAAGTCGATCAACACAGATGAACAGAGAACTGCTTACAGTACATTAATTTTAACAGACTCAAGATGCTGGCATTTAGCAGAAACATGGCAGGTTGGATCTTTTATGGAACTCTGTTTCATTTGAGTCTTTTATGAAAGATACATTTATAATTTTTTTTATATTTTTGAATTTTTGAATTTGTACATTTTAATTTTCTATATTTGTATAATAAAGCCAAGTGACAGGTTAAAGGGACAATTTGAAGGGCTTCCTCTATCAAATCAAGGGCTGTGTGAATTACCCAGGAAATTGTTAAGAGATTACCTTAGAAGCACAGGTCAGGGCACTGTGTAGCAATCCAGCTTTTACTAGGTGTTCTTTCCCTCCCACCTACCCCAGGCATAATCTTAGCTTTATAGACTCTTAAACCTATCAAAGGGGAAGAGGTGGTCAATTTCACTTCACGTCCAGCTGGTTACCCTCACCAGCAATAGATTGATTAATCCTGAGGAGAACTAAATCCCTTAAACTTATTAGGTACAGTTGTATCAGTACAAGTATCCCTAGCAAATTTAAGTAAGTAGAGAACTTAAATAGCTAAACAAAACCTTAAAACTAAGATGCCGACAGCAGTTCAGCAGTGATATGGGGGCTATCCAGTCTTTTGCCCTGAGTGTCACATGTATGATTATCTCCCAGTTGGTGAGGGGTCTTACGTTTGCACTAGGTGCAAGGAGCTCTTTACCCTCAGGGAACAAGTCCAATCTCTGGAGGCTAGAGTAGAGAGAGAAGTATATAGACGAGACCTACAGGGATGTAGTACTGAAGTACCACCTCCAGTCTGACAGCCTCTCAGTTGTCATGGAGGAGAGAGGTCCTGTTAAAGGAGAGCATCACCTTGGTGTGGCAAGAAGTGATCCTGTAGCTAGGACCTGTCCCCCCAGTGACGTAAAACCCTCTCGCACTGAGGTGGTTTCTCCAGGGCAATGTGCCAATGAGGGAAGGGTTAGGGCGGCCATTATAACTGGTGATTCAATCAGTAGGCATGTAGATAGGTGGGTGGCTGGTGGACATGAGGATTTCCTGGTAACATGCTTGTCTGGTGCGAAGGTAGCGGGTCTCACGCGCCACCAAGACAAGGTGGCGAGCAGTCTGGTATCTTGGTACATGTAGGTAACAATGATATAGGAAATTGTGGGAGGGAGGTTCTGGAGGCTGAATTTAGGCTTTTAGGTAGCAAGTTGAAAACTAGAACTTCTAGGGTGGCATTCTGTGAAATGCTTCCCATTCCACCGCAGGACTCAAAAAGCAGGCAAAGCTAAAGAGTCTCAATGCGTGGATAAAACAGTGGTGCAAAAAGATGGTTTGGGATTTGTTAGGTAATGGGCAACATTCTGGGGAAGGGAGGGGCTTTTCCAAAGGGATGGGATCCACCTTAACCGGGATGGTATCAGACTGCTGGCATTAACCTTTAAAAAGGAGATAGAGCAACTTTTAAACTAGATAACAGGGGAAAGCCCACAGTCACCAAAGAGTGCATAGTTCAGAAGGATGTATCCTTGAAGGATACTAGCAAAAGAGGGCACCCCAACATATAGATTCCAGTAAAGATAAAAGTAACCCAGATGTCCTTATGTATAGAGCTGAAAGATTCCAAATTACCCCTATCAACTGATAACAAGATTAATATGAATAAAATACAAACTCTAAAATGCCTGTATGCAAATGCTAGAAGTCTAAAAAATAAGATGGAAGAGCTAGAATATATAGCACTAAATGAAAGGTTAGATATGATTGGCATCTCAGATATCTGGTGGAAGGAGGACTACCATTTGGACACTGTGATACCTGGGTACAAACTATATTGCAACGATAGGGTAGATCAAATTGGTGGAGGGGTTATGTTCTATGTAGAGAGGGCATTGACTCACAAAGGATTAAAGTTTTGCATGTAACAAAATACACTGTAGAATTTCTATGGATAGAAATCCCATGTAAAAAGTGGAAGGCGATGGCAGTACGGGTATATTAGTGACCAGTGGCCAGAACGAACAGTGGATGATTTATTTATTTTTTTATCGAGTCTTATATACCAACTTTTCCTTCAATCTAAGTATTTACAAAAAAGGGTTGGTAGAGGGGACATTTAAGGGGGGAGAGGAAAACAATACAGAACAATAAACAATGCTGTAAGATAATAGAGTGTGGGGATTATTGGTTTTATTTATTTATTTATTTAACATGTTTTGTATCCCGCCTTTTCCTTCAATCAAAGCGGTTAATACAGCACAAAGTTAAACAAAGGTGAGGGAAACATACATTGCATTATCATTACATCACAACAAAACACTAGGAGTACAAACAGGGAACACAGTACATAACTTACATTACATTACCTTACATTAACTACAAACAGCATATCGCTGAACAGAATGAGCATATAGCAGCAGATAGTGGGTCTCGCACGGTCCACCGCCTAAGGGCCACGCCAAAGGGCCCTCTTGCGAGGCCCTCAGGCGCGGGCCCGCAAGGCACGGGCGCGCCATTGCTGAAGGGATTTTAAATGATTTGAAAAGTGCTCAGATTGGCTGCAGTTTTCTCTCACACACAGTTCCCAACTAAGTAGGCACAGCTGATTCTCACTCACTGCTCACAGGATCGTTGGAGCCTTTGCTGAAGGGATTCTAAATGATTTGAAAAGTGCTCAGATTGGCTGCAGTTTTCTCTCACACACAGTTCCCAACTAAGTAGGCACAGCTGATTCTCACTCACTGCTCACAGGATCGTTGGAGCCTTTGCTGAAGGGATTCTAAATGATTTGAAAAGTGCTCAGATTGGCTGCAGTTTTCTCTCACACACAGTTCCCAACTAAGTAGGCACAGCTGATTCTCACTCACTGCTCACAGGATCGTTGGAGCCTTTGCTGAAGGGATTCTAAATGATTTGAAAAGTGCTCAGATTGGCTGCAGTTTTCTCTCACACACAGTTCCCAACTAAGTAGGCACAGCTGATTCTCACTCACTGCTCACAGGATCGTTGGAGCCTTTGCTGAAGGGATTCTAAATGATTTGAAAAGTGCTCAGATTGGTTGATGAAGCCATAGTGTTCAGCAAAGTGTAGTGTCTTGAGCATCTTCCTGAAATCCTTAAGGTCCTTTGTCGAGTGCAGTGGTTTGGGGAGGGCATTCCAAAGTGTAGGTGAGGATGATGAAATGCTAAGAGAAATCAGGGAATCTAACAAAAGTTACAACATAATAATAATGTGTGATCTCAATTACCCCAGTATTGACTGGGTCAGTGGCATGGCAGAACATGCTAGGGAGATAAAGTTTCTAGATGAAATAAATGACTGCTTCTTGGAGCAGCTGGTTCATGAACCAACAAGCTATTCTGGACCTAGTCCTTAATGGAACACAGGATCTGGTACAAGATATAAGGGTGTTGGGGCCACTTGGCAATAGTGATCATAGCATGATCACATTTGATTTAATAAATGGAAGAAGGATGGCAAGGAAATCCATAGTACTACCTTTTAACTTTCAAAAGGGAGACTATGATAAAATGAGGAAAATACTTAAGAAAAACCTAAGAGGAGCAGCTGCAAAGGTTAAAGATATACATCAAGCATGGACATTGTTTAAAAATACTACCTTGCTAGCCCAGACTAGATGTATTCCATGCTTTAAGAAAAGTGGAAGGAAGGCCAAAAAACTGCCAGCATGGTTTAAAGGCGAGGTCAGAGAGGCTGTTGTTACCAAAAAAGCATCTTTCAGGAAATGGAAAAAGGAGTCAAATGACAAAAACAGGAAACAACATAAGCACTGGCAAGTTAGATGCAAGGCATTGATAAGGCAGGCAAAGAGAGAATTTTAAAAAAAGATTGCCGTGGAAGCTAGGACTGGAAATGGATTAACGGGGGGCTAGGATAGGACTAGAAATGAGCTGATGGGGGGCTAGAATAGGACTGCAAATGGGCTGATGGAGGGGCTGCCTGGTTAGCTCCTATGGGTAAAGCTAGGCCAACTTTTGCTGCACCTAGCTTTACCCATGTGTCACTTACAGGGTAGCAGTGCAATATCGCCACTACCCGGTTAGCGACTGTCACCACTCATGACATGCCCCATAACGCCCATGACATACTCCGATGCTAAGTGGTGAGCATTAGGGTGTGTAGTGGCATTAGTAGGGGATATTCAGCAGCACTAATAGTGTTTAATGCCATTGAAAATCCCGTTCAGTGGTATTTACATGGTTTACAGGTCTGTAAACCATCTAAATGCCTTTGAATATCAGACTCCTCACATCTACCACTTTCTGTAAAGAAATATTTCTACATATTACTCCTGCATCTGTCCCCTTTCACCTTCATCCTATGTCCCCTCATTGTAGAGCTTGCTTTCAATTGAAAGAGGCTCTCCTCCTGTGCATTTATGCTATGGGGGTATTTAAATGTCTCTATTATATCTCCTATATCCACCTTTCTTCTTCATATTAAGATCTTTACGTTTGTCCCCATATGATTTATAACCGAAGATCACTGACTATTTTGGTAGCCACCCTTTGCACCGACTCCATCCTGTTTGTATCCTTTTGAAGGTGCGGTCTCCAGAATTGCACACAATACTCCAAATGAGGTCGCATCAGAGACTTATACAGAGGCACTATCACCTTCGTTTTTCTGCTGGACATTACTCTCCCTATGTACCCAGACATCCTTCTGGCTTTCCCCATCGCCTTTTCTACCTATTTAGCCACTTTAAGATCATCAGAAATAATCACGCCCAGGTCACAGATTACTGCGATGCCTGGTTAGATTCTGTGCCAAACGTTAGGCCAGTCTTTCCTGTGCTTGGCTTTTGCTGCATGTCACTAACCAGGTAGCAGCGATATTGAGCCGCTGTCCAGTAAGTGACACGTGTTGCCCAAGGATGCTCCTGGCATGCCCCGATGCTTAACCGGTTAGCATTGGGGCATGTAGCAGAGGCACATGTGGATATTCAGTGGCACTAACTGTGTTAATGCTGCTGAATATCCCACTTAGCGGCATTCATACAGTTTTCAGGTCTGCAAACCGTGTAAATGCCTTTGAATATTGGGCCCATAGTGTATAACAACCTGGCCTGTTTGAAAATTGTCCCCTCGTTATTTTTATAAAAACATATCTTCTTTAAAACTGTGATTGTATTGATACTTTCATACTGAGGATAGTTAGTGAGAGTCTTCTCAATCCTAAAGCAAAGACCTTCCAAAGATATTCTATAAGAAACTAATCGTATGCCTTGATGTTTGTTATTTGTCTAACTTCCACTTTGCCTGTCTTATGAATCACACTTCAGAAACAGGCACTGCAACTATCCTTTGGGAATATATTTCCATACCAAGCACACCAATAAACTGTAGTGCAAAAAGATGATGCAACACATTTTCTAAGAGTTTGTATACAGGGTCCAGTGTCACAATCTCCCTCCCTCCCCATGGTGTTGGAATCAAATGTTATGTTCAGAAGTTGACAACAAGCGCTCTCTACAAAGCACAAAAAGGTGACTTACCAAGTCATAGCCCATGGAGATGAGACACGCACGAAAGTCATCAGGGTCCATCATGCCATTTCTCTTCTGTGAAATTTAAAACAGAATGCATTAGGGAAGTAGCCTGGAGTCCAAAGACAAAGCAAAGTTCAGTCTCTTTTTGTGATTCATTCTGCTCCTTTTCAGAAGCAAACAAGGACAGAAATCAGGAGTGTAAGAGCCTTGAGGCAATTTTCTTCTACTATGACCACCAGAAAAATTCAGGACAATGCAAATCTGTAATCTTTGGACTTGATATTGCTTTTTTACCTTGTTTATTTTGTACCCATCACAAAAAAATACCTTGTCTGATAAAGCCAATGTAGAGACTTTTTGGGAGCAATTTTTAAAATGGATTTCAGCAGGTGAATTGGAAAAACCTGTGGAAAAACCTCTTTGAAAGTTGTTCCTTGCCCTAGGAGGGGGAAAATGCAGCAACAGGGACAGGGGCAGGGCCAAGGCAAGCTAGCACATGTATGTGCAGGGATTTCATTTTGAAATACTTGTGCCTGCTTCCCCCTTGTTTTCCCTATATAGTTTACATCAACAGGGAAAGGTTTCTGTATAGCATCTGCGGCCTGGTACTGTACTCCTCCATGAGCTTTCCTTTCAAAATCCTGGGTACCACTTTCCAACAGCAAGCTAAGCAAAGGACTGAAAATGACCTGCCCAGGTATAGCTGAGACACAGAGGGGTATCTTTAGTTGCTAATGTGGGGCTAACGCAGATCTATTCCATAAGGGTAGCAACTAATGTGGGAGAAATGCAAACAGGCACTTTTCTGAGTTATCTGCATTTCACGCAGTGGACCTGAGGAGGGGGGCTGGATCAGGGCAGGAGCAGGTGTACTGATTGGTGGCAGTCATCGCATGAAACTAAGCCGAATTGGGCCTCATTGCTGCTGAAGATAGTGCCACCTGAAAAGGCTGCGTTAGCTGCAGCTGCCTCTGCTGTGGGGATGACTATGACAGCGATCACTTCCCCAGTACTGATCGGGCTCCCCCCACCCTTAGATCATTGTTGGTGCTGCAGATCTTTAAGTCTCAGATCATTGTCAATGTCGTGACATCGTGGTCATATTTGTGAGTACCATTGAGAAGTACGGCAGGAGCTAAGGCACTCTCATGCCCTCCTCAATGGTAATCACAAATATGGCTGTGATTTCGCAGTGCTGTCCCCTAGCATAAGAATATTAGATGGCAGCACTGCATGATCGTGGCCATTTTGGGCCTGGAGGACAACAAGGGGAGGAGTGGGGGAGGACTGTTTCTGCCCCCAGTGATCACTGGACTACCGGGATTGCCTTAAGATAATGGCTGGGGTGAGGGGTGGTCAGAGGGACTGGGGGACCCCATTAGATAGTTTTGAGGGGGAGGGAGGGAGGAGGGAGCTGGGATACTGACTGGCTAGCCAGGTTTTGATTTTGAAATGAGTAGAGGAGAGTCTCTAGGAACCAGATCGACTAGCTGGGATATATCTGTTAGTTAGGGGGTGCACTGATCCCCCCTGGGCAGTTACTGATGGGGATTGGGAGCTGAAGGGGAGGGTGAGGCACTTTTTAAAATATTGTCGGTGCCGCGGACCTAGACATATCCTAGTGCCCCCTAGACATATTCTAGTCTCCAACTGTTGTGTTGTTTATTCTGACTAGATTATAAGCTCTGATTAGCAGGGACTGTCTCTTACATGCCCCAACCTACCCCTTAACCACCTCAACGCACAATGTGCTATTAATCAGTGTGCTTTTGCTGTCCTGAACCATATTATCTTTTACCGCAGAATTTGGCGCATGCTTAATACACACTGGGGCCCTCACATCACACTTTGGTGGAAGGTACCCTTAATCTTTGGTTCTACTTACCTTTTCTTTGAACCCTGTCAATTACATTGGGAGAGTTTGGAAAACCCTGTAGAACTAGAGGACATGAAATGAAACTACAACTTAAAAGCAACATCTGGAAATACTTTTTCATGGAAAGGGTGATAGATGGCTGGAATACCCATCCTGAAAGAGGTGATGGGAACAAAAACAGTGACAGAATTCAAAAAGGTATGGGACCGACACATAGGATGACTACATAACAAGAGGATGTAATCAAGGCAAACGTAAATAACTTATAGAGACAAGTAACCTGCCTGGAGAGGCAGGTACAGCCTTAAAGTCATGGAGGAGAGCAACCTACCCAAAGAACAGGTGCAACATTACAATTGTTTATGTTTATTAAAACTTGATACACCGTCTGTGGCTTGGTTCACATCAAAGCGGATTACATAAAATCATAAACCATGAGGGTGAACGCCATAGCAAATTAGAAAAGAATAAGGAGGAGACAGACTTAAACTAAATGAGAGGCGAGATTAAAGTACATGAATGTGAGGGAGGGACTGCTGATCAGGCTGCCCACAAGCTACCCCATCTCCTGGTTAAAAGATAGAAAACAGAGAGTAGGGCTAAATGGCCAGATTTCTCAGTGGAGAAAGGTGAATAATGGAGTACCCCAAGGATCTGTGCTAAGCTCACTGTTTTTTAACATATTCATAAATTACCTGGAAATGGGAATAATGAGTGAGGCAATCATATTTGCAGATGACACAAAATTATTCAAAGTTGTTAAAATGCAAGAGGATTGTGAAAAAATGCAGAAGGACCTTGATAAATTGGAAGACGGGATATCCAAATGGCAGATGGAATTTAATGTGGACAAGTGAAAATGTATGCACTTAGGAAAGAACAACCCAAACTACAGTTAACCCAAACTACGGTTACACAATGCAAGGTTTCACATTAGGAACCAGCACCCAGGAAAAGTATTTAGGCATCATTGTTGATAATAGGTTAAAACCCTCTGCCCAGTGTGCAGTGGCAGCCAAGAAATCAAATAGAATGATAGGAATCATAAGGAATGGAATGGAGAATAAAATAAAGGATATTATAATGCCTCTGTGTCGTTCCATGGTGCGACCACACTTTGAATATTGTGTGAAATTCTGATTGCCATATCTTAAAAAGGATATAGCAGAATTAGTAAAGGTACAGAGAAGAGACACCAAAATGGTAAAGAGGATGGAAGGATACCTCTATTAGGAAAAACTTAAAAGGTTAGGGCTCTTCAACTTGGAAAAGAGACTGCTGAGTCTATAAAATAACGAATGGAGTGGAACAGGTAAACACAGATTGGTTGTGTACTCCTTCAAAAAATAGAAAGACTAGGGTACACACATTGAAGCTATAATGCAACCTATTTAAGACTAATAGGAGAAAATAATTTTTCACTCAATGCGCAGTCAAACTCTGGAATTCATTACCAGAGGATGTAGTAAAAGCTGTTAGTATATGTGGGTTTAAAAAAAGGTTTGGACAAGTTCCTGGAGGAAATGTCCATAAACCATTACTAAAGCAGACCAAGAAAATCCTTCATACCCCGGGATAAGCAACGTGGAATCTCACGGGTACCTTTTTGGGAATCTGCCAGGCACTTGTGACCTGGATTGGTCACTGTTGGAAACAGGATACTGGGCTTGATGGACCTTGGATTGACCTAGTATGGCATATCTTATGTTCTTACGTTCTAATTCTTGCCACCTTATGGGGCAGACTAAATGGACCATGCTGGTCTTTATCTGTCGTCATTTACTATGGGTTCTATTTTGATCAGCGAAAAGCGGGTCTGGATTTCCGATCCAGATGTCCAGACCCGCTAAACACATGGCCTGCATCTGAGAAACAGAGCTCTCTGCACATAGAGCTGAGCTGTGCGGGAAGCTCTATTTGTGGACGGGGGAGGGTGGACCACAGGCGGAGCGAGGGTGGGCTGTGGGCGGCAGCAGGACCCCAGGCGTACAGGACCGATTCCATTGGCAGCCCTGTACATCTGGGTTCAGCAATCGACGGGGACTTATTCCACCTCCGAGGTGGAATAAGTCCCCTTAGATAGTGGGACATGAATGCTCCGGGGCAGGAAAATGAGGTAAGGGGGTAGAGGAGGTATTCTGCAGCCTTACCCTGTCCATGGCAGGCCCGATCGGGGGGGGGGGAGGCGGGTGGCAGGGAAAGGACATTTGTGGGGTGTGCCGGGGATTGAGGTTCCTGCATTGAGCCACGATGACATGGCAAGAGGACACCATGCCACCACTGCTCCATGCAGGAGCCAGGCTGGACTAGCCAGGGAGCTGTTTGGACATCTGGGCGGCCAGAATTGGGGCACAGATTGCATTTCCAGACCAGCAGACCTGATTCTGATCCAGCGTGTACATCTAACCCCAGAAGATCAGAATCAGGTGCACAGGAGCACATCCCGATTCTGACTGGCTGGACAGGTGGGGGACACACACAACGGAATTGGCCCCTATGTTACTATTGCCAAGTGGTCCAAGCCCCATTACCTCTCACAGCAGATCTTGCATTCCACTAAGGACCAAGCCTAGACTAACTTTCCCTTGTCAGTTTCTGAACCAGGTGCTCCAAGAAGCAGCCATTTATTTCATCTACAAACTTTATCTCCCTGGCATGCCAATAAGACATTGATCCAGTCAATAATGGGATAAGTGAAATCACAAGTGGAGGAACTCAGAGAGGAGGTGGCAAGGCTGAGGAGCATTCAAGACAGTGAGAAGTACACCAATGAGATGCTTCTTGCAACAACCAAGCTCTCCAGCAGAGGAGAAGATGGGTGCCTACAGAATGACGAAGGTTGGACACAAGTCACCAATCCAACTTCTCCAGCCCTTGAATTGAAGAATCATTATGCAGTCCTGGAAGTGGAAGAGGTGAAAGCATCCCTGGAAAAGGAAGAACCAGAGCTCAAGTACCCCAAAGTTGCAGAATCAGTGACCACAAAGAAACGAAAGGTAGTGGTGGTTGGTGATTCTTTTCTGAGGGGTACTGAGGCGTCCATCTGCCAACCAGACTTGATGTCCAGAGAGGTATGCTGTCTGCCTCGTGCCAAAATCCAAGATGTTATGGAGAGTTTGCCGAGACTCATCAAGCCCACTGACTATTACCCAGTGTTGCTAATCCATGTCAGAACAAATGATACTGCCAGGTATCTCTCTGAGCATATCAAAAGTGACTTCATGGCTCTGGGACAGAGGGTGAAGCAGATAGGTGCACAGGTGGTGTTCTCTTCAATCCTCCCTGTTGAGGGTAAAGGCCAAGGCAGAGAGGCTAGCATCCTGGAGATGAATGCATGGCTGCATGGATGGTGTCATCGAGAGCATTTTGGTTTCCTGGACCATGGGATGCTGTTCCAAAGGTTGCAGAGCAGAGATGGCATCCATCTGTTCAAGAAAGGTTGATGCGTCTTCAGTAGTAGACTGGCTAATCTACTGAAGAGGGCTTAGAACCAGGGCCGGATTTACCTTGAGTGAGGCCCTATGCCAACAAAAATTGTGGGCCCCAGCAGGGGCGGCCCAAGGGGGGTGTGGGCCTCATTTGCATAAGGGGCCTCATTTGCATAAATATTTGCATAATGTTACCATATACTACTTTTAGTAAACGTGCCTCTTAATGAGTGTATGGATAAAGAAAGACTAAAAGATTTCTACATTACTATAATCCAGTGCCAACTGCCAGACACATTAGGAACTACTACAAACACTGCCCATTTAGAACCCATAGCAAACCCGCCGTATCCTAACAGCACTACCAGGACTCACAAAGCACCATACTCTACCAATCAAAAGGCAACACTGCAAATATTAAACCAATACATTTCAGAGAACAACAATACATGACCTACTGGGGAAAGAGAACAAGTGGCAATGTCAAATAGGAATTATATAAACAGAACACCTCAGCTCAGTTACACATGCAGAACATAGACCATCACCAAACAAGTAATCACATTTTAGAAACAGGAAGACAATAATTAAACTGGGAATCCCAAAAGCCAAACTTGGAATGTACAACACTGTAGAAATAAAACTATACATTAATTTGCTCTTGTACTAAACAAAGCGCAGACGTTAATGATGCACATTTACCAGAGCTGACATATTCCAATTAATAAATTCAAAATAAAGAGATATTTTTCTACCTTTTGTGCATTTTTTTCAGCTGCAATTGCTCCAGCCACTTTCTTCTGGTTTCTTCATGTCTTCTGCTAACTCTCCATCGTCTGCTGTCCATTTGTCCTTTCTTCTCTCTTCTAGTTTTTTTCCATTCTCTCTCTACATCTGCTTTAACATACTAATCTTTCTCCTTTTGCTCTTTCCTCATTCCTATTTCATCCAGTCAAATTTTACCCCTCCATCCTCAATCCCCACTTACTCTCCCAATACCCGGCCAATTGTAGATTTTTTTATCCCTCCCACACAAAATATTTTTCCCTTCTCCATTTTACTCTTCCAGCCCCATCCCATTCTAATCCTCCCCCAACATCAGCTCCCTTCTAGTTCCAGCCTCACCCAGCATCCATTCCCTTCTAGTCCCTGCATCAGCCCATTTCCAGTCCTAGCCACCCATCAGCCCATTTCCAGTCCTAGCAACCCCCCAACCCACTACCACTCCGCACCCCCCAACACCCCAAATTCAGTTTAAGCCCCCCCACCAACCCCTTACCAGTCCTAACCCCCCATCAGCCCACTTCCAGTCCTAACCCCATCAACCCATTTCCAGTCAGCCCCCCCATAGCCCATTGCCAGTCCTAACCCCATCAGCCCATCAGCCCACAGCCCATTACCAGTCCTAACCCCATCAGCCCACCTCCAGTCTTAACCCCCCCCAGTCCCATTTCCAGTCCTAAAACCCCCCCCCATAGCCCATTACCAGACAGTCCCCATCAGCCCACAGCCCATTACCAGTCTTACCCCCCCAAAAGCCCATTACCAGTTCTAAACCCCCCCAACAGCCCATTATCAGTCCTAACCCCATCAGCCCACCTCCAGTCTTAACCCCCCAGCCCATTTGTCCAGTCCTAGCCCCCCCATAGCCCATTACCAGACAGCCCCCATCAGCCCACAGCCCATTACCAGTCTAAACCCCCCAAAACCCATTACCAGTTCTAAACCCCCCGCCCCAACAGCCCATTACCAGTCCTAACCCCATCAGCCCACCTGCCAGTCTTAACCCCCCCAGCCCATTTCCAGTCCTAGCCCCCCCCATAGCCCATTACCAGACAGCCCCCATCAGCCCACAGCCCATTACCAGTCTAAACCCCCCAAAACCCATTACCAGTTCTAAACCCCCCCCCAACAGCCCATTACCAGTCCTAACCCCATCAGCCCACCTCCCGTCTTAACCCCCCCAGCCCATTTCCAGTCCTAGCCCCCCCATAGCCCATTACCAGACAGCCCCCATCAGCCCACAGCCCATTACCAGTCTTAACCCCCCCAAAGCCCATTACCAGTTCTAACCCCCCCCACCAACAGCCCACAGCCCATTACCAGTCCTCCTCATCAGCCCACCTCCAGCCTTAATCCCCCCAACCCATTTCCAGTCCCAGTCCCAGCCCATTTTCCAGTCCCAGTCCCAACCCATTTCCAGCCCCATCCCAGCCCCCCCAATTACCAGTCCTACCCCCTCCCCCTCCCCGGCCTAAAGTAAATTTATTTTTAAAAAAAAAAAAACCTGCTGGCTGCCGCCGCGGGGCTCCCACTGCTGCCGCGGCAGCATGGACTGACCCGCGGGGGCCCCCTCTGTAAGCTCGGTCCCTCCCTCCTCCGTGCCGCCTTCCGTGTCTCCCTCCGTGCAGGCTGTTAGAGACGCGAAGGCAGACTGTCTCCTTTCGCGTCTCTGTTAAGCCCGCAGGGGCTGATGGGAAATTTCCCATCAGCCCTGCGGGCTTAACAGCGACGGGAAGGCAGAAGGAGGACAGTCTGCCTTCGCGTCTCTAAACAGCCTGCACGGAGGGAGACACGGAGCACGGAGGGAGGGACCGAGCTTACAGAGGGGGCCCCCCGCGGGTCAGTCCATGCGTGCCGCGGGCAGCCGAGGGGGCCCCGCGGCGGCAGCCAGCAGGTTTTTTTTTATTTTATTAAAAAAAAAAGCCTAACTACTTCAATTTTTGTGGGCCCTTTGCAGCTGTGGGCCCTACGCCATGGCATACATGGCGTATAGCTAAATCCGGCCCTGCTTAGAACATAAGAACATAAGATATGCCATACTGGGTCAGACCAAGGTCCATCAAGCCCAGTATCCTCTTTCCAACAGTGACCAATCTAGGTCATACATACGTAGCAGTTTTCCCAAACGACACAGGTTCCACAATGCTTGTATTGGGTCAAGCATTGATATCCTGGGTCCCTTCTTAATAATGGTTTATGGACCTTTCCTCTAGGAACTTGTCCAAACCTTTTTTAAACCCAGCTACACTAACAGCCTTTATACATCCTCCGGTAACAAATTCCAGAGTTTGATTACACGTTGAGTGAAAAAATATTTTCTTTTATTAGTTTCATTGTATGTCCCCTAGTCTTTCTATATTCTGATAATGTAAACAATCGATCTACGTTTACCCGTTCCACTCCATTCATTAATTTATAGACTTCTATCATATCTCCCTTCAGCCTTCTCTTTTCCAGGTTAAAGAGCCCTAACCTTTTTAGCCTTTCTTCACAGGGGTATCCTTCCATCCCCTTTACCATTTTGGTGCCTCTTCTCTGAACCTTTTCTAATAATGCTATATCCTTTTTAAGATACGGTGACCACAATTGCACACAATATTCAAGGTGCAGTCTCACCATGGAACGATATAGAGGCATTATAATATTCTTTGTTTTATTTTCCTTTCCTTTCCTTATGATACCTAGCATTCTATTTGCTCTCTTGGCCGCCGCTGCACACTGGGCCAAGGGTTTTAACATGTTATCCACAATGATGCCTAAATCTTTTTCCTGGGTGCTGGTTCCTAATGTGGAACCTTGCATCGTGTAACCATAGTTTGGGTTGTTCTTTCCTAGGTGCATAACTTTGCAATTGTCCACATTAAATTTCATCTGCCATTTTGATGCCCAGTCTTCCAATTTATCAAGATCCTCTTGCAATTTTCCAAAATCCTCTTGGGTTTTAACGACTTTAAATAGTTTTGTGTCATCTGCAAATTTGATAACCTCACTCGTTATTCCCTTTTTCAGGTCATTTATGAATATGTCAAAAAGCAGTGGACCCAGCACAGATCTATGGGGTACACCACTATTTACGTTTCTCCATTGGGAAAATTGGCCATTTAGCCCTACCCTCTGCTTTCTATCTTTTAACCAGTTCTTGATCCACAATAGTACACTGCCTCCTATTCCATGACTTTTTAGTTTTGCCAAAAGTCTCTGATGAGGGACCTTGTCAAAGGCTTTCTGAAAGTCCAAAGACACTATATCAACAGACTCACCTTTGTCTACCTGTTTATTCACACCTTCAAAAAAACAGGTTAGTAAGACAAGATCTTCCTTGTCTAAAGCCATGTTGGCTGTCTCCCATTAAGCCATGACTATCTACATGTTCAGCAATTTTGTTCTTTATGATGGTTTCTACCATTTTTCCCGGTACTGATATCAGGCTCACCGGTCTGTAGTTTCCCAGATCATCCCTGGAGCCCCTTTTAAAAATTGGCATTATATTGGCCATCCTCCAATCTTCAGGTATTGCAGATGATTTTAATGATAGTTCACAGATTACTAATAGTAGGTCTGCAATCTCATATTTCAGTTCTTTTAACACCCTTGGATGTATATCATCCGGCCCAGGTGATTTACTACTCTTCAGTTTATCTAATAGTTGTAATACATCTTCCCGATGTATCAATATTTCCTTCAATTCTTCCACACCTTTAAATACCACTTCAGTCATGGGTAACATCCCTACATCTTCCTCAGTAAAGACCGAAGCATTGCATTTAACTTGCCAGTGCTTGTGCTGTTTCCAGGTTTCGTCGTTTGGCTTTTTTTTCCATTTCCTGAAAGATGTTTTTTTGGCAACAACAGCCTCTCTGACCTCACCTTTAAACCATGCTGGCAGTTTTTTGGACTTCCTTCCACTTTTCTTAAAGCGTGGAATACAGCTGGTCTGCGCTTCCAAGATAGTAGTTTTCAACAACACCCAAGCTTGATGTAAGTCTTTAACCTTTGCAACAGCTTCTTTTAGTTTTTTCTTAACTATTTTCCTCATTTTATCATAGTCTCCCTTTTGAAAGTTAAAAGGTAGTACTGTGGATTTCCTCACTATCCCTACTCTACTAATTAAATCAAATGTGATCATGCTATGATCACTATTGCCAAGTGGCCCCAACACCCTTATCTCTTGCACAAGATCTGGTGTTCCACTAAGGACTAGGTCCAATATGGCTTCCCCTCTGGTTGGTTCATGAACCAGTTACTCCAAGAAGCAGTCATTTATTTCTTCTAGGAACTTTATCTCCCTGGCATGCCCTGCCATGACACTGACCCAGTCGATACTGGGGTAATTGAAATCACCCATTATTATTACTGTGCTGTAACTTTTGTTAGCTTCCTTGATTCCTTTGAGCATTTCATTATCCATTTTGGCTAGGGGGTCGATAGTACACCCCCACTGCCATCGCTTTCTCCTTTTTACATGTAATTTCAATCCATAGAGATTCTACAGCAAATTTTGTTTCCTGCAAAACATTAATCCTTTCTGACTCAATGCTCTCTCTAACATGGAGTGCAACCCCTCCACCAATTTGATCAGCTCTGTCATTACGATATAGTTTGTACCCAGGTATCACAGTGTCCCACTGGTTGTCCTCCTTCCACCATGTCTCTGAGATTCCAATAATATCTAACCTCTCATTTAGTGCTATATATTCTAACTCTCCCATCTTATTTTTTAGAGTTCAAGTATTTGTAATCAAGCATTTTAGAGACTGTATTTTATTCATATTAATTTGTCTATTGGTAGGCATGGGTAATTTGGGATCTTTAAGCTCTGTCTGCTCCATACTTGAGGGCATTTGGGCTACTTTACTCTTTTTTGGAACCTCTCTGCTTTTGGTAGTATCCTTTAAGGAACATTCTTCCGAACCATGCGCTATTGTACGACTGTCGGCTTTCCCCTATTATCTAGTTTAAAAGCTGCTCTATCTCCTTTTTAAAGGTTAATGCCAGCAGCCTAGTTCCATCCCGGTTAAGGTGAAGCCATTCCCTTCGGAAGAGCCCCTTCTTTCCCCAGAATGTTTCCAGTTCCTAACAAATCCAAAACCCTCATCCTTGCACCACTGTCTCATCCACGCTTTGAGACTGCGGAGCTCTGCCTGCTTTTTGGGTCCTGCGCGTGAAACGGGAAGTATATCGGAGAATGCTACTCTGGAAGTTCTGGATTTCAACTTCCTACCTAAAAGCCTAAAATTAGCCTCCAGAACCTCCCTACCACATTTTCCTATGTCATTGGTACCGACATGTACCAAGACAGCAGACTCCTCCCCAGCACTATCTAAGACCTTATCTAGGTGGCGCGTGAGGTCTGCTACCTTGGCCCCAGGCAGGCATGTTACCAGGCGATCCTCATGTCCACCAGCCACCCAGCTATCTACATGCCTAATGATTGAATCACCAATTATAACAGCTGTCCTAACCCTTCCCTCATGGGTACATGGCCCTGGAGAAACCTCTTTGGTGTGAGAGGGTTTTGCATCACCTGGAGGACAGGTCCTAGTTACAGGATCACTTCCTGACACACCAGGGTGATGCTGTCCTGTCACGTGACCTCTTTCCTCCATGGCAACAGGGATGCTGCCAGACTGGAGGTGGGACTTCAGGACTATATCCCAGTAGGTGTCGACTATGTACCTCTCTGTCTTTCTTATGTCTTCCAAGTCTGCTTAGCCTCTAGAGAATGGACTCGTTTCCTGAGAGCAAAGAGCTCCTTGCACCTAGTGCACATGTAAGACCTCTCACCAACTGGGAGAAAATCATACATGTGACACTCAAAGCAAAAGACTGGAAAACCCCCATCTTGCTGCTGGACTGCTGTCTGCAACTTAGTTTTAAGCTTGTGTTTAGATCTTTAATTTCTTTACTTACTAAGGGTTGCTATGGATAATTATGTAATAAAATGGTACCTAACACGTTTAATATACCTTGTTCACCTGAAGCTTAATTAATCTCAGGTCCTTAATGTATGACTGATTTGGATAACGAGCTGCACCTGAGAGCACCTCCTTTCCTTTAAGATGTATGAGTACCTATAAAGCTACGATTATCCCAGGGGTGGGTTGGTGTTGCAGAGGGAGGGAGGGAGGGAAATAACACTTATTTAAAGAGGACTGCTACACAGAACCCTGTCCTGTGCTTCTGAGGTAAGCTGTGACCAACTTCCTGGGTGATTAACAGTCCTTGCATGGATAGAAGGAGTCTTTCAAAATGGCCTTTGACCTGCCTCCTGGCGTTAAAACCTATTGAAAACTTTTCATAGGTCTCTTGCCCCTTAGGTAGAAGGCCTCTTTGTAAAGGTCTCTAGAAGACTGTATTTGTTGCTCAAAGAACCCAGAACAAAAACGTGGATAGCCACAGGCTGATATATTTTAATTCAATAAACATCTTCCGTTGCTATCCACATTTTTGTTCTGGGTTCTGTTACTGCACGTGGTCTGTGCTCTTTTGTTGGACTCCTAAGACAGTTTGTTGCTCAAAGAATACTGACCCTGTTTTGCCTTTTATGCTAAGTTATATTCTGATTTGATTTAAATTAAAGCTCTTTGCTGCTGCTAGGCTCTGACTTATTATGAAATTTAAGCTACAAGCTCTCTGCTGGGTTATAAATTTAACCAGAAAGCTCTCTTCTGTGTTTTAAATTTAAACTAAAAGTACGTTGTGATCACCAGATGGTGTGGTTCAGTATTAGGACTAGGGCTGTTAGACTCCATTCAAAAGCGAGGGTCTTAGACTTTAGGAAAACTAACTTTGCCAAGATGGGCCAATACCTCAGGGAGTCGTTAGCAGGGTGGGAACAGATGGGGGATGTAAAAAAACAGTGGGCAAAACTGAAAGGGGATATTTTAAGGGCAACCAACCTTTTTGTTAAAATGGTAAATAAAGGTAAAATGAAAAGGAGACTGCTATGGCTTTCGAAAGAAGTAGTTGAAAAGGTGAAGAAAAAGAGGGAGGCCTTCATGAAATACAAGAAATCACAGAGAGAGGAAGACAGGCATCTATATTTGGGAAAACTTAGAAAAGCTAGCAAAGTAGTCAGGAAAGCAAAGATTCCAAAAGAGGAGGAAATAGCCAATGCAATAAAATTGTGGAATAAGTAATTTTTCAGTTATGTTAGTGAGAAGAGGAAGGGCAAAAGTGGTATTGTCAGACACAAGGGTGAAGGTGAGGAATATGTAGAAGTTGATCAGGATAAAGTGGAATTGCTTAACAAATATTTCTGTTCTGTGTTCTCAGATGAAGAACCAGGAACAGGACCTCAGAAAACACCCACAAACAGGAACAGAAGCGAGGGGCATCTTGAACAATTTTCAGAAGACTGTGTTCGTGAGAAACTAGCTAAACTTAATGTAGACAAAGCGATGGGACCAGATGGGATGCACCCTAGAATACTGAGGGAACTTGAGGACGTTCTAGCAGCTCCACTGACTGACCTTTTCAATGCCTTGTTGGAGTCGGGAGTGGTGCCAAAGGACTGGAGAGAGGCTCATGTGGTCCCTTTACACAAAAGCGGAAGAAAGGATGTGGTTGAAAACTACAGACTGGTTAATTTAACTTCGGTGGTGAAGAAATTATTGGAAACACTGCTGAAAGAGAAAATAGTGAGGTTTCTGGAGTCCAGCGGCTTACAGGATCCGAGGCAGCATGGATTCACCAGAGGTAGGTCTTGTCAGACAAATCTGATTGATTTCTTTGACTGGTTGACCAGGGAGCTGGAACGAGGGAGAGCCCTAGATGTGGTGTATTTAGATTTCAGTAAAGCCTTTGACACCGTTCCTCACAGGCGACTTATAAACAAACTGAGAACCCTAGGGATGGACCCTAAAGTTACTGCTTGGGTTAGAAATTGGTTGAGTGGGAGATGACAAAGAGTACAGGTAAATGGAGCTCACTCTGAGAAAAAAGAAATTACCAGTGGTGTGCCACAGGGATCTGTCCTTGGTCCGATTCTTTTTAACATCTTTGTTAGTGATATAGCAGAAGGGCTGTCGGGTAAGGTTTGCCTCTTTGTGGATGATACCAAAATCTGCAATAGAGTAGACACCCAGGAAGGTATAGATAATAGGAGTAGGGATCTAGCTAAGCTTGAAGAATGGTCTAGAATTTGGCAGCTGGGATTTAATGTTAAAAAATGCAAGGTCATGCATTTGGGCTGCAGCAATCCAAGGGAGCAATCCAGTATAGGGGGGTGAAGCACTTTTGTCCACTAAAGAAGAGCGGGACCTAGGCGCGGTTGTATCTGATGATCTTAAAGTAGCTAAACAAGTAGAAAAGGTGACAGCAAAAGCTAGGATGCTTGGGTGCATACGGAGAGGAATGGCTAGCAGAAAAAAGGAGGTGATAGTGCCTCTGTATAAGTCTTTGGTGCGACCTCATTTGGAGTATAGTGTGCAGTTCTGGAGACCGCACCTTCAAAAGGATAGAATGGAGTCAGTATAGAGGGTGGCTACTAAAATGGTTAGTGGTCTTCATTATAAAACATATGAGGACAGACTTAAGGATTCTAATATGTACACTAGGATGGTCCATAAAAATGAATTCCTGAATTCCTTTGCTCCCTGGCCTGATTCTGGTTCCAGTTAGGTAGAAAACACTGTGTACAAAGTTTGAAGCCAATCAAATAATATTTAGGGGTGGCTCAACAAGTCTTGAGATTTCCCCCTGGGAGCAGATGACGAAATGTTGCATCATCTTGTATCATCCACTCTGATTACATTTGATTGCGTCATATTTGAACTAATCTCGTCTCTGAGAGGTGGCAAAGACATTGTACTATTATCTTTGTATCTTTATTCTTTTCAGATGGCGAAAAAATGTGGTTTTTATCTCATTGAAGAAATGTCCACCACAATTCTGGGGGCCAAGCTCCCCAGCAAGGAGCAAGTGTTAAGTGTATTTTTACATCACCATATGACATTAAACAAAGGCGTCAGTGAAAGTGCATCTATTGTAACAAGTGAAGTAGAAGCTTACTGGGAAAAGGCCAGGCTTCCTGTTCAAAGAAATGACAAAATTCAAGAAAAAGTAAAGAAATTGTTCAATCAGTGGAAACTTTTGAAGAAAAACAAAGGGAGAGGAGGGAAACAAGAGGCAAATGAAAAAGAATTCCAGGTTGCAATGAAAAACCTATTTGATGTGGCGCATGCCAATGCAATGTCTTTAATTCATATTCAAGAAGACAAAGAATTCTTAATAGCGCAACGAGAACCAGGGCGCCGCGGCTCAATGTGCGCGATGGACAAGAAACTGCCCAACACGGAAGCAAGATCGCAACAGCGAGAAGAAGAACTGAAAAGGCGCAGACAAAAACATGTTGCCGAAGCCGAGGCAACTACAAGCCAAGTTCAGCTGGAAGGATCTTCTTCCTCAGCAGAGTCAGGTGAAGACTCGTCGACATCTGCGACGGGCGAGAATCAAGCTGCAGCAGTTTATGAACTGTTACAGGAATGGTGTTTGGATGAAAAGGTTGCAGGCTTCTGCATTGATACAACTGCATCGAACACGGGACGTCAATCAGGAACGTTCATTCTTCTAGAACAGAGACTCCGTCGCACAGTCCTTCATTTGGCATGCCGCCATCACATTTACGAAATAATTCTTGGTGCAGTATTGTCTACATGCTCTGGAGCTTCATCGGGTCCCGATGTCCAACTCTTTCGCCGGTTCCAAAAGAATTGGGGCTCCCTTGACAAGTCCAACTATCAAACTGGAAAAGACTTGGAGGTGCTGCAACCTGACAGGGATCGCATCATGAAGTTTGCGGAATCCAAGTTGGCACAGGGCAATCACCGAGATGATTACCTGGAATTCTTGGAGTTAACGATTGTCTGCCTTGGAGGGAATCTTCCTAGTTTCAATTTCAAGAAACCCGGAGCTTTCCATCATGCCAGATGGATGGCAAAAGTCTTGTACTGTCTCAAGATTTGGATGTTCCGAGGACAACTCAAAGATCTTACCCAACGGGAGGAGTCCTGTGTTCGTGATGTGAGCATTTTCTCCATCCTGATTCATGTGGAAGTCTGGTTTTCTGCCCCTGATGCCGCAGTTGCTCCTCGAACAGATTTGGAGATGCTGAAGAAACTACACTCTTACCACAATGACCGTGTTGGAAGAGCGGCCAGAGACAAACTGCAACAGCATATGTGGTATGTGTCAGAGGAGCTTGTGGCACTGTCACTGTTCGATGAAGCTGTTTCAGCACCGACAAAGCGGGCCATAGTGTCGGCCATGATCCCGGCAGAATCAGATGAAAGCGACGAAGATGATGACGAAGACGAAGATCCCCCAAAGAGGGTCGAATTGAAAAGTTCCATGATTCCACCACTTGAATCTTTTGCAACTCGCAAGTCAATCCGTTTCCTGAAACACCTCGACATCAACAGTGATTTTCTTAATGCAGACCCAGAAGACTGGGAAGAGAATGCATCATTCAAAGACGGTCTGAAGAAAGTAAAAAATCTTCCAGTGATCAACGGATGTGGCTGAGCGAGGGGTCAAACTCATTGAGGAGTTCAACGGCCGACACACCACAAAAGAAGAGCAATTCCAGTTCCTTCTGGGTGTTGTCTCGCAACACCATAAGATGTTCCTCACATCGTCAAAGTCCTTACTAGCATCTGGACCACATTGAGTGCTTGGCAAGCATGATGAGCGGATAATACCCAGTGGTCTGACGAACCCTGGGGGGATCCAGGGGCCTGATAGATAGGGACCTTGAGCCACCCCTAAATATAGGTTGTGTCCGATGATCTTAAAGTAGCTAAACAGGTAGAAAAGGCGACGGCAAAAGCTAGAAGGATGCTTGGGTGCATACGGAGAGGAATGGCTAGCAGAAAAAAGGAGGTGATAATGCCTCTGTATAAGTCTTTGGTGCGACCTCATTTGGAGTATGGTGTGCAATTCTGGAGACCGCACCTTCAAAAGGATGTGAACAGGATGGAGTCGGTGCAGAGGGTTGCTACTAAGATGATTAGTAGTCTTCATTATAAAGCATATGAGGACAGACTTAAGGATCTTAATATGTACACCTTAGAGGAAAGGCGGGATAGAGGTGATATGATTGAGATGTTTAAATACCTCCGTGGCATAAATGTTCAGGGAGAGGAGCCTCTTTCAATTGAAAGCAAGTTCTGCGACGAGGGGACATGGATGAGGGTGAAGGGAGATAGATTCAGGAGTGATATGCGGAAATATTTCTTTACGGAAAGAGTAGTGGATCCGTGGAATAGTCTCCCAGTGGAGGTGGTAGAGATGAGGACAGTAACTGAATTCAAAAAAGCATGGGACCAACACAGAGGATCTCTAAAGGTAAAAAGTGGACTGTTGTAGTTGTTGTTATGGAAGGACAGACTAGATGGGCCTTGTGGTCTTTTTCTGTCATCATGTTTCTATGTTTCTATGTTTCTATTATTTGATTGGCTTCAAACTTTGCACACATTGTTTTCTACATAAATGGAACCAGAATCAGGCCAGGGAGCAAAGAAATTCCTACTTTTATTTTTTCCCCTATGGCAGTGGACTACCCTAATGTACAACTTAGAGGAAAGATGGGATAGAGGTGATATGATTGAGACGTTTAAATACCTCTGTAGCATAAATGCACAGGGAGAGAGCCTCTTTTGATTGAAAGCAAGTTCTGCTACAAGGGGACATGAGATGAGGGTGAAAGGGCATAGATTCAGGAGTGATATGCGGAAATAATTGTAACTAATGGTAATTAACAAACTCTCAAACAAGTAGCCAAACTATGTACATGTTGTAATACAGAAATGTAAATTGCTTAGAGTTCAAGGTGACTGTTATGTGTTTGGAGATTCTGTGCTGGTTAAATATCGTTTGTTGCTGTGAATAGGAGGGTTTTCAGGGATTTTCTGAAGTCTTGTAGGAAATGAATGTCTCTTATTTGTGGCAGAAGTGAGTTCCATAGTGCTGGGGCATATAGTGAGAAGGCCCTGTTACTGGTCCTTTGGCTGCGTTTTGTTTTTTCTGCTGGGATATCCAGCATTTAGACATGCCCTGTCTTATGTGTCTATTGCAGCTGTGGGTTGACATTAAGGTATGCAGAGTGAGAACTGAGGCATTGTGAATGATTTTGTGTGTGTTGATAAGGACCTTATATTTGATTCTTTATGATACGGGCAGCCAGTGAAGTTGCTTGAGGGGTGGTGTGATGTGGGAATGGCGAGCTTATCCCAGGATAATCCTTGCAGCAGTGCTCTGTGCTAGCTGCAGTGGATATAGTGAGCTCTTTGGAATGCCTTGATATATTGTGTTGCCATAGTCGAGCAATGGTGTTATTATGGCCTGACATACGGATCAGAAGTTGGCTGGTGAGAGAAGTGGACGTAGGTTCTTTGTTATACACAGCTTGTAATATATTGCAGATGTTGTATGGTTTATGTGTGGAAGCAGAGTGAGATGTTGGTCCAATATTACTCCAAGGTATTTAATCTCATTTTTGAAGTTAATTTGAAACGTGTCCAATGTGATTGTTGGTGGTGATGTGAAGTTCAGGTCTCTTGTGATGTGTAGTAGCTCAGTTTTATTATGGTTTATGTTGAGATTGTGTGCCTTGAGCCATTTAGACATTGTTGTGAAGCAATTGTTGAGTTGTGTGTAATCAGGGGCAGTTGTGGTGAATGGGGTAAAGAGCCTGATGCCATCTGCACAATTCAACAATTGCTTCACATAAGACCTCTTACCAACTGAGAGATAATGTGATACACAGTGCAAAAGACTGGATAGCACCCATCTTGCTGCTGCATTGCTGTCTGCATCTTAGTTATAGTATAATGGTTTGTTTAGCTATTTAAAGTTGTTCAGTTATTAAAAGTTACTAGTGGAATAGGGATACTTGAACCAATACAAATATGCATAATAGTTTGCCCATTAACCTGTACCCTAACTGATTTTAAATTTAACTGAAAGTTTGCCTGTTCCTGTAGCCTAACTGGCTTTAAATTCAACTGAAACTTTGCCTGTTAAACTATACTCTAAGGGGCCAATATTCAACGGCAGTGGCTAGAATACTTAAAGTGTCAGGTCATTGCTGCTTTAATTTATACATGGATATTCAATGCTGGGGCCATATCCGGCCATCAGCATTGAATATTCAGTATGTGCAGATAGTGTTTTAGCTATCCATTCAGCCGTGATATTAATTTGCTGGCCGAATAACTAAACTATCTAAAGTTAGGCCTCCTTTTATTTCATCTAATTTTAGCCAGTTTAAGTTAATCGGCCAGCAACTGAATATCGCTGCTAGCCAGTTAACTCTGATGCTGCCCCTGCTTCACCTCGGAACTCTTGAATGCTAAGTGCTTAGCAGTGAGTTGTACAAACTGGAGAGCAGGTGATTTTCAGTGGCACTAAATGATATAATGCCTCTGAAAATTCCATTGACTGCAGTTTAACTGGTTAGCAGTTCTGCTAATCGGTTAAACCGCTTTGAATATGCTTCCAAATTACTTAATAAACACACAATTTTAAATAGACACAGACTTTGTCAGTTTAACCCACAGAATACTGTTTTGCCACTTGTCAGGATCTTTGTTTTCTTCACATTAAGGTACAGGCCCATTTTATGACTATGTACCTTGATCTTGATAAGCAGATATTTTAGATCATCTTCTATTTCAGCCAGTAAAGTGGTATCATCAGCATAGCAAAGCTTGTTGATGAGTTTTCTACCAATCTTCACGTCAGTTGTCTTCATATAGTCCTGCTTCTCTGATGATTTGTTTTGCATATAAATTGAACAGATATGGGGAAAGTATGCAGACTTGAAGGACTGCTGAGAGAGGAGCTGTTACAGCTGGGAAGGAATCTGTACTGGTAAATATTTATCTGCTGGGAAATTCTCAGAATCTTGGGGAAATAGGAAATGTCATCCTTCATGGAGAGAAATAGAAATAGTGGACAACTTTAACCTGCTTGGATTAATAATCAATAATGAAATGACAAGCAGTCAAGAAATCCGACGACGCATTGCTTTTGGAAAATCACTATGAAGTACTTGCATACAAAGATTTGACCTGTCCAAGTCATGTTATTCTCCATAACATCATATGGATGTGAAAGTGGGACAGTGAAAAAGTAAGACAAGACCCGTAATGCAGTGGATTGATACAATAACAGCAGCTATGCATACCTCTGTCAATAATTAGCTGTCTGACTGAACAGTGAACACAGTTTAGGACAACTATCCAGGTATAGCCGAATACCTTTTTGATTGGAGGGGCCACCAAACAAATCTATAGCCCTAAACCTAAGCTTTCTTGTTTCTAATGCTCTGTTGGTCAAAATATTGATGTGACCATGGCCCCTGTGGCACACCCTATTCCACTACTCATGCAACTATCCTCAGAGTCACCATGAATAAACATCAATTTGACGGCACTTAACAACAACAACAAACAAGAAAGGTTAGAGGTTGCATTAGCTGATGTGGTAGCAACTATAAACTGAGTGAAAGTGCAAGCCAGTAGATGGGTGGGTTTCTAAAAATGAAAGTTTACATTGGGCTGATTCATTTTATGACTGGTTCCAGTTACTACAATTAGGAAGAGCTGCAAGCAATCAAAACTCTGTTCCACAATCCGCGAAAGGGATGGAGATTGAGGGGTGTGAGGGGCAGCCAGATCCTAAACATTTGGGCTGCAAAAATCCAAAGGAGCTGTATAGTATAGGGGTGAAGTACTTCTGTCTATGAAAGAAGAGCAGGACCTAGTGGTGATTGTTTCTGATGATCTTAAGGTGGCTAAACAGGTAGAAAAGGCAATGGCAAAAGCCAGAAGGATGACTGGGTGAATATGGAGAGGAATGGCCAGCAGGAAAAAGGAAGCGATAGTACCTCTGTATAAGTCTTTCGTGAGACTTAATTTAGTGTATTGTGTGCAATTCTGGCGGCCACACCTTCAAAAGAATATAAACAGGATGGAGTCTGTGTAGAGAGTGGCTACCAAAATGGTCAGTGCGTTTCGTCATAAGACATATGGGGACAGACTTAAAGATCTCAATATATATACTTTGGAAGAAAGATGGGAGAGGTGAGATATAACAGAGACATTTATATATCCCCATGGCATAAATGCCCAGAAGGAGAGCGTCTTTCAATTGAAAGACAGCTCTGCAACGAAAAGTCATAGGATGAAGGTAGTGAGTGCCACCGAATATTTGCAGGTGTTGCTGCTAGGTGCCCTGAAGCTAGCTGGCTAGCATCGGGTTGTTCTGGGGCAAGTGGGATGGCACCTGGGGATAACCAGGCAGCAGCAGCAATATTCAGCCGCTGCCAGTTATCCTTCAGCAGCAAATGTTAGGCACAGTACAGGCTTTCTTAACTTTCACCGCCAAAGTTAACCAGGCAGCGTCTGAATAGCACCGTTTTCCAATTAGCTTCAACAGATATGGCCACTAGCATTGATTATCCAGGTCTTTTGTTCAACGGTGATGGTTAACCGCTTTAGAACAGCTAGCTGCCGCTGCTAAATATTGGGCCCATAAATCTTATTGCAAAAATCTTCCTGAAATAACTAGCATAGTTACATAGTATATGACAGCAGATAAAGACCAGTATGGTCCATCTAGTCTGCTCAGCAAGGTGGCAAGAATACATGAGGCTGCCGCTCCGTGCAGGTCACTCCTTCCCATGCCTTTGTTTAGGGGTGTACCCACCGCTCTGGAGAGATCACCTCTACTTGTTGAGATATCAGAGACAGTTACGTTTATTTTGATTTTATCCTCTTTCTATAAAGGGATCCACTGTGTCTGTCCCATGCCAGCCCTTTCAGTGAAAAAGTATTTCATGATGTTGCCTTTCAGTTTACTCCTTTGCAGCTTCATGTTATGCCCTTTAGAATTACCAGGGGCGGCCCAAGGGGGCTACGGGGCCATGTGCAGAGACTAGGTGTGGGCCTCATTTGCATAAGGATCTCATTTGCATAAATATTTGCATAATGTAACCATACACTAACCTTTAGTAAACATGCCTCTTAATGAGATTTCTACATTACTATAATCCAGTGCCAACCGCCAGGCACATTAGGAACTACTACAAACACTGCCCATTTAGAACCAATAGCAAACCCGCAGTATAGTAACAGCACTACCAGAACTCACAAAACACCAGACCCTACCTATCAAAAGGCAACACTGCAAATATTAAACCAATACATTTCAGAGAATAACAATACATGACCTACTGGGGAAAGAGAACAAGTGACACTGTCAAATAGGAATTACATTAACAAAATACCTCAGCTCAGTTACACATGCAGAACACAGACCATCACCAAACAAGGAAATCACAATTTAGAAACAGGAAGACAATAATTAAACTGGGAATCCCAAAAGTCAAACTTGGAATGTACAACAACACTATAGAAATAAAACTATAAATTAATTTCCTCTTGTACTAAACAAAGCGCAGACGTTAATGATGCACATTTCCCAGAGCTGACATGTTGTTGTTAAGTGCCGTCGAGTCGGAGTCGACTCATGGCGACCCTCTGGATAGCTATCCTAAATTGTGTTCGGTCTTCAGTCAGGCGGCTCATTGACGACAGACTGGTACCCGTAGCTGCTGTTATTGTAGCGATCCATCTCATTGCTGGCCTTCCTCTTTTGCGTTGACCTTCTATCTTGCCAAGCATGATGTCTTTCTCTAATGATCTCTCTCTTCGCATGATGTGTCCGAAGTATGAAAGTCGAAGTCTTGTCATCTGAGCTTCTAAAGAAAGCTTAGGTTTGATCTCCTCTAGTACCGACTGGTTTGTTCTTCGGGCAGTCCATGGTATACACAGTATTCGCCGCCAGCACCATAATTCAAAGGCATCAATTTTCTTCCTGTCTGTCTTTTTCACTGTCCAGCTTTCACATCCATATGATTTATTTATTTATTTATTTATTTATTTAAGGTTTTTCTATACCGCACTATTCAGCATCAGCACGGTTTACAATAAACAAGTTTGTACAATGAGGAACAGCCATACATTGAACTTACATAGAACAGGGAGTTTAAACATGGATAACAGGTGAACTTTATACATAGCAAACAAAGGGAGATTTAAACAAGGGTAACAGGTGAACTTTATACATTATATACACAGGGATTGCATCACATCTAAGTTTATGATACAGGCCCTAAGGGGGATAGATGGGGGAGGTGACGAGTTTTCATCGGAAATTGGTTAGACAGCGTTGGCTTGTTAGACTATAAGATCATGTGGTACTGTCTAGGTGATGCTGTCGGAGTTACCAAAGTGTTGTATAAATAATTGCAGTTTGAGGGCTTTTCTGAACTGGGGGAGGTTATTTATGCTGCGGATTTCTGTTGGGAGGGAGTTCCAGCAAGAAGGGGCGAATAAGGCAAAGGCACGCTTTCTAGTGGATTTGTTGCATTTTGTGATGGCTTTTGGAAGGAGGATGGTATTGCAGGATGATGGTATTGCAGGATATGATGTTATTGAAAATACCATGGCTTGAACAAGTCGAATCTTTGTATGGAGAGAGACATCTCTGCTCTTGAGAATCTTATCTAGGTCTTTCATAGCCATTCTGCCAAGAGCAATGCGTCGTCTGATTTCTTGACTGCTTGTTGCTTCTTATTGATAGTTGATCCAAGTAGGTTAAAGTTGTTCACGATTTCAATTTCTTCTCCTTCAACGATGAACCTGTTGATTATGCCAGTTGTCATGATCTTTGTCTTCTTTACATTAAGGTGCAGGCCCATTTTGAGACTATGTTCTTTGATTGTGAGAAGCAAATGTTTCAGATCATCTTCGCTTTCAGCCAGTAATGTGGTATCATCAGCATAGCGAAGGTTGTTGATGAGTCTTCCACCACTCTTCACACCTCTGTTGTCTTCATACAGTCCTGCTTCTCTGATGATTTGTTCTGCATATAAATTAAAACAGGTAGGGGGAAAGTATGCAGCCTTGTCTTACACCTTTGCTTATTTTAAACCATTCTGTTTCTCCTTGTTCCGTTCGAACTGTTGCTTCTTGATTAATGTACAGATTACGCAAGAGAACGATCAGGTATTCTGGTATACCCATGCTTCTTAATGTGGCCCAGAGTTTCTCATGGTTTACACAGTCAAAAGCCTTGCTATAGTCGATAAAGCACAAATAGATATCCTTTTGGTATTCTTTAGTCTTTTCAAGGATCCATCTCACATCCGCAATGATGTCTCTCGTTCCTCGCCCTTTCCAGTTAATAAATTCAAAATAAAGAGATATCTTTCTACCTTTTGTGCATTTTTTTTCAGTTGCAATTGCTCCAGCTACTTTCTTCTGGTTTCTTCGTGTCTTCTGCTAACTCTTCATTGTCTGCTGTCCATTTGTCCTGTCTTCCAGTTTTTTCCATTCTCTCTCTACATCTTATTTATTTATTTAATGGTATTTATATACCGCCTTATCATTCAATCAAAGCGGTTTCCACGGCAAACAATCAAGGGGGCAAATGTTTTCATGCAGTGTACAGAGTGGTGTGTATGTGTTGGCGGGGATGTGATTAGATTTGGTTTATCTACATAGTGCTCTATTATACATCATGAGCTATTATACAGTCTTATATACAGTCTTGGGGTGGTGGGGGGGGGGTTGATGATCTGACTTGTATGCTGGTTCAGGGGCTATGTCCATAGTAATCGATGAGCAGGGTTGTCTTCAGCTGTTTTCGGAAGTCCTTGATTTCTGTGGTTAGTCTCAGATCATCTGGGAGGGAGTTCCATATGGATGGAGCAGCCAGGGAGATTGCTCGTTGTGCGGTGTCTTTGTGGGTCTTGGTGAAGTCTTTTGGGGTGTTAACCTGATTGGAGGTGCCTCTTCTTCTTGGCCGTGTGCTTGTGTCGGGTTGTATGAGTGTGTGTAGGCTTATGGTGGAGGAGTGTTGTTTGATCTTGAATATGTTTATGATAGCCTTGTATTTGATGTGTGAGATGATTGGGAGCCAGTGTAGTTTTTTCAGTATGGGTGTGATGTGATCGTGTCTTGTAGTACCTGCTATTATGCGGGCAGCTGTGTTTTGGGCCAGTTTTAACATACTAATCTTTAACATACTAATCTTTCTCCTTTTCCTCTTTCCTCATTCCTATTTCATCCACTCAAATTTTACCCCTCCATCCTCAATCCCCACTTACTCTCCCAATACCCGGCCAATTGTAGATTTGTCTTCCCTCTCACACAAAATATTTTTCCCCTCTCCATTTCACTCTCCCAGCCCCATCCGCTCCCTTCTAGTCCCCACATCAGCCCATTTCCAGTCCTAGCCCCCCATCCATTTCCAGTCCAATCTGAGTCCCTCCATCAGCTCATTTCCAAACCCAGCCCCCCACCAGACCATTTCTAGTCCTTTCCTAGCCCCACCATCAGCCCATGTCAAATCCTAGCTCCCCTCCACTCAGCCCATTTCCATTCCAAGCCCCCGTCCCCATCAGCTATTTGCAGTTCAAGCTTCCCCTTCCACTCAGCCATTTTCCAGTCCTAGTAACCCCCCAACCCATTACCATCCTAAGCCCCCCATCAGCCCACTTCCAGTCCTAACCCCCCTATCGTCCCGTTTTCAGTCTTAGCCCCCCCCATAGCCCATTACCAGTCCTAACCCCCTATCAGCCCACTTCCAGTCTTAATCCCATCACCCATTTCTAGTCTTAGCCCCCCATAGCCCATTACTAGTCCTAACCCCCCATCAGCCCACAGCCCATTACCAGTCCTAACCCCATCAGCCCACCTCAAGTCCTAACCCCCCCCATCAGCCCATTTCCAGTCCTAGCCCCCCCATAGCCCATTGCCAATCCTAACCCCCCTTCACTCCATTTGTTTTTAGCCCCCCCATAGTCCATTACCAGTCCTAACCCCCATCACTCCATTTTCAGTTTTAGCTCCCCCCCATAGCTCATTACCATTCCTAACCCCCCATCAGCCCATAGCCAATCATAACCCCCATCCTCCCCATCAGCAAAATTAAACAAAAAAAAAAAAAGCTGGCTGCTGCCGCTGCCTCCATGGCAGCGGCAGGATCAAGTGTCCGTGGGGCCCCCCCTGCCCAGCAGAGTCCTTCCTCCCTGCATCACCTCCCTCTCATGCTGGCTTTCAGAGCCGCGAAAGGGAGAGTTTCTCCCTCGCGGCTCTGTTAAGCCAGTTGGCATTTCCTGTTTCCCATCAGCCCCGGGCTCCGGCAGGCTTAACAGAGCCACGAAAGGGAAACTCTCCCTTCGTGGCTCTGAAAGCTGGCGCGAGAGGGAGGTGATGCAGGGAGGGAGGACTCTGCCGGGCAGGGGGGCCCCGCGGACACTCGATCCTGCTGCTGCCACTTTTTTTTTTTTTTAATTTACCTATGCAGAATGTTGTTTGCGCGGGGCCCCCTGAAACGCGGGGCCCTGTGCAAAAAACATTCTTGCTCAATGGACGGGCTGGCCCTGAGTATTACAGCTTCCCCATCTTTGAAAAAGATTTGTTTGTTCATTAATACTCCTTAAGTATTTAAAGGTCTATATCATATCTCCCCTGTCCCTCCTCTCCTCTACATATTGGCCCTTGTAACACAGAGGCTTAATTGTCTTCACAGAGGCACTACAAAGAAGAACTTAATTCCTTTCTTCTTGACACAAACATATGCTTTCCCATGCAGGGCCGGCCCTAGGCATGTGCGGGCATGTTGCCCGCACACAGCCCTGCTCGATCAGAGGTCCTGCACCTTTGGTGTTCCTATGCCTCGCTCTCTTTCCCCAACAGGTTTCAGTATCTGCACACCCCTGGGCAGAGTCAGCACTAAAAATAGAACAAACCATTGTGGAGCTCCGCGCTACTAGAGTCTCTGCCAGTTCCGCCCCCTCTGAGGTATATTTCCTGTTACCTTGGGGGCAGAACTGGCAGAGACTATAGCAGCATGTTTGTGCATGAGAGAGAGAAGGGACTGAGAGAGATGACCGAGTCTGGTGTGGGGTTGGGATGCTAAGAAGAAAGGGAATGGGGCAAAAAGAGGGAATGGTGGAAGGAGGATGGTTGGGTGGCTAAAATGTTTGAATATTATCAGAGTTTAAAATTTATTTGCAACTCTTCCATGCTCCATTCTGTTTGAACCAGAGGGAAGTTCATGTTCTGTGCAAGTGAGATGGACTGTGCTCTCCATCAGGCATTGGGCTGAACTCGGAGAAAGTTAGTGGAACCAGCAGTGAGTGTCCTGTGAGGCTGAGAAAAGTGTGAAAAGCTGAAGAAAAGAGTTGAAGTAAATGCAAGAACTTTATATGGTGATGGGCAGAGCTGATTGGTGGGGGGAGGGGAGCACTGACTGAATGAATGACTGACGATAGGAGCAGCAGGCAGTGTCACAACATCAGATGAGTGTGTGTGTTTGAGGAGAGACAGTGCCTGCATGTGCATGTGTCTCAAGAGGAAGAGAGTCCATGTGTGTAGGGCATACTAAGGGCTGTGCGAGCAGTGCGGCCGCACAGGGCGCAAGTTCAGAAAGTGGAGAAATATCATCACTGGGCTTTCCAGGAATCTCAAAAAGAGTGAGTATATCCACATGGCTGGGGCGGAGGGGGGCACCAGATTCATTAGTCGTACAGGACGCATTCTAGCTTGGTACGGTCCTGCATGTGCATATGGGTGTCTGAAAGATATGCTGTTGTTGTTAAGCACCGTTAAGTCTGTGTTGACTCATGGAAATCCTCTGTATGGATGTCAAAGATATGATAGAAGCATTTAAATACAAAGGAGGTGGGCGTCTCTCATTTGAAAAGAAGGGCTGTAACAAGGGATCATAGGATGAAGGTGAAAGAGGATGGACTTAGGAGTAATTGAAAGAAATATTTATTTAGAGCAAGGGTGGTGGATATATGGAACAGCCTCCAAGTGGAGAGAACCGTATCTGAATTTGTGAGCAGAAGCTGACAAAGTTAAGCATGACATTTCTGCTAATTTTAATCCAATTACTATTTATTTACAGATTCTAACAGATTGAAAATAAGAAAGTATGGGACAAGTACAAAGGGTTTCTGAGGGAGACGAAGAGACAGGAGCTTAACAGTTCATAAGAAAAAGCAGACTGCATAGGTGATATGATCTCATTTTTACCAATTTTTGCCAACTGCCTGCTTTTCAGCCAGTCAGCTTGATTTTCAAGCTTCTTGTACAATGTCCAGTAACAAAGTATAACAGAAGTGTAACTGGACACTGTAATGACATGCTGCTGCTCCTGCCTAAACTGATGGGGCTGGGGCTAGGATTCCATGCAGGCATGGGCACCTTCTGCCTACATGTCATTGCAGTTATTGCTGAGCCGCATGATGCACTGTCTGAAAATGTTTGAACCATGTAGGTTACGGTTAAGTATGGAGCTATGTGATTCAGTCAGCACAGGCTTCAATCATGTGGTTCCCAGCACTAGCAGCAATGGGAGGGAGACAGAAGGCACCCATGGTTGGACAGAACTGCAGCCCCAGCCTCAGCAGCTTACAGGTACACTATTGGGTCAAGAAAGAGAAATGGGGGGAGGGGATGAAAGAAGAACAGTGACTTAGGCGAGACACAGCAGGACAGCACTCTGGGGACTCTAGAAAGAATAGGAACATGTTGACTGCATGGGGAGAGGAGGCAGAAGCGGAGGAGGGAACTGGGTATGGAAGACATTAAGTGGGAATTTGGAAGGGACAGCAAGGGCTTGGCAAATGGTAGCTTTGTGCAACCGACACCATTAGAAAAATAAAATGGCCAGACAACAAAGCTAAATTGCACTTGGACGGATCTTCTAAAATTCCCCTCTGGCAGACACCAAGAACAGAACTTTGTTTTTTGTCCCCTTTTTTTTCTATCGTGGGTAACTGAGAAACAATGAGGCAGCAGGGAACAGAAGAAAAAAAAGATCCTAGGGCCCCTCAATGTCAATGCACCACCAGCATCATATGCAGTTCTAGAAGCCATAGAGACTAATGCCACCATTGCTGAAGATGATGGATTGATCTTCTCAATACCAAAAACACATTTGAACTGCATCTCTCAACCCTGAAGCCCTCTTCTTCTCATCTATGAACACAAAACAGAAGAAGAGAGCTCATGATCAGACCTCAAGCACTGTAGGCATTATTTATGGCTTTTCTAAAAGGCCAGTGGAATTGTTTACATCCTGTCCTGGATATCTAAATTTCAATTTCTATGTACTATCTAAAATTTGCCTTAGAGCCCGATTCTGAAAAGGGCATGTCTGGGCCCCATGCATGTCCCCAGATAGCACGAGCATGTACAGATGCTATTCTGCAACCCTGTGTAGACACATACAGGGTGTGTTAGAATCTGCATGCAGGTGTGGCCGGCAAAGCACGTCCAACTGTCGGCCTATCGGCCCGCTGTGCACCACAGCATGTGTAGGCTATGCACACACTGCCCAGCCGCTCCATGCACCTGTAACCCTGAAACATCCCCAAACCCATGACCTGCAGTCCTCATGCACCCAGATCCAGTAAGAAGGCTTTCCCACAACATAATGTACACATCAACATGGCTACCAGGCAGCCCAACTTCAGCAAGGCAGAGACGAGCCTGCTGGTGACTATGATCATTGAGCAGGAGGTAGCCAGCCCACACAGCAGTGCACAGGGGCTGGGAACATATCAGGACCACTCTTGCCCAGTAAGTACAGCACAACAGAGGCAGACAAACCTGGACGTAGAGAGAAGTGGAAGGCTGCAGCAGCACCCAAGTTGGCACAGAGGCAGGCATGCATCAAGGTGGAGAGGAAGGGGAGGGGATGTAAGGATCTGGCACAAACAGAAAGCTGGCAGACTGCACAGTGACAGAATAACACAGAACAGACAGAGCAGCTTGACAGCAGTGGCCCATGAAACAAGGGAGAACAGGATGCATGCAGGCCCACAGTGAAGGCACAGGGGGATACAGAGACAGATGGAAGGGACACATATAGCAGAGAGCAGTCCCAGAATGTCAGCCACATCCCCAGGTTACACAGATGCCCCCTGAGGGGGCATAATAAAAGGGCCCTGTAGAGGACCTTAAGTGAGAGGCAAACCCAGGACCCAAAGCATTGTGGTTCAGGGCCAGAACCATCAGGCTACAGCTGTCAGTACTCTCAGGCTTTAGGAATAGAGAGAGCATGGCAAGTCAGAGGGGAGGGCCAGTGTGAATGAGAGAGGTGCAAAATGAAGCAGTCCAGGGGGGAGGCGAATCCAGGGCATTGTAATTCAGAGCCAGAACCAACAGGCTAAGCTGTCAGTACTCACAAGCCCCCAGTGGTGAGGGAACATGCCCCTGTGCATGTACATCAAATGCAATGACCAGCTGCTGCTTCCCCCCTCCCTGGCATGGCATGGGAAGGTGATGGAAGTCCATCTGCAGCCCCATACATCACCTCCAAGTAGCCCAGCGGGAATGCTCATCCCCGTCATCCATCTATGCCACCTGGGAGGTGCCCAAGGGCAGCGGTAGCACCAAGTGGCATGTTCAGCACCGGTGGCACTGGTGTAGTGAAAGCCACCAGAGTGGACTGGCCACCAGTGTTCATGGCCATATAGGTGTGTGAAGGGTGGAGCTGGTTGCCGGGGGGGGGGGGGGGGTACACCTGTTGGCCACTGTGTGTGGGCACTGTTCGCCCATATTCTTTGTTTGTCCCATGCATGTTGGCTGGGAAAATAAAGTGTTATGCAGTTAAACATGTGTGCCCAGTGTGCCTATGTGTCTATTGGCCAAAGTGACCCTGGTCACCATTGGACCTGGTAAAAGTCCTTTATTGAAAGAAAGGATTTTTACCTACCCGCCCTTGTGTATTTTCCTGGTTTTAGCAAGTGAGGGTGTGTGCTTCTCTGTGGTCACCATCGGATCTGGACATATATGTCATGCCACAGGGGGTATGCTGTGCTTTACGCCACATGTAAATGGTTGCCAATGCATGTCTGTGTCACATTGGAAGGTAGACTGGCCACCACAGTTGCAGGTGATGGTGCAAACACCCAGGGGGACTGGGGAAGGGCCACAGGGGTGGGGGTGCCACGAACATATGGCAGAAGCACAGCCAGTGTCCCACAGGGATGGCGCAGGCGAGGGCGGATAGAGGGGGTCAAGCCAGAGTTACCATGTGTAAGTAGCACACCATACACCTGTCCTGTGCCCCCCATAGTAGCCCACAGGTGTGCGCCACCTGCAGCAGGCAAGGTGTGGGTGCCGGAAGGCTAAGGGACAGGTGGACCATGTGATGTGTGTACCTTGGGTGCATCAGCCATGGGTGCCTATGTCCAAACATGGACTTTGGTCTTTACTGAGGAAGATGTAGGGATGTTACCCATGACTGAAATGGTATTTAAAGGTGATACTGCGGAAGAATTGAAAGAAATATTGATACATCGGGAAGATGTATTACAACTATTTGATAAACTGAAGAGTAGCAAATCACCTGGACTGGATGGTATACATCAAAGGGTGTTGAAAGAACTGAAATATGAAATTGCAGACCTGCTATTAGTAATCTGTGAACTATTATTAAAATCATCTGTAATACCTGAAGATTGGAGGATGGCCAATATAATGCCAATTTTTAAAAGGGGCTCCAGGGGTGATCTGGGAAACTACAGACCGGTGAGCTTGATGTCAGTACCGGGAAAAATGGTAGAAACCATCATAATGAACAAAACTACTCAACATGTAGATAGTCATGACTTAAGGGGAGACAGCCAACATGGCTTTAGACAAGGAAGATCTTGTCTTACTAATCTGTTATGTTTCTTTGAAGGTGTGAATAAACAGGTAGACAAAGGTGAGTCGGTTGATATAGTGTATCTGGACTTTCAGAAAGCCTTTGACAAGGTCCCTCATGAGAGACTTTTTGCAAAACTAAAAAGTCATGGGATCAGGAACTGGTTAAAAGACAGAAAGCAGAGGGTAAGGCTAAATGGCCTATTTTCCCAATGGAAAAAAGTGAATAGTGCTGGGTCTGCTGCTTTTTGACATATTCATAAATGACCTGGAAAAGGGAATAATGAGTGAGGTTATCAAATTTGCAGATGACACAAAACTATATAAAGTTGTTAAAACCCAAGAGGATTGTGGAAAATTGCAAGAGGATCTTGATAAATTGGAAGATTGGGCATCAAAATGACAGATGAAATTTAATGTGGACAACTGCAAAGTTATGCACCTAGGAAAGAACAACCCAAACTATGGTTCCACGATGCAAAGTTCCACATTGGGAACCACCACCCAGGAAAAAGATTTAGACGTCATCGAGGATAACATGTTAAAACCCTCCACGCAGTGTGCAGCGGCAGCCAAGAGAGCAAACAGAATACTAGGTATCATAAGGAAAGGAATGGAAAATAAAACAAAGGATATTATAATGCCTCTGTATAGTTCCATGATGCGACCACACCTTGAATATTGTGTGCAATTCTGGTCGCCGTATCTTAAAAAGGATATAGCGTTATTAGAAAAGGTACAGAGAAGAGCTACCAAAATGGTAAAGGGGATGGAAGGATACTCATATGAAGAGAGGCTAAAAAGGTTAGGGCTCTTCAACCTGGAAAAGAGATGGCTGAGGGGAGATATGATAGAGGTCTATAAATTAATGAATGGAGTGGAAGGGTAAATTTAGATCGATTGTTTATATCATCAGAATATAAAAAGACTAGGGGACATGCAATAAAGCTAAAGGGTAACGTATTTAAGACTAATAAGAGAAAATATTTACTCACTCAACGTATAATCAAACTCTGGAATTTGTTACCGGAGGATGTAGTAAAAGCTCCTTTGACACATACAGCACATATGTGCATGGCATGATTATACATTAGTATTCTTAGTTGTATTGCTGAACGTCTATTTAATTATGTTTCTTTGCCCGACAATGGTCACTGAGTTCAACGCCCTGTACCTTCTGCATGAATCTTGTGTTCTGTCTGTAGTGGCGCCGCTTCAGACCCGACCTGTTACATCCATTCACCTTTATGGGACATATTGCAGGGCAGAGCTGGATTTTTTCCAAGTCAGAGCTTTATACCTGGTTTCAGCAGGTCTGACATGGATTAACTGGGATTACACATCATACTTAAACGGCCTGCTCAGGGATAGGCTTTCTATGTCGCGTTGGCTAGCCACGCACTTATTCCTCCCTCTCCCGCCATGTTCTTAACTCCCTGTGCTAGTGCCCAAGAAGTGTATGTCAGAGCTGTTGTGGAATACGGTGGGGGACATATATGCCTCTTACACATCCATGTCGCACGTGGACAGCCCTTATTCATGTTCTAGAACGAGGGCCTTAGTGTACTGAATTCTCAGAAGGCATTTTATAAAGTCCCTCATGAGAGACTTCTGAGGAAATTAAAAAGTCATAAGATAGGAGGATATTTCCTATTGTGGACTTTGAACTAGTTAAAAGACAGAAAACAAATACTGTAGTAGAGCTAAATGGTTAGTTTCTTCAGTATACACAGGTAAATAGTGTTATGCCCTGGGGATCTTACTAGGAGCAGTGCTTTTTAACTAATTTATATCTGGAAATGATCAGATTCTTGGATGGCACAAAATTATTGCAAGTTGTTAGATTAATTGAGGAGTTGGAGAAATTGTAGTAGGACCTTACAAGATAGGGGGACTGGGCTCTAAATGGCAAATGAAATAAATTTAATGCACACAGGTACAAAGTGATGCCAACAGGGAAAAATAATCTAAATTACAGGTACATGATGCCGAGTTCCATATAAAGTCACCATCCAGGAAAACAATCTTGGCGTCACTGGAGGCAACTACAAGTCCCAGCAGCCCCAAGCTCTGGACGAGGACAAATAATTCTTTATTCAAAGACTAAACAGTGGCACCCCTATACCTATAGGCCGTGGCCTGAGCTAGGGGCCTCCACAATAGGATATCTAGGTAGAAAAGCAGACATTAAGCTGAATGCATTTTTTTAAAATATGTTTACCAACACCAAAACAAGCACAAATATTTTGCCAGATGTACATGAGAAGACGCTGTTTCATGAAAGAACAATTTCAAAAAAAGAACAGCATTATGCAAGGCCTTGCATGTGGAATTAGAGTGAGGTACACAAATAAGCTGCAATTTTGATACTTACGGATCTTATTTTATAACAGGATGCCCATGTGAGAAGTCTAAAAAGGTGCTTATTTTATGCCTGTTTTATAAAGGCAACATAGAATCCCAAAGAGCAGATCCCTTGTTGCTTATGCTCAGGGATAAGGAGTGGTTTCCCAAGTCTATCTCAATAATCATAATTTATGGACATTTCTTCCAGGATCTAGTGAGTTGGATGGGTCACTGTTGGAGATAAGATGCTGGACTTGATGGGCATTTGGTCTGACCCAGTATGACATTTCTTATATTCACCTGACCATGCTCTAGGCTGTCTACCATCCTAAAGGATAAACAAATAGTTGGGAAGAAACTATGACCCTTAGGCAGAGTCCAAGCAAAGACCTTCCAGAGACATTCTGTAAGAAACACCTCTCAGTGTTGTATGGGATCTACAGGGAGAGTCAGATCATTGCTTATATACACACATGATTTAGTGCACAGTGATGGAAATACAGGGGAAACAAAATTTCAGATTTTCCGCATTGAGACAAAACGTACATGCACTTTTTACCCTTGTGCTGTGAATCAATTTACTTTAAAACCTACCATGAGTACAAAATATTATCAGATTTTTGATAGGCTAGTGGAGTCTCAGGGGGTTTTAGCTTGGTTCTGATTGGTGGGCGGCATTTCCGGCCGGAAGGAGGTTCCCGGTTTGATATTTAATGCGACACATGTGTGGTGTTTTTTTGGGTTTAGCCTGTTGGATCTGTAGCATACTTCAAAATGGGAGACATAAAGTTGTGATGGTATGTATGGCATATGGCTTGTGCTGGATGGTTCATTACTAAAGGTGTGTCTGATAAGTAAAAGAAAAGGTGATGGGAATGGATTGGCTTGGGGAGTGCCTAGGGAAGGTCCTCGGACATGGTTATAGGGAATATTTCTTGCTTCTGTATGGTACTAGCATGTTAAGTTTGTATTGATACAGTATCCTGTTTTTCCTTCTCAGCATATTTTGTATATTTAATTGTGCACTCCCTGAGGAAGTGACAGGCGAAACGCTCAGCCTTCATTGGAAGTGGCGTTGGGGAGTCGGACAGTAAAGCTGCACAGAAGTATAAAGCTAAGTAGTGTCTCTTTGGAGGGTGACTCACAACCCCCATGTTATACATGTTCTGAGGAATTTCAGGTTTGAGAATAAAATGGTATAGAATTGGAGTAACAATTGAGTAATAATTGAATTGGAAGAATGATTGACTATAACTGGAAGGAGTTTTTTTCGGGTCGTTGATGTGCTGTGGATGAGTTGGGGCTTGTGTGAAACTTACCAAGTGGCCATACTCCTACCTCATATGGTTCTGAGACCCTTTTTCTCCTTTCAAGTGATATAAATGAACAAAACTTGATTTTGAAGTCTGCAACATAGAAGAGTGGATCTTGTTTGAATGTTGGCGTTATCCGCTTCACTCTGGAAATGATCTCATTGTTCTCCAGGACCAAGCAGGAAGTCAGTCCTCACTTATGGGTGTCATAAGTGAAGCCCATCGGACGTGTGTCCTTTTTTCCCGGAAAAGAGAAGCTTTTTTCTTGGCGTTATTTCGCTTTTTTCCTCAGATTCGACGTCGGTTCCCCTCCCGCCGGTTTCGGTACACCGGTATCGAATCCCCTTTTTTCCTTTTCAGTTTTTGCCCTTAGTGGCTAGGCGTTCGCGCCAAATCTTTTTCTTTTTCCCTGGAAGGCCGGTCCTTTGACCTCGCGGGGACCCTTTTCTCCCTGATGTCTTCCAGCAGTTTCAAAAAGTGTGATCGGTGTAAAAAGATAATGTCTCTCACCGACACACACGACTGCTGCCTTCGGTGCCTTGGCCCGGATCACGATTCTAAAATGTGCGGGCCATGTGGAAAGATGTCTTCCAAGGCCCTCCGAAGTCGTCAGCAACAAAGTGAAAGGCTTTTCTCGGACTCGGCCTCTGCCCGGGCCCGGACCTCGTCTGAGGCCTCGACATCTCGGGATTCCAATCCCGAGAAGCGTCGGAGCTCCTCGGACAGGGGGGTCCCCCGACCGGGAACGTAAGAGGAAGAAGAGGAAGAAGCGGCTCGCAAGGGCAGCGTCGTAGGAGGTCCCTGAGCCCTCGAGGGCCAGGTCTAAGACCCCCGACTGTTGTCCCGGGCCCGTGGACCAGGAGAAGCCAACTAAAGTTCCTCGCATGGAGCTGGAGTCTGCTGGACACGTAAGTCCTGTTGTCCTCGTGGACTCGCCTCCCCGAGTACCCACGTCGGGCCCGGCGCCGCCGGGGCCCGAGTCAGGGGCTGCTGCGTCACCCGAGCTGAGTCTCAGGTTGACAGCCTTGGACAGCAGAATGTCTGCCTTCATGGATCAGCAGTGGGCGTTGATGGCCAGCCTGTCTGGCGCATCTGCCCCGACCACCGGGACATCGACTTCGAAGTCGACCCCGGAGACCGAGCCAATACTCAAGTCCCTTGCGGCTCGATGTCATCCTCGGTCGAGGTCTCCCTTGACCTCCCGTTCGGGACTGGCGTCGGGGCGGGGGCCTAGAGGCCCCGCGGGGTCGGACCTCGACTCGACATCGGACGAGTCTGCTTGGGAGACCGAAGACGAGGAGTCTCCTGACACCTTCAAGACTCGGTGTGTCCCTTTGGACTCACCGGAGTCTGAGCCCCGGAGTAGATCCCCTCCGGAGGATACTAGGTTCTCGGAGTTTGTCTGAGATATGGCCGCTGCCTTGTCTATCTCAGCTGACCCCGAGGAAGAGCCTCGAGCCGAAGAGCTCGATGCTCTGCAGTATGACTCTCCTCCGAAGGAGGCCTTTACTGTCACGGTTCCTCCGATGCTGGAACGGCTCCTCTTCTGAATGTGGGAGGCACCGGCCTCGGTGCCAGTTTTGAGCAAGCGAGTCGATTCCATCTATCGGCTCCGGAACATAAGAACATAAGATATGCCATACTGGGTCAGACCAAGGTCCATCAAGCCCAGTATTCTGTTTCCAACAGTGGCCAATCTAGGTCATATGTACCTAGCAGTTTCCCCAAGTGACACAGGGTCCACAATGCTTGTATTGGTTCAAGCTTTGATATCCTGGGTCCCTTCTTAATAATGGCTTATGGACCTTTCCTCCAGGAACTTGTCCAAACCTTTTTTAAACCCAGCTACACTAACAGCCTTTACTACATCCTCCGGTAACAAATTCCAGAGTTTGATTACACGTTGAGTGAAAAATATTTTCTTTTATTAGTCTTAAATAGTTTACCCTGTAGCTTCATTGCATGTCCCCTAGTCTTTCTATATTCTGATAAGGTAAACAATCGATCTACGTTTACCCGTTCCACTCCGCTCATTAATTTATAGACTTCTATCATATCTCCCCTCAGCCGTCTCTTTTCCAGGTTAAAGAGCCCTAACCTTTTTAGCCTTTCTTCATAGGAGTATCCTTCCATCCCCTTTACCATTTTGGTGGCTCTTCTCTGAACCTTTTCTAATAACTCTATATCCTTTTTAAGATACGGCGACAAGAATTGCACACAATATTCAAGGTGCGGTCTCACCATGGAACGATATAGAGGCATTATAATATCCTTTGTTTTATTTTCCATTCCTTTCCTTATCATACCTAGCATTCTATTTGCTCTCTTGGCCGCCGCTGTACACTGGGCCGAGGGTTTTAACATGGTATCCACAATGACGCCTAAATCTTTTTCCTGGGTGGTGGTTCCTAATGTGGAACCTTGCATCGTGTAACCATAGTTTGGGTTGTTCTTCCCTAGGTGCATAACCTTACACTTGTCCACATTAAATTTCATCTGCCATTTTGATGCCCAGTCTTCCAATTTATCAAGATCCTCTTGCAATTTTCCACAATCCTCTTGGGTTTTTAACAACTTTAAATAGTTTTGTGTCATCTGCAAATTTGATAACCTCACTCGTTATTCCACTTTCCAGGTCATTTATGAATATGTCAAAAAGCAGCGGACCCAGCACAGATCCCTGGGGTACACCACTATTCACCTTTCTCCATTGGGAAAATTGGCCATTTAGCCCTACCCTCTGCTTTCTATCTTTTAACCAGTTCCTGATCCACAATAGTACACTGCCTCCTATCCCATGACTCTTTAGTTTTGCCAAAAGTCTCTCATGAGGGACCTTGTCAAAGGCTTTCTGAAAGTCCAGATACACAATATCAACCGACCTCACCTTTGTCCACCTCATTATTCACTCCTTCAAAAAAACATAACAGATTAGTAAGACAAGATCTTCCTTGTCTAAAGCCATGTTGGCTGTCTCTCATTAGTTCATGACTATCTACATGCTGAGTAATTTTATTCTTTATGATGGTTTCTATCATTTTTCCCGGTATTGACGTCAGGCTCACCGGTCTGTAGTTTCCCGGATCACCCCTGGAACCCTTTTTAAAAATTGGTGTTACATTGGCGATCCTCCAATCTTCAGGTATTAGAGATGATTTTAATGATAGTTCACAGATTACTAATAGCAGGTCTGCAATCTCATATTTCAGTTCTTTCAATACCCTTGGATGTATACCATCCGGCCCAGGTGATTTGCTACTCTTCAGCTTATCTAATAGTTGTAATACATCTTCTCGATGTATCGATATTTCCTTCAATTCTTCTGCACCTTGAAATACCACTTCAGTCATGGGTAACATCCCTACATCTTCCTCAGTAAAGACTGAAGCAAAGAATTCGTTCAGTCTCTCCGCTATCGCCTTGTCGCCTCTTAGTGCTCCTTTAACCCCTTTATCATCTAATGGACCAACTGACTCTCTCACAGGTTTTTTGCTACGAATGTACTTGAAAAGGTCTTTACTTCGCGTTTTTGCTTCCGCAGCAAGCTTCTTCTCAAATTCTCCCTTTGCCTGCCTTATCAATGCCTTGCATTTGACTTGCCAGTGCTTGTGCTGTTTCCAGGTTTCGTCGTTTGGCTCTTTTTTCCATTTCCTGAAAGATGCTTTTTTGGCAACAACAGCCTCTCTGACCTCAACTTTAAACCATTCTGGCAGTTTTTTGGACTTCTTTCCACTTTTCTTAAAGCGTGGAATACAGCTGGTCTGGGCTTCCAAGATAGTATTTTTCAACAACAGCCAAGCCTGATGTATGTCTTTAACCTTTGCAACTGCTCCTTTTAGTTTTTTCTTGACTGTTTTCCTCATTTTATCATAGTCTCCCTTTCGAAAGTTAAAAGGTAGTACTGTGGATTTCCTTACTATCCCTCCTCCACTAATTAAATCAAAGGCGATCATGCTATGATCACTATTGCCAAGTGGCCCCAACAACCTTATCTCTTGCACTAGATCTGGTGTTCCACTAAGGATTAGGTCTAATATGGCTTCCCCTCTGGTCCGTTCATGAACCAGCTGCTCCAAGAAGCAGTCATTTATTTCATCTAGGAACTTTATCTCCCTAGCATGTCCTGACGTGACACTGACCCAGTTGATACCGAGGTAGTTGAAATCACCCATTATTATTACTGTGCTGTAGCTTTTGTTAGCTTCCTTGATTTCTTTGAGCATTTCATCATCCATTTGGTCATTCTGGCCAGGCGCTCGATAGTACACCCCCACTGCCATTGCCTTCCCCCTTTTACATGGAATTTCAATCCATATAGATTCTACAGCAGATTTTGTTTCCTGCAAAACTTTAATCCTTTCTGACTCAATGCCCTCTCTAACATAGAGAGCAACCCCTCCACCAATTTGATCAGCTCTATCATTACGATATAGTTTGTACCCAGGTATCACAGTGTCCCCCTGGTTGTCGTCCTTCCACCATGTCTCTGATATTCCAATCATATCTAATCTTTCATTTAGTGCTATATATTCTAACTCTCCCATCTTATTTTTTAGACTTCTAGCATTTGCATACAAGCATTTTAGAGAATGTATTTTATCCATATTAATTTGTCTGTTAGACATGAGTAATTTGGGATCTTTAAGCTCTGTCTGCTCCATACTTGAGGGCATTTGGGCTACTTTACTCTTTTGTGGAACCTCTCTGCTTTTGGTAGTATCCTTAAAAGATACATTCTTCCGAACCATCTGCTCTTGGGCGACTGTCAGCTTTCCCCTAATATCTAGTTTAAAAGCTGCTCTATCTCCTTTTTAAAGGTTAATGCCAGCAGCCTGGTTCCATCCCGGTAAAGGTGAAGCCCATCCCTTCGGAAGAGCACCTCCTTTCCCCAGAATGTTCCCCAGTTCCTAACAAATCCAAACCCCTCATCTCTGCACCATTGTCTCATCCACGCATTGAGACTCCGGAGCTCTGTCTGCCTTTTGGGTCCTGCGCGTGGAACAGGAAGCATTTCGGAGAATGCTACCCTGGAAGTTCTGGATTTCACCTTCCTACATAAAAGCCTAAATTTAGCCTCCAGAACCTCCCTATCACATTTTCCTATGTCATTGGTACCAACATGTTCCAAGACAGCAGACTCCTCCCCAGCACTATCTAAGACCTTATCTAGGTGGCGCGTGAGGTCCGCTACCTTCGCACCAGGCAGGCATGTTACCAGGCGATCCTCACGTCCACCAGCCACCCAGCTATCTACATGCCTAATGATCGAATCACCAACTATAACGGCTGTCCTAACCCTTCCCTCATGGGCACATGGCCCTGGAGAAACTTCCTCGGTCCTGGCTTCCAGAAAGCACAGCTACCATACCATTCCATGGTTGTGGAATCGGCCATGCATCGTCTGAAGAGTCAGAAGATGCACTCCGCGGTGCCTTCTGGTAGGGAGGCCCGAAGCCTTGATGGCGTCGGTAGAAAGTGCTTTGAGGGCTCGATGCTTGCTTGCCGTGTCCAGACTTACCAGCTGTACATGGGCATGTATTTACGAGACCTGGCCAAGGAGTTGGCCGGATTCTCTGCTGGTCTCTCCGGGGAACCCTTGCAGAGTTTTAAGTCCTTGTCTTCGAGGATCCGGGAATGCTCTAAGTTCATGTCCCGCGCCGCCTACGATGGCTTCGGCCCGAGTAGCGGCAGCCGGCATCGCAGCTCGACGCCAGGCATGGCTGCAGTCATCAGACCTCGAGCCATGGGTTCAGAACAAGTTGGTCGATGTACCTTGCCGAGGTGAAAACCTTTTTGGCAAGCCTGTGGCCGAGAAGGCCGCCCAGCTCGAGACAGAGCACCTGATGAGGACTAGGATGTCGAGGAAGACCTCTGCCCCTTCTCATAAGAAGAAGGGCTCAGGTAAAAAGTCCTTTTACCTGAGGAAGGGCACTGCCTACAAACAGTACCCTCAGTATCAGGCTGTCCAAGCTGCCCCCCAGGGTCAGCAAGCCAAGGGCCAGTGTAATGGGCCCCGTAGGCAGAGGGCCCCCAAGCCTCAGGCCCCTGCTCCCACTCCGCAGGGTGGGGTTTTTTGACTCCTTGAGTATAGCCATAGCTCCCTTGCAGACCCAGCCCTGCACAAGAGGCCGCCTGGCCTTGTTCGCCCACCAGTGGCCCTTAATAACCCAGGACAGTTGGGTTCTGGACATAGTCCGTCGAGGCTATGCCCTGCATTTTCACGAACAACCTCCGCTACACTTCCCAGGGGAACTTTTCCGGCCTCCCCTGCACACAGCCCTTCTCCTCCAGGAGCTAAAAGGACTGTTGCTGGACAAGGCGGTGGAGCCTGTGCCTCCCAACTTCCAAGGTCACAGATTTTACTCCAGGTATTTCCTGGTGCCAAAAAGAACCGGTGGTCTTCGACCCATTTTGGATCTCAGAAACCTAAACAAGTTTCTAGTAAAAGAAAAGTTCAAGATGCTTACTCTTGGAACTCTTCTGCCCTACCTTCAGCAGGGAGATTGGCTATGCTCTTTAGATCTAAAGGATGCTTACATTTATTCATCCAGACCACAGAAAGTACCTCAGGTTCATTGTGGGAGGAAACCATTATCAGTACAGAGTGCTGCCTTTTGGGCTGACCTCCGCTCCCAGGGTCTTTACCAAGTGCCTGGCAGTGGTGGCAGCCTACCTGAGAAATCAGGGCATCTTTGTGTTTCCTTACCTAGACGACTGGCTCATCAGAGGCCAGACTTCTCTAGAAGTTCAACAGGCCACCAACAGGACCATAGAACTGCTCCAAGAGGTGGGCTTTGTCATCAACTTCGCAAAGTCCACTTTGCTCCCCTCCCAGAACTTGGAGTTCATAGGAGCAAGGTTGGATTCTCAGCTGGCAAGAGCATTCTTACCAGTGGACCGAGCACAAAGGCTCATGGACCTCGCCAGCAAGTTTCTGCACAGGTCCCTGGTCTCTGCCAGACTCTGTCTCAGGCCTCTGGGCCACATGGCGTCGACAGTACAGGTGACCCCCAATGCCAGGCTCAATATGAGACCTGCCCAGTGGTGCCTTCGGACTCAGTGGTCACAAGCCTCAGGCAGTCTCAGAGACAGGATCAGAGTGTCCCACCGTTTCCTGGCCTCCCTCACCTGGTGGTTACACCCCCCCAATCTGTGGTGAGGGTGCCCTTTCAGATCCCACCTCATACAGTGGTACTGACCACCGATGCCTCTCTGCAGGGTTGGGGAGCACACTGCCTAGACAAGTGCACCCAGGGCCTGTGGTCTCATTGGGAGGCGTTCCAGCAGATCAATCTACTGGAACTCAGAGCTATCCGCTTGGCCCTCAAGGCCTTTACTGCTTCCCTGGCACAACAGTCTGTCTTGATCCAGACAGACAACCAGGTAGCCATGTTCTATGTAAACAAACAGGGCGGAACTGGTTCCCAGCCCCTTTGCCAGGAGGCCCAGGACCTCTGTTCTTTTGCCCTGAAACACAACATGCTCCTCAAAGCAGTCTATCTTCCAGGCCAGGAGAATTCCCTGGCCGACAAATTGAGCAGGATTCTGCAACCACACGAGTGGCAGCTCCTCCCACTTCCTGTTTAGCTGTCGTGGGGAGGAGTCCTGTTCTGAAGAGCTCCTGCTAGGAAGGAGGTCCTGTTTCTTACCTGTGGTTGGATGTCGGGCCCTGGGCCACCTCCAGCAGGAGAGGCCCAGGCCCAGAGGCCTGCCAAGCCTGGTGGGCCTCCTTCACTGAACCTGGATGGGGGAACCAGCAGTATGGAACAACCGGTGCCCCGGGTGGGGGACCCCCCAGGTAGGACTGTGCCTGGTCAGGGAGGAGGGACCCACAGGTATGGAGGTTTGGGCCCGCTACCCCAGGGAGGAGGCTCCTGTCTCCTCCCCAGGCAGGGTGTGGAGGCTGGGTGGCAGAAGGGAGAGGCCCTGGGGAGACCCTGGAGAGCTGAAAAGTATAGTGCTGGAGGAGGTGGGTTCCCCCATCCGCCTCGGGTCCTGGAGGAGGCCTCTACCTCCTCCAGTGAGGATGAGGACGGTGGGTCGGGCTTGCCTTCCTTCCAGCAGCCAGTTCGGGCCCCAGATGCAATCGTGGCGGCAGTACGGCGACTTCGGGGTCTCCAGGAGGAGGCGGCCCAGATGCAAGCCCAGCTCTCCCACCTGGAGAGCCTGCAGGCCCTCATTCCCGGGGAGGAATGGGTGGCCTATTCCACCTATAAAAAGGGGTTGAAGCGGGCCTTGAAGGGCAAGTACCGGGACATCGTTTACCTCAAACAACAGGGTTGTGGGTCCCTCACGGAGATTTATGCCAATTATGATAGGTGGAAGATTGGTGAAGCCGCAGTCCGGGGGGGGGGGGGGCGGCCGGTGGGTTCCCGATGGTTTTGCTGTCCCCCCTTGCCCCTGCCTATGCCAGATACGGAAGATACAGGAGTATCAGATTTGGAATCTGTGGTCCATATTCCTGACCCCGGAACTCCTTACCTGCTGGCGAATATGGTGTCTGGATCACCGGATGTAGCCTCTGTGGATATGGTGAAGGTTTCGAGTGCTCCCCCAGGTTGCTCCCTGCTGATCGATGCCCCGGGTAGTTTGGGGGAGGGACGATGACCAGACGAGCTTCGCGGGACTCCGTGTTTAGTGTTCCTCCGGTGGATCGGGGAGAAGGGATGAAGGAGGGACGGAGTAGTATGCAGCAAGATCCTGGGATTGTCCCTGTGCCTCCTCCGATGATTCCTGGGTCCGGGGTGGCTGATCGACGTTTTCAAAATGGCCGCCGGAGTTCCCGTGCCAGCGTTCTTGACGCTGAAGGGCTTCCCCTGCAGGAGGAGGACGTCGTCGGGATTACCCGGGGCAGTGCACAGCTGCGGGATGGCCGCCCTCCGCACACCTCTGTCACTTCCGGGGTAGCCCGGAAGTGTGAGGATGGCGACGAGTCTGCTGCTGCCCTGAAGACACAGTATCACGGAGCTCTCAGGAAGAGTCTGTCCTGCCTTGCCGGTCAGCGATACAGCAGCCTGTCATTCGGGGAACAGCTGTTACTTCTCTGGGTTCGCCTTCTCATCTCCGGAGGTCGGCAGCAGCTGTTTCCGGTGTGGATCGGTCTTCCTGGTCTGCAGCAGCAGATTGGGCTTCGGTACCAGACTTTGGTGGGGAAAGGGTGGGGGCCCGGGCCCCTCTTGGGCGGCTGCCCTTCCGGCTTCCAAACGGCTGGATGACGGCCGCTCTGTGTACCCTGCAGTGGCGGTTTGGAGCCGGAAGGGTACTGGGAAGGGGAAGGAGCAGGGTGGGGGCTGCTTTTCCTTTGCTGCAGCCCCTGGGGGGAGTCAAGGGAAGAAGGGAAAGAAGGATTTCCAGTTTTCTACGTCAGCGGAGCGGGATGAGCAGGCGCCTGCTTTTTCAGCTAGTATGGCTAAAGGGGGCCTGGCTCGCGGGGGGGGGCGCCTGCCCTTCATGCTGGAGCCTTGGCTGCCGGCCGCATGGTTCAGGACCCCTGTGCCACGTCTGGCTCCGACGATAAGGTAGGACCTGGGAGGGACAAGGGGCAGGGGGATGACAGTGTGGGGGATGTTCGGGGTGGGGGATCTGCCCTGCTGTCTCGGGTAGGTCCTGCCTTGTTGTCGGTAGCTGTACAGGGGGTGGCGGAAGGTGGGTCAGGAGAGGGTTTGGCGGAGGGAAGGGGGGAGCGGCTGACTGGTCATATAATGGGGAAGGAGGTAGTGGCTGGCCCTGCTCGGGGAAGGGTTTGTCCTCAGTGGGGTCAGGGGTGGAGATGGTCCCCCTGGATCCCGGGAAGGGAGGGGAGCGGGGTTCGTCCCCGGTAGTGGTGGCCGAGACCCAGGAGCCTTGCGCTGGGTCGGGAACGCGGGACGGAGGTTTGGGGGGCTTTCCGGTCCCCTGGGTGTCACCGAGAACCAGGTTCATGATGCCCTGCAATTAGCTTTGGAAACCCCGACGGGCCCTCCCGGGGCCTTTGCTGCCTTCCGGCAGCTGGAGGTGGCGGCAGGGGGTGATCCGGGGGTTCTCGGTGGCACCCAGGGATCCGGAAGGGAGAGCATCCCTGATTCAGTGTTGGCGGAGCTGACTTTGCCCAGTCCTCAGGTCACCCCATGTGCGGAGGTTGTGGATCCCGCAGACCAGCAGCGGGATCCCCCGCAGGTGGCAGCAGGGGAAGATCAAGGAGGACAGGAGTTGGGAGCTGGGCGGTCGGCTCCCCCCCCCCGTACCTTTGCGGAGGCTCTAAGGGGGTCGGGCACCACTCCTGGGACATCGGGTGGGGCTGGGGGGAGGGGGGGTTCCCAGGGGAATGATCCCGTAGGAGGGGGAGGAGGTGGGGGAGGTTTCCGAGGGGTAGGGGGTGAGGTTAGACGACGCAACGTGGCGCAGATCCGGTGGGCTGGGGAGGGGTCCCCTCCAGCCAGGGAACAGGTCTTGAGGATGGTCCTTGGGCTGGGGTTTCTCCCGGGAGATCTCTATGCCTTCATCCACATGAACAACACCATTGAATATGATGTTAGTTTCATGTTGAGACGGGGGCTGGAGATTTTTTGGGACCGATACCAGCAGCAGAGGGGGCAGGGAGGGTGGGACGTTTTTCATGTTGTGCCTATCTCTCGCCAAGGGACGGTACCTGTGACCATCCTATCCCGGAATGAGTCGCTCCCAGGGCAGGACATCCAGTTTTGGTTGTCGCGCCATGCGGTGCTCCTCGCACCCCTGGTTAAGGGCGCTGGGCCCCTAGGGGTGTGGGACGGGTCGTGGAAGGGTAGGATTCATTTGCGTGAGGTGGGAAACGTGGTGCAGCATGTGCCCTCGGCCGGTTTCCTCGGTCGGGATCGCATCTTGTGCTATTACCCCGGGCAACCCCGTGAGTGTCACCGCTGTGGCTCATTCCGCCATTTGAGCATGAACTGTCCCGAGCAGGTCTGCACCCGTTGTGGTGGACGGGGTCACGCCTCGGCCGGGTGTTTGCTTATTCGGTGTAACCTTTGTGGGTAATTGGGCCACCCCTTCGCTCGCTGCCCCTCCGCATCCCACAATGGACCGGGGGGGGGGGATGCCGTCACTCCACCTCGGGTTCCTGTGCGGGAGGAGGTCGTGGAAGCCCCTCTCCCTCAGGAGGCGTCCGGGGGCCCTAGGGTGGAGGAGTCCATCGAGCCGAGGGAGCCACCAGGGGGAGGGGATTCGGGTAGGAAGGAGGAGAAGGTTGATGTGGTGGAGGTTAATGTCTCACGACAGGATAGTAGGTTGCGGGTGGTGCCACCTGAGGAATGGACTACGGTCCCTTCCAAGGGTGGCAAGTCCAAAAGGAAGAAACGGGAGATATCCCCGTTGCCGGATGCAGAGCCCGTGTTGGACATCAACCGTTTTGTCTTTTTGGCTGCTGATGCGGCTGAGGCAGATGAGGGCTTGCCTGTGGAGGCAGGGCTTCCTGTGCGGCGCTCGGAGCGGTTAGCGGCGGGGGCGGCCCCTCTTCCTCAGCGGCGACCTTCAAAGATGCCGAAGGCGCGCCGCAGTCAGGGTCCTCCAATCAAGGGGGATACTGGCGCCCGACGGGTGAGGGAGGATGGGTTTGTACCCCCGCAGTTGGGTTGGGGGCCTTCGCAGGAGCGCCCTGCTGTCGCGGCCGCCCTGGCGTCCGCCGCGGGGGGGGGCACTGTCGTATTGCATCAGTCTTTGTCCGGGGTGGGGGGGCTGCCCTGGTGGTGGACCCCACGGAGGAGGTCATACCTCCGACCCCTGACCCGTTTGTACCTCCTCCTCCGGTGGGGGCTGGGCCTGCCCTCGCGACAGCTTTGCCTGGTGGTCCCGGGGGCGCCAGCACCTCCTGGGGTGACAGGGTCGAGCGGGAGGAGGAGGAGATCCTCGAGGTGGTCGACATGGACCAGGAGGAGTTTGTTCGAGCTCGCGGGCTTGTCCTGCAAGCGGATTCTGGGGATCCCGGGGTTGGTGAGAAAAGGAGGAAAGGGTCACTGCACTCGAAATAGGCATGGCGTGCACTCCTGCGTTCTCGTGCGCCACCATCAACGTGGCCAGCATTTTCTCAGACCAGGCGCGGGCTACGGCCTATGATTTTCTTTCTACGAGTGGGCTGGATGTCATCTTCTTGCAGGAGACCAGGCTCACCTCGCTCGCTAGCCTTCATCGGGCGAAGCGAGAGTGGAGGTGGGGCCCTTCGTACTGGTCACTTGCGGCACAGCCCTACGCAGGAGTGGCGGTTTTGTTCACGTCTAACCGATTTCAGGTGCAGTACGTGTGGGAACTGGAGCAGGGCCGGTGTCTGCTCTTAGACGGCTACTGTGGGCCTCATCGGTTTCGTTTCGTGGTGGTCTACGGCCCCCAGTCTAAGTTGGCGCGGAAGACCCTGTTTGGGGTCATCCGCCCCTACCTACACACCTCCCGTTTGGTGGTCCTCGCCGGGGATTTCAACACCACCACCTTTTTGCAGGACCGAGGGGGGGAGCGTTGCCCACCTAGTTACGAGGGCCTCTTTTTGGCCGAGATGATCCGGACGGCTGACCTGGTGGATGTTTTCCACCGGGCCTTTCCACGGTCGCCGGGTTTCACCTACTACCATGGGACCTGCAGGAGTCGTATCGATCGGATATATGTGAGTGCCCGGGTGGAGTGTTCCCCTCCGCAGTTGCAGGCGGTTGACTTTTCGGACCACCGCGTCCTCTCCGTGTCCTTCCTGGCTAACCACGAGGAGCTTAGCAGGGGTCCTGGCCTGTGGCGACTGAATGTGCAGTTGTTGGCAACATCAGAGGTGGTCCAGGAGTTCTTGGCCTTTCTCGCAGACCAGGAGACCCTGCTGAGTGTTTTTCCTTCCCGTGGCGCCTGGTGGGATGAGGTGAAGACGCGTGCCCGACAACTCTTCCGTTCCCGGGGTACCTCCATGGCTCGATCCCGCTACCTCACCTACACTGTCCTCCGGAGGTCGCTGGATCGTTTGGTATCCCGAGGGGCAGCGCGGGAGGAGGTTGAAGAGGTGCGCGTCCAGCTCCGTGGCCTGCTTTAACGATCGCCATGCCTCCCTATGCTTCGAGGGGGCGGCCGGTGGGGGCGCCACTCCAGACCCTTTCCGGACTTGCAGGGAGAGGGTTCAGCGTCGGGAGGTCATGGCCCTGCGGGGCGCGGACGGTACCATTCATACCTCCCAGGAGGACCTTTTGCGGATGGTGGGGGAATACTTCTCGGACCTGTTTGGGGATCGCCCCGTGGACCTCACCCATATCCGAGAGTACTTGGGCCTTCCCCCGGTGTATTCGGCTGTGGTTCAGGCACAGGTTGATGCACTTGCTGCTCCGATTCAGCAGGTGGAGGTGGAGAGGGCGATTCGTGCCATGCCGTTGGGGAAGGTGCCTGGGCGCGATGGGCTCCCTGTGGAGTTCTATCGCACGTTCATTGCCCAGCTGGCCCCCTTCCTGACCTCCCTATTTCAGGAGATCATGGACACGGGGTATCTCCAGCGGTCATTTCGCGAGTCTGTCCTGCTGCTGCTCTCCAAGGGGAAGGACGATAGCTCCTTGGACTTCTGGCGGCCGCTCTCTCTTCTGAACGCGGACCGGAAGATCCTGGCCAAGTGTTTGGCCAACCGACTGGTGGAGGTGTCGGGCGATTTGCTGTCCCCTTCCCAGTATTGTTCCGTTCGGGGGAGAGGGGTTCTGGACGCTGTCGCCACAGTCCGGGAGGTGGTGGAGAGAGGCCGGTCGCTCCAACGGGACCATTGGTTGGTCTCCTTGGACCAGTCCAAAGCCTTCGATCGAGTCAGTCACCGGTACCTGTGGGTGGTGCTCCAGCACTTCGGCCTCCCTGCAGGTTTCCTCTTCGTCGTGCAGGCGCTGTACCGAGGGGGGGTGAGCTTCCCGTTTATTAACGGGTGGCTCGGACGGCCATTTGGTGTCGCCTCGGGGGTGCGGCAGGGGTGCCCTTTGAGCCCCCTGCTGTATGTTTCTTCCCTCGACCCCTTCCTCCGGAGATTGTCCTCAGGTGGGTTGCGGGGCCTGAGGGCGCCTGGTGCGTCCCCGGTGACCGTCGTTGCCTACGCTGACGACATCTCAGTTTACGTGGACGGCACTGAAGGGGTAGAGGCCCTGCGGGAGGCCGTGGAGGAGTACTCAGAGGTGGCCCATTCTGTTGTCAACCACAGCAAGTGCCAGACGCTGTGGTTGGGCCCCTCGGAGGCCTCCCCGCCTTCCTGCGCCCCCTTTCCTCCTCCCCGTGGGGGAGGTCCGCGTTTTGGGCCTCGTCTTCGGGTCGGAGGATTGTGCGGAGGCCAATTGGGACCGTTGTCTTTGAGACTGCACGGTGTAGGGTGCTGCGGTGGAGGGGGTGGAGGTGTACGTACGAGGAGAAGATAAAACTCCTCGGGACGTTTCTGCTTCCTCTCTTTCTGCACGTGGCCACGGTCTTCGTCCTTCCGTTGTCCCGTCAGGCGTCTGTCTGTGCTGTCTTTTTCTGTTTCCTGTGGGGTAACCGCCTGAACCCCGTCCAGCGCAACATCGTTTGCCTGGATCGGGCAGAGGGAGGATTGGGTATGTTGCACCCCCTTGTTTTCCTGTCAGTCTTGTCTATGGCGTTCCACTTGGGTAGGATGCGGGAAGGGGGTGGGGTCTGGTGGGTGGCCTCCTATCGGGAATGGTTCTCCCGCTTCTGGGAGCAGTGGGAGGGGGCGTCCTCGGTCCCACGTGTGCGCCGGAGAGGGGAACAGGCCCATCGTACGTATTTGTGAGGGTGGGGCTCATTCGGCGGTGGGGGGTGACCGACCCGCTCGCCCAGTCCTTGGGGCGGAAAGGCTTATACCGGATGGTTCTCACCTCTCACTATCAACCACGGTGGGCCCTGCGGGACTGTCCGGCGGATGTGATGCAGCGGGGCCTTCGGCTGTTGAACTCCCCTCGGCTACCGAAGAAGGTTCGGGATGTGGCCTGGTTGTCTTTCCACGGGCGTTTGTACGTGAGGGACAACCTCAAGTACAGGTCACAGGCCGAGCGGGTCTGTCCGAGGGCCGGGTTGTGAGGGGCTGGCGGAGACCATGGACCATTTCCTCCGGCAGTGCCCCTTTAACGTGGAGGCCTGCCGGTTGGTGTCCGCTGCTCTTCACCTGCGCGACCTTTCCCTCCTCACGTATGCGGAGTGGGTGTACGGGGCCTGGTCCTTTCCTCTAAGGCAGGACTCCGGGACCCTCTACCTCGTCACGGCCGTGGTACGCTACCACCTGTGGCAAGCGCGCTGTCATGTCTCGACCCGGGGGTTGGTCCTGCCCCTCGACGAGGTGGTGCGGGACATTCTGGGGGAAGTGTCCAGCATGGCGCAACGCGAAAGACGGGTGGTGGAGGCTCATCGTTGGGAGCGTCTGTGGCGTCACCTCACCCTTCGCCCCCCGTGAGGGGGAGGGGTTCCCTGGGGTTCCCATCCCTGTAGGACTGTGAGGTTTGTTTTGTTGTTCCCTGGGGGGAGGGGTGTGATAGGAGGGGTTAGTTTTCCCTTTCCTGGGGTTTCCTGCTCATTATGATTTTGGGGTGTTTTCCTCCCGGGAGGGGAGGGGGGGGGTGAGCTGGTGCTCCATCAGGGGTTTGACCGGTTGTCCGCTTTCCCTTTCTCCTTAGAGGGTGGCCGTCCCAATATTTTTGTTTTTCGTGTTTGTTTGTTCTTTTGGTATTCTGGGCATCCCGCTCCGTTGTCTGGAGTGCAGGGCAGTACAAGGGTTATGTATTTCTTTTGTATTTAGCTATTTGATTTGTATGATTACTTATGATTTGTTTTGGTGGGATTGTTGGGGTTGGGCTAGGGGGGCCCTTATGTTTTCATTTGGTTTGGGGGGGGGGGGTGGGGAGGTTTGTTTTTGAGGTGTTTGTTTGGCTGGGATGGGTCTGAAGGGGGAGGGAGGGGGATAGGGGGTTTTGTTTATGGATGGGTGGGGAGAGGGAGTCTGAGAGTCAGACAGACTGGACATTTGGACATTTGGACTGGTGGGGGTGTTGTGCGGGGCAGGGGTTCAGGGATTGCAAGATGCAATGTGTGGACTATGCTGGGGTGTTCTTGCAGGGGGAGGTTGGGTCGGGTATGGACATTGGACTGAGGGGGGGGGAGGGGACATGGACATTGACAAGGACTTTTTGGGGGTTGTTGTTGGGAGGAGGGCACGTGTGTTGATTACTGGGTTTGGTGGTGGGTTTGGGGAGGCGGGTCACGGGGGTTTTGTGATACCTGTTTTGTGCTATGTCGGGGGGGGGTGGGGGTTTTGGGGGGGTGTGGGACTTGGTTGGGGTGATTGTGTTTGCTTTTTGTTTGTTTTTCTGTTGCATGTGTTAATAAACAAAATTTCCATCCTTTAGTGGTTCAGAAGATTTTCTTGAGATGGGGGCTTCCCTCCATAGACCTGTTTGCCAGTCCACTGAACAACCAGCTGCCAAGGTTCTGCTCCAGGCAACCGCATCCTTTGAGAGTAGCAGCAGATGCTTTTCTGATTCCCTGGACTCAGGGCCTACTCTATGCATTTCCTCCAACCCCTCTGGTGGCCCGAACACTGTTCAAGATTCTCCAAGACAGGGCCTCTGTCCTCCTGGTAGCTCCCAGGTGGCCAAGGCAGCCTTGGTTCCCCCTCCTGCTTCAACTGGCGGTGGATCTGCCTCTGCCTCTGGGATTGCAACCCGACCTTCTCTCTCAGGATCAGGGCTCCTTACTGCATCCCAATCTCAAAGCTCTCAATCTGATGGCATGGAGGCTGCAAGGGTAGTGTTAGCTCCCTGGGGCCTGCCTCCCGAGGTTGAGGAAGTTCTCCTAGCCTCCAGGAAACAATCCACTAGGAAGACCTATGCTCTCAAGTGGAAAAGGTTCTCTGTGTGGTGTCAGCTATGTGCTGAGGATCCTTTCTCCTGTACTGTGTCAGTGGTGCTTCAGTACCTGCTGCACTTGTCCAATCAAGGTCTCAAGTCCAACTCTGTTCGGGTCCACCTCTCTGCTTTGGCAGCTCACCACTCCCTAGTTGAGGGCCATTCCTTGTCTGTGCACCCTTTGGTGTCTAGGTTTCTCAGGGGCTTGCTCCTGCTCAAACCTCCCATACGTCCTCCTGCTCCTGAGTGGGAGCTGAATGTGGTCTTGCAGCAGCTGACTCGCCCACCTTTTGAGCCTATGGCTACTTGCCCTCTACGCTTCCTTTCCTGGAAGACTCTCTTTCTGATAGCCCTTACTTCGGCTAGAAGAGTGAGTGAGCTTCAGGCCTTGGTCTGTGATAGGCCTTACACCAGGTTCTATAAAAACAGGGTGGTCCTCAGGACTCACCCTAAGTTCCTTCCTAAGGTTGTCTCCTCTTTCCACCTCAACCAGGAGGTGGTTCTTCCTACTTTCTTCCCTAGGCCTCATGGAAGTCAGGCTGAAACAGTTCTCCATACCTTGGACTGTAGGAGGGCCTTATCCTTCTACCTTGAGCATACGCAGGGTCACAGGAAAGCTTCTCAGCTCTTCCTTTCTTTTGACCCCAATAACTTGGGGAGGCCTGTGTCCAAGCGTACCTTGTCCATCTGGGTGGCTGACTGTATCACCTGGGCTTACAAGGCGGCTGACCTTCCTTTGCAGGGTAGGGTCACGGCCCACCATGTGAGGGCAATGGCTGCATCAGTGGCTCACCTCCGCTCTGTCCCATTGCAAGAGATCTGCAGGGCTGCTACTTGGTCTTCAAGCCAGACATTTGCAGCCCACTACTGTCTGGAGAGGGAGTCCCGTTAGGGACAGTGCTTTTGGGCAAGCAGTACTCCGGAATCTCTTTGAGGTCTAAGCAACTCCTGCCCTCTGGTTGGGCTACCTGTGGAGGGTGTGTCCTTGCAAAGCCTTTCCTGTGTTGCTGAGACTAGAGGGAGTTCTCTTGTTCAGCCTGGGTTCCTGGTAGCCCAGAGCTGGGGAGTCACCCATAAGTGAGGACTGACTTCCTGCTTGGTCCGGGAGAAAGAGTAGTTACTCACCTGTAACTGGTGTTCTCCAGGAGCAGCAGTAATCAGTCCTCACTACCCTCCCTCCTCCCCTTGGAGTTGCAGTTGTACATAGTTTAATTTTTACATTTTTGTGTGCTGTTCTTAGCTATCTCATTTGACTGAGGTAAGATGGCACCTTTAGGCGGGAAGGGAACCGCGCATGCATGCCAGCATTCCCAAAGGCTTTCATGGAAAGCTGGGGAAATGCTCCGCTGGGGCTTCATCGGCGTTGATGACACCCGCTGGGGCTTCATCGGCGTCGATGACACCCATAAGTGAGGACTGATTCCTGCTGCTCCTGGAGAACACCTGTTACAGGTGAGTAACTACTCTTTTCATGAGCATTTAAAAAACACAATTCCATGGACTGCTTATCAGCCCATGAACACTTTATTTTGGAATACTCCAGTCTTGTCTAAAACTGTCTCCTTAAACTTGTAATGTATACCTTGGGCTTAAAGTAGAGAATCACTTTCTCTGTCAGAGAATCCATGCCAGACCTAGCAGACAGCCCAAGGAATTGGGACTTAGAACTATATACACCTGTAGTCAACAATAACTACCCAGAAGAGGAGCTACACTTTTTTTCAGTCCAAATAATCTTTCACTTTTCTAAACTGAGCTACTTCAGTCTGTGCTCCTGCCATCCCAAGTGTTTCCCACTACTTCCACCATCATAGGCACCACATACTTCTCCCATTGTTCCATACTGTGGCTGCCATCCCAGACACCCCACCCCTGCTCCCACCATTCCAGGTGCCCCATGTTGTTCCTCTCATCCCAGGTACTCCACATTGCTTTTGCATACAAGGCATCCCATTCCATTCATGCTATCTTGCATCATTTCTGCCATCTCAGGTACCACACACTCTTCCCACTGTCTTAGGTAGCCCATATCTCTCCTGATGCCTCCACCAGAGCTGTCCAGGCAACCCGCTCTATTCCTGCCTGATCCACTCACCTACCAAAAAACCCTCTCTTTTGTGTCCTAGTCTTTCTATGGTTGCAAGTACCATTGAACTTGAAATGTGACCATTTCCAAAACATTTAAATTGCATTTTTCATATTGCATAACATTTACGAACTCATCCTGAGAGCCCTCTCTAAAACAGTTCTACACCCTATCTTCCCATATTTTTGGCTCAATCAAACTTCCCCTGCTTTGTATGAAATGTTGATAGGCCTAGTTTGTGTGAGACAGACCATTACATCCATGAAACCAAACATGAAAGGGCAAGTGTTAACCCCATGGGCATCTTACCCTATCAAAGTGGTTAAAGGAGGCCCGGAACTCGTTCATTTGCTCTTGGCTGATGCCTTTGGCGTCACGGGTCAGGATCTGGTTCTCCACCTCATTGATGGTTCTGGCGATGGTGGTCAAAAGCTGCTCCCAGCCCACACGGATGTGCTATAGGGTAAAAGAGAATATGTGAATGAGAGAGCCATCCAGTGAGACCACTTGGCTGTATGTGAAGGGCAGTGACTCACCTCCATGGTGTAACTGGTGTGTTTGTTGTCAAAGATTAAGGCTTCCTGGATAAGTTGGTGGTCTCCTTCCAGTTTATCAATGTTGGATTTATAGTTGATGATGTTCTGTTCATTCTGTTTTAGGTGATTCATCTGGTCCTCTAGGGACCCACTGATATCCACAGATATATGGCCAATTTCCTATAGAGGACAGAATGAGAATAATTTATGCTTTATTTGATTTATTTACTTAATATACCACCTTGCACTAGCATATTAAAGTGTTTGGTCTGTTTTTACTCTGCGATTTATACTGTTACTGGCTATTTAAGATAGCTACTTTGAAACTGAACCTTAGTTTTTACCTGATTCCTGCTTTACCAAGAGTTTCTCTCTTCAGAGACCCTAGCCTTAGCCCATTAAACTCAAAGCTACTTTCATTCTGAAGCATTCGATATTATGCCTATATTTCTGCACAGGATAACTCAGCTTCTACCTAAAGCAGCAAAATCAGGAGGTGGCAAGCAAAGCTAAAGGTTTGTCACTTTCTGCTGCTCTGGGAGGACTGAAGCTCTGCAGAAGCTAAAGACAGAGGGCCCGATACTAAGTTGTGTAGGCTATGTGCTGTGGTTGTGCAGAGCCTGCCTGCCAACCTTCTTAACCCAGATTTTCACTTCCGTGCTGGCGGAAGTGAAAATCTGGGTTAGCCTGCATGCCCTGGCAGCCACAGAGGCTACACGGGTAGCAGCGATTTTCAATGTTACCCGCATAGCCCTCTGCGCCTTAAAGATAAGCAAGATTTTTCCTCGCTTATCATTAAGGCACAGAGGGCTATAAGGGTAGCATTGAAAATCGCTGCTACCCATGGAGCCTCTTCATCCACCCCCGCTCCACCCCAGAACGCCCTAATACCCCCTGATGCTATGCGAATAGCATCTGGACACGTTAGGGACCTAGCCGGGATATTCGAAGGGCACTACCCATGTAGGTGCCCTTCAAATATCCCGGTTACGGCCCTTACACTGGTAACTAAGGAAGTTACCTGTGTAAGGACCTTCAAATATCGGGCCCAAAGTGTTCTATCTCCCCTGATGTGATTCACGCTATGTCAATGAATGAAACTGCCAACCTCCATCCCAAATGTAGCCTGTACATAACTGAAGAGTGCAGGCACTGTTCTCTCTCCCAATGTGATTCTTCCAAGGGCTGAAGAGTAAAATCATTACCCTTCTTCCAATGTGACCGATTTGGACTGAAAGATGCTGTGCCATGCCTGCTTGCTATGCTTCCTGCACAAAACTGAAGAATGAAATTTCTGGTCTGTTTCTTCTCCCAGTGTGGCCTGTGTGGAATTGAAATATGTTGTTGTTGCTGCCTTTTCTATGTGTCCCACACCATGTTACTAATGCACTGGACTTAAGATTTGCCAGATCTGCTCTTTCCAGTTTTCAGTTGGGCCAAAGATCTGCTTCCCTCATCACCAGAGCCATGCAGGGAACCATCACAGTGGAACATGAGGTCTGATGAGGCAGGGAAGAACCAGAGCTCTGTGGGTTAAAAAATAAACAAACTGGAGGCAAGGATGGTGGGTGTAATTATCTTGTTTTACTGATGTTTTTAAGATTTAATGGTTATGTAAATTCTTTATTATTGTATTTTATTTACTTTATTGTATAATTTATATCAGTGGGTTTTTTTTTTATTTTTATTTTAGATCAGTGGCTTTTCAAGCATAGTAGCCTAAACTAATCAACACCAACAGCGGCTAATGGAGGCTGACAGTTAAATCCATCTCTGCTCATCATGGAAGCTCATTCTATCTTTTTTTAAAAATTCTTTATTGAAAATGCTACAATTCAGGGCAACACATTACACATTGTTCAGACTACTACTCAGAACAAAAGCTTGTCATTGATCATGTATCATCAGGTGAACATTAACCAACATTTTTATTTTATATAATAATGCACACCGTCCACCTCCCCCAATCCCGTTCCCTCTACCAAATCCCCTCTGAAACCCCACTGAACATCTCCATCACAAGGCCAGTGGCTGTCCTTCCACCAACCCCAGGGAATTGCAAATACCAAACCCACCCTCCCTGAACCCCAAGACCCCCTCCCTCGATGGCTGCTATATCTCTAATCTCTCACTCTACTTCCTACTTAGGGGAGTCTCACCATTAAAAATTCAAAAGAAGACTTCACGCCCGCTGGGACAAGTTCTGCACTGAACTCTGTTCCCACTTCTCTTTTCACCTCTAATCTCTCCATCACCATTAAGTCAGATAATAAAGTCCTTCATTACATAAAAATAGGTGGCTCCATTTTAGCAAAATACACTTTCTAGCCAATATTACAGCCCTGTACTCAAAAATTGCCTTTCCCATTTTTCAGTCTTCCCAGGGAGGTTGAAAAGTCATCGGAGAGAAGAAGTTACTCATTCATTTCCACTTGCACACATACAGCAGTACTGGGGGCAGGTGACCCGATGCCTTAGTATTACGGTATCAATCTGCAGCCCCAAAACAGATCTATCTTAAAGGCCTGTCTAGGGGAGACAGGCCTGCAACAGAAATTTTTACAACCCTATATTAACTGTCACACAAGGAGTTGCACACGACTTCTTTACACTGCTCACCTGTCAGTTGAATCCTGAAGTCCCAAGCTCATCCATCTGCATAATCCATCAGTTCTATCTGAGGGAGTTAATGTTGCCAAATCCGGTAAAATAGAGCCACCTTATATGCACCCTCGCAGTCCAATAAGAAACATTCTTCCAGTCCCTCATTTACAGCCTCATGCCAGTTAACTGCCCCAACAAGTAAATATAATGTTGAGCTTGTGGAAACACAAAGGTGTTTCTATTATGTAGCTGATGTCATTCAGCCAAAACTTGTAAGAGAAGGTCCTTTCCCTCCTCATCTACTAACTGTGTATCTTATCTAGCCCCCTCTTTGCCCAGTCTGCAAAAAACGTTAGGGCCCAATATTCAAAGGGATTAACATGGTTAGCAGACCTGCTAACTGTGTTAATCCTCCTGACCGGGGATATTCGGTGGCACTAACACGGTTAATGCTTCTGAATATCCGTGGGCACCACTGCTGAACGTCCTGATGCTAACCGGTTAGTACTGGGGCATTCCAGGGGAGGCACCCAATGATAATCAGCCAGCTGTGATCCTGAGGCACTGCCTGGTTATCACTAAGCAGCAGAAGTCAGGTGCAGTAAAGGCTGGCTTTACTTTTGCCACTGAAACTAACCGGGCAGCAATCTGGATATTCAATGCTGTGGCCCAGATATGGTCCCAGCACTGAATATCTGGGTCTAATGTTCAGTGCTGGCAGCTAGCTGCTTTAGCAGTGCTAGCTGCCACCACTGAATCAGATCCTTACTGTTCAGTGTTGCATGAAAGTCTTCACTACCTTGAAAATGGCAACCAGGGGGTTGTCCCTTATATCCTCACCTTCTGCAAACCCACTGTTACAACTACCTGAGGGGCCTAACGCTCTCTTTCTAATTCCCAAAGCAAGCTGTGACTGCCACTGCATGAAGAACATAAGCTTTTCCCAAAGGCTTAACCTATTCTCACTCCCAGGCTACTGATGTACAGATAGGAGTATTTTGCAAGCAGTCCAGTAGTGCATTTGTTTTTTGTAGTGCCATCAAGTCAGTGTTGACTTATAGCAACCCAACTACCTCTGGGCTTTCTTGGCATTGTATCACTGGAAGTAGATTGCTAGCCTTTTCTTCAGAGGCAATGGAGGGTAAAGTGACTTGCCCAAGGTCACAAGGAGTGCCAGTAGGAATCAAACCCTTGATTTTCTGGATAGTAGGCTGTTGCTCTAACCACTAGGCTACTCCTCCACTCCGTTTGTTAGACTGTACTATATACAGGTCCATATCTGGTATTGCCAACCTTCTCTTCTTTCTCTGTTGAATAAGAAGCTGCCATCTTACCTGTAGTTTCTGGCCTTTCCATAAAAATGTGCCCAACAAGGATCACAGTATTCGCTTATTTTTCTCCTGAAAAGCAGGGGAACTGTTTGAAACATATACATTCTATATGTAAACAATAACACAGGTACACTACCAAAAAACTGCCTCCAGTTTTGCAACTGATTTCTATAGATTTTGGGGTGCTGAATCCAGGAAAAATAGCCAAAATGTTCCATCACGTCACGTTTTCTTGCAAAATTAGATTTCTTACCCATATAAGGAATGTTCACATAATTTCTTTTTAGCCGACTGCAGTTTATTTTCTTGGCCCAAAATAGAGGTTGTAATGGTTAACTAACTAGAAACACTCCCTCATGATATTTTAGAGTGTTTTGTATTCATTTTATACATTAAGAGGACAATTGGGAGGCAGGGGGCTAAATCCAGTACTCGCGCTGGCGCATGTTCTTTCCTGTTCGCCTCACCTCGTTCGCTCGCTCAAACACGGTGGTTGCGACATGAACGTTCCTGTCAAATTTCAGTTTCTTGCAAGTTCATTATTACCTTTTGTTTGCTCAGTCGTAATCCAGCTTTATTCCGAAGTGGTTCACTACAGTTGTAGTTTGCAGTGCTGTGTATTTGTGATGGCTCACAGAGCCAGAGGTTGCGTCAACTCTCCGGACAGTTTTTGTTTTATTTGTGGGGAATATACCGTGAAAAAGCGGCAGAGGAACATTTCTGCATTTATTAAAAAAGTATATTTTGCCTATTTCGGTTTGAAGTTAGGCGATCAAGACAAACCGTGGGCTCCTCACAAAGTGTGCAAGACATGTGAGGAAGATCTACGCTTATGGATGAAAGGTAAAAAAACAAGCATTTCGTTTCGGAATACCTATGATGTGGCGTGAACAAAGAGACCACAGCAGTGACTGCTATTTTTGCTCTTGCATTGTGAAGGGATACAACTTAAAAAATAAGAACGTAATAAGTTACCCCAACCTTCCCTCAGCAATTAGGCTTATGCCTCATAGCAACGAAGTACCTGTGCCTGAACCACCAAAATCTTTGGATCATATTTGTGTGGACGGTTCTGATCATGATGAGACTCATCAGATGGCTTTTCCCAATGAGTCCAGTACTTCCGAGTTTGAAACTGAACCAGATCCGAAACCTGAACTTTTCTCTCAAGCTGAATTGAATGATTTAGTCCGGGATTTAGGACTCCCAAAAGATGCTGCCCAACTGCTAGGTTCTCGGCTTAAACAGAAAAATCTATTGTCACCAGGAACAACTTTTTATTGGTACCCGCAAACCGCGAGACACAATTTTTGAAGTATTTCAGCAAAGAGGAAGATTTGGTATTTTGCAACGATATATACGGAGTGATGGAAAAGTTTAAACTCAAGTATGATCCTGCTGAATGGCGGCTGTTCATTGATTCGTCAAAAGACAGCATAAAAGGTGTTCTTCTTCATAATGGCAACACATTCGCTTCAGTTCCTATTGCTCACTCTGTTATTCTCCAAGAAAAATACGAGAATTTGGCCCTGATTCTTCAGAAGATTCGTTATGATGAGCATAAGTGGATGATTTGTGGAGACTTTAAAATTCTATCCATGCTATTAGGGCAGCAATCCGGTTTCACCAAATATCCCTGCTTCCTTTGCTTGTGGGATAGCCGGGCCCACGACCTACACTGGGGGAAAAAAGACTGGCCAATTCGGGAGTATTTGAGACCCGGTGAGAAAAATGTTCTTCATGAGAGCTTGGTACCTCGTGATAAAATTCTATTACCACCTCTCCACATTAAGTTGGGTCTCATTAAGCAATTCATCAAGTCCCTTCCAAAAGATGGTGAGTGCTTTCGGTACCTTTGCTCAAAGTTCCCCCGACTTTCTGAAGCAAAGCTAAAGGAAGGAGTGTTTGTTGGCCCTGATATAAGGAAACTCATTTCAGATGGAGCATTCGCTGAAACGATATCTGAGAAGGAAAAAGAAGCCTGGGATTCCTTCAAGGATGTTGTTCTCAAATTCTTGGGGAACAGGCGGGATGAGAACTATAAGGATATTGTTGCCAGGATGCTCAATGCCTTCAAAGAACAAGGCTGTAACATGAGCCTGAAAGTCCATTTCTTGCACTCCCATGTGAACTACTTTCCCGAAAACTTGGGGGCGTACAGTGAAGAACAAGGTGAAAGGTTTCACCAGGACATCAAGGACGCAGAGAGAAGGTACCAAGGAAGATGGAACACCACTATGATGGCTAATTTCTGCTGGTTGCTGCTGCGGGAAACCCCAGATGAAAAATACGCCAAGCAGCGCACCAAGAGAAGCATTCGGGGGAAGAAGAAACGGGCCCACCAGGAGATTGATTGACCCAAGAATGACTTTAAAATCTAAACTGTGTTGACAAATATCGTGTTTTTACTAAACTTTGAAATAAAAATTTGCTAGTTATTACCACAGTGTCGGATCTCATTTATTAGAATTTTATTTTCACACCATCGGGTGTTTGTCTTCATGTATTGCAATGGTGCGGTTTGCGTTTTCTATTCTTACATACATACCTGTACAACATTTTTTGCACATTTCTTTGCTTTGCTTTGTGTCTAACCTCGCTCTTATATGCTCAATGTTTGTGCACATGTATGTGGCTGTTTTAAGTGCAGACAATTTTGCTACCATCACAGTGTGTTTTGTTGACATTACTCTATTCTTATGTGCTGCCTTGTTACAATTTTCTTTATTCTTATTTGAATAACTACTAAACAATTAGTATAAAGAATTCATCCAAGAAACTTTATCTCGATCACACTCAATCTGAAACGTTCACCTCAAACTGCTAACCCAATGTAGCAAAAAATCTGTACGTGATGGAGCAAATTGGTTACCAGATTTGGATTCAGCGCACCAAAAAACGTAAAAATCAATCGAAACATTAGAGGCAGTTTAAAAAAAAATTTTTTTAGTGTACCTGTGTAATCATTCTATGTCAGTGTAGAGGGAGTGGAGGAGTAGCCTAGTGGTTAGAACACTGGCTTGGTAACCAAACAACCAGGGTTTGATTCCCACTAGCACTCCTTGTGGCCTTGGGCAAGTCACTTAACCCTCTATTGCCTCAGAAAAAAGGCCTGGCAATCTGCTTCCAATGACACTGCCAAGAAAACCCAGGAGCTTCTGGGTCACCAGGAGTCAGGACTGACTCAAAGGCACACATTGCATTTTTATCAGTGTAGAGACTACTTGAATGTTACTGTTTTGAGCAGCAGCACTATTCAGTGTCCCAACTAGAATACTATAATATAGACTGGACAGTATTTAGCATTTTCCAGAACAGGGGAGGTTACCTTCTGCCCAGTTACATCCCTCTAGGAGCGAAAATGCAAGACCTATTCAAACCACTTCCAAAGGTAGAATTGTGTATTTGGCACATAGCCACTGCATCATGCATTGCCCCTTGAGAGGGCAGCTAAGAGAAACTAAACCCTAGCTCCTCATCCCATTTAGGGGGAATCATATGCATAGGAGCAGAGGAATAGAGAGCAAGGGAAAATGGATTGACTGTGTAAAACTTGCCAACAATCCCTTAACTTGACTGTAGTGAAGCTCCAAGAAGAAAACAACTTGATAATCAAAAAATATCTGTGCACAAAACATCTGTAGAGCAGTTCCAGGGATCTGCATCTGCAGAGGCTACCAGCTCTAAAGGAAGGTTACATTTTTTTGTATATAGTTAACCCTGTTACTTCCTATTTTTGTACCCTGTTCAATGTAAAAAACCAATGCTGACTATACCATTGTGTTTAAATTTGTTCATTTGTAAACCGCACTGATTAAAAGAGCGCGGTATATAAGAAATAAAAATAAATAAATAAATAAATCCAGGAGCTCTTCAGTAGACAGTGACACCAGAGCCAGGAGTAAACCCAGGACAGTTTCAGGGACATGTACCTACATCACCATCAGCTCCAGGTACACTGGTAGAGAGTAATAAAGTAGAAGATGGGCTCCCACTCAATGGAAAAACCCACACTCACTATTAGATGTGAAGCGGGTAATTTTAGAAGCCATATTTATGTTTTAAATATGTCAGTGATGACAAAAAAATGTGGAAGCTGCAGACATGTGCAGAATGCAGTTTTGGAAAGGCCGCGAGCTACACGTTTTTTACTCTGGACATACAGTCTTTGCACATCTATGCCGGGGGCATTTCCAACAGGGCGTGGGTGTCTTCTACGGCTGCATGTTCATGACATATTTCACAAATGCCCAGAGACATGCAGGGCAGCAATTGCAAACATGCCAATCTGTTCCTGTTATAAATCATGAATGAGAAGGGAACTTTGCTGTCTTTTGGACTGCCTGTGGCATTGGTGATTAGAGAAGTTTGACTGGCAAGTTATTGGCTTGAATGTTGTCTGTGCCCATGTAGGTATCTTTTGAGCTACCCACTCTGTCCCTGCACTCTATCCTGTGCCTGTCTCAAATCAGCCCCCCTCCAGTTCCCTGTATATTTCAACTCTCTGACTCCCAACACCCAGCTGTGCAAATCCCACACTCCCAGGCCCTTACTGTGACAGTGGTCTTGTTGCTCGGTTGCTCAGTGCCTATTAGCTGTATGTGCCCTGGTGTTACCCCCAGCCTCTGTATCTCTTTGTGGTTCCATGCTGCCTGTATGTGTGTTGCATGTGTCTGGGAAGGTATGTGTGTGTGAAAGTCTGAGGATGTATATGTGGGTGCAGGAAGTCAGAGGGCGCTGGTGGTGGGAATCAGAGAATGCTGATCATGGGAGGTAGCAGCCATGGATAAACTTAACACATTGGTTGTGCTGGCTTTGCTGCAGGAGATTCACCAGGAGCCACCCATATCAGAAGATCAACAGACCCAGGACAGAATTCCTGGACCTCACAGATGAGCAGTGCCTTACTAGGTTCCACTTTGATTAGGCAGCCATCCATCATCTCTTCTACTACTACTACTACTACTAATCATTTGTATTCCATCATGGAGGCAGGCTGAACATTCCGGGTGGCTAGTTGCTGCATCGGTGCACCTATCTCCTCTCTCTTATCTCCCCCTACATGTATCCAGGGCCAGCCCGTCCATTGTGTGAGAATGTTCTAAAGCACATGGCCCTGTGCTTCAGGGGCACTATAAGAACTTCATTCTGCTAGATGGGTTGGCAGAACCGGCTTCAGAGGGAGCCAAGGAGGCCCAAGGCCCCGGCTCACCTCCGCAGAGCACTGGAGTGAAGAACAGTGTGTTCCTTCACCCGCACGGTGTTCTCGTGATGCCTGTGGTGTATCGGGTAACAGAAAATGCCCTTCAACCTTTTCTGGCACTCAGCACGCTTCACGAAAACACAGTGGGAGTAAAGGAACATGCAGCTCTTCACTCCAGCACTGTGCAGAGGTGAGTCGGCCTCCATGGCTCACTCTGAAGCTGCTCAGACAGGCACGGGGCGCTTCAGGGGGGAGGGGCTAGGATGGGACTGGAAATAGAATGATGGAGGGCTAGGATAGGACTGGAAATGGTGCTAGAATTGGAAAAGGGCTAATGGGGGGGGGGGGTTTGGACTGGAAATAGGTTGATGGGGGCTGGGATAGGACTGGAAATGACTGATGGAGGCTAGGATTGGAAATGGGCTGATGGGGGGCTTGGACTGGAAATGGACTGATGGGAGATGAGATGGGACTGGAAATGGGCAGATGGGGGGTGAAAGGATTGAAAATGGGCTGATGGGGGGCTTGGACTGGAAATGGTCAATGTGGGGCTGGGATAGGACTGGAAATGGGCTGATGGTGGGTTGGGATAGGGTTGGAAATGGCTGATGGCAGATCTAAGATTGAAAATGGACCGATGGGGGGCTAGGACTGGAAATGAGCTGTGGATGCTGAGTGGGGCTGGAACTAGAAGACAGCTGATGTTGGGGGAGGACTAGAAGGGGCTGGGGCTGGGGGAGTGAAAATGGAGAGGGGAAAAGATATTTTGATTGGGAGGGAAGAAAAATCTACGATTGGCCGGGTATTGGGAGAGTAATTGGGGATTGAGGATGGAAGATTGAAATTTGAGTGGATGAAAAAGGAATAAAGCAAGAAATGGAGGAAAGAGCAAAAGAGGAAAGATCAATATGTTAAAGCAAATGTAGAAAGAGAATGGAAAAAAGCTAGAAGAAAGCAGAAAGGACACTTAGCTGTATGATGTTAGTCAGTCCACTCTGTACTTTAGCTGTCTCTTATCTTGTCTTTCCTGTCACAAAATTGGCATTCCTTTTCCTTTTCTAATCGCAGCATATGTTTTATTATAATTTTTTTTTTGTAAACCGCCCAGATGCTTCGGCCTGGGCGGTCAAGCAAGCAATGTAATAAAGATAAAGATAAAGACAAATAGCCAGCAGACAATGGAGAGTTGGCAGAAGACACAAAGAAACCAGAAGAAAGTGACTGGAGCAATTGCAAATGAAAAATAAATGCCCAAACAACAAAAGGTAGAAAAATACTTTTTTATTTTGAATTTCTTAACTGGAATATGTCAGCTCTGCGAAATGTGCAACGCTAACATCTTTGTGTTTTTGTTTAGTACAAGAAGAAATTAATTTATAGTTTTATTTCTCCAGTGTAGTTGTATATTCCAGGTTTGGCTTTTGGGGTTCCTAGTTTAATTATTGGCTTCCTATTTCTGAATTATGATCCCTTGTTCTTTGTTTGGTGACGGTCTATGTTCTTCATGGGTAACCGAGTTGAGATATTCTGTTCATGTAGTTTCTATTTGACAGTGCCACTTGTTCTCTTTCCCCAGTGTTTATGTTTATGTTTATTTTATACTTAATATACTGCCCAACAACACAGGTATCTGGGCGGTTTACAATAAGACTATAAAATTAAAAAATGCTGCAGAAAAGAAAAGGAAAAGGAACGCCATAAAATCAAAGAAACAGAACAGAAAAGAACAGAATAGAGAAAAGACAAAGGAGAGAGAGAGAACAACAGGGCGAATAAGGGGGAGAGATTCTGATTGGTAGGGACAAAGGACAATACATCAACGTGGAGGTGGGGAAAGAGGGGAGAGTGGGGGGGGGGGAGGTCATAAGCAAGACAGAAAAGGTGGGTTTTTAATTTGGCTTTGAATGCAATAAAAGACTGCTCCAAATGGAGGGCATGGGGGTCCGAGTTCCAGAGCTTCGGGCCAAGGAAATAAAAAGCTGAGGAACGAGTGGACTCCAGGTGGGCGAGGGAAGGGAAAGGGAGTGACATGCAGTTGGCATGACTAGAATGAAGGGTGCGGAGGGGGGTGTAAAGATGAATCTGGTCAGCAAGATAGAAGGGAATACCTGTGTGAATTGATTTATGAACAACATAAGAAACTTGAACTGAATCCGGAAAGAAAGAGGGAGCCAGTGCAAGCGTAGAAGCAGGGGAGTGACGTGATCAAAGCGAGAGGCATGGGTGAGAATACGGGTGGCAGTGTTTTGGATACGTTGAAGACGAGACAGTTGTGAATGGGGAAGGCCGGCTAAAACGACATTACAAAAGTCAAGACGAGACACCACAAAAGAAAGGAACAGAGTAGACAAGGCAGCAAAAGAGAGAAAAGGGCGAACTGCGCGGAGCTAGAGAGTTAGAATATATAGCACTAAATGAAAGGTTAGATATGATTGGAATATCAGAGACATGGTGGAAGGAGGACAACCGGTGGGACACTGTGATACCTGGGTACAAACTATATCGTAATGATAGAGCTGATCAAATTGGTGGAGGGGTTGCGCTCTATGTTAGAGAGGCATTGACTCAGAAAGGATTAAAGTTTTGCAGGAAACAAAATCTGCTGTAGAATCTATATGGATTGAAATTCCATATAAAAGGGGGAAGGCGATGGCAGTGGGGGTGTACTATCGAGCACCTGGCCAGAATGACCAAATGGATGATGAAATGCTCAAAGAAATCAAGGAAGCTAACAAAAGTTACAGCGCAGTAATAATAATGGGTGATTTCAATTACCTCGGTATCGACTGGGTCAGTGTCACATCAGGACATGCTAGGAAGATAAAGTTCCTAGATGAAATAAATGACTGCTTCTTGGAGCAGCTGGTTCATGAACCGACCAGAGGGGAAGCCATATTAGACTTAGTCCTTAGTGGAACACCAGATCTAGTGCAAGAGATAAGGGTGTTGGGGCCACTTGGCAATAGTGATCATAGCATGATCGCCTTTGATTTAATTAGTGGAGGAGGAATAGTAAGGAAATCCACAGTACTACCTTTTAACTTTCGAAAGGGAGACTATGATAAAATGAGGAAAGAAAAAACTAAAAGGAGCAGTTGTGAAGGTTAAAGACGTACATCAAGCTTGGGTGTTGTTGAAAAATACTATCTTGGAAGCCCAGACCAGCTGTATTCCACGCTTTAAGAAAAGTGGAAGGAAGTCCAAAAAACTGCCAGCATGGTTTAAAGGTGAGGTCAGAGAGGCTGTTGTTCCCAAAAAAGCATCTTTCAGGAAATGGAAAAAAGACCCAAACGACAAACCTGGAAACAGCACAAGCACTGGCAAGTCAAATGCAAGGCATTGATAAGGCAGGCAAAGAGAGAATTTGAGAAGAAGCTTGCTGCGGAAGCAAAAACGCGAAATAAAGACCTTTTCAAGTACATTCGTAGCAAAAAACCTGTGAGAGAGTCAGTTGGTCCATTAGACGATAAAGGGGTTAAAGGAGCACTAAGAGGCGACAAGGCGATAGTGGAGAGACTGAATGAATTCTTTGCTTCGGTCTTTACTGAGGAAGATGTAGGGATGTTACCCATGACTGAAGTGGTATTTAAAGGTGCGGAAGAATTGAAGGAAATATCGATACATCGGGAAGATGTCTTACAACTATTAGATAAACTGAAGAGTAGCAAATCACCTGGGCCGGATGGTATACATCCAAGGGTGTTGAAAGAACTGAAATATGAGATTGCAGAACTGCTATCAGTAATCTGTGAACTACCATTAAAATCATTTCTAATACCTGAAGATTGGAGGATCGCCAATGTAACACCAATTTTTAAAAAGGGTTCCAGGGGTGATCCGGGAAACTACAGACCGGTGAGCCTGACGTCAGTACCGGGAAAAATGGTAGAAACCATCATAAAGAATAAAATTACTTAGCATGTAGATAGTCACGACCTAATGGGAGACAGCCAACATGGCTTTAGACAAGGAAGATCTTGTCTTACTAATCTGTTATGTTTTTTTGAAGGAGTGAATAAACAGGTGGACAAAGGTGAGTCGATTGATATTGTGTATCTGGACTTTCAGAAAGCCTTTGACAAGGTCCCTCATCAGAGACTTTTGGAAAAACTAAAGAGTCATGGGATAGGAGGCAGTGTACTATTGTGGATCAGGAACTGGTTAAAAGATAGAAAGCAGAGGGTAGAGCTAAATGGCCAATTTTCCCAATGGAGAAAGGTGAATAGTGGTGTACCCTAGGGATCTGTGCTGGGTCCGCTGCTTTTTGACATATTCATAAATGACCTGGAAAGTGGAATAACGAGTGAGGTTATCAAATTTGCAGATGACACAAAAGTATTTAAAGTTGTTAAAACCCAAGAGGATTGTGAAAAATTGCAAGAGGATCTTGATAAATTGGAAGACTGGGCATCAAAATGGCAGATGAAATTTAATGTGGACAAGTGCAAGGTTATGCACCTAGGGAAGAACAACCCAAACTATGGTTACACGATGCAAGGTTCCACATTAGGAACCACCACCCAGGAAAAAGATTTAGGCGTCATTGGGGATACCATGTTAAAACCCTCGCCCCAGTGTGCAGCGGGGGCCAAGAGAGCAAATAGAATGCTAGGTATGATAAGGAAAGGAATGGAAAATAAAACAAAAGATATTATAATGCCTCTATATCGTTCCATGGTGAGACCGCACCTTGAATATTGTGTGCAATTCTGGTCGCCGTATCTTAAAAAGGATATAGCGATTTTAGAAAAGATTCAGAGAAGAGCCACCAAAATGGTAAAGGGGATGGAAGGATACTCCTATGAAGAAAGGCTAAAAAGGTTAGGGCTCTTTAACCTGGAAAAGAGACGGCTGAGGGGAGATATGATAGAAGTCTATAAATTAATGAACGGAGTGGAACGGGTAAACGTAGATCGATTGTTTACCTTATCAGAATATAGAAAGACTAGGGGACATGCAATGAAGCTAAAGGGTAAACTATTTAAGACTACTAAAAGAAAATATTTTTTCACTCAACGTGTAATCAAACTCTGGAATTTGTTACCGGAGGATGTAGTAAAGGCTGTTAGTGTAGCTGGGTTTAAAAAAGGTTTGGACAAGTTCCTGGAGGAAAGGTCCATAAACCATTATTAAGAAGTGACCGAAGATATCAATGCTTGACCCAGTACAAGCATTGTGGAACTTGTGTCTCTTGGGGAAACTGCTAGGTACATATGACCTAGATTGGCCACTGTTGGAAACAGAATACTGGGCTTGATGGACCTTGGTCTGACCCAGTATGGCATATCTTATGTTCTTATGTTCTTATGAGGTGCTTCAAGGTGAGGAAGGAGCGCTGAACAACAGAGGAAATGTGGGGTTTGAAAGAAAGGGATGAGTCAAGAGTAACACCAAGGTACCGGAGTGAAGAAACCATGGGGATAGGTAAGGAAGAAAATAAAGGAGTGAGGGAAGGAGAGGAAGAGTGCCCAAGAGTGAACCAGATAGCAGAGGTTTTGGCGAGGTTAATGTGAAGGAAGTTAGAGGAGAGCCAGGAAGCCACAGAGGACAGACAGGTATTAAGGGGGGTAATATCATGGGTTGAAGAATCTGTGTGATACAAAAGAAAGATGTCATCTGCATAATAATAGGCTGAACTACTATGCTGTTGGACCAGTAGAGCACGGGGGGCAAGAAAGATATTGAAGAGAAAAGGTGCGAGGACAGATCCCTGTGGGACACCACAAGGAAGTGGAGTGGGGGGAGAGGAAGAAAACTCAGAAAGAACCGAGAAGGAATGACAGGAGAGAAAAGAGTGAAACCAGTGGAGAGCCGAACCAGCAAGACCAGCTTCCCTAAGATGAGCAGTGATCAACCAAATTGAAAGCAGCAGACAGATCAAGAGAGGCAGCGAGAGAAATAAACCCACGATCATGTGCAGCATGCAATTCATTAAGAAGAGAGAGAAGAACAGATTCCGTGCTGTGGCTGGGGCGAAAACCAGATTGGCGGGGGTGAAGAGTAAATGAGGCCTCAAGGGGAGAAGAAAGTTGAGAAAAAACTAATTTTTCTAAGAGTTTAGAAAGAAAGGGAAGATTAGAAATAGGGCGCCAGTTGGAAAGAGAAGAAGGGTCAAAGGAGCTGTTCTTTAGACGGGGACAGACAGAAGCGTGTTTTCAAAGTGAGGGGAAAATCCCAGTGGATAGACTAGAATTGAAAATAGAGAGGATGAAAGAAGAGAGAGCTAAGGAAGGTTCCATGAGCCAGTGGGAGGGAATAGGATCAGAAAGACATGTGGTTTTCCGGGTGGACAGAAAGACTTTGGATGGAGTTGAAAGCGAGATAGGCTCGAATGTGGACCAGAGATGGGATAAAGAAAAAGAGGGAGGGGGGGGGGAAGGAAGGGAAGACAAGGAGGGTGGGGAAACAGTAACAGGGGAAAGAGGAGGGGTACATGAAGGAAAGGTGAGACGGAGGGAGAGGACGTTGGAAGCGAAGAAGGTAGGGAGGGAAGCGGGATCGGGGAGATTGGGAAGGGAAGAGGAAGAAAGAGTGTCATGGGGGGTGGTGAGGATGCAAAGAGACATATTGGTATTCTCTAAGGTGTATTCGTTTAATATTTGGTATTCTCTGAGCTGTATTGGTTTAATATTTGCAGTATTACCTTTTGATATGTAGGGTTTGGTGCTTTGTGAGTCCTGGTAGTGCTGTTATGATATGGCGGGTTTGCTATGGGTTCTAAATGGGTAGTGTTTATAATACTTCCCAATGTGCCTGGTGGTTGGCACTGAAGTATAGTAATGTAGAAATCTGGTCATCTTTCTTTATCCAGACATTCATTAAGAGGCATGTTTACTAAAAGTTAGCGCATGTCAACATTATGCAAATATTTATGCAAATGAAGCCCCCTATGGAAAAGATGCACTGGATTGATTCTCCACACATGGCCCCGCACCCCCCTTGGGCCGTCTCTGCATATATCGTCCTGATATCCACTCCCTTCTCCCACACCTTCCCCTACTCTTGCACTTTCCCACCCTCCACCCCTTCCCCCACCATCCTCCCATGCTTCCCTGCATTCTACCCCCTACCTCCTATTCTTCTCCAGCACCTACCCTTCTCCAGCACCTCCTCCTCTCTGTCCCTAAGCTTGATAACTATGACTTTTTCAGGCCTGTCCATATGTCTGACACCCTTGCCTTAGTGAGTTGCTGGTCTTCTAGCCCCTGCTCCTCAACAAAAGTGATGTGGTCTGATATGGTTGCCATCCATTCCAGGGAACGTCTGCTGCTGGCTCCTACCTCAATGGTTGTGGTGGTAGTGTTGTCCCCACACATCATGGATGTAGATAAGGCAGATATCATGTGGCAGCCAGTACTGGTGGTGGTGGTAGTGGTGGTCCTCTCCAGAGCCACCAAAGATAGAAAATTAGTACTGAAACCTTGGGTGATGAATTGGAGCACAGTGATTCTGCAAAGAGCAATCAGAGGGCCAATGCCCAGTTCAGCAAACAGCTGCAGTAGTAGCAGTGCACAAGATCAGAAGATCAGAAGATATGCAATGCTGGGTCAGATCAAGGATCCATCAAGCTCAGTATTCTTTTTCGAATAGTGGCCAATCCAGGTCACAAGTACCTATCAGGTTCCATGCTGCTTGTCCTAGGGGTAAGCAGAGGATTTTCCCTGTCCTCTTTACTCCAGGAGCATGTCCAAACCTCTTTTAAATCCAGCTACACTAACAGCTTTTACTAGAGTCTCTGGTAGTGAATAACGCGTTGAGTGAAAAAATATTTTTTTCCGATTAGTCTTAAATGTGCTACATTGTAGCTTCATTGCAGGTCCTCTAGCCTTTCTACTTTTTTTTCACCTGTCATTTTGTGTTTTTCCATTTAAAAGTAAATTATTTTCTTTTATTTTTCTGTTCTCCATCTCTTCAGGGATACAAACGTCTAAGGGTAATCAGCAGCAGATTGTCTTAACTGATGGGTAGGGGAAGCTGTGGGAGAAGGGGGTGGATAGGGTCACTTCAGCATAATTTTCTGGAATTTTCTACTTTTATGTAGACCTTTAAATAGGTGGTTCAGACTGTGTAGCACATGTATTATGTGGATTAAATAAGAGTCTCACATGTGGTCCACCTCGTCCCTTCCTTTCGCACCCCTTGTTGAAACAGCTTTGCATGACTTATTCTATTTACGTTTAGTTTTTATAAACTTTTATAATACTAGTTTTTAATATAATTTAATTATATGTTCTTATTATATGTTTTTGTTTCTTTTAATGTTTTATGATTAATTATTATTGTACAGTTCACTTATTGTTTGTATTTTTTAACTATTTATTGCTCGGTTTGTGATCTTCTGTACATTTCTTTGATTTTATTTGAGGTATATTCCCCCTGAAGAAGGCATCAGCCAAAATGCGTTGGGGTTTTCAATAAAATTGCTTAACCTATCACTGTCCTGGCACACCTGTTTTGTTGTTCCTGCCCCTGACTACAGGTGCTTTTTTGCTTTCCTTGGACTCCTGTAAAGGGTGTAAGGCATCAATCACACTGACTGAGCTGGTAGGGTGAGTACTGAGGAGGGGGGTACCTCTTGCCCAGAAAGCTTCACCATTCCTGGGGAGGGCATGATTCTTAAACCAGAGAATAAAAGAGAGGAGAGAGAGGAAAAAGGGCGTAGCCACTTCTATAGGGTCCCCCATTTTGGATGTGCCAAGTGATGTGGCTCAAGTGAGCAATGAAATCATGTGGAACAAAAGCTCTGATGCGTACTTTTCATCCTGCCACACATATGCCTAAAATTCCAAAGACCTTAGAATGGGGAAGGAGCATTATTCAGCAAGAATATGAAGAGATACTTGAAGCAATACGCATGCTGACCACTTCGACAGGTGAGTTGTCCGCTGCCGCTGCATCATGATCAAAGAAGGTGGATAATTAGAAGGCCCAAAGCTATGCCACTTCATAAAGCCTGTCTTTAACTAGTGAGGGTTTGCATCAGATCAAGAAAGATTTTAACACTGATTTGCCTACACTGGACAGTTTTCTTGATTATGTGAGTTTGGCATTAGGATCGCTAGTCAAAAGCTCAGCTTCAGCGGTTTCCAATGTATGGTTAGTAACCAGTCCAGAACTGAACCAAATGTCATGCACTTAGGGAAGAACAACCCAAACTATGGTTACACGATGCAAGGTTCCATATTAGGAACCACCACCCAGGAAAACGATTTAGGCGTCATTGTGGATAACATGTTAAAACCCTCGGCCCAGTGGGCAGTGGCGGCCAAGAGAGCAAATAGAATGCTAGGTATCATAAGGAAAGGAATGGAAAATAAAACAAAGGATATTATAATGCCTCTATATCATTCCATGTTGAGACCGCACCTTGAATATTGTGTGCAATTCTGGTCGCCGTATCTTAAAAAGGATATAGCGATTTTAGAAAAGGTTCAGAGAAGAGCCACCAAAATGGTAAAGGGGATGGAAGGATACCCCTATGAAGAAAGGCTAAAAAGGTTAGGGCTCTTTAACCTGGAAAAGAGATGGCTGAGAGGAGATATGATAGAGGTCTATAAATTAATGAACGGAGTGGAACGGATAAATGTAGATCGACTGTTTACATTATCAGAATATAGAAAGACTAAGGGACATGCAATGAAGCTACAGGGTAAACTATTTAAGACTAATAAAAGAAAATATTTTTTCACTCAATGTGTAATCAAACTCTGGAATTTGTTACCGGAGGATGTAGTAAAGGCTGTTAGTGTAGCTGGGTTTAAAAAATGTTTGGACAAGTTCCTGGAGGAAAGGTCCATAAACCATTATTAAGAAGGGATCCAGGATATCAATGCTTGACCCAATACAAGCATTGTGCAACCTGTGTCTTTTGGGGAAACTGCTAGGTATGTATGATCTGGATTGGCCACTGTTGGAAACAGGATACTGGGCTTGATGGTCTGACCCAGTATGGCATATCTTATGTTCTTATGTTCATCTCCTAGGAGTAGCCATGACTCTAGTAGCTGTGGGAAGAGGAACATCAAGCCAGTAAGTTCAGGAATTGGAAGCAGCTATGAAATAGACCTGTCTACCATGTCTATACCAGAGTACATTAAGCAAGAATCATGGGTAGAACCAGGATGACCAGGAGACTGTAAATTACCAGAATGGAAAAGAGCCTAGCCTTATGTTAATTTGCAAATCATGAGCACTAGTGAACTTAAGAATGATGTCTTTGGTAAGCCCTCATAAAGCCTGTGCTCAGCTGCAGGAACGTGTGTGGATAGCTTGTTGCTGGGAAGGGAATTGGGCCATCTATACTATTTACTGCAGATTGGCCCGACTGGGGCACCATCTGCCAACGTCATCAGTAAGACCCCATAAAGCCTGCACCATTTTTTGCATGCAGCCATTGGATGTGTCCTAAGGAGCATAGCCAAAGGGGTATATTCTGCCCATTTAAAGCCCCTTAGGAGCAGTGGAGGAGCGGCGGAGGTTCCTTTTGCCCAGCTTTGATATGGCGGGAGTGAAGAAGAAGAAGAAGGTTAAATCTCAGCCAGCTGCAGTTGATCTGATGGATAAACATCTGAAGAAAAAGTCAACATAACTTATTGCAGATACTGATCTTCTCTCCCCTTCCATTGAAGGGGCTAGTTTGAGCTCACTTGAGTGCACACCACCCTTTCCACCTGGTTTGGTGTTGGATATGTCTAACTTTTTTGCCCTGTGATCAGAGCTCTTGGATAGAAACTACATTTCTCCGGGTTGTTTCATGGACAGGTCATGAGGATACCTCCTGGAAGAGCTCTGTTACACAAGTCTTGTTGACTGATATTTGACAGGTTGTTACTAAGATGGAGCAACTTTTGTCATCTACAGTTTCTCTGTTTTGCCAATTCACTCAAGAGGCTGTAACTAAATTTAAAGATCTAGATTAGCGAGTTGGGAACCTGAGTAATCATGTTTCTTCTGTGGACTCTCAAGTGACTGCTCTCCATTCAGTGAATGTGTCTACTATTAAATATAGCTTGATTATTCATCAAAAAATGGAGGTGCTTGAGAACATGGCCAGGAATAGGAATTTGAGAATTGTCAACTTTCCTTGTCTGTACCTTTTGTCTAGTGAGATTTTGCTTTGAAAATATTTTTAAGGATGTTTTGGTTTTACCAAAAGTGGATACTATTCTTCTTTCTAAATGTTATTATGTTCCTTCAAAAACTAGACAGGTTAATGCTTCTGAGGAGAGTTTTGATACCATTATGGATAAAACTCAGTTTGATCTTAACGCTTTTTTGGAAGATAAACAAGATGTTATATTCACTAGGGCTACCGCCCTTGTTTCATTTCTCTCTGAAGGTGATAAGGTTGTTATTTTGAAGGTTTATTTCAAGAAGAAAGATATCCTTTTCTGTGGAGATAAATTGGCTATGATCTCTGATGTCTCCCATCCTACACAGATGAGGAGGAAATCTTTTCTTGCCCTTAAACTAAGGTTTTTGGCATTAGGGGCAACATTTTTCTTAACGCATCCTTGTAAATGTCTAATTTCCTTTCAACAAAATAGATATGTTTTCTTAACCTCATCTGATTTAGAAAAATGTCTGTTGGATAAAGAAAAAGAAAAGGAGGCTGACCACTGAGATGCAGTAGTTAACTTTTCCAGGTATAGGGTGTTGCTAATTGAATGGCTGTTATGGATTTGGGGGGAATTCTTTTTTTCTCTTTTTCCCCCTTTGTGATTTCTTCTGTTTCTTGTTTTTCAGAACTCCTCTTGATGTAGGCTGTTTTCTTAATTAGTTATTTTGTTTTTGGATACTGTATTTATTTAACAGCTTTTTTATACTGCTTTATCATTTCAATCAAAGTGGTTTACACTGTAACTTCAACTTGGTAATGTACATTAAACAGGGACATTGATAACTTGTATTTTTCTGAGGCAATGGAGGGTAAAGTGACTTGCCCAAGGTCATAAGGAATGCCAATGGGAATTGAGCCCTTGATCTTCTGGGTAACTAGGCAGTTGCTCTAACCATTAGGCTACTCCTCCATTTGTTTTCTTATTACTTATGGTGGTGATTGTATATTTAAAAATCCTAAAAATAAAAGGAGTATAAAATGTCTAAAAAAATCCCCAGTTTCTGCTTTAAAAAATATAAGTTCTACAAAAAAAGCATTTGGAACATTTTTCCTTATCCTTATTGTTGTTTTATTGAAATAGGGATTTGAATGTTCAGTGGAGTGTGTCACTCTACAAAGGAATATCTCTACCTAGTAGATAATTACTGGGGCCTTGAAGTGTGGGTTGCCACCTGCTATTAGATGCCCCATTAACAAAGAGGAAGTGCCTAAGCATGATTTGCCATTTCCTGAAGTTGTCCCAGTGTTATAAAGGTATATGTGAATGACCAATTTACAATACTATTTCATTTTAAAATGTTACAGGATATGGCATTTCCCAACAGGAGATAATATAGTATAGGAAACTTAGCATGTAGAAAAGTTAAATTTTCTTAGCTCTAGAAACATACCTAAGGTTAAACAAAAAGGGAGTGTGTCTCTGACTTGGAGGCTTCAATAAGGGAGAAAAGAAAAATAAAATTTGAGAGCTCTGTGTCTTCCCTTGACCGTGAAGAGATACATGCGAGGCTTACAACAAACTGAGAGCCTGTGTTTCCATCCTGACATGCATGGGGGCATAAAGAGTTATTATCTAAATATATTTTGGTACTGGTTATGACATTTTTCTGACAATGTTTTTTCCCATGGGTAACTGCACCATCTAGGTAGGTAACTTGGCTATCACAGTTATATCACTTATTAACTAACTGTGCATATTCAAAAGCAGAAGCCTCTGAATGTAATGGAAAGAAGAATGTTTGCAACTTTGGTTCTTTTCTAGGAGCAAGTTTTGTGCTGGATGCAGATCCACTAAAAATGCATCTTAGCAGTTTTCTGGCAATAAAGCAATATAGAAGTACTGGAAAAATGGTTTCACTGTATAGCTCATGCAATCAAACAACACCCGCACCAGGAGCGTAAAGAAATCACACCAAACAGAAAGGGTCCTGATAACCCACAATAACACAATCAAACTCTCGAATACGTTTGGATACTTATATAGGGCCAAACCTCATTATTATCCCAGACTTCTACATCTACATGGAGAGCGGCAATCATCCAACAAGCTGCCAACAATTTTTACTAAGCTGCCAGTAATTTTTTTCTAAGGAAGAAAAAGGCCTCAGTGGTTTAACTGATTTCCCTCTATGTAGCAGAAACTTGCCTAAAGGGGAAAGTGCTGTTTCTCACCATCACCGGCCAAAAAAATTTCCCAATTTTTATTCTTCAGTTCCATTCAATAGAAAAAGATTTTATTATTGTTGACATTTTTTACATTATTTTTTTTATTTATTTATCAATTTCTACATCAAACTTTTCTTTAATCAAACTATTCCAGTACTGTAAGGTAGCAGCCAATACCCTAGTACTGCCCAACAGTACCTTTTCCTGAAACAAAAATAGAATGAAACAGATTGGAGACAAACACCAAGAAACAGCATAACCGTGCTCCAAGTTGCTTATCTTATGAATGTTGACTCTCATAAAGACCAGCCACCCAACAAAGATCTTCGTTTTGCTGATCCTGGCTTCCTCAGGAGTGATGATTCATAAAGACATCTTACACCTACATCTTACAGGCCCATCTCCAGTATCCCCTTCCTTGCCAAGATAACTGAAAAGCTAGTCCAAAATCAACTTCAGAACTTCATAGATGAGCACTCTCCTCTTGACCTATTCCAACATGGTTTCAAAAAGAATCACGGGGTTGACACCCTCTGTGCTTCCCTCCTAGATTCCTTATACCTATTTACCCAGAACTCCACCCAAGGATGCCTCCTCTTATTTCTCGACTTATCCGCAGCTTTCGATTCTCTTCTTCATCACCAACTCTTAGATAGACTCTACGAAATAGGACTGAGAGCCACAACCCTAAAATGGTTCCACTCTTATTTAGAAAACAGAACGCAACAGGTCTGTATTGGAAATGACATATCCCTCCCATTTATGCTAAAACAAGGAGTCCCCCAAGGATCCAGTTTATCCACGTTACTATTTAACTTATTCCTTCAACCAGTCTGCAAGATTTTTCAAAAGCATAGAATTCATTATCAGTTATATGCAGACGACATTATGTGTTTCACTCCATTCAATCTAATAAACTCCAACTTCTTAAGATTAAGCGAATGCATCTCTGACTTGAAGACTTGGCTTTCAAATCATAACCTCACAATCAACCAATCTAAAACTGAAGCCCTCCAAGTATTCACCAATACCTCCTACACTCCATCTACAACTCTCATGCTTGACGATTTCACCCTCATTATTAAATGTCAAGTGAAATACCTCGGCCTTATTCTTGATCAAAACCTTACATTCCATGAACAGATCATAAAGACCACTTATACAATATATGCGAAATTACACACTCTTCGAAACCTCCAACCTCTCCTAAACCCAGACTCATTTCGCACTGTCTGCCAGGTTCTCACTATCCCTTCCCTCGACTACTGCAATCTCATCTATCATGGCCTTCCCAGGAATAGCCTACACCCTATCCAAATGGCACAGAATACAATAGCGTGCCTCATCAATCCTAGACGCTCACACATAACACCAATCCTCTTTGACTTACACTGGCTCCCCATCCACTCCAGAGTCAAATTCAAAGTACTCACCCTCATTCATAAAATCATTTCTAATGAGTCAGCTCCATGCCTTTCCTCACTCCTATCTAATACCAGCAACAACAGAACCCGCTGCACCATCACCAAAAACCTCCTATCTATCCCTCCTTCCAAAAGAAAATGTAGCCAAACCACCTGTAATTGGAGATTCTCCCTTTATGTCCCTTCTATCTGGAATGCCTTACCACATGACCTAAGGAACTGTCCCAATCACCTTGTTTTCCAGAAGAAATTAAAAACACATCTCTTCCAGGAACATTTCTCCCTACTCACATAGCCCTCTCTTACTCCTTCTACAAATCTCTTTGTAAATAGTTCTCTGACCTGTTCCTGTTAATCATATATACCATCTCAAGTTATGTTCTATGTATGCAGTTGTAATTCAGTTGTAATTCACTGTCTGTTGCGTTGTATGGAAACCGTCTTGAATTGTAGAAAGACGATATATAAAAACTGTTAAATAAATAAAGACATTTCAGCATTCACTCCAACAGTGGCGTCTATTGTCGCCACCCATACTTTTAAATTTCAACATGACCAATCAAGGAAAAGGTAGGCAGAGCCGCACAGTGACCCATCACTAAACAACCCAGCCAATGAATATAGGGAGAAGAAAGACTTTAAAAAAAGCTCCAGTTGATTTTATTATTCAGTCCCTTGGGTTCTATAGCATTCAGTCGATATATCCATTTCTGTTCTTGCTGAAGAACAATCTTATCAGTCTCTTCCACAATAGAACAGAAATGACAATGCCCACATTGTACATGGCCTCCAACTTCTATCAAAGCTTTCCTTTATCCCATAAATTCTTACCCCTACTAAAAGCGACTCTATAGACAAAACGGACCAATGTTTCCGTATTAATGCAGCAATCTTGGAAAACAAGGAGGAGTTTTGCAGCACACATATAAGTTGTTCAGATTTCACACCAGATTCAAAGGAATGAGGTGGATATAATAACTATTCTTGGTGGTTGGCAAGCCTGCTTATACGCTTTACAAACTTCTCCATCATTAAATGTGCTTGCATTTTAAATTCTGCATTAGAAGAACAAATTCGTTGACATCTTAGCAAATGTGAAAATGGTAAACTATTCTTTAATGGAACAGGATGAAAACTATTGTATTGTAACAAAGTATTTCTGTCTGTTGGTTTAGAATATAAAGTTGTAACAAAATTGCTCACTAATTTCTGCACCTGAATATCCAAAAAATGTATAGGACACAAGTTGCACACCATCTGTAAACTCTAAGTGGGAAAAATGCAAGACCTATTTAAACCACTCCCAAAAGCAGAGCTCTGTCTTTGGCATGGGTAGTTTGACTACTTCATTTGGGAGGTGGATAAGGGTGGAGTGACATATTTGCAAATGGAGTTATTCTGTGCCATAAATAGCAGGGTTGGACGTCCCAATGGGACATCCATCCCCACTATTCGTGCCTTCTCTGCCCACGTCTAAGTTCTCTGCCGGTTGTGCGGGGAAGTTAGACTGGGGCGGGGAAGGGGCAGCTCAGGGGCAGAGTCTGGGCGGAGTTGGGGCGGTCGCCGGCCCTGGACATACGGGGCCAATTCTTTTTTTTTTTAAATCTTTTTATTTATAGAATATTCAATAATTACAAGGATATAACACTTGCAAGGAAATCGGGAAATCAAAGACTACAAATATCAAATGAGAAAAAAGCCAGAGGAAATACATTTAACTGAAATTCCCGCTCAAGTCCACAATGTGGAGAGATCCAATAATAGAAATAATAGACCAAAATACTCTAATAGGAATTAACAGAGACATATCAGCCTAACTTAATCAAGAGGGAGTAGAACAGGAAATATTCCCACCAGTAAGGGTCCCTCGGGCATTCAAAAAGGAAATCAATTGTGATGGAAAAAAAATATAAGAGTTACCTTCTAATTTTACAAGACACTTACATGGGTATTTCAAAAAGAAAAGCCCACCCAATTGAAAGATCCTTGGACGCAGAATTAAAAATTCTTTCCTATGCCTTTGGGTTTCTCTAGCCAAATCAGGAAACATATGGATCAGGCAACCTTTAAACACAACATTTTTCTTGAAAAACATTTTCAGAAGCCATTCCCTATCAGATGCCAAGGCAAAGGTTATTAAACAGGTAGCTGGGGTAACTGCCTCTGTATCTGATGACTCTAACATAGCTGTAACATTTAATATGTCTGAGTCTTGTACACCAGGTACAGCGTAATCATACGGGGCCAATTCTAATGTCGGCCCTATACGTCCAGGGCTGGCGACATGTGCGGGGAAGTTCTTCCATCTCCAAGGTGGAATAACTTCCCTGGACGGGTTTTTCTCTAAATTCCAGGGCACGGATGGGGCAGGGGGGGGGGGGCAGGAGGACATTCCCTGCAGCCCGACTCTGGCCTTAGGAGGCCAGACCGGGGGGTCGGGCTGCAGGGAATAAGCATTTTTTTCCGATGGCCAGCATCGCGGCTTTTGTTTAAATTTGTTTTATTGAACATAGTTATAGTAGCATCATCAAAAAACAAAGAAAAACTTTGCAGTGCATTCCAACAATACAACACTCCCAGTCTTAAAACAATTCACAATCTTTTAAAGTTTTCTCCCCCCACCCCTCCACCACCCACCTCCCCCTACCCTCCCCGCTTCACGCACATCATAATTACTCTAGTAGAACAATAACGTGTCCCCTGTACTATAGAATAAACAAAGAGTATTCCAAATTAACAGATAACAGCAGATGCTATACACAGGCACTACCAATAATAACACCCAAGAGTGCAACCAATTCCTCGGGGCGAATTATGGATGGTGCAACAATCATCGAACCGCAAAGAGCCAAGATCCAATATACTACCCCCATTCACCACTCTACCCAACCACCGCCCACCCTATTTCACAGCACCCAGGAACCCTTCCCAACCACCTACTGATATATCTCCACCCCTCCCCACTCCTGGGTCTTCAGTCCTTCACTCTCCAATAACCCTAACCCCTATTCCCTCTCTCCCCCAGTTCCACAGACACAACAAATCCACACCCCCCCATTGACCCTCAATGAAGTACATTAAGAATTCTACTCCTATTCCGTGGCGACAATCTGTGTAAGAAGGGGCCCCATTCCTCCAATAACAGCCCAGTGGCCACTTCCCCCTGCCTAACCCCTTGTTGTTCAAGGAGTAACAACCCATAAACCTCCCTCCTCCACTGACCCATAGTCAGGCCTCATGGCATCAGCCAGTTTAACAGTATCACTTTCCGCGCTATCAGCAATACCTTGCCTAACCAACGCCTCTGACCACCTCCCACCCAATCTAGTCCCATCTAGTCCCACCCAATACCAACACTCGAGGATCTCTTTTAATTGGACATCCCAAAATGGTGGCAAGGCACTCCACAATACTCCTCCAAAATCGGACCACTGCTAAACATTGCCACCACATGTGTCCTAAGTCAGATCTAGCTATCCCACAGCGAGGGCAACTCGCAGTGGCACTGCTACCCGCTCAAAATGCTCTACGAGGGGCCAAATGACATCGGCGCAAGATATGGTATTGCATATCTCGAAACCCTGCAGTCTTAATCCTCCTGGGGATATCGGCTAATAAATTTACCATATCCTCCCCGCTAACTTCTGCCCCAGATCATGTGTCCATGCAGCAGCCAGTTCCCGCTCTTCCGGAAACCCTTTTAATCTGAGATACTCCTTGTGCAAAAAAGCTACCCGCGCCCGCTGTTCTCCTCCCGCGTACATCAATTCCTCAAATTTAGAACAGATATCCGTATGCAGGTCCTTCTTGTCCAGACTGCGGATATAACTACTCACTTGCATATAGTGGAACCAATCCCTATTCACGAAACCATATCTACTCTGCAAATCTGCAAACTCCAAAAGCTGCCCTACTTCATTTACCACCTGTTCTAAAGCTACTATTCCCTTAGACTCCCACCCCCGAAACACTCCCCCCTGCAGCCCCGGCCAAAAAGCCCCATTCCCATATAAAGGCAAAAACGGGGTTACCCTGGGGTTCCACAAACACTCCTGACATAACATACGCCACACCCTCCTCATAACCTTAAAGATAGGGTGGCTCCCTAACATCGGGAACAAGCCCGTCGCTGTCGCATGTAATACAAATCTCAAGGCCAACGGCTTCGCTATTTCCTGTTCATACACTAAAGGCGTATAATCCGCCGTGGTACCCAGCCAATCTCGTAGATTCCTCAGCAAGCAGGCTATATTATAGCTCCGCATATCTGGGGCGCCCATGCCGCCACCCCGCTATGGTCTCTGCAGTGTCTTAATACTTATCCGAGGTCGCTTCCCTCTCCAATAAAAGAAATTTAAGCACTTTTCTACCTTGGCTATCTCCTTTCTCATCATCAAAATAGGCAGAGTTTGTAACATATACAACCATTTTGGGAAAATAGTCATCTTGTACAGGGCTATAACGGCCTCTCAAGGAGAGCGGAAGATCGCGCCAACCATTCAATCGTTCTTTCTTCGTTTGCGTCAACAGCACATTTACATTAACACTCTGAAGGTTGGCCACATCGACCGGTAGATAAATCCCCAGGTAGTGAAGGCCATCCCCTGCCCACTTCAGCGGGAAATCGTCCCATCTCCCACGGAGCGTCTGCTGCAAATCCAGGGCCTCAGACTTATCCAAATTTAGTTTCAATCCCAAAAAAACCCCAAACTCCTCAACCACGCGCAACAGTATTGGCAATGTCTTCTTTGGGATCCCCAAGTAAACTAAAATGTCATCAGCAAAAGCAGAGAGACGAAATTCCTCCCGTCCCACCCTTGCCCCCACCAGGCCCTTATGTGTCCTTATCCTCTCTAATAGGGGTTCTAAAGTTAAAACAAACAAAAGTGGGGCAGAGGGCAACCTTGTCGGGTCCCCCTTCGAATCGGAAAGTCTCTTGAGACCGAATCATTTACCAAAACCTGCCCTCTAGGGTCCGAATACAATAGTTTGACAGTATCCAAACCCCCCCCCCCATCCCCATAGTCTCCAATAAATGATACATGTACTGCCAATCCACACGATCGAATGCTTTTTCAGCATCAAAACTTATCAGAAAAGCTTGTTCCCCCGCCTCAGCAGTCATATATAATGACGAAATAATCTTACGTAAATTTTTAACTACATGCCTACCCTTCACAAAACCCACCTGATCTTCCTTAACCAATTGGGGAATATACTCAGACTGTTTGCCATTACTTTAGCCAAAAGTTTCATGTCTACATTTAACAACGAAATAGGCCAATATGATTCTGTCAAAAGCCCGTCTCTACCTGGTTTAGGGATCAAAGTAAGCACTGCTCTGTTTTTCTCATACGGAAAGGCCTGACGATCTATCAAAGCATTGTAATACAGTGTCAAAGGCCACACCACTCTATCCAACATTAACTTATAAAATTCGCCCCGATATCCATCAGGACCCGGGGTCCGACAGGCACGTAATTGCCTAATAGCTCCCCGGACCTCTTCTTCACTAATTGGAACATTGAGAGCATTACTCTCCTCCGTAGACAGACTAGGTAGCTTGACCTTGTGAAGGAACTTCATCGCCTGAGCCAGATCCCCAGTGCCGGCACTATATAGAGTCCGGTAATACTCCCTAAAACATTCCTCAATATGAATCTGCCCCTTCTGTATCACACCCCTTACATCTCGTAAGGCTCCAATATGGGCCTGTCCCATATTTGTCTTCACCAAATGAGCAAGCAATCTCCCCGCCCGATTACCATACTTGTGTAACTTATATTTGTAATACAACAAAGACAGCTGCCTTTTCTTGAAGAATAGCATTCACTTCCCGTTGCAGTCGGCTCAGCTCCAGTTTCCTCCTCTGCGTCGGTTGTTGCGCCAAAGCCCTCCGCGACTGACATAGCTCTTGTTCCAATAGAATTAATCAAGAGTTATACACTTTCCGTTGCCGAGCCCCAAATTCAATAATGTTCCCTCTCAGAACCGCCTTTGCGGCCTCCCAGAAAAGAATAGGGTTGTCGCCATGCCGCCCATTAAACTCTACATATTCTTCCCACCGAGCTTGTAAAAAGGTCTCAAAGTGACCACTCTGAGTATACCCTAAATGGTAACGCCAAAAAGCCCCCTTTCTCCTTGCCCTCCACGCTATGTCCAGCCAGACATAGGCATGATCAGACACCACCATTGGGCCGATCTCCACTCCAATCACCCGATCAAACAGCCCCTTAGACCCCAGAAAGTAATCTATCCGTGACCCCGTGTCATGTGCTGGAGAAATATGTGTGTAATCTCTATCCAAGGGATGCAACACTCTCCAGTAGTCCAACAAGTCAAAGCCCTCACAAACACCCCCACCCACTGAGATTTCCTATCCTGAGTGGACCCTCTAGCTCCTGATCTATCCATGGCTTCTTCTAGGACACAATTAAAGTCCCCTCCCATTATAACCGGGATTGGGCCAATTTCACTCAAGCATTTTTTAGTCTACTGTAGAAAGGAGCATCATAAGTATTTGGGGCATATAGGTTCACCAATCCCAATTTAGTACCTTTAAACATCCCCACCAAAATAACATAGCGCCCTCCAGGATCTTTGATACATTGCTCCACCTCCAATTCTACCCCCTTCTTCACCAGAATCGCTACTCCCTCTTTCTTCCCACCTGATGAAGCCCCATATACCTTCCCTACCCATCCTCTTTCCAGCTTGGCATGTTCCAATATACTCTGATGTGTCTCCTGCAAGAATGCCAAATCTGCTTTCTTATCTCTAAGTACACGTAAAATTTTATAACGCTTCACTGGGGACCCTATCCCACATACATTCCAAGATATCAACCGCAGGCCCTCAACCATTGCCAATCATATGTAGTCTGCTGACTTGCATGTTCAATACATACCCCTGAGAGGTAAGGAACTCCCCCAGCCTAGAGCCCCTCCCTGCACCCCTTTCCGCCCATACAAGCCTCTGGTGTCTCACCCCATGCCAACTCTGCCTACCTATCTCTATATCCTCCTTCAGAAGGTGATCTCGTGTCTGCTCCCAACCCCCCATCCCCCCTCCCCCAAATCCTCCCCTTCAACCCCATTGTACCTAGATATCTCCAACCCACTCTCCCTTCCCCCCTACCCTCCTCCCAAAACCCCTACTCTCCCCCATACGCCACCCTTTTCTCCCCCATATGGAGTACTCTACCTGATCACTGTAACACATTAATCTCCCCCCCTTAAACAACAAAGCGTTCAATAATCCTCCCCGACATTTTCATTTAACATCCACTCAACAGCCCCCCTCCCAATTACCAATCAGGACCTTAACACCCCAGCAGCAGCACAAATATTGAAAATGCTACTTGCTGTCACCACCGGGTGTCTTTGGGCCCGACCGCATCTCTCCATCCTCTCGTGCGAGTTCAGTCATAAACCTAGTGGCTTCAGCGGGTGTTTCAAACATCCTCTGTCTATTTTTGTAATCCACCCGCAAACGTGCCGGGTATAAGAGGGCAAAGCGCACCCCCCTCTTGACCAACTCAACACAAATTTCAGCATACTCCTTGCGCTTTTTACTCACAGCAGCGGAATAGTCCTGGAAAACCAAAAGTTTGGCAGGTCCCGACGCCTGTGCCCGAGCCCGTCTCGCCACTCGGAACACATCTTCTTTCTGGGCATAATTTAGAAAATGGGCTAGAACCACACGAGACCTATCTCCTGCCCCTCTCCTCGCTCCCAAACGCTGCGCTCTCTCAATCTTGACAGAGTCCAGGGCAGCAGTCAGCTCGAAATTTGTCGACAGCCACGTTTCTAGATATCCTCTCAGCTCTCCGTCAGTGATGTTCTCAGGTATTCCCACAAACCTCAAGTTTTTCCGACGGCTGCGATTCTCAAGATTATCCAATTTGTCCTCGTGTCACTTGATCAACTTCTCCAGGCTTTGCACGTGCTGGGCCTGAGCCGCCTGCACATCCTCCACCTCCGTAATCCTCTGCTCGGCTTCCCCCATGCGTGCTCCAAATTCCACAATCGAGCTGTTTACCTGGGCTATTTGCTCTGCCAAGCCCTTAAACCGACTTTCTAATGCCGCAACAACAGCATTCGTGACTTCCTCCACGAGGTCCAGATCTCGTTCGGCCCTCGGGCTGGATGCCGTTTTAGCCGCCATCTTATTCTCGACCACCCGTACTCTGTCCTTCTGCGTTGATTTCGCCGCCATACACCCTCTGCTTCTCCTACCGTAACCTTTCGATTGCAATGCCCCTCCGCCATTTGTTTCACCTCTCTACAGGATTTCCAGAGGGTGCCAATGCCGTCGGGCAACTTCTTGGAGGGGGGAACCCTTAGAGCAATGCAGAGATCCTTCCTGCCGTGCTCACTGCCTCATGATCTATCAACTGTGCTGAGGCTCCGTGTTTGTATCTGCTGATGACCGACAGATCCGCAAGCTTATGTCTCGTGGTGGACGCGGCTCTCCAGAGAATGTTCTCAAGGTATTGTGTAGGACCGGGTATATGCAGAAAGAGAGAAAAAATAATTAACATGCAATACTTTTTTTGGCCACACGAGGGAGCTCAAGGCTAAGAAATAAATCACTGACAGTAGAGCTGGAGCTGCCTGAAAAACTTAGAAGAGAATTAATCCAGCTGACAAATGCAACGAGTCCTCATCATAACCCATGTATCCTGCTTCTTAAATGGTTATGCACAATAACTTATGGGAGACTCGGATCCTCCAGACAGCCAGATCCAACTGCACAGCTCTCTACTGTCCCTTTAATGCAAATGAAGGCGGCCATCTTGTTTATCAAATTTAACTGATGCGTTCCAACTAGAGGCGGGGGTCCATCTTAGAGCAGCAACTTGCGTTCCAGCCAAGCAGACTGTACAGCTGAGCTCTTAATCAGGAGATTGTTTTGCGTTCCAGAAGTGATGGGCCTCTCTTTTCCCGCCGAATCATGAACTTCCGCCTGTGTTCCACTATGCGTTTCAACAGGTAAGGCTATAATGGTGGTTCAGTCTCAATCAGGCAATGCATCCAACACCCATCTCTATCTTCCTGCAGCTCAGAATCATTACTGCCTTACACATGGAGAGAAGAACTTCAAGCTCTAAAGGCAGTTTCAGGCTTTCACAGACTGGAAGCTGTTTAATTCCCTCCACATTTAGGTTTCCTCTCTGACTTCAGAGTTCACTTCTGAATATCGGGGATAGCAGCAAATATAAAAATCAGCAGCCCCTTCACAGACCACACTTCTTATGCACGGCTTACCCGATTTCTCTAGGGTTGCCAACTTTTTCACCGAGAAAAACCCGACACCTGTGGCTCGCCATGCTCCACCCATTCTCCGCCCCCAGTCCCACCCCTGCCCTGCCCCAACCCCACCCACAAAAATTACCGAGGATTCACTCACCCCCCCTCCCCTCAGTGCTGGTTCACTCACTCACCCCCCGCTGCTGACTCACTCACCCCCCCTCCCCTGCTGGTTCACTCACTAACCCCCCCTCCCCTGCTGGTTCACTCACACCACCCCTCCCCTCCCCTCCCTGCTGGTTCACTCACCCACCCCCCTGTCACTCACTCACCCCCTCCCTGCTGGTTCACACCAAACCCCCCTCCCCTGCTGGTTCACTCACACCCCCCCCCCTCCACTGCTGGTTCACTCACACCACCCCCTCCCCTCCCTGCTGGTTCACTCATCCACCCCCCTGTCACTTACTCACCCCTCCTGCTGGGTCACTCACTCACCCCCCCTCCCCTGCTGGTTCACTCACACCAACCCCCCCTCCTGCTGGTTCACTCACACCACCCCCCCTTCCACTGCTTGGTCACTCACACCACCCCCCCCCCGTGCTGGTTCACTCACACCACCCCCCCCTGCCCAAGCCGCTGCTTCTGCTTTGTACAGAGCAGCGGCTGCAATACACTTACTTTGAAAAGTAAAGACAAACTGTGTGAGGAGCCCTCCGGTCATCGCAGCACCCAAGGAAGTGATGTCATGGGGGTGGGCTCCTCACAGGTTGTCTTTCCTTTTCAAATTAACTTTATTGCAGCTAAAGTTAATTTGAAAAGGAAAGACAACCTGTGAGGAGCCCGCCCCCATGACATCACTTCCTCGGGCTCTGCGATGACCGGTGGGCTCCTCACACAGTTTAGTTTTCAATGTAAGTGTATGCAGCCGCTGCTCTGTACAAAGCAGAAGCAGTGGCTGCACTGCTATGGGGAATCGCGTTCGCGCCGCGGACTTCGGCACAAAAGCCGTTTTTTTGCTCTGGCCGCTCCCGATCTTGCGGCCAGAGCAAAAAAACGGCTTTTCAACGGCCGGTTTTACATCTGTGCCGGCAGCCGGCCTGGCCATGGAAAAACCGGCCAGGCCGGCTGAAAACCGGCCGGTTGGCAACCCTAGATTTCTCCGATGTTGTGTTGCAGGATGACAGGCTTTGCCTTTTCACTTCAGGCTGGCAGTGCAGAGACAGAGAGGAAGGGAATACAGAGCTAGTAATCTCGGGTTAAACATCGAAGCTGCATCTGAATATAACCCGGACTTATCGGAGTCTCTGGGGGTGTTTTTCACTCCATTTTATGCAGTTGTTAAGCAAAGCAATAGCAATTTAGGAGGAGAGACTCGGGAGCTTCAGCACATCATGGCCATTCCTCTTCGGGCTCACGAGCGCCCCCCATCGCGGCTTTTAAATGGAGCTGTGGTGCCATGGCAACCGGACGCCATGGTGCCGTGGCTCCATTTAAAAACCCTGACTGAGTTAGCCAGGCTAGTCATGTACGTGCAGGCTGGACTGAATCGCAATCCCAACCTGCACGTACATGACTATTCGTGATTCTGATCCCACGGGACTAGATGTGCCCCATGGGATCAGAATCACGATCCCCTCTATATGTCCGGTTCAGACCGGATGTACAGAGGGGCTCTACGTGTAGGATGGAATCGGGCCTATACTCATTAGCACATTTGCATATTCATTTGAATATTAATTATGGTTATCTTAAAAAAATACTAGATAGATAGGAAACTAATATATCAAAAAAAGTGAGGGATGAGCTGGCAGCCCCAAGATACTCAAGATAGAGGACAAGGCTCTCATTCAAAAAAAAAAGGGAAAGCAACATATTCCCAAGCTACATAATTAAAATGCAGCAAAAGTTGTAGCTGTTTAGTTATTTAGCCTGACACTATAAGATTAAAAACTACTGACACCTGTAATATATATTCTGCAAAACAAAGGAGATCTAAGGTGCTCACATGCCAAGGGACAAGAAGAAAAAGAGAACCACAGTGTAGTTTCTAACATCAAAATAAATTATAACTAATTTTATTTTGGTTTAGAAACTGTGCTATGGTTCTCTCTTTTTCTTTTTGAATATCTATTTTGCATCCAACAAAAACCCTCCCCCAACAGTAGGTGCCGAGATGAACTAGGTTTTCACCATCAAACCCAACATACAAGAAAAAATATCAGATTCTGGTGTCAACTCATTAATAGCCTCTCCAGTACCAGGCAGATTGTGAACTAACACAAAGCCTTACAAAAGTCACTAAAGACTTATAATGCAAATCTACCATAATGACACCATCTTCTAAAATTAACCCAATAAGGAGCCTACACAGTAAAGAGCAGCACTATAAATATTATAGTGGGCTTTAGACCATCTTTTCACCATATTCAGAAAACTGAATAAGTCAGATCACTACTGATCCTATATAGAAACTCCATGCTAACAGAACACTTGGTCCCAGTCACACAGGCAAAACATAGTTAGACCCTCACCAAGTACAGAATAAATTAAAATAAACTCAAAGTAGAAAATATGTAGATAAAATTAAATTGAAAACCCCAACAAACCAGACTCCGAATGCAGTATAATACAAGAAATAGAGGCAAAGACTTCTCTGATCCCACATGCAGGCAGCGCAGCATCTCCTCATAGTCTTCCTCCTCTGTCAATCTCAGTGCCACTTGTGCAGAGGCAGCCATGTCACTGATTAAGTGCAATGCTGGCTCCTCCCCACAGCTCATCTTTGAACAAAACTCACTGAGATCAAGGAAGGGGAAAGACCATAGGGAGAGGGAGTGTCGCCTGCATGTGGGATCAGAGAGAACTGTACCTGATGTTACTGCTCAGGAAATGTAAAAGCAGCAGCTAGCAGAGAGGTATACACATTGAAAGGACTTTATTTGTGCAGCTATACAGTCTATATGAATGCAATGTGTGCCTTTAAGTCAATGCTGGCTGATTTCTACTGACCCAGCAGCTCCTGGGTTTTCTTAGTAGTGTAAATGGAAATAGATTGCCAGATTGCCTTTCTTCTGAGGCAATGGAGGGTTTGTTAAGTGACTTGCCCAAGGTCACAAGGAGTGCTAGTGGAAATCAAACATTGATCTCTTGATTACAACGTCAGTGCTCTAACCACTAGGCCAGGGGTCTGCAACCTTTAAGACATAAAGAGCCACTTGGACCCGTTTCCGAAGGGAAAAAAAAAACTGGGAGCCGCAAAACCATTGCGACATTTAAAACAAATCTAACACTGCATATATTGTTTCTTACCTTAATGCTATATACGACCCCCTACTTTTCCTGTTAAAATATAGGTGTTTGGCCTATACTCGCCGTATAAGACTACCCCTCTTCCTTCGCACACCAAAAAAAATACGCCAGAAAATATCACAACAACAAGTAACAATATTTGATTTCAAAATTATGATGATTTTGTAGTCAAATCACTAATATGAAATAAAATTCTTTTCTACCTTTGTTGTCTGACCAATTTATTCTTTGATCATGCTGGTCCCGATCTGAGGCTTCTGCTTTCCTGTCTTCTCTTAGCTCTCTTTCTGTGGTCTATGGTCCATCTGCCATTTCTTATCTCTTCTTTCGTTTTCTTCACTTCTTTCCATCAGCCTATTTCCAGTCCCAGTAACCCTCCCCAATATCAGCCCCTTTCCAGTCCTCACTCCAGTACCTTCCAATGTCAACTTGCATTCCCATGATTGCCACTGGTGTCCATTTCCTTCCAATCCCCCTCCTTCCCCACTGACCAGTCCCTTCTAGTACAAATACCATGGCAGCCTTAGCCCCCAGTTATCTTCCAGGGCCAGCAGCTCTATCCTCCCCTCCCCACAATCAGCCCATGCCCATTCAAAGCCCCCCAATCAGCTCGCTTCCAGTGCTAATCCCCCCTCAACCCCATTACCAGTGCTAGCCTCCCCTAATCAGCCCAATACCAGTCCTACCCCCCATCAGCTCATTACCAGTCCTAGCCTCCCCTAATCAGCTCATTTCCAGTGCTAGTCCCCTCAACCCCATTACCAGTGCTCCATCCCTCCATGTCAGCCCCCTCCCTCCATCCATATCAGCTCCCTCCCTCCATGTCAGCCCCCCTCCCTCCATCCATATCAGCTCCCTCCCTCCATGTCAGCCCCTCCTCCCTCCATCCATCCATGTCAGCCCCCCTCCCTCCATCCATGTCAGCCCCCCTCCCTCCATGTCAGCCCCCCTCCCTCCATCCATATCAGCTCCCTCCCTCCATGTCAGCCCCCCTCCCTCCATCCATCCATATCAGCTCCCTCCCTCCATGTCAGCCCCCTCCATCCCTCCATGTCAGCCCCCCTCCCTCCATCCATCCATATCAGCTCCCTCCCTCCATGTCAGCCCCTCCTCCCTCCCTCCATCCATCCATGTCAGCCCCCCTCCCTCCATCCATATCAGCTCCCTCCCTCCATGTCAGCCACCCCCTCCCTCCCTCCATCCATATCTGCTCCCTCCCTCCATGTCAGCTCCCTCCCTCCATGTCAGCCCCCCTCCCTCCATCCATCCATCCATATCTGCTCCCTCCCTCCATGTCAGCCCCCCTCCCTCCATGTCAGCCCCCCTCCCTCCCTCCATGCATATCTGCTCCCTCCTTCCATGTCTGCCCCTCCCTCCATCCATATCAGCTCCCTCCCTCCCTGACAGCCCCCCACCCTCCATCCATCCATAACTGCTCCCTCCCTCCATGTCAGCCCCCCTCCCTCCATCCATCCAAATCTGCTCCCACCCTCCATGTCAGCCCCCCTCCCGCCAGGTCAGCCCACTTCCCTCCCTCCATCCATATATGCTCCCTCCCTCCATGTCAGCCCCCCTCCCTCCATCCATCCATATCTGCTCCCTCCCTCCATGTCAGCCCCCTCCATCCCTCCATGTCAGCTCCCCTCCCTTCTTCTGCAGCCGCGGCTCCCTGCCTCTTACGGAACCGCGGCTGTGCTTTTAAAATCATCACGGAGCCCTTCCTGTCTTGACGGGCTCCGTGCAGCATTGTCCTGCCTCTAAAGGAAGTTTGGAGGCGGGACAATGCTGCACGGAGCCCGTCAAGACAGGAAGGGCTCCGTGATGATTTTAAAAGCACAGCCGCGGTTCCCTAAGAGGCAGGGAGCCGCGGCTGCTGAAGAAGGGAGGGAGCTTACAACACCATTGCCTGTCACCGGGCGGGCAGTGTGCTCCGGAGCCGCGGCAAAGGTGAGAAAGAGCCGCATGCGGCTCCGGAGCCGCGGGTTGCCGACCCCTGCGCTAGGCTATGCCTCCTGGTGCCAAAACCCCCAACATGCTGTGCCTCTATTGAAGGTCTCAACAGATTTTGTGTAGATTTAGGAGCCAAGACAAAATCTTAGGAGCCCTTGTGATGTCCTTGTGCCTACCTACTCATTGTCTCTCACGTTGGTCTCATGTTTTCAAGTCTCAGTTCCTATACTGTGCGCCAGAGTTCCTATACTGTGCAGCATGTTTATACAGAAATTCAGTTAACAACAGTTATAGTTTCAGATGTTAAATGTCTGTACATATGTGTGGTGCAACAGTGGTGTACCCATGGGAGGAGATGTGGTGGTAGGTGCCTTTGTGTGGGTGGGATGTGGGCTGTGGTGCATGTGTGTGTGTTTAGTGCAAAGGTGAGGTGCCTGTACATGTGTGTGTAATATGAAAGTTAGGTGCCTGTGTGTGTATGGTATGGAGGTGAGGTGCCTGTGTGTGTTTGTGTGTGTGCACATGTGTCTGTCATGCGGAGGTAGAGTGCCTCTTTGTGTGGTGTGGGGTGGGGACGGGGTGAACTCTTCCTTTCTCCTCCAATCCTTCTCCTGCTGGTTCCCCTCCTCTGTTATCCTTCCAGACTCTCCCCCCTTCATCAACCCCTCTAGCACTCGCATCCACTGCCCTAAAGTACCCCATCTTCTTTTTTAAATAGGCCCCTGCCCCTTTAAATTGTCCCTGACTTCTCTACCTCACTTGAACTCCCCCCTCCCCACACAACCTATTTGCTACAGGCTGTGACTGGGCCTCCCTCTTCTCTTCTGCCCACGGGGATTGGATATCCATGGGGCAAATTGCTTGCCTCTCACGGTCATCCCCTTCCCTTTTGCCCATGGGAGATCATATCCCCGTAGGTAGACAATCATTGCAGCCATCATCAGGATGACTTATTTGGGGGGCAATTCCACCCCTCAAAATCCCAAACTATGCTCATGGTCTTTGTCACACAGCCACTGCACCATGCTTAAGTAAGGTTAAATTACAAGTTCTACCTTGTTCGATGTACATAAGTTAACACCTGTTTAATGTAATCTATTGTTCATTGTTCCATGTACACTGCTTTGACCCAGAGAAAAGCAGCATATAAGCCCAGCTAAATAAATAAATAAATAAATAAAATAAGCCATCTACCCCTTGGAAGGGGGAAGGGAGAAAGCTGATGGTAGTGAAACCCTAGCTTCTCATCCCATTTAGGAGGAGTCACAGGCATAGGAACTGAGGAATAGAGAGTAAAGTAAAAAGGATTTTTATTTATTTATTTAGTATACATTTGTATACCGCTACTTCCAGCGATCAGAAGCGGTTTGATTACAGATTGTAGTTTGTCAAATCATGACAGCAATTTTGGGTATAAACACATTGATTTGAAGGGAAAAACACAGCACACAGGAAAAAGGTCTTAAGGGGGGGATTCAGCATTTACATATATGCATTTTTACATAACAGTGTCCATGTTTCATAGTGTGGTAGCTTGGAACCCCTGGGGATTACATCAAATTGTATAGACACTGGAATAAATGTGTCTTGAGTTTTTTTCTGAAAACCATAAGATCTTTGATCGCTCGTAACTCAGGTGGTAGTTGGTTCCAGAGGGTCGGGGCAGAGTATGAGTATGCGCGGTGGCTAGTACTGGATTTGACAGATCTGATATTGGTTGGAACGTGGAGAGTGTCTGAGGTGACGGTTCTTCTGTCTCTGTTTGGGAGTTGCGTGCTGATAAGGGTGGAGAGAAAGGATGGCGCTATGTTATGTATGAGTTTGAATATGGTTATCAGTGTTTTATATTTTTATCCGAGCAGAAATGGGGAGCCAGTGCAGCTCGATCAATACAGGTGTGATGTGTTCAGTAATGTTTTTTCGCATGATGATCCTAGCCGCCACATTCTGGGCCATTTGCAGAATGTTTAGGGTTTTCTTTGGAAGCCCTTGTAGGATGGCGTTGCAGTAGTCTAAGTGTGCAAAACCTACCAGCAATATCCTGGCTCAACTATAGTGAAGTCCTGTCTCTGTAAGTGACCTTAGAAGCCATACACATGCAATGAGACACACAAGAAGCTCCAAGAAGAAAATATCTCAATGCTCAAGGAACATCTGAGTCAGAAACATTTATAGAGCAGTTCTGGGGACCTGCATCTGCGGAAACAACCAGCTCTAAAGAAAGGAGGAAGCCAGGAATTCCTCAATGGACAGTAACACAGGAGCCAGGAGTGAACCCAGGACAGTTTCAGGGGCCTGCACCTTCATCACCACCAGCCCCAGGTACATTGGTAAAAAGTAATAAAGTAGAAGAGGGGTTCCCACTCATGGAGAAAACCCACATTCACTAGTAAAAGTGAAACTTGAATGTGACTTCCAACATCAAATACTGAATATTCAAAGTAGCACAAAGGCACAAAAGATACCTGTGGCATAGTGCACCCTCAGCCTGCTAAGCAGCTTAAGGACCTCTTTAAGGACTATACCCAGGCTAGGGGGCCACACAAACATAGTCTCCCTATCAGTGATACGGGAACACCATCCGGGTCTGTAACAATCAATATGTTTTGTTCAACAAGGGTTTAACATTCTGCCCATATGAATTCCCTAGATCTGCAGAAAGCATAATCACCAGATATCTCATTCATTCATTTGCCCACTAGTGTGGAAATGCTTCTCGCCCATAGTACAGCTGGATCCATGGCCAAGGGGATGGCTTCAGATTTAAAGTAATTCAACTTGAGCCCTGAGACATTTCCAAAATATGCAAACTTTTGCAATACTGCAGCTAAAGATCCCATGGGTTGCATTAAAACTGAAAAACTATCATCAGCAAATGCAGGCATTTCATCTCGTTTGCCTATCTTCACCCCATCATCTTTTCATTTTCTCTCACTCACTGTAAAACAAAGTTTCTTACCTGTAGCGGATGTTCTCTGTGGACAGCAGGATAAGTCCTTATTCAGCTGCTTTTCTAGAAGCTTTTAGAAAGTTCCATGTGCATGCGCATCCATTCTCACTTGCTACCGCCGCACCTGAGGAGTTCATTCACTATGCGGCTTAGCCAACCAACTCCAAGAGGAGGAGAGTGGGTTGTGGGGACTTATCCTGCTATCTATGGAGAACACCTGCTACAGGTGAGTAAATTCATTTTCTCCGTGGAGAAGCAGGATAAATCATGCTGTATGGGAATCCCTAACTGCAGGCTACTTCAAAACAAAAAGGGGAAATAACAATATTTCAATAAGCTGACAGTAAAAATGTTGTTGATGCCAACAGGGCCTTTCAAAGATTTTTTTTTTAGAAGCAGACTAAACTGAAAAAGAAGGGCCTAGGGGGAATGGAGTTGTATTCTAACCCTCAAAGAGATTCCAAAACATGGATTGATTGAAACTGTGGAGCATCAGGAGTTCCTTTCCAAACAATACCGAGATGTGAATATATGGACCAAGGTGCAGGTCAAAATCTTGCAAATCTCTTCCATGGAGGCTGACTTCAAGTGTGCCACTGACATAGCCATGGCTCAAACACTGTGAACCATGACAAGATCCTCAAGTGTCAGATCTGACCAGGTGTTAGCAAAAGAGATACAGTCTGCTTGCCAAATGAAAGCATGCGTTCATACATGGCAGTCTCTATTCTGCTGGGGTCAAAAGAAATGAAAATTTCAATGGACTGTCTAAGGCAGTGCTTCTCAACCCAGTCCTATGGGACCCCCAGGCCAGACAGGTTTTCAGGATATCCACAATCAATATGTATGAGATAGATCGCTAACACCTAGTCAGGTCTGACACTTGAGGGTCATGTCATGGCTCACAGCATCGCCTGAGGCAATCGCCTCACTCCGCCTCATTGTAGAGCCGCCCCTGGTCCATGGCATGTGATGTTCTCTGTCTTGATTAGATTGTAAGCTCTGGTGAGCAAGGACTGTGTCTTACCTCTATATGTACAGTGTTGTATATACCTTGTAGCGGTATACAAATGATAAGTAGTAGTAGTACCATGGCAGCAGCACAGAGTGGATGCCAGAACAGCAAAGATCAGAGATGGCCGTGATGACAAGAAGTGCAGATGGCATAGCTAGAAAGTGTTGTAATATACCCCGCCCCCTCTTTATGCAGCTGATGATATTGTACTGATGTGAAGGCAAGGGGCCAGGCATTACCCAAGGGGAGGCCACAGAGCTATCCAAGGAGCAGGTAGCAGAAGGGCAGCATCTAGAGGAAGAGCAGTTGTCTGTGGACACAACATCTGATTCCGCACCCCCTACTGCAGAAACAGCAGATGGCAGCACTGCCAGTAGCAGTACTGGATGGCTCATCATAGATACATCCCTGGAGGACGATAAGACACCGGAGGCTGGGGGCATCACAACAACATATTGACTGGGAGCCCTTGCCAATGCCATGGAGGGCATAGTGGTGCATGAGAGGGAGGGGGAGGCACATAGAGTGGAAAGGGAAGAAGGTAGTGGAAGGAATGGGAGGAGTGAGAGGGGAAGGTTGAAGGGGAGAAGGGTAGCAGGAGAAGTGGGAAGAGTCATGAGGGTGGGGCAGATGCTGGAGGGAGTGGGTGGAGGAAAGATTTGATGTAGGAAGGTTGGGGGATGCATGGCTTCCAGTCACTGGCAGCACTACTGTGACATATCTGCCTAGGGCTGTGTCACAGCAGGGGCTTCCTGTGGCTGGCCCACAGATTCCCCACCATGAGGCGGCCCTGGGCCCTAGTGAGCCAGATGGCCTGCTGCAACAGCAGGCCCCTCAGCATGAGGTGCAGTCATCATCTGACCCAGAACCTTATGGTGGGCTGTCTGAAAGGCCTCAGGGCAGAGATGCAGGCCCTGACAGAAGTCTTGTTGGACCCGTGGGGCTGCATCTCTGCCTTGATACCACCCGCATCCAAGGGGAGGGGCCTAGATAGAGGGGAAGGGATTATTTTTTTTGTGGGACCCGTTTGTTGTGTTATTTAAAATAAATGTGGGCTTGTGGTCCAAATAACCACTGGGTTTGTGTCTTCCATTACCCTCTCTTGAAGCTGTTTGCTCTGCGTCTGCATAGCCAGGGGCTCCAGGTATGCTGCCACTGAGGCACCATCTATGCCCGGTCACTCACGCAACAAGCATTTACAATGACCTACAGAGCCAAGGCTGAAGGTCCCAGTACTGCCTGCTGCAAGGAAGTGGCTGCAAGAGAACCCTTTGCTCCAAAGCCTACATACCTCATGCATGCATGGCCAGGATGACACAAGAGAAATATTATGACCGAGTCCTCTTCAGGAGCCAGGGGGGGGGGGGGGGGTGTTATAGCTGCAAAACAGTCCATAACAAAAGAGTGCCATCTGTGGGATCCATTCTGGTGACATGCATACATCACTCCAACACACGAGCGGAGAATGACCACAGCCATACAGGTGAAGTCTTCATAAAAACAATTTTATTTAAAAGAACCCAACTTGGCCAAGTTTCGATGTGAAAGCCTGCATATCTTCTTCTTCCAGAACAGTCCATAGTTGTTGCACCTGGTAGCAGAGATTCCAGTGAAGCTTGGTCTATCTCTATTTGTTAGACCAATCTTCACTGGAATCTCTACTACCAAGTTCAACAAATATGGACTGTTCTGGAAGAAGAAGGTATGCCTACTTTTGTGACTGAGAAATGCAACGAGCTATCTATCTAAATGAACCTATTCATGCCTAAGACAGTTTGTGGGATACACAAGCTGTGAAATGGAAACATTTCTTCATTAAAATCTGAAAGGAAAACTAGTCTCATTTGCATTTGAGACCCCTAACACAGGTTTTCATGTCAAAACGTGGCCAAGTCAGGTCCTTTTAAATTAAATTGGTTTTATGAAGACTTCACTTGTATGGCTGTGGTCATTCACCACTCCTTTGAAGGACTGCTGTTGCTTGTTGCAGAGGATTTCCTCTTTTGTGTGTAGCCAATGCCCCCCTTTACTTGTGTGCCCCTCTTTCACCAAAGGGCCTCGGCTTTTCATTGCTCACCCACACCATGACAGAAAGCCCTCACATAGCAAGCAGAGGGATCCATAGGTGTTGACAAGTGTCCAAAAGACATGCCCATCAGCAGCTTAGGGCAGAAAACAGTAACCGCAGTTGCATAATCCTGGATCAAGGAAAAAGATATGTAGGACAAGCCTGGGTCTGTATCCGCAAATGGCAGCAGGACACAGTCCTTTTGCTCTTGGCTGATTAGGTGCCCTTGCCCTCTGAACAGTCCTAGACAATAATAGTGATATGTGATAGTAGTCCCCGTCACAAAGAAGCAGTGCCATTGTACAACCAAAATAATGATGTGCTGGTGGTCCAACTCTGCTTATGCAGCTGTACTACAGGCATCCACAGCAGGAGCATGGTGTTTATCCACAGACATGCCCCACACTATAGTGTCTCCCTGAACCCACAGTGCTAGCCATCAACCTTGACCCCTCTGCATGGACACTTGTGCTTGGGCTGTATCCCAAACCCGACCCCTTTTCTCCCCCTCCAGGCCCATTTTCAATGTAAAGGCATGCATTATACTGCACATGTCCATTGCCTAAAAGGACCTGTAGGCACCCAACAGACTGGTGACACAGGATCCCGCGAGTGCCAACAACTGGCATGCCTACAGCATGTCTGCCACAAAGGGTCATCTTGGCCACAGGAATCCAGGGGTCATTAATCCAGAGCAGCACCATAACGCAATATTTATTGTGGTACTACAGTCTTATCTACAGGTATCAAGGTAGCCAGTTCCGGAAGCGAGCATTTGGACATCCCTCTGTTGTGCACATCTACAAAAATATTCCATTTTGGACTTGGGGGCGTACATCTTCAGGATTTGCAGATATAGCTGATCTAGACATATATAAATGTACCAGCATATATGCAAATGGTCAATTTTGAAACATGATCCAGTGTGAAATGTCAAGGTTCTCTCACTATGACACCCAAAGCCAAGGCTTCCTCCAGGAAGGAAAACTTCTGTCTCAGAGAGGTGGAGCTGCTGCTCATAGAGGTCCTCCTTGGCAATACTGGCAGAAAATACAACACACACCCTGAGCGAGTTGGAGAAACTGGCACTGGGCACTATGGACAAGGAGGTGTTGACAGAGATCAGTGATCTTGATAGTTCACGATCCTTGCAGCAACCAGGTCAGTAGCACTTTCCTGGAATATAGAAGATATGCCATAAGTCATGATGCCACATAGATCATCTGCAGTGGTGGCTGCATTCGCTATACCCATACCCCTTGCTGTCCAACACACCGGTTTGCATAGTGCATGCATACCTGGCCCACCCCTATACCCGGGAGTTGTGGCATTGCATACACTGCACATCCCAGATGCTACATCAGAGAGTCATCCCCTTCTCCCCATCTCCCCCCCTCATTGGTACAGCATTGAGCCTGTGCTCCAGGGTTTGAGTGGCCAGCTTCCCTGGTGGTGCAGACATTTCTGCAGCCTTTACACAGCCACATCATGGCTATGGAGTGGCAAGCATAATCATCAGTATCGTTAGCACACTAACTCCATACAGGTGTGGGAAGGGTGACGACAGCTGACCACATGCGTCCCCTGCATGCTACAGGGCAGGTGGCACAGCTACACAGGCATATCCCACTCATCCCTCTTTCCCACTGCCAAACTATGCCACCATGCACCCCACATTTCTTACCCTTCTGTGCACAGATGGCCCTGAAACCATGGAGTTAGACGATCTCTTCACATGCCCTGTGTTTTTGCCCACTGCATATGCTTCCTTAACCATATACACAAGTGAAATGCACATAAAACACCAGGTTATCTAACCCAACAACACCTGTATCAGTAACATTTGCGCTACAAGCTAGACGTTCTTCCCTCACCTACAGCTGCTGGTGGTAATAGTCTGCAGGCATCCATGGATGAAATTCACCGGAGTGTGGAGAAGGACAGTCCCAAACCATTTTCTGGTGCATTGATAGCAGACAATGAGACTAACCAGAGCAAAAAAGAGCACATTGATGCTCAAGACCGGTCAATAGATTATGCTATGCTGCTGGACGAAGAAAAGAGGACCGTGGAGGAAGTGTTAGCTGATGACTGGGAGCAGCAAGTAGTACCCCACATTACCACCAACTCACCTGGTGAGGAGGCACCAATGGATCCACCAGGGAGAGTCGACAGATTGGCTGCAGATGACAGCAGCTGCTATGCTGTGGGGAGTGCCTCCTCCAGCAGAAAGAGGAGTATCTTGCAATAGAGAGGAAGCATAATGACATTGTGCATAACATCCTGCCAGAGCAAAGGGCAAGAAGGGAGGCAGATGATTGGCATCTGCAGGAGCTGCAACACATAAGCTAGTCCCTGGACACATTTCTTTTGTGGTTTGGCTATCTAGTCTCTCAGGCACCCCTATTGGCTACTGTACCATCTAATGTTCTGCACTAGCCGCTGTGGGCCCACAACTACTAGTAGTGGTGGCAGAGGTGCTAGGCTCCACCAACATGAGTTGCAGGGGCCAAACCAAACTAGTATTCCGAGTGCATCAACATGGGGGGGGGGGGGGCACCACCTCAACACTTTCCAGACTTCCTTGCTGCCAAGCGACAGGAGGATGAGGGCATGAGGCTGGATGTGGATAGCTTGTTAGGGTATAGCAAGAGTAGCAAGGAGGATTTGGCAATCACCTCCCAGTCCCTAACCATCTCTCAGGGTCAGGGCAGTAGAGAACGCTGGGCAAGGGGAAATGGCAAAGGCAGGGGGTTGTGCACCAAGTAGGATGTTGTGTGGTAACAGCTGGAGTTGCTTGTTAAGGAGGTGGCTGAGTGGTGTGTGTTCTGGGGTGTCCCTGTGTGTTTGTAGGGAGGAGGAGGGAGGCAGGGGTGATGGGTTCAGGGGAGGGGAGAGGGGTTGCATGCTGGGGTCCCTTAGGGGATGTGTAAGGCTGCAGCAGTATGTGAATGGGGCAGTAGAGGTGTGCAGTGGCACCTTGGGGGTCACAGGATCATGACTGGTGGTTTGTTGCACTAGGGTGCTTTCTGTGTGTGGGAGTGGGGGGGGGGGGGGAGGACCAGGGGCAGGCAGGTGGACAGGGAAGGAAATGGTATCACTATAGGTTGGCTGCTTCACAATAAATTCATTTAGCTATTTTTATAGACTGCTTTATTTGAGAGTGAAAGCGGTTTACAGATCAACAGATTAAATGAACTTTCCACTTTTACACAGAACACATAAAACTGTTAATTTCCAGTTGCAGATGGTTTACAGATTACTGAACTTTGAGCTATGACAATGAATGTATAGTACTGTTAATTCTAATATAATATGGGGTAAGGACTGACAGGCATGCATAATGTTTAAAAGTAATTCAAAATGTATTGATAATTTGGTGCATGTGAGGGAGGTAAGGATGTTTTAGCCCTCATTTTCAAAATATTCACAGAAGAGGCAGGTTTTGAGATTTTTACGGAATTCCTTGTATATTGTCTTTGGTGTTCCAGATGATTGATTCATAAAGTGAGAAGGCTGGATTGGCTGCAGTTTGGCTGCTCTTTGCTTTCAGAGTGGGGATGTTGAAGGTGTTATGTGTTTTGGTTCTTCTAGTTCTGTTATTTTGTGTTTTGTGCAATAGTGACTGAAGGTAGTCAGAGGATAAGTTGTGGGATATTTTGAATATGTTCAATAGGACCTTGTATTTTATTTGGCTTATTATGAGAAGCTAGGATAGCTGTTTCAACATTGACATTATATGCTTGGTTCTTGATGCTCTATAAAATGTGGATGGTGGTGATTTGAGCCCTTTGCAAGGAGTGAAGCACTGATTTTGGTAGTCCCTGGAGGATCATGTTATAGTAGTCCATATGTGGGAATATTAGAGTTTGGAACACTGTTTGGAAGTCACTGATGTCCAGTAGTGGTCATATGTGTTGTAGGGTCTGATATTTGAAAGGCATTTACATGGTCTACAGCCCAGTAAACTGTGTAAATGCCTTAACCAAGAATATTCAATGGCACCTACACAGTTAGTGCCGTTGAATATTCCCGACTATGACCCCTGTGTGCCCCGATGCTATCCAGGTAGCATTGGGACATGTTGGGGGCATTCCGGGGTAGAGAGGAGGCAGGGAGTCCTGATAACCGGGTAACGGTGATATTGGACTGTTACCCGGTTATCCCTCCACGGCTAAAACTAGGCAAAAAAGCTTGCCTAGTTCTAGCCACGGCTGCTAACCGGGTAGCAGTCAAATATCGCTGCTACCTTGTTAGTATCTGCGGCTGACTCCACATGGTACCTAACCTGGATATTCAATGCCATCGCTGCTGATTATAATAAAGTTTATTTCATTTGAGTAAAGATGGATAAAGGTGGAGTAGATATTTAGTGGGGGGAGGGGGGATAGTTCCTTAGGGTGGAATTTATGTATCTGCAGTGGTCCTGGCTTAGTCCAGAGAATTATTGTTGTAGGAGATTATGTGAAATGCTGGAGAAGCTAATGCATTGTATCTGTAAAGTTAGTGTAGTATATAGTGAGAGATCATATCCAATGAGTAGCTTACTTAATTCTTGTGTTTTGGTACTAGGAGTAGCTGTAAGTGTGGAAGTTGTTTCTGGTTAGGTAGTGTGTCAGATATTGTAATGCAGGTAACACTCTGTTCATGCTGCGGTTCACGCCTAAGGGCCATACTCAAGGGCCCTTTGGCTTGACCCTTAGGTGGGCCCGGCCTTGCCTAAGTGCCAGAAAAGGATTTCAAGACTGTTGTCAGCGAGTGATGATGCCTCCTCTGGAGGTGGAGCTTATCAGCGATCATGGGGCCTGCTGTTGTGCATTGATGAGTGTTGCTGTGGTTCCGGAGGGGATTGAATAGCCAGGTCAGTGATCTGCATGGTGATGCTCCTGCACACAGTCGCGCACGAGAAGAGGCTCTCAAGACTGTTGTCGGTGAGTGATGATGCCAATAAAGACTTATCTCATGTAAAGTGATTCTGAATGAGTCTGTTCCTCGCTTCCTCTTCTTCTGTAGGGTTGCTCATTCATATCTGCGGTGATGTCAGTGCCCTTCTCCATGTTGGCCTCCTCAGGTGCATTCTCAGGGGGCAGGGGCAGGAGCAGGCGCCTCCTTTTGGCAAGGTTATCTAGCATGCAGCATGCCATGAAAATTTCACACAATTTCTGTGGGCTGTAGAGTAGTCTGCCCTCTGATCTGGAATGCATGATGTAGTGAGCCCACTAGTAGTGTTCCTTTGCCTCATTGTGGGGTGAAACAATGGGCAGCATGAACCATCTCTTCAGTGGGTATCCTTTATTGCCTGCAGGACAGGAAGGGGAGGGGAAATAGAGAGGGATCTTATTGAGTAGGCCATGTCACAGAATCTGCTGTCCTTGTAACTGCTACAACTCTCATCCATTCCTATTCGTCTATCCCTCTCACCATGTCCTTTAGCCAGATAATGGACAGCTAGTGCCTACCATGTGCTGCCAGTGTCCAACATTCCAGGGTATTGCAGCTTGCATCCTTACCTTTACCCAGGTGTGCCCGTCCCTCAATAAGGTCTGTTCTACCATTCCACACAGCTCCTTTCCTCTTCGGGCACACCAGGCCTACAATTATCTCTGTGACCCCCAGGGCTGAGCACTGTTCAGGGCTGTGGCTTCCAGTAAGCATGTCCCCAACCCCTTGCCTCCCTCTGTGGAATGCTTTCTGTGGGGCTCCCTCCATTCCTGGGAACCGTTCATCGCACAGTTGTCCATCTCTTTCAGGCCGTGCTGCTGAGGTCTACATTGCTTCCTGGCTATTGCCAGAGGTGGGATTTTCACTATGATCCTTTCATATTAGCCAGTGGACACACCACCTTACCCTAGCATTTCAAGCTATACCGCTTGTTTTGCTGCCATCATCTGATGCTCCCTGCAGTCACCACTCACTGGCCACTTTCTTGTTAGATTTGACAGCACACGTAGGGACATGAGGGAGTTAAGCACTTACTGATGAATCAGCCTCCTGTGATCTCCCCACTGCTGAAGCGCTCATGAATGCCCAGTTGCACCAGGATGTAGGTATCATGGCATGACCCTGGGAAATGGGGAAGAACATTTGTTATTTCTTCATCAGCATTGCAGACCACCTGCATGTACATGGAATGGTAAGTCTTTCTATTCCTGTTTGTGACTTCCTGTGCCCTCAGAGGGTGCAGGGCCAAATGTGTGCAACCAATGAGACCCAACACCACAGGAAAGTCTACTACCTGATGAAATTGAAGTATGGTATGTTGACGCTGCTGTACTGAACTCAGGAAGATTATATATTCTGCGATCTTGGGGAGGAACGCTGAAAGGAACTGTGCCAGATATAGCAAGACTATTGACTGGCTGATGCCTGCCGTGGCAGCGAACATGATCTGAAACCTTCTGGTAGCTAGAAATGAGAGGGCTATCATGACCTTGCTGTGCATAGAGATGGGATTGTCTCTTTGTGTGGTGGTGCAGAGGTTTTGACACAGCTTTTGACACAGCTGGTGTATGGCTGCTTTGTCCAACTTGAACTGCATCATACATTGGTCTTCTGTGAGCCCCATGTATTGAGCCCTCGCCCGGTAGACTCTCTGATAGGGGTGCCCTCTCCACGTCCTCCTGTGATCCCTGTCTAGCAACTCCTCTATAACTGCTGCAAACCAGTATCTCCTGGGCTGCATTGCACTTACTCTCCACCAACATCTGTTGGGACTACCACCACCCCACATTACACTGACACCCTTGTGCTATCTGCACAACTGTGCTGTGTGAAACGTGGAGACAGACACTCATTCCCAGCCACATGGACAATGATACCTGTATCCTTACCGACAGTCACTCACTCTTCTCATCTCCTTCACTCCTACATACTCAGATACATGTGCACTCCCACTGCCACAGGGACATGGGGTAAGTGTGTCACACAGTGAAGGGGGTGGGTGGGGGCCTTCAGCCAGGTTAGGGGATGTAGGTTACTGGTGGTGCCTATCGGAGATGGGGGCAACAGTGACAGATGCTCAGGAAGTACGGTTGGGATACAGGGGATCACACAACATGGTATACAGCAGACAGGGATGACAGACAGACTTCTTCATGCTCCTCCTAATACAATCACATTCACAGTCAGCATGGACAGCAAAGTCCCCTACCTGTTCATGCTTTATAGCAGGTCTAGGCTGGGACATCTGGCTGCTGCACTTGGCACATCAAGGAGGTTATACGACATACGCCATGGAATCTGCTTCCTTGCTTTGCCCTAGTCGTGCCCTGGAATGCCCCCAGACATGCCGATGTTGGGACACCTAGACTTGAACGTTTCATCCATGAGAATGTTTAGATCTGCCCAGTTCTGTAATTGAACTTTGTACGTCCCTGCCATTCAGACATCCACATCCCACATTTCAGATGTCTATGCTATGTCCATCTCTTGTAAAATTACCCCATATTGAATTCCTCAGTTGAGTGTGCAGAAATGGTAAAACAAATACGCAGAATACTAATAATTATTTGAAAAGGAATGGAGAATAAAACAGAACACAGTGAGCAAAGGTACCTGGCACCCTAGGTAAATCTTCAGCCATGCACTCCTCCCTATAATCCAGCATCTCTCTTTCCTTACCCCCCATCCCTTTCCTCATCTAGTGCTGCATCAAGTTATTTATTTGTTTAGTTAGGCTTATATACTGCTTTTCTACAAGTCAAAGTGGTGTATATATATATATATATATTTCCCTTATCCCTGAAGATCTCACAATCTATGTTTTTGTACCTGCAGCAGGTCTTAGAACAATCACACTTCCTCAAGGACTGTCCTATCCCACCCCCTCTGATACAAGCTTCCTGTCAGAGTGGGCGGGACAGCGTGCAATTAAATTTGAGAAAGTATCCAGCAGTGGTGGTTTATTTATTTAACTAGGCTTATATACTGCTTTTCAACCAATCAGAGCAGTGTATATTCAGGTACTGTATATATAAATATTTTCTATTGTCCCTGAAGGGCTCACAATCTATGTTTTTGTACCTGAGGCAACAGAGGGTTAAGTGGCTTGCCCAAGGCCACAAAGGGCACCTGTGGGACTAGAAACCCCAATCTTCCAGGAACAAGGTTGCTGTCTTCTAGTGGGATTTGAAAAAAAACGTGGTCAAATATAATAGTATAGCTGTGTTTAACAAAGGTTTGAACACGTTTCTGGAGGATGGGTCAATTAATAATTATTAGCTGAACAGACACAGAGACTACCACCTTTTATTTTGAGAATAAGCAACAGGCAAGTAATCTTCCCATTAGAATTTTCCAGATACTTCCAAGCTACTCAAGCTGGCCACAGTTAGACACAGATTAATGGTCCACTGAGCCTGACATTCTAATTCAATATCATACTTCGCATGTTCTTAGGTTGTGGGAGGAGAAGAGGAGAAAGATGGAGCGAGGGAGAAAGGGAGAGGGACTGGAGAGAAAGAGATAAATGTAGCCAAGAAGGAAAGAGTGATATAGTAGGATGGAGGTGGTTTGGGGAGGGGGGATGGGAAATGTTGGTGAAGGGAGCAGAGTAGAAGATGAAGGGAGATGGAGGGAGAATGTGCTGGGAGATGAAAGGGAAAGAAAATTGGGAGGGTTGGAACTGAGGGGAAGGTTGAGATATAGCAAGCTTTATAAACATTCCTTTCTATCACCCTCCTTTCCCCCTAATTCTTGATATGACAAATCTTAATACAACATCTCTCTCCCACCTCCTCCCTCCAGTCCACTTCCAGATATAGTGAACCTGAGAAATATGCCTTTCTCTCACCTCCATCTTGGTCTGAATCCAGGGTCCAATAACATTTGCCTGGGCTGCAAATTGTCGGCGTAAACGCTCATTAGCCTGCTGACGTGCCAGCTCCTCCTGCAGTGTCTGGTCTCTGTGGGGCACCAAATGCTTCACCTGAAATAGAGTGGGAAAGGGTGTCATAAGAACATAAGAAATGCCAACAGTGGCCAATCCAAGTCACAAGTACCTGGCAGGTTCCCAAAAAGGTACAAAAGTTCCACAGTGCTTGTCTCAGTGGAATTCCTGGGCTCTCTTTAATAATGGTTTATGGACCTTTCCTCCAGGAACTTGTCCAAACCTTTTTTAAACCCAATTACACCAACAGCTTTTTTACTACATCCTCTGACAATGATTTCCAGAGTTTGATTATGTGTTGAGTATCAAGAAGACCTAAGGTACAACAAACTGAGTGGTGTGGGGTGGGGCATATAGAATATTCAAAGATATTTATGAGGTTTGAAGACCTGCAAACCACTTAAATGTCAAACAGAGGATATTCAGAAGTCTAACTCGAAGTTCCAGGGGCAGAATGGGGACAGCACGGTGGGTTAAGCAGGCAGTGGTGATATTCAGTTGTTGCCTGATTAATCCTAACCGGCTAAAGTTAGGACAGCTGAATGACTGTCCTAATCTTAACTGGTTTTGCCACCTGGCCAGTGGCTGAATATCACCACTGACTGGATTGCAACATTGCAATGTGAGCAACCCGGATAATCAATGCTGGTGCCTAGATACAGCCTAGGCATTGAATATCTGGGGCAAACTTAAAGCAGTGACAGCCAGCAGCTTTAAGGTATTGGCTGCTGCTACTGAAAATACCCTCTGGGTGTCAAGTCATTTGATACAACGAAGGAAAGACACCCCTACTTCCCATTTCCTACCTCCTGCCCTTCATGATTGACTGCAGGATCACAACTAGCACAGCATGAAATGGACAACCAGCACGGAACATTTATTGAGTACTGGTTCAAAGTGTCAGACCAAAATGCTGATTGGAGCTCAAACCAGGACCAGTTCTGTAGGTATGATAAGATCCTTAATTGGAACATACAGATCAATACTGAAAGCTGTCAGTGATCACTTTATTTTAAATGGATAGAAGACAGCATTGAATATACCTATAATGTGGTCAGCACTGCCTAACAAGTCATGGCAGACTTTCTAGAGATAAAATTCAAATCCACCCCATCACAAATCCCTACCCAATTGAAAGAAAGGAGTTCTCCACAAGCACTCATCAAACGATGGACTTCCTTTCACATTCCATTCATCGATCAACTACAAAATATAATATCTAATATCAACACCACAACATCAACCCTTGATCCATATCCAGTCTCTTGGATCAAGATGGCGGTGAAGCAACTGGGCCCTATATACATAATATCATATGACTGTCTCTCACACAAGGACTCATCCTATCTAGCTTCAAACACGCAACTGTAAGGCCAATATTTAAAAAAAACAACCTAGACACCAAAGACCTCATCTCATACTGGCCTATCTGAAGTCTGCCATTTATAACTAGACTGAAAAAGTAGTCCAAATCCAACTACAAGATAACATAGACCATCATACTCTGCTTGACCCCTACCAGCATGGCTTCAAGCAAATCATAGTATTGAGACACTCTTCACCTCTCTACTGGACAATATTCTAACAGAAATAGATGATGCAAGAAATGGCCTACTACTGATCTACATTGATATCAAAGCAGCTTTTGACTCAATAAACCACCGCACCCTACCATACTGTAAGAGAAAAGGTGGTCCCTTTGAAGGGGAATTCCCTGAGGCATCATGGTATAATATTCAAAGACAAATGTTAAACCATTATCAAGAATTCAAAAAGAAAACAAATAAAAGAAAATGCCTTTTTATCCAAGGCATGTGCAGGGGGCTCATTAGCATGAAACAGGACAATACTGAACTGACTACTCAGTGCACACAATTAACCAAAGACCTGGAGGAGGCACAAATTTGCATTTCCATGCAAAGGGCTCAGGTGATACAAGCCACAAACTCCTTTATAACCGTTAGTGAGCAATTAGAAGCACTTAAACTTGAATTGAGGCACGTTAAGGATGAATTGGCCTCTGAAAGACAAAAGAAATATAAGCTCTGGCCAACCACTATTTCACCCTCAGCCCCCCCTGCCTATGACACACCCTATAAACAAAAGAATACAGAAGTATGTATAGTTGGGTGTAGGAATGGAAAAAATAAAGACGAATCAGACAGCACAGAGGAAGAAAATCCTACTAGTTTTATCTCAGCCAGAACAGAGCAATAACCAGGACCTGTGTCAGGAGGATAATTCAGATGACTCAGACCCGGCACCCAGTACCGAACTCAGAGCACCAGTTAAAGTGATGCTGCAGGACTCATTAAAAGATAGGGACATTGAAAAGATAGTTGAGAAAGCTGGCCCTAGGCCTTTTAATGTAAATGAATGGTGCAAATGGGCCACTGATATTCTAATTCACTGGGGTCTAGGGAAATACAGAAGAAAACAATCAGACTTTGATAGACTTATGCATCTGGCTCTGGGGCCACACTATTATAAACTTGGCTCTCTCACTCACTCATACCAGTTGATTAAAAGGGGTATTGAGAAACTATTTCACTGTTCCCCAATGCAAGTATTTAAAATTATTTCACCTCTACCAAACGATACACTGGAACAGTTTGCATATAGAGCCTGGATTTTAAAAGCAGTTCTTAATGAGCAGGAGTCCTGGCCCAATGCAGAAGATTATGGGGAGAGTATGCATAAGGCATTTTTATTAGAATTGCTATCCCCTGAGATTACAAAACACCTTCTGTTATTTTCTGAAGACCCTAAAGCATACTTTAATGATACTTTAATGCTCAGAATTGGATCTGTTTGGAAGACCCAGCCCTTGCAGGTCATAACAGTATCAGAAGCATGGAAGTGGCAAGCTGATGGATCCTCTCAATACTCAAAAAACACAGACAAAGGATACAGAGGACAGACACCTTGGAGAGGACAAGGCAGAGGGACCTTTAGAAATTCCTCAGGTTACATTCCCTTTCAGGAGCTCAAAGCACAGAGAGATGGATTAGAAAAGGAGAAAATTAAATGGGAACAGGACAAACACATACTGCAGGTAGAACTAGATAAATTAAAACAGGACTTACAAGCAGCTCAGGACAAACACAAGGCTAGTGCATAGTGGTGTCCTGACCTCCTGGGTTCAGATATCAAAATGTCTCAAGCCTTCATAGCCCAGCCTGCCTCCGTTCCCTCAGCAGAGGACTCAATTCCAGAGCCTTTGGATGATGAAACAGATACAGGCCCAGAATACAGTTTAAGGCTTGTAACATCCTTGATACTGGACTCTTGTGGACGCCCCAATGTTATCAACAGAATAGGGGGTCAGGATAAACTAGCTTTGATTGACACAGGGGCTGGAATTAGTTTTACAAATAGAGCTTCTCCCACTGCAGATCAGGAAAATATGGAAATTTATGAAATTCAAGGAATTAATGACACAGCTTCCAAATGTGTGGCTATCCCAGTTAAATGGGGTATCCCTGTGCACAGTGAACAAAACAAGGAAATGTTGGAAACCACTGCCTCCACTATAGTGAACACACAAAAAGAAATAATTGGAATTGACTTCTCAACCAGTTCAATTTGGTGGTGGATATGGCTAATCTTAAATTGTGGCAGTATTCAGGAACTTCAAGTGCCTCTAAAACTTTAGGGCATGAAGTCATTCTCATGCAGTTAGCAACTCAGTGCACCAAGGCAGCTCAGCAGTATGATCTGCGTGTAATTCCCTCAAAGGTGGCTGATATTCCAATCTGGGCACAAGACAAGTTAGATTGTGGGAAAATGCACACAAAAATACTGTTGGAAGGCGAGGATCCTCCACCACAGAAACAATACCCAGTACCTCATCAGGCTATAGAACCAGTGACTAAAATTGTGAAGATACTGGAGGAAAGGGGTACAGTATATATTGATGGTAGTAGCCAATGTGAAGGAGGCAGGCGACTAGCAGGTTTTGCAATTGTACAATTGGACCCAAATAACCAAGTGGTACTGCAGAGACAGTATTCCTGTGGGTCAACGTCAGCACAGTACTGTGAGCTGGCTGCTTTTGTGGCTTGTATTCACACCCAGAGATACAAATCATTTTAGATTCTGATTATATCTTTAAAAGTGCCATTGCCCTGTTACCCTGGTGGCTGGCAAATAAATTTAAATCTACAGATGGGTCCACAGTAAAAAATTCATCACTGTGGACTATGGCACAAGAATTGAGTGAGAAGTTTCATAGAGTACATTTAATTAAAGTGAAGGCACATAGGAAGAAAGGCCCTTTAGTGAAAGGAAACACATAAGCAGACTCACTAGCCAAGGAAGCATGCCATATAGGCCTCATATGGCCCTGGTATGAGCAAACACGCATGGTTGCTATTGCTACACGTTCCACAGATTATGATCAGATAATACCACCTGATTACTTCATAGCACTGCAGACAAAGGACCCTGAACTTTCCAATTTGAGGAAGCTTGTGCAGGACGCCCCAGATAACCTATATCAGCACACACCCTTTCTCACACTCACTATAGAGAAAGAAATTCTATGTGCAAAAGAGAGAGGAAGGCTTGGTTATAGCTATCTCCAGAGCTCGAGGTAAAGAGTGGATGCATTGGGTTCATGGTACAGGCCCTATGGGACACCCTAAAGCAGAAGAAATGCAGACTATCCTTAATAGGTGGTATGGTGGCCAGAAATGAAACATGATATACAGGATCATGTTTCCTCCTGTGTAATCTGTGCTTCATTTGGGAGGCAACCTAAAAAGAGAAGGGGACAGTTAATGAGAGCACCTCCTCGTGGCCCATTTGAGAGATTGCAAATAGATCATGTGGGCCCTCTTCCGTTTAACAGCTAGGAAAAAATAGATTTTTACTCACTGTGTTGATTCCTTTTCTCATTGGGTAGAAGCATTCCCTGTCCCAGATCAAACTGCTCGAACCACTGCAGAAATCCTAACTATGCAATTTTTTACATGCTGGGGCATTCCTAAGACTATTGATTCTGAGAATGGTCCTGCATTTGTTTCTCAGCGTGATCAAGGAATTGTTTGATTTTCTTAGGCATAGAACAAACAACTCCACATTCCGTACCATCCACAGGCAGCAGGGCAGGTAGAAAGAATGAATCAAACAATTAAGGCCCACCTCAGCCCTATGCTTAATCTGACCAGGAAAAATTGGGATCTGGTGCTCCCTTTAGTCCTTATGCGTATCAGAGCTAATGTCCGTAAATCCACAGGCTTTGCACCCTATGAAGCCTTAATGGGAAGGCTAATGCCATGGTGGGAAAATCTGCTGCATCCATTTCTTCCAGAGGACCAGACCGTAAATTCTCACCAATGAGTGGATGAAAAATCCCTTGCAAGAACCAATCTAGAAAGAAATTACAGGACCACTGTGTTCTAGCTAAACACAGGAACAAAGCAGGAGGATGCATTCAAAAGGTTCCGATTTAATGGCCCCTCAAAGGTTGGGAGTAAAGTGATGATTCTTGAGGACCTAGACCAAACCTCCCCTTTGGAACTGCAAAGTGGGAGGGACCATACTTAGTGTGACTGATACCTTAGGCCCAAGCAAGCTATCCAGATCCTAATGCCCGGACCAACCAGCAGTATTGGAAACACATTCACCCATTTGAAACCATATGGGTAATACGTGTTTTAAACAGTCCTTTGTTGTTTTCAGGATACACATCTGAAGACAGCACGGACAGCTGCTTTCTGAAGTCAGCACGGACAGCTGCGTTCTGAAGGACAGCACGGACAGCTGCTTTCTGAATACAGCACGGAACAGTCTGCTTTCTGAGCTAAAAGTCGTTGGAGGATGGTAACAGTATGTGGTTACGTCTGCTGTATAGCTGGGATGTGTCCTATATAATCGCGACATGCTGTCCCATAGTTATGTACAATAAGCTAGTAGAACATTATTTCTGTTGTTGCATAGTATAAGTGGGGAGCACTAGTTTACGCCCTAGGAGAATGAAAAGAGTTAGTTTTTATTATGTCTCAGTTTCCTGTTGTTCTTGTATCTGCTGTCTTCTACCCAAGTCTCATTACAGGAACTATCATCCGAATAGAAACGATTGGCTGGGGCTAACTCCACAGGTGGGGGTTATCCAGTATCAAAGAAATAACCCCCACCTTTCCCGGAAGGAAAGGATCGGGTCATCCGGCTTTTCTGATCCGTACAGGACAAGCTACGTCACTAGGTAGTGTGTCTAGTCATTAAACATCAGGCTCAAGTACAGTGGGCGCCACCAGTTTCCACTTCTCTAGAAAGGGACACAAGAATTGAGGGGCACTGATCCAGAACTTTACTTCTAGGTTCTCCTGCTGTGATTGTTGTACCATGTTTTCATGTCAGGACAAAAGAATGTTTCTTTTTCAATTGCTCCCAGATGGATGTCATGACATTCGCCCTTCCTAAGGACAGTTCAAACTATTTACTAAACAATATTTGGTGCAGTCCATATTAACACTGGTCTCCATCACCAATAAAGGACAACTTATTACACAAGGCTGGTTACCAATGACTCTATCGACATTCAGCACTTTATCTCATATGCATGTGCATCCATTAACCACTGGGCATGGCGAGAAGGAGACATTACATAAACTGATCAACTTTACAGAACTCCATGCCTATATTGGTCACCTTAAAAACAACATCCACTGAAGTGAATCACACTATCAACCTATGAGAATGGACACATTCGACAAATTGTTGAACACTTGCTACAAGATGCTCAGTCGTGTCTGTGTGGGGAATTGTTATTTGGTTACTCACCTACTGATTGATCAGGTCTTTAATGTTTTTATTCACCCCTATTATTATTTTAACTGCTGTACAAATATTGGCTATGCATGATCATAATTTTCCTGTGTTGGGGTAAAATTAAAACAGAATGTTACATCTCCTTGACAGCGCATGTCATACAGGAATACCTTCAACCCATTTATTTTAAGGTAGTTACACTTAATTTCTCCAGCATCTACCTCTACATCCAGGCTCATTTGGCCGGCTAATTTGGCTGAATTGTGGCCAAATTTCCTACTACATGGAATACCAGAGTCGGAGCTGCCAGTCTAGTATTGCTTCCTACCCTCACTCATAGCATCCTGGTACCTTTCGGATTGAACCTCCTCAGTAAAAAAAAAAAAAATGGCCCTGCAGCCCTTATGCACTTTTCACTTCTCTCTAAGATCGGGCACTGAGGGTGGCATATGGGGTTTCCATCCCCCAGTAGTGGGCTGCACTACGTAAAGACAGGAGGTTTGGGACTCATTTAAATGGGACGGGCTTATCTCTCGAACACTGAGAGACAGTAACTTTGCAGGACAGGGGACCTGCTGACATAGCAAGGTATTTAATACAGGAGGTTATTAGAACAAGCTGCTACGATCATGTACTGTGCAGATGGGAACAGGTACCACAGGGTTTGCTTCCACAGTTTCCAGGCACAAATAATAACTAGAAAATAAAAAAGGTGTGGGAGATGTCCAGCATACATCAGCATGACATTATGCCTAGCATAGGTGTATGCATGGCTTTTCCCAGGGACCTTTGGATGCAAGCAGCTTTGACCTCCTCTGGTTGATCATCAGTCTCCAGACTTAATGAGCGTAGTTGGTACCCGTGATGAGATAGACTCTGGACCCCCTGGTGATGTCAGTCTCCATGACGTCTTAATGAGCATAGTTTTTACCTGATTAGTCTAGTAAGACAACAGCCCTCCTTTATATCAGGAGAGATCCAAGAATCAAAACAGACCAAATTATGACAAAAAGTGTGAGGTGCTGGGAGAATTTCATATAAAACTACAGAGGCACAAAAAATATTCTCTGTCTACTGCTTCCCTATTTTCATCGGGACACTCCTTACACCCACTTCTTACGCCCCGCCACCCTGCTTCTTTCTTCTAACTGCCTATTCATTGATTAAACCCACTTGAATCCACCCTTCTCTCTCTCTCTATCTTCCTATTCTCTCTCACACCCAGACAGGACACACAAGATACACAGCTTCATTTGAAGTACACTGAATAGCAGCTTTATAACAGCTTTTTACATCTGTTCTGTACCTACGTAATAAGCCTATTTCTATAAAAAAACCTTTTTTCAAACCTGCTACAAAACCTGCTATTATGCTCCAAACCCTACTGTCTCTGTGATAAAGAAACCAGGACCAAAGCCGAGAGTAACCGAGAAGTTAGAGAGCGGCGAAAGATTACAACATCTAGAACACTGCTCAAAAGGAATTGTCGGATTTGACTGGGTTCTTAGCGAGTTCCCGGGATGTGAGTCACAGCTAGAACCACTTTGGTGGCTGGCGTTGCTCTAGGAGACGGACCATTCCTGTCCAATTGTGGACCACATTTCACACTATAGACATGAAACACCTTAAAAAATATAATCACTAATATCAAACACAATCACCATCTTCCTCTCGACCACTAGCCCGCGTCGCAGTTGGCTTACAACTAAGCAAAAGATGAGCTCTCCCCAATTATTTGAATATCGTAAACCAATCCTTGACAACCAGGCCCATTCGCCACAAGAGTTAAAACAAGTCATAATCCGTCCTATTTTAAAAGCAAACTCTACCAATAAAAGTCATCCCCCGCTCTTACAAGATCCCAATCTCTAGTCTGTTACTGTTTCTAGCCCAAGGTCATTGAAACAGTAGTTACAGCTTCAACTGCAAGGTGTTCATAGCGCTAATAGGCACCATCTGATGATAACAACAGGCATGTCCTTCAGACCTTTTCATAGTGTGGAGATAAGCCTGCTTACATTTATGGACAGGCTCATGCGAGGGCTGAATTAACAGGCAAAACAAAACCTTCATTCGAATAGTTTCTAGACATAGCCTCGGCGTTTAACAGTATAAACCACAGACTAATACAGAACAAGATTACAACAGATTGGATTACATGGTATGGTAATATATGGTGCATTTCATACTTAACCAATCGACACAACAGGTACAAATATGGGTGGATTCATCAACAACCTTCAAAACTTACGAACAAGGTATTCCACAAGGTTCATCACTCTTCTGCCCTTCATAACTTATATATTCAGCCAATATGCAGTATCTTTAAAAAAAAAACAGGATGAATTATCAACTCTATGCAGATCAAATACTGATGTATCATCCAATAGATGTCACAAACCCTGACTATCCCACAAGTGAAAGTCATGCCTAAATGAAATTATTGATTGGTTACAAAAGCACAACTTAAAAACTTAACTTTAAAGAAAATGGAAAGTGTTATACGTATCTCGTAACTTCACTCCCCCTGCAACATTCCATATAAATGACTATGAACTGACAGTAAAAAATAAAGTAAAAGGTCTGGGAATCATACTTGATCAGTCTCTAAACATGGTCTCTCATATACAAGGCCATCTACAAAAACCATCTACTTTAAGCTACAAACGGTTGCAAACACCTCAGACCATTACTAGACAGTTCCAGTTTCAGAGTTGGTCTTAAAGGCCGGTCAGTTCTGCCCACTGAGATTACTGCACTAGCATCTTACAAGGCCCTTCCCAAGAAAAACAACCTCCAACAACTGCAGGTAGCGCAAAATATAGCAGCGCTGCATAATTCATCAGGTTCACTAAGTGGACCAATTCACACCTCTTCTTCACAATTTGCAAGTGGTTGCAAATTTACATCCAAGGAATAAAAAGATACATTCATTATGATAGTGTTCAAATTACACAATAAAATAGGCTCCATCACGTCTTAATTCCCGCATCAGCTTATCCGGAAGACATGAGAACCAGAAGAAACCACTCACAAAAAGACATACACTATACCTACCCACATTCGAGAACACAAATCACACCACCAGCACCTGAGCCTTTAAATAACATTGCTTCCAACACCCTTGGAATGAGATCCCAGACAAATTTAGAGGAGCCCAATAAAGGGTATTTACAAGTTGTTCGCAAAAAGAATTCAAAACGTACATCTTTTCATTGAATATTATGGTGCCTCCCTTCAGACAGCTAACAACACCAACTAACATAAATAGTTATTCCTATTTATGTTAACATGTAGACATGTGAGACCCCTTGCTTTACTGTCCCAAACGGCCTCCCCAAGCTCACCCAACTTCTACATAGTTACTGCATTATAGGTATGTTACACACTTAGTTAGTTATTTAAGTTGATCAGTGTTGAATGTAAAGTTCAGTGTTATGTTATATGTAAACCGACAGTGATCTCTGGCAGAGGCCGTATAGAAAGCTTTTAAATAAATTAAAAAACATATATCTATATATATAGTGTGTATGCGTGCTATATTTGCATAATATGAATGTATTGTTTTTTGGGGGGCCAAGATACTACTTTTTACTGGAATTTATCGAAGGGTGTAACCAAAAGGAGAGGTACGGAATTCCTGGATTTGAAAACCAAGGTCCTTGCTTTGTTAGGTGGGATACTTTTTTGTTAAAATTTCCTTGTAGGTGCCTTCTTTTCCTGTAGTGGGAAGCAATTTCGATTTTTTAACCAAAAAAAAACAATTGGTAACGTTACTGCTATGGGCGTGAGGGTGGTTGTGTGGAGGGTTCAGCCTCTCGAGCCGGTCAGCTCTGTGTCTTGTGGGACCGATCTGTTTACCTTTACATCTTTTTCCGATATTTGGTTCCACTGTTTTAGTTTGTGGTCTAATATGAAACGGTGATATGATATTGGTTTTCCGCCAATGGATGACTCCCGGGGGGGGGGGGGGGGGGGGGGGGTTTTTTTTTTTTGGGGGGGGGGGAATATGGGATACATCTATGTGGGATTACCGTGGAATCTCTATATTGGGATGTTATTTTGTAAAATGGTTTAACAATCAAATGTTTATGCCACAAAAGGATGATATCATGCCTTGCGGCTATGACTAAATTGGCTACATGACCAAAACCGCAGCTATGAACTATGGAAAAAATGGCTAAGCACTCTTCATAAATAGGAAAACCTCTTTCATCCCATCAAAAACACTTAAACATTCACCCAAATGGTACATAAGGGTCAAACATGAAGTAAGGTAGACAATGCCCACTATGTTTTCTTGCTCGTCCTTACCAATGCCCAATCTCAGATAGACTTCATGAATCCTCCTTTCAGCGTGTAAATAGTTCCCCTTTATTGTGAGTGCTATTAGACGTGATAACCTTTCTAAGAAAGACTACTGTTTTATTTTTCTGAGATTAAGTTCTTGTTAACTGGTTCAATGTAAACCTGTTATATGTATTGAGTTGTTCTGCTGTAAATCGCACTGATTTTAAAATAGTGTGATATCTAGAAACCAAATAAATAAAAGAAAGAAATAAATAAGGTATCTTGGCGTCAACCTAGAACAGAACCTAAAAATCCAAGACATATAAATAAATCAGCAAAATCAGTCTTTACTACAATACTATGAACAATTCAAAAAAGCTCAAACCCATGCTAGATGCGAATAAAACTTCTGTGCAATCTGCTATGATGCCACTACTGGAACATTGTAATGCAATCTATCAAGGCCTTCCGAAATACACAATATATCCACTGTAATTAGTACAGAACACAGCAGCACCAATAATCTCTGAGTAGAAACATAGAACACATGATGACAGAAAAAAGCCCCCGGTCTTTATCTAGTCTGCCCTTCCATATCACTCACAGTCCCCTTTTTCCTTTAGAGATCCTCTGTGTTTGTCCCATGCTTCTTTGAATTCAAATACTGTCCTCATCTCTACCACCTTTCCACTGGAAGAATGTTCCACGGATCCACCACTCTTTACGTAAAGTAATATTTCCACATATCACTCCTGAATCTATCCCCTTTCAGCTCTCATCCGCCATGTCCCAATTGTAGCATGAGCTTGCTTTCAATAGAAAGAAGCTCTCCTCCTGTGGTAATCATTAATATGCGTTATCGATTACTGTTACTTAAATTCTAAAATGTTTTATGTTTAAACATCCAAGTTCTTTGTTCATGTTCCCTGTGAAGTTATGTTGTTATACTGTAAACAGCCTTGAATTTAAGATAAGGCGGTATAGAAAACCTGTAGAATAAATAAAATTTCACCTCTGACCCATCAGCTGCTTACAGTCAGACTAACTGAGGGAACATGGGTGCAGTGCACAGGCTCTTGCAGGACATCACACGTTGTGAAGGGCATTAGCTGGACACTATTTGTCTAAGAAAGCTAATACAAGCCCTAATACAAGCCACATCTGCAGGTAGCTACAGGAATACGCCCCCTTACACTGTGTGACTCTGTGTTGGGAGGTGGAGGGATAAGTGGGTGGTGAATGAAACTGTCTGGTGTGGTGCTAGTGCCAGCTGCCAGTTTCTAAGATTTATTCTCGAGTGTGTACCTGCAGGTGGCATCCAGGAACATTGGAGGGAGAGGATGAGAGCAAGGGGTCAGGGCTTTTTATGTGTTTTCCTTTTATGTGAAATGAGTGCCTTGCAGGTCCCCCACAGCCTGTTTTTATTTGTATGTAGTGGTCAGGGGGAATAGGGCTTTTATGTGTTTTAAACATTGTAAAAATATGTGCCCTGCAGGGCCCTCCCAGCCTTTTTTAAGCTGTCATAGTAGAGGCAGGGGGCAAGAACACTTGCCCTAACTGCCTGCCATATGCCATATCGGCTGTACCTACATGGTAGGTATCAAGATGTGGAAGTGCTTAACAAGAGTGCTAGGACTGTTAGTCGTTCTATTAAGAAATTTCATATCTACATTGAATAGCTGTCTCTTGCCTTACTTCAACATACAGTTGTGTATGTGTGATGCCTGATACATTGCCATGCCCCTGATCCAATGGGCATAGGTGATGACAACCTCAACACAGGCAGAGGGCGCACTGAATTTCCAAAGTGCGTTGGCATTGAACTGTGGGCCAATTGCGGATGGTATGTAGTGCATGGCCAGTGGGAGCCCATGGACATGGTGACACCTGTGTTGTCATTGCACATCGCACTCAGCTTGCACACAGCAATGGGTGGCTATGGAGGCCCGGTTGTAAAAGTGTAGTGGGGGCAGGTATGCACGTGCACAGTGTCAGAGGCATGGTGGGTATGTCTAACACTAGGTGTGCATGCTGACATTGATATAGCAGGACCACCACCAGACCTATGCTTGCCTCCCTGTGATACTTCTGGCTGTCCACCACCTTTCCATCCATCCATGCAGTAGATGGTAGCATGGTAGCGCTGTGTCCCATTGGGGAGGCGATACCCTTGGCCAAGAATTTGGGTGCAACATGTCATGAGCTCCTAGAGGGCTTTTTGAGGACACAGAACTGGGTGTGGGGGGGGGGGGCAGACAACAAGGGACAGTGTGCCAAAGATTATTTGCGGCAGAGGACTGGTGGATGCTGGGGATTTGACTTGGTAACATGCTGTGCCTGATGCCAAGGTAGGCAGACCTCACGTGCTACCTTAGACAAGGTTTTAGATCGTGCTGGGAGGAGCATGCGATCTTGGTCCATGTTGGTAATGATGACATAGGAAAGGGTGGGAGGGTGGGTCTGGAAGCCAAACTTCGACTTTTAGGGTAGGACAGTTGAAATCCAGAACTTCGAGGGTAGCGTTCTCTGAAATTATTTCCGTTACTGCAGGACCGAAAAAGGCAGGCAGAACTCCAGAGTCTCAAAGCGGTGAAAGAGACGATGGTTGCAAGCAAGATGGTTGTGGATTTGTTAGGAAGCTGGGCAACATTCTGGGAAGGAGGGGGGCTTTTCTGAAGGGATGGTTCTACCATCTTAACTGGGGTGGAACCAGGCTGCTGGCATTGAACCTGTAAAAAAGGCTATAGAGCGGTTTTAAACACGATAATAGGGGAAACGTCGGATCGTCGCTCAAGAGCGCATGCGTTCGGGAATGATGTATTCGTGAAAGCTACTAGTAAAACAGGGAAGATAGAGCGTTCCAATTGGAAAGGTGCCAATAAAGGTAGAAGCAAGATGTCTCTTAAGTATAAGAGCGAGACAGAATTGAGACGATTCCAAATTACCATTGTCAAACTGAGAACCAGTTTGTTAATATGAATCAGAATTACCGCCTCTCGTAAATGCTTGGGTGATAATGCTAGAAGTCTAAAAAATAAGATGGGAGAGGTAGAATATTATAAACACTAAATGGAAGGTTAGCTATAATTGGCATCGCGAAACTGGTGGAAGGGACCCAAAGTCAATGGAACACCGTGAACCTGGGTACAAATTATGTCACATTGGGTCGATCAAATGGGTTGAGGGGTGTTGGGATATATGCTTAGAGATGTAGCATAAATAAAAATTTAGTCCAACAGGATAAAAGTTTTGCAGGAAACCAATACACTGTAAAATCGTTAAGGATAGAAAAAGGGGAAGACAGTGGGAGTCTAGTAATGTCCGACCGAATGAACAGTATGGATGATGAAATGCTAAAAGAAGCAAATCAGGGAAGCAACAAAAGTTACCAACACAGTAAGAATAGGTGATTTAAATTACCCTGATATCAAATGCGTCAATGTCACATGCTCGGGAGATAACCTGTCTAGACCAAATATTTGATTGCTTCATAGAGCAGCTAGTTCAAGAATTGACAAGAGAGAAAGCTATTTTGGACCTAGTCCTTATTGGCACACAGGATCTGGTGGGGAAGATAACGGTGTTGGGGTTACTTAGCAATAGTGTTCATCTCATGATCACAATTAATATGGAGGGAGAACAGCCAGGAAATCGACAACACCAATATTTTCTTTTCAAGAGGGAGACCATGATAAACGGGGAAAATGTTTAGAGAAACAAACTCCAAGGGGTAGCCCCAAAGTTTAAAGGTTTACAAATGTTATCTTGGAAGCCCAGACCGGATGTGTATTACATCAATTTGCACAATAAATGGTAGAGAGAAATAGGGGCTAATCAGGATTGGTTTCAGAGCACAAGGCCTTCATTGAGGACACTGGAAAGCCCGGTCCAGGTCTGGGGGGACCACTGGATCTGTTAAGGAGCTCTCTTCCAGAGGAGATTGGTAAATGGCTCTACCACCTCTTCAAAAATTAGGGATGAACCCGTGATTAATAGCCAATCAATCCAAGGAAGGCACAAACCTCTTTCCTCAATTTTGGGATGGGGACCAGGGCAATGGCATACACTATCCATAGCTGAGGCTCGTATCTGCCAATTCCTGATGAAATACCCCAGGTATTGAACGGTCCGACCTACGAGAAAGCAATTCTTGAGGTTGGCCATCAACCTGGCTTTCCCGGTAGGGGGCCTGGCTTAAAGGGCTTGTATTTGGGTTATCTGGGTGGTCCTGTCTCTGCTGGAGATGACAATGTCATCAAGGTAGGCAGCCGCATCATCCTTGTGCCAGTCTTAGTAGGTGGTCGAATAGATGTGGAAACGTGGCAGGAGCCCCTTGTAATCCAAAAGGCAGCACTGTTTAGAACTAGAACAGGACCTTGGGGTGTCAAAAGAACAGTTTTTCTCCATGGCACGCCAGAATTAAGGGCACCATTTCTAGGGTTTCCGGTGACTCAAACTTTCTAGATCGCGTCTCTGACAGCAGAGAGCTGCATCCAATTGGGATTTCAGCTGGATTCAACTTGGCTGAAATTTCCAGCCCAAACTCATCTACTTGTTCCATCCATAGCCATCACTGAGTCCACTTGGTCAATAGATTAATATGGTAAATTTTGACTTTCTTCCATTTATCTGCCTGGGCACGCCTTGTAGTTAAAAGACCCAAACCTTTCTCTTCCACCTCATAGGGCTCTTGCCATGTACAGAATAACTTTCTCTCGGAATGAGGTCAGCAAGACTAAAACTCTTTCTCCTGTTTGGAAGGTTTGGTGCACGGCTGCTCACATTGTAGACCCTGGCCTGCTTGGCTTGGCCTTTTTTCCAGACTGATTTGACCACATCTCCAGCTTTCCTCAGCCAATCTTGCAGTTGTATAAAATACTCCAATCAAACTTACACCCAGCACGGGGTTCTTCCCAGGTTTCCCTTCCAAATTGTAAATCTGAGAAAATTAAAAGGCGGAAAACCCTGTGCGACAACTCTGAGTACCTCGTGGATGGAAAACATCAAAATAGGGTAGGAGAATGTCCCAATTCTTCCCTTCCGCTGCAGAGTTTTTTTAAACATCTGGTTTCAAAGTTTTATTTCCTTTCATTTCATTGATTAGAATTTGATATATCACCCTAATGTTGGGACAGCAGCGCGGTTTAACAATAAAAACAACAATAAATGAGAAAACTCTCGCAAAGAGCTCCAATTGGTTAGACAGAAAGCTCACAGGAAAAACAACAGCCAAGGTGTAGCAAAGGAACATTAGAGGAAAAAGCATTTAGCAAGGTGGATCAGGGGGTAAGTCAAGTTCAATAGGCAATACTAAAATAGGTGTGTCTTGAGTTGGGCTTCGAACTTGCGGAAGGAAGGGTCTCCCTCCCAGGCCTAATGGAAGGAGGGAGGTTGTTCCAAAGCATGGGATCAAGAAAATAAAACGTGGAGTGACATGTTGAATTGAGATGTGCCTGTGAGGGGGAAGGTATGAAGAGATGATTCAAGTGTATAGGACTGGAGAGAGCATTGAGTTCCATTGAGGATGGAGGGGTGATGGGAGATACTGAGGGGAGCTGATATGAAGAGGACTTGTGAATCTGAATAAGACTCGATAGTGGAATGCGAAATGATAGTGGAAGCAGGTTGAGAAGTATGAGTAAAGGAGGGATATTATAATAACGAGAGGCATGAACGTTGAGTTCTGTCTGCAGTAGTCTGAATATGTTGAAGACGTTTCAGGGAATATTGAGGCCATCTGTCTATTGAGTGACATACGGGATGCTCACAGCAGCCTGACCTTCACCAAGGCACACACTTGATTAATCCCCTTGGAGAAAAAGCGTATGTTCCTTGATCTGTGAGGATCTTGTTGGGTATTCCTGCCCACGAGAAATACTTCCCAGAGAGCATTCATGATTGCAGTAGTATTCATATTCCTTAGAGCAATGGCCTCCAGGTCTCAGGTAGCGTATCGTCTAGGATGGAACTAAAATATACTTGTTGCATTGGGTGGTTCACTCTAAGCGGACCTAACAGGTCCATGGCCACTCTTTAAAATGTGGTTATCAAGCTACCAGGACTAGAGCCTTTGCCTTGTTTGCACCATATTGCTGGAACGGCCTCCCGGCGCCTATCAGTACCATCAGAGATCTCTCCCAATTCAAGAAGGAACTGAAGCATCTACCTTTTTCCTTTAGTACAATGCCGCAGACCCCCCTCCACAGTCACCTACGCCAAACCTCATGGTCGACATCAAGCCGCATACCTCATACCACTCCTAGTCTGAATACCTGCACACACACCTTAACCGCCTCCATAAATTAACTTACTCTGAGAAGACTCGTGCTGTGCACGTAAACATGGATATCGTTATTGTTCTCCCGGTTTAAACTTGTTCATTGTACATCCGAGTTATTTTTACATGTTTATTGTAAGCACAAATCACTAAACTGAGATGTGTAGATTCAATGTTTTATTGTAAACCGCACTGATCTTAAATAGCGCGGTATAAAAGAAAAAAGAAAATGTAATAAATAATAATAAAATAAAAATCATTATAGGGGCAATAGAGGGGCAGATTGGACTCTGGCAGGGTTATGAGTTTATCAGGTGGGTAATGATTGGCAATATAACTGCACCTGTTTATGGACCCTGGGCCAGAAAAATCAGGCTAAAAAATGCTCTAGTGTTTTCTCCTTCCCCCGGTGTCCTCTAATAAATGGCTTTGGACCAACAATAACACTTACTGATGATAGGGCCGGGGAACTATCAGTAGTTCTACCTCTTCCCCCTCTAGGCCACCCTCAGCCACTCTATATAATAAATCTCCCTTTAGCACAAAAATAGGGAAAGGTTGCTGCAGGGGACTCTACGTTACATACGGGAACCCGATCCAACTCTCAAACACGCTCGAGGCATGTTTAAGGGACTTGTCCAGTTGCTGGGCCCTCCTGAAGCTCCCTGAGTCTTCCCCCAGACCCCACTCAGGGAAGGGGACCATTGCATTTGGCTCACTACCGCTGAAACCTGCAGCTATCTGCAGGGGTTTCAATCCCCTGAGACTCTCCCTCCCTGGATCCTATTCCCATAGTTGCCCCTCCTATTCTGTGGTGGCACAGCTTTTTCTGGCGAGGCCAATTCCCGGACTCCGCAGGCCTGGGATTCGCGACATATAGATCTGACTCGTCCAGGGGGAAAATTTCTGTGAAATCTGCCGGGTCTGACTTAGCGGAGCCATCATTTAGACGGGTCCAATAGCGACTCCAAAGTTTGGGTAGTCTCGGCCGAGAAAACCATTGGATACAGGAGCCCAGGACAGCACCATGACATCAAACATGGCTTGCCCGACTGGCTCTAAAAGTAAACCTGTGCAATGTGATTATCGCCTCAGGGTTCCATGCACAGAGGGCCAGTGTTACTGTCTTTGCATAGTTAATTTGAAAATCGGTTTATGTTTTCCCAGCAAAATGAGGGTCCACCCACTCCGGGCGTCTATCAAGGCCTGGAGGAAGGTCCTCTCGAGTTCCAAGGAATCACAAAGTTCTGTGCCCCTGGGTGGGGAATGTCCACACAAAGCACAGGTGTGAGAGGTGGGTCGGAGACATCCATTTTCTGAGCTGGGGGCCCCAGGGCTCCACACCTAAAATAGGTGAAGGGGTTCGTGGCGGGGTTTTGGGACCCATGACTCGCATAGGGGTTGACTGGGGGGGGAGGGTCCGGCACAGGGGGAGCCAAACATGCTGTTCTGGCTTCCCTTCTGTCCAT